>LR990611.1:38922786-40122786 GCA_905147815.2 Phalera bucephala
CCCTGCTAGTCCTGGCCAAGGTAGCGGTCATGGTAACGGTAGGGCAGGAGGTGCTAACAATCTCCGGCAGAGACCTGGCTACCACAAACGACGACCATTGGCCCTGGCCACGACCGACGAGAAGATAGATAAACTGGAGGAAGAACTGAGCAAGTTACACTGGGATGTTGTAGGGTTATCCGAAGTCCAAAAGGAGGGCGAGGACTCGATAACACTCAGGTAACTTGCTCTTTTTGCGGGAGGGCGACCATCAGTCCTAGGGCGGTATCGGGCTTATTGTCCACAAGTCCCTCGTGAATAACGTCCTTAAGATCGAGAGTGTGTCGACCAGGGTAGCGTACCTGATATTCAAAATTACCGAAAGGTATTTACTGAAAATTATATACGTATACGCACCAACTTCGACACACCCTGAGGACGAGGTGGAGGTTATGTATGAGAATATATCTAGAACCATAAATACCTCGAAATCTCACTACACGGGGACTTCAACGCGAAACTGTGGAGACGAGGCGATTATGAGCTGAGAGTAGGGACATTTGGTACTGGACAACGGAACTCCCGGGGGCAGATGCTGGCGGCCTTCATAGAGAAGGAGGGACTCTATATGATGAACTCCTTCTTCGAGAAACGGGAACACCGCAAGTGGACCTGGGTGAGTCCTGATGGCGTCACAAAAAATGAGATAGACTTCATCATGTCGACAAAGTGGAAAATATTCAATGATGTCTCTGTGTTCAACTCGGTCAAAACAGGTAGCGATTACCGAATGGTAAGAGGCACATTGAATATTAATTTCAAGCTCGAAAGGTCCATACTGATGAAGTCTGCGCTCCGTCCAGACCTTGTTCAATTTAGAAACCACGATAGCTTTCAGCTAGTATTGAAAAATTGCTTCGAATATCTAGGCGATTGCGTAGACGTGGACGATTACAATAACAGCATCGTGGAAACTGTCCATACGGTCGGGAACAAGTTCTACAAAGCCCGCCGTCCAAAAAGTTCTCAGACCATACCCTAAAGTTAATTGAGGAAAGACGCAGGATAGGGGAGACGGGCGGCTACTACGTCAACATATGACGTGCGGTGTTCCACAGGGGTCGGTGTTGGGCCCTCTTCTGTGGAACATCGGCTACGACTAGGTGCTGCGCGGCGCTCTTGAAAGAGGGCTACGAGTGTTCTGTTACGCAGACGACACACTCGTCACGGCCCAAGGGGCCAATGCGGAAGAGGAGTGCGGTTGGCGACAGAAGGAGTGTCGCAAGTGGTGGATCGTGTCCGGCGGCTGGGGTTAAGGGTAGCCCTAGAAAAGACCGAGGCCCTGTGCTTCCATGGGGCCCGGAGGCGGCTCCCTCGTGGAATGACGATAACGGTCGATGGCATTTCGGTCGAGGTCGGGGGACGCTTCCCACTGTAGTGAGAGCAATGGTCGGCAGCGAAAGGTCTTGGCTGGCGGTAGAGGCCTTCTGCAAGGAAGTTATTTCGCGGAAGGAGGCGGCGGAGCGGAGCAGGGAAAATGATCCCCTTGCTGCTCCGAACCGTCGTCGGAGAGTCGGGCGGAGGAGGCGGGCGGCTGCCGACCTCATGCCACCGTGATGGGGGCTGGCGGACGACAGCAACGGAGGTTGCTGACGTCTACGCAGAACATTTGGCCCCCGAGGTTGGAGGACGCGCCAAGTGTTCCGGTGCGCCCTCACCATGTAGAAGGACCAGGGCGGGGATACCCCGATAAAGTCGAGTTCGAAAAACGGACAGCCGTCGACGGGTCGCGGAAGTATGTCCGCGTCCCCGTGACTCACCTCTATAGCGGGCGATGGAACACGGTAGGGTTTTAGTGGGTAGGACTTGCTCCAGCGACGGCCGGATATACGCCGACCGTCGCTGAAGCGAGTAGTCCCACATAACCTGTTAACGTCCCCGTCTTTAACGGGTATCCAAGAGGATTTCCCCACTTAAAAAAAAAAAAAACCTGGTCCTGCATTCTCCGGACAATGCTTCTGCATACCGGCGGCTCAATAGGCAGATCTCTAAGTCTTTGATTCGCGATATGCGCGTTTACAATACCAGCACAATAAAAGAGGCTATAGAACGGAACAAGGACTCCAAAGTGTTTGCTAGAGATCTGTGTATTGAACAAAGCCGGTTCAATAAGTTGAAGGACGGAGATGGCAGGATTATATCCTCCAAACCTAAACTCCTGAGAGAGTTTGACCGACGATTTAGCGCAGTGGTTAAGAGCTTAACCCGCTCCGCCCACTGTGTCTGATAGTCGCGAGTTCGATTCCCGCACGGGACAAATCTTTGTGTGATCCACAATTATTTGTTCCGGTCTGGGTATTTGTGTATGTAAGTTTTCATGTTTGTAAACGCACCCACGACACAGGAATTAATCCTAGTGTCGGGCTACGTTTTCTAAAAAAAGAAAAAAAGAAAGTTCCAGACGTTTTACGGACAGTTATGCATGTCAACACGCCCTGTTAGCAATCTTGCCAAAGACCCAAGAGCCAGATTGACCCGACATTACACTGAAGATATCCCGGACATCAGTCTGTACGAGATTAGTATAACTCTCAAAGAGCTCAAAAACAATAGAGCGCCAGGCGATGACGGTATGACAACTGAGCTTCTCAAGGCTAAAGGGAAACCGATACTAAAACCCTTTTAAAGAACTATAGACCCATATCACTTCTGAGTCATGTCTATAAGCTGTTTTCGAGAGTCATAATGAATCGTCTCACACGCAAACTCGATGACTTCCAGCCTCCAGAACAAGCCGGTTTCCGAAAAGGCTTTAGACCATAGACCACATACATACGCTGCGGCAGGTTATACAGAAGACAGAGGAGTATAACCAGCCACTATGTTTCGCGTTTGTGGACTATGAAAAGCCTTTGATTCGATTGAGACATGGACTGTGCTACAGTCTCTCTAGCGGTGCTAAGTAGACCACCGTTATATCGAAGTGTTGAAGAGTTTGTATGAAAACGCCACAATGTCAGTCCGTCTCTACGGCCAGAACTCAAACCCCATCCAACTGCAGTAAGACAGGGAGACGTTATCTCCCCAAAACTGTTTTCCGCCGCGCTGGAAGACATTCTTAAGTTTCTGGACTGGAGAGAACATGGCATCAATATCAACGGCGAGTACATCCCTCACCTTCGATTTGCTGACGATATCGTGGTCATGGGTGAGACCCTGGAAGATATCGGCGCTATACTCGATGACTTCTACAGGGTTTCTCAACAAGTGTGTCTTAAAATGAACATGGATAAGACGAAAATTATGCCAAACACCCATGTCGTACCCACTCCTGTAAGGGTTGGAGACTCTACACACGAAGTTGTATATACCTAGGACAAACAGTCCAATTAGGTAGGTCCAACTTCGAAAAAGAGGTCAATCGTCGAATCCAGCTCGGTTGGGCAGCGTTCGGGAAGCTACGTAATATCTTCTCGTCCCAAATACCGCAATGTCTCAAGACAAAAGTATTTGACCAGTGTGTGTTGCCAGTGACTTACGGCACCGAGACATGGTCACTCACGATGGGCCTCATAAGAAGGCTCAAGGTCACCCAAAGGGCAATGGAAAGAGCTATGCTCGTAGTTTCTCTGCGAGATCGAATCAGAAATGAGGAGATCCGTAGGAAACCAAAAGTCACCGATATAGCTCTCAGAATTGCCAAACTTAAGTGGCAGTAGGCGGGGCACATCGCTCGTAGAACTGACGGCCATTTGGGCAGAAAGGTTCTCGAGTGGCGACCTCGTCCCGGAAGACGTGGAGTGTGCAGGCCTCCCGCAAGGTGGAGCGATGACCTGGTGAAGGTCGCGGGTCGAAGCTGGATGCGTACAGCACAAAACCGGTCGTTGTGGCGATCTTTGGGGAGGCCTTTGTCCTAAAGTGGACGTCTTTCGGCTCATGATGATGATATCGGATTTAAATTCCAGACTCTGAAATGCAACTGAGATAAAAGTTTTCTTTGGTACAGTATCTCGTGTTCGCCTACCATATTTTGCGCTACAGGAGCAAAAAGAGCGGTGGCACGATAACATACACTGCCCTGTAACGGAGAATTTTTCGACAAGGAAAATGTCAACAAATCTTTGTCCGACCTAGAATTTGAAGCCTCGGGATCTCTATTTACTGCTTTCGTTTAATTTCTTAAGCCGGTCAGTTTCATGTCCATTACTCTGTTAATTTGATGATAAAATTTAAAAAAAGGTTTTGTTGTCAAAACATTAAAACGTATAACGAGAAAAAATATTTTGTGGGACTCTATATCCTTCTTACTCCGTTTTTCTTATTCCACTCCGAAGATTTGCTATTACATAATACCACGTGTTCTAACACGAACGAGAATCAAACGAAATCCCCTGATCTCCACTTAATTCCCTGCACCTTAATATAAAAAAAATCCCAAAGAAAATTGGTCCTGCCAAACACGTCCGTATTTCGCGGGTCTGATTCCATTAACGGACCTTTTTCGCGCCTTGCACAAAGAGGGGATATCGAGGGGCGCGGACCTCAATCTCGCAGGTTTACGGCGGCCCTCAAGACCTCCTCCATAAGGAATTGTATTTGCATTCCGAAAGCTACGAGATTGATCCTCGACTTTAGGCATGTCAATACGGTAGGTCAAGAGCTAGCACGTGTAGCGGAGTTGAAGCTGTATACGTTGAAACCTAGAGACGATTTTTGCATGTTGGAGTTTGCACCTATAAAGGATGTTTTATATTTGGCAAACCGTTTGAGGGTTCTCAGGTTAAAAGTCTGTGGTTAAAGGATCTTGACAGTAATTGTGAGGTTGTGGAAAATATATCCTACTTATTAAGTACGTACCTATTACGTTTCTTCGGCAGTTACGTGCCTACATTTTGGCTAACAAATTTATTTTTACTGTATCACCGACTTAGCAATATAGGTGCTCCTAATTTTTAGCTACTCCAATAGGGATAATGATATAAAGCTAAATACACAACTGTAAAATAACATAAGTGATCCCCACAGGCGTGATCAAAGGAGATCCAATAAACCGTCTAGACATTTCGTACATATAACGCTAAACGCTTAAACGACAGTTTGGCGAAATGGTCGTAAATATTAATTCTCGCTATAAAGTAATAACTCAAATATATAAGTGAACGACGGACTAGTCTAGACGACCAAATAATAAAGTTTTGTGTTGGGAAAATTAATATTCTGAATGAGTGTACAATTCTGGTATATTCCAAAGAAGAGAATTTGGCTTCGAATAATGAAAGACATTCTTTCGATCCGACCCTGCCATTGCTTACGCTTACACCATAGATTTCTGTCATCTGATAAGATATTGTTAGAAAACTGTATGGTACAGACCAATAGTATATACACAAGATTTTTGTCATTTAACATCAAATAGCCTGTCACGGCAATAATACTTACAATATACACGGCAATAATTTAACAGACGATTTAGCACAGTGGTTAAGAGCTTAAGCCGCTCCGTCCGCTGTATCTAATAGTCGCGGGTTCGATTCCCGCACTGGACAAATCTTTGTGTGATCTACAATTATTTGTTCTGGTCTGAATATTTGTGTATGTGGATTTTCATGTTTGTAAACGCAACGACGATACAGGAATAAATCCTAGGAGCGAGGTACTAATGAAAAAAAAATTGTTATTATTATATAGGATCTGAAACAGATGAGACTACTTATAATGGCGATAATTACCGGAAATAAAAAAAATCAACAATGTCATATATTTTTATTATTATTTATTTTTTGTTTTTAAAAAACGTAGCCCCACACTAGGATTTATTACTGTGTCGTGGGTACGTTTACAAAAATGAAAGTTCACATACACAAATACCCAGACCGAAACAAATAATTGTGGATCACACATAGATTTGTCCCGTGCGGGAATCGAACCCGCGACTATTAGACACAGTGGGCGAAGCGGCTTAAGCTCTTAACCACTGCGCGAAATCGTCCGTCGTATTTTGTAGGAATATGTGTCGTGAAGGTTGCAGGTGGAAGGTGGATGTGGACAGCACAGAACCAATCATTGGGCAGTCTTTGGGGGAGGCTTTTGACCTGCAGTGGACGCCTTTCAGTTGGAAATAGATGTGTCAGAGTTTTGTATACAACCGTTTTTATATACAAGCTGTAACATAATTAACGCAAGCCCTTAAAGTAGTTTGTTCTAAATCGATAACTGAATTGATTCCAACTATTTTTAATGTATCTTAAATTATTGTTTAAATTTGCAATAATGCTTTTACTCCTTCAGTGTGCCATAAAAAAAATACATTTATTCTTGATTTTGTTTTTTTTTTTTTTTTTTTGTTTTTAAAAAAACGTAGCCCCACACTAGGATTTATTCCTGTGACGTGGGTGCGTTTACAAACATGAAAATTCACAAACAAATGCCCAGACCGGAACAAATAATTGTGGATCACACAAAGATTTGTCCCGTGCGGGAATCGAACCCGCGACTATTAGACACAGTGGGCGGAGCAGCTCAAGCTCTTAACAACTGCGCTAATCGTTGTCATTCATAGCAATAAGGAGATTACAAACGCATTCCTAACCCGTATTTCTCAAAATGCACACATACAATTTTCATTGTTAATTGGGGTATAAAAGTGCTTAAAAAAGGGGTAAAAACCTTTAAATTTAGAAATTTGGTTTTCGTTTTGTTTTTATGAAGCAATTCTCTAATCGAGGTGTCTGAGGTCTTGCGTTTATTATGTTACACCTTGTATATATATAAAAACATAAAATCGATATTTTAAGTAAACATTTTTAAATTTTGATGTACCTATCGAAATTCGATATTTCTGAGTATTAAATTTAAGATACATAGATAGAAATCGTTAGACGAATGAGGGGAAGACCTTTATCCAGTAGTTGGAGACATTGGGTTAGTAAATGAAAAATAATTGAATCATTATAGTGTATTTAAATATTTTTGTAAAACGTTGGTAAGCATCTATTTCATGCTTCCTTCGAGTTGGGTTTTTCGAATTTCTCGACATCGTATTATAATTTTATAACCTTTACAAAAAGTATCAATATTTTTTCTTAATTTAAATATCGATACAATATTAATCTTGCTTTGCCCATTCCTAAACTGCCCCACATACACGAGGGCTAGTTTCAACACAAGTCAATTTTCATTTTTCCCACGCGACAACGCCATTTCAAATTCCACTCACACAGTCCCTTTAGACGCTAGATTGAATATAAACACACAGGTCACGTTTGGACGTGTTTTTCTATACACGGTACGGCGAACGAACGCTTATGCCGAACGTTTAGCGGACGCAATCAAATATATAAATTGAATAGTGCTGATTCGATAATACATTGGCAAATTGTTGTTTTTTTTTTGTTGAGGCAAGATGGCCGATTGGGTTTGTATTGGGTGGTTGTAAAAAGACGTTTTGACCTTTTTTTTTCTTTGCTTATGTATTTTAGCTTTTCGTGCGGTAGTATGTACGGAAGTGGAATCATGAGCAGCAATTTGCATTATTTGGTGAAAGGAAGGAGAAATAATATTGCGAGGAAACTGTCACGGAATTTCCAGAAAATTATTTTCTGAGAGAAACCAGTAGGCATTTAGTCCGCCTCTATACCTTTAGTGCACAAAGTATAATAAATAAATAAATAAAAACCAGCGAGTTTATGAAAGACAATGTTGAATGCGTGCACAAAAACATCCTGTTAAATTATATTTAAACCTTGTAAGATTTTAAACTTTCCATCAATTATTAAAGATACAGAGATCCAATTTACACGAGCGAATGAAAAACAAGTGTTCCGTCTCAAAAATAAAAATTAACAAGCGTTTACTCGGCTAAAAAATAATAGAATCACAGTGAGGGGCCTCTTAAAGTTGGTTAAGTGCTTATTGGCACAAAACGCGCGCTAATGGAATAGCGGATTGACTGTGACGTCAAATCGGCAAACGGACATAGATTAGATTAGTATACGAAGATAGGAGACGGGTCAGAAGATAACCTTCCATTTTTTCTATCGAGTTTTGCTAGAAGATTATTGTGATTAGATATAATATAAAATTTTGTGTGCTAGCTAATTTTAGTAATTAAGTCTATTAAATTAGGTTATTTAAGTATTCAGATATTTAGTCTATGGTAATAATAAACACCTATTTTATTGCTGTTCAGAAAATAAATTATCAGACTAGATATATTGTCGCGAATACTTTTAACAACGTTTTTAAGCATTTTCTCCAAAGTCAGGCTCGTGTGAACCCGTCGTCACTGTGGTAGCCTGTTAGATGCTGCTATGACTTGATAAGAAGAGAAAAGTGTTTATTTATTTATTTATTGCACAATATACATATAGTTTCAGTCTTAACTATAATATATGTGTGCATGACTAGGGTCATAGGTGTCGCAAAACCTTGTTACAATTTTCTTTAACATATATAAATATATCTAATTCAGTACAAATACGAGTATCTAGTTTATTACTACTTAATTTAGCCTAAAACATATCTTCCATAAGTTATTTTAAATTAAAGTAACATTTTTCTAGTAATAATGACTTAAGTTTAATTTTGAAAGTTCTATTGTATTTTTTATATAATCAGGTAACTTATTATCCACTTGTATGCTACGAGCTTGCGGGATATTTTAATTCTTTAGTTGTCTTTTAGGACATATACAGGGATAAAGACTAACGTTTTTCAACAAATACACGGGTTTTGGCAACCGCATAGAGGAAAATAGGTAAAGCTTAAATCACTAGCATATCTGTAAATTAATCTTGGCCCAAGGGTCAGAATTTTAAAGACCTACAGGAAGGCACGGCTTCGGAAGCGGATTAGAAACATTTTGGCCGTGTCGGATAGGACTGGGTGGGAATGTGAGGGTAAGGGTGTGCGGCGCGAGGTGTTTCACATTAACTTTAGATTAACTTAATCGCGTGCCTACCTCAGGTATTTTCCTAATATTTGACCTGAGGGCATTTTGTGAAACGTTGATGTAATTTTGAAGCGTAAAATTGTGATTGATATCAGGTTTAGAAATCGTTACATGCTTGATCCTTTTTCCACTAAGAGTAAAACTACTTCTTTAAGTAAGAAAAAAACAATTTCAGCCCCAAATACCGTCACACCCTAATTCCCTAAGCGGGAGTGATTGAGATTTACTGTGTACGCCAACATTTAATTAACGATATTAGGTCCCAACTAAAAGGGCGAGTCGTTTGCCATTATAGTAGACATAATGCTGTCAATCATTTCAGTATAAAAATCACAACAACAACTATTACAACAAAAGATTCTGATCCCAGACCGAACCGTCAATGGCATGATGTGCCATAATATCAACGAGGTAGATCAACAAATTAAAGAATATGGCAAAAAACTCAGTATCATATGATATAAATCATCCCAGATGTCTGATGGTGCGGTGGACCGCTGCCGCGTCCCGGTGTAGACCCCACCAACCTATCTCTGAATGCCACGCCACAACTCACGTACACTATATACAATGATATGCTCACTACACGTGCACATACATAAGCTACAATGACGTCAGCAAGCTATTCCATTTGCTTTGTCCACAAAGTAAATAGGAATAGATAACCGAAAATTGGAAAATGATTGGTAATGCAATAGCGAATGGGGCTGAAACTACAACAGTGAAATAATTAGGTTAGAATTGAACACGATATGATTTATGATTAGGGGTTGTAAACAAAATTTATGCATTTGAATGAACATATCGGGATATAGAAATACGGGATGGATACGGGATATATAAATACGGAAATATTTATTTCAAACGTGAAAATTTCAGTAAAATAATTTCAAATATTACACTAAAGGGTGATAATATTGATTCACAAGGAGAGAGACTAGAAGAAGAAGGAGTAGAATAAGTTACCGGTAATTATAAAGGTTTCATATCATTATCATCATCACAAGTGTCCCTTTTCTGGGAAAAATCGAGGAATAAAAATGCTTTCCCTTTACGTGTTATCCTAATTAATATTATAATCTAGTTTCTGCCCGCAACTGTTAACTTAGATAGGAACCTAAGATGTTTCCGGGATAAAAAGTATCCTATGTGTTAATCCAGGTCCATCAGCACACATGTTACTTTTTATGCCGAAAAATATTAGGAGTTAACGCGGACGAAGTCGCGGGCAAAAACTAGTACTACAATATTTGCTTCGCCCGATCACTCAGACTAAGCAATCGTACTATGCATTCATAGAAAAACTACATAATATTCGCCTATTGTCATGTAGTATCTCATTCTTTCAGTGGCTGATATTCAGATAAGGACAAAGCTAAATAGGCCTACACTTACCAGCTTCTAGACGCATGTCTCTTGAAAGGATGGTGCCAGAAGTGCTAGCAGCTCGACACCTGTAAACAGCTGCGTGGACATCGCTCCTGTACTGTGCTGCTGTGAATGCCCCCAGCCATAGGGTCCCGTTAGGCAAAGCACTCCTGTCGGAAAAATATACATTTATAAATATTTATTCGTCTGCAGAAGGTCAGGCAAAAACTAGATTCGTAACGTTTCGTTCTTTTTTTACACAACCTGAAAAATTCCTGGTGTGGGGTACACTACGCATAATTCGGTTTACAAACATGAAGTTCATATATACCTACACCTAGACCGAATCAAATATTTGTGAGTCACGCAAAGCTTTACCCCGTGCCGGATCCGAAACTACATGATCCAGTGCGTGGAGCGGCTTAAAAAGCCCTCGGTCATCTTTAGTGATGCTTCTGTCCTGCAGTTAACGACGGAAATTCTGCTCGTAAAATAGAAGAACACGAGCTCACAGAAGCTCTCTTGAGCTCTAAAACGTCTGCCTTTTACGAAGACTCAATACTAAATAGAGGTATAAACTGACCAAGAAATAATTTAGTGCAAGAAAAGTTAGGGTCTATGGCAATGCAGTTCATATGCTATCATTATCCAAGTTACGTCGGCTTAGGAGGTTTAAAGGAAGCGTCTCTGGCTATACAAATTGATCATCCACATAGTGATATTTGCTTGCCTTTTTGTAGTAAGAAAATTCCTACGTCATTTTAGGTCCGTAAAATATTATTGTGTATGTAAGGATCTTTTGTTCTCTTGCCTTTTATCTGTAGGTTTATTCGCGTGAGAAGCTTTTGTGTTTCTTTTGTAATCATGAGGTCCAAAAGTCCTTTAGCCGGAGATCCGTTTGTATAAAATAATTTGAACGTCCAAGAATCTTTTGTACGCGATGCGAACGTTTTTAAATACCTTTTACTTTTTGGGTAGAAATTTTTTGTTGGTGAAACTATACATGAAGCTAACATATGAGCTTTAAGAATTTAGAAAAAAATTGGATACGCTGATTAGTTACACTGGCTGATTGCACATTGCATAAAGGCAGGCTAATCAATTCACAAGCAAACTTAAAAAATGAAACTGTATCTCCTAATAAACTATGCCATCACTTCAGATGTGAGGATTGTAAAATCTGTATCTATTGCAATATACATTGTAAATAAACGATTTGCTAAATGAACTTCAAAAATTAATCAGAAAGTTATGTCACCAGACTGTACACAATATTATTGAGTATACTGCGGTATAATACTTAATATTTAATGAAACATTGTTGGGCTTTACTGGTTTCCATATGAATTTCGAAGGCCAAAAAAGTATATATAAACTCGTTAAATTTGTGACCTTCCTGGGCTTAAGCATATTTACAAACAGTTTTTAATATACCTCCAAAGATAGTTACGTAGTTTTGCGTTACGCTGATAATAACTGCAAATACTTTTCAAACTTAACGCCTTCACTTTTCACAATTTTTTTTACTTAAAGCTTAATTTCATGAACGCCCCTAGAAGCGGTCGTATTTTTAAGTAATCTGGAAAAATGCTCAAAGTCTGGAAGTGCTCCCGATTTACGATAGATAAAAAAGGGTTCTTACGTGAGTGGGTAAGGACAGAGGTCTAGTCTTCAATCATGGACTTAATGGGCTCCAAAGCCTTGTGAGGTCTAAAAAGTAGTTAACTCCGCAGGTAAGTCATCCGGCTTTAGCTCATTTCATTTTCACGGTTATTTTTAGGCGCCGGTGTTGAATATAATACAGTAAATATATTCCAAATTTTGTTGAACGAGTTTTGATTATGTTAACATTATGTGCTGTTCCCTCAAAATCACGAAGCTGTTTCATTATATCGAAGAATTTTTCGAATAAGGAAAGTAAGGACATTCTTTATTATTGATATTATTACCTCATATTCTAATTTGCGTTCTTAATTAATGAATTTAATTACTTCCTGATGTTCTAATTAGTTTTCATGTTGATTTACGAGTCCTGCTGAAAAGAGCTGTTCACGAAATTATTAGAATTAAAACAAAAGATCTCTTCAAGTCTTAAGTTTATTTAAATTCCAAACGATTTTTCTTACCGAACGACACAAACCGACGGGTCTATTCATTCATTGTGTCCAAACTTTTCATTGAATAATCTCTATGAATTCTAATGATAATTTTAAACAAAACACTCAGTCCGAAGACAGTATCCTTAATTAATCATCACCTCGTAGGACTGCGCACCGTTCGGATTCAATTCCTTTAACATTTTTGAATACAAAAATCTTTTTAATAGAATCCGAGGGTTTGTGAATAAGATAAATGAGAAGCGATTTTTGGTTTGGATAAAAAATGTCGGCGAATGTAAGAAAAATAACGTTTGAATGGAAGTCGGGGTCGGACGCTGGTTCACGCCATTAATAACAGTCGCCTTTAAAACGATAGTGTACATAAAATCTACTGGTGGTGCTATAAATCTGACGGATTTCGGAACGTTACGTTCCGCGACAAAAACTGGATGAGAAAGGATGGTCCGAACTAAAAGGGTTTGGGCACTAATTCTGATAGAAAATCCACTAAAACTAAATCTTAATCGTCACCGATCAACGGCGTTTTGCTGTTGTCGTATAGCACACATAGACTAGAAGACGAAAGTAGTCCATATTGTTATTTACCTTTTAGATTTTGATTTGGTGCAGGTTCAGTGGCGGTTAAGATTTGGTTTATCGGAATTATGTTATTAGAACCGGGGTTCTAAACGAGGGCTGGCATTAGCACAAAATTCAGTTTTTTGTTTGATTAAAATAAAATACTGCTCTACTCTGGGACTTACTTAAGAGAGTTAGATTAATAATACAATGCCTAGGCTTTGTGCATAATAAAACTTGATATTTGTCTGAGAATTCACCCCACAAATACTCAGACATATAGACCATTAGTGTTAACAGTCTTTCTAAATAAATATAGGTTAGTAGGTATAAGAATTGAAGATTGCCTTATTAGTTAATTGGTGCAATTAAAATAGAGCCTAAGTTTTATCTAATAACAAAAATCGCCGTCACGCCTATATTCCCGAATCGAAGGTGGCTAAGGTGTGCTGGTGTGTTTATCCACTTTTGTTGGACGATATTAGGTTCCATTAAATAGGGGGCGTAAAAAGGGGGCGTTAAGCCTTTTGCCATTTTACCGGAAACAATTTCAGACACCGGACTGATACTGGATTTTTTTCTCCGATCTAGGACATAAACCCGAAACCTCGTGATTGCTACGCACATTATTCGCCACTAGACCACCGAGGCAGTCCTAGTTTTATCTATTTTTTATAATTAGGCTTCTTCAGTTAAGGCTTCAAAGAAAGATTTTCCATATTATATCTAAACTTTCCATAAGTTTGCCAACAAATACCAGCAAGTACTGGTAATTTAATAAACTATGAATTATTTGGGGAATTCCGCCGCGGAGGCGGAGGAATGCTTTGTCCTCTGACAATTGCAGCTGTCGGGTGTTTCAACTTACCACAATGGAACTTGTTGTAGAATATGATGATTTTATGAAGATTACTTTACTATATGTCGACCCGTAGTTTGCAATATTCAATTTAACTGTGTATTACCTACCTGAAATACCTTTTCTATAAAATATGACAAATACATTTACAAACCTATACATTTTCCATGTTTCAAAATAGAAAGGAAAATGTGTCGCTTTGAGTGGGAATCAAACCCACGTAATCCACTATACGACGTGAATATACAGAAAGAAAAAATCAACGCTTTAGTAACCTGGTTTGATAGCTCAGTGGTTAGATCGGTTATCCCGATATGGCGAAATACATGAGATTGATTTTATTTTTTTCCTTCGTTTTAGGATCCGCCACATAGTCGACGCAGCGCGACGAGAGCGCGACGGTGGCGTGGTTTGGGGAGAGAGACAGTTGTAATGTACTGAAATATACTGGAGACGCCACACAGCGCAGCCCCGCTCTGCGCGACTGCAAACGTCACAATCGAACATAGCCGAGCGCTTCCGTTACGCCCCCGTCGCGGTCCGTCGGCTATTGGCCAAACCTTTATGCATGAAAATCTGGTATGCAATAAGATAAAATATTATCTATCTATCTATATCATCACGCCAGATCCCTTGCGGGGTAGGCAGAGAGTACAGAGTTCCAACAAGTTCTCTCGTCTCATACACGCTCGCCGGTTACGGAGACTCTTGACTTTTCCTTCAGATAAGACTTGGTTTTGGTCGTGATAAGATAGTCTAGGTCTTCCCCGGTACCTGCATGCTTCCACTTTCACATTGTATATCTGTTTTGTCATTCTTTCATCTGGCATTCTTTCTTGCCCGAACCAACGGAGCATGCCCTTTCTCATCTTTACACCGATACTATCTTTCATACCTACTCGCTTTCTTACTACTACTAAATAAACATGAACGTGACAGCACGATTCCTCACCAGCGTCACGCTAAAGTTAAAGTTTTCGTGCTAAGCTCTCTAATAGCTCCAATGGCCCTTATGTGACGCACTAACCTACGTTACTCAGATATTAATACGACCTGTACACCATAATATTATTATTATAACCTATCAGATGGCTCTCTATAGAGGCCTCTAAAACAACTCTTATTATTATGTTCCTCATTTCCGGGAGCGAAATCATCTGGCTTTATTATCTTTGCCCCTATAACTACAATTAACGTTAGCAGCATGATGATAGCGTTAATAATCAAACTCATTATATTACAGGGCTCGTTTGTTCGTTGGCAACAGCAAATTACATGTAAACAGCACCAGTAGCAATCAACTGTTCCCGTTAAATATTCCGTACGGCTTAATTAACACATGTAATTAAGCCCTTTTGTTTGTATGTTTGTGAACAGCGTAGGCACTTTTCGAGGAAATACAATTTAAGTATTATTACGGACCTCTCCAAAAAGATGCTGTGGGCTTAAAATTACAGTTTAAATTAATTTTAGTGGTTGGAATTGTGACTATACCAGGACGTTTTGATATTTCAAAGAGAGTAATGCTGATGTTGCAACGATCATGATGCTATTAGTAACGGAACGCTATCTCATCAGGAGTAACCAAAGATGCAAATTTACAGACATTTTCAAGTGTTCCATCCTCAGATTATATAGATTGATGACTAGTAGTTTCCCGCGGCTTCGCACCCAGCCAACAACAGCGTGACCCACCGTGTCTGTGTTCCTCCTAGATAATGAAGCTTTCTAATTATGAAAGGATTATAAAATTGGTTCAGTAGTTTCAGATTTTATCGATTACAAATATACAAATCTTTCTTAAAATAAAAATAAACACCGTCACGCCTATATTCCCAAGCGGGGGTGGCAGAGGTGTACTGAGTACACCCACTTTTCACCGACGATGTTAGGTCCCATGTAATAGGGGGCAAGACTAGTGCTATATACCGGGCACAATTCCAGACTTCGGACTCATACTGGGAATTTTTTGTTAGAAATACTACATTTGTTCGACCTAGGATTTGAACCCAGGACCTCGAGATGCCAATCCGATGTGCCACTAGACCAAGGAGACAGTCTTTCTTCTTTATTATAATATTAGCATAGACCGTATAAATGAAGATGGTGAGAAAGCAAATATTAAAATCACGATATATAAGGTATTTTGATTATGCTGGGAGTATATATTTTCGATCATGTTCCTGCTCTGCCTGCATTTCAATGTTAACTTACACGCTAACTAAGATATTACTTGTCCGTAGGCAAAGTTTAATTAGTTAATTGTATGCGGCAACGTGTTATATTTTAGCGCCTTTACTTTGACACAGACGTTAATTGTACTACCATTAACGCAGGTGGGATAAGAGCCTTATAATTATTTACATTTTATCGGTCAATAAAAACAAAACATGATTATAATAATACAGTTTACTATTCCATAAATTTCACAAACGTTTACAGTATCTCCAAAGCTATCATTTTACAACCTCACGTCTCTCTCCGCTGTTATACCAATTTCCAAGACACGTAGCAAGTTCAGGTCCCAGGAGCCATATTCCCATTTGGACCAATAAGAATATGAGGTCACAATAAAATAATCATGCGTGTGTTTACGTGACGCGGGCCCATGAATATTGCATGAAGTGTTTGCCCGACCGGGGCGGTGACGTCGACAACTTTTTATGGCCTGTTGCTGGAGGTGGAATAGTTTTCTTGTTTGCGTTTCTCATTACGAGCATTCGGTTGCGGAATAATAAATGTAATAGTATTTAGTACTAGTTTGTGCCCGCAACTTCGTCCGCGTTGCCAGGTAGACAGGAACCTTATATTTTTCCGGGATGAAAACTATCCTACGTGTTAATCAAAGTAATAAAATATCTGTGTGCCAAATTTCATCCAAATCCGTTTAGCCGTTTTTGCGTGATTGAGTAACAACATCCGAACATCTAACCATACACACATCTAGTCATACAAACTTTTACATTTATAATAGTAGTTCCTACTAATATTAATATATTTAGAATTACTTATTGTGTTCGGATATTATTGATCTTACAACTTTGACAGAACGTGCTTGCATGAATGCAATAACTTAAAATACTCAACATAACTAACTCCTTAAGATCACAGGGCTTAGCACAATCTTTGACGGTAGCGTGACGTTAGCGATCAATCGTGATGTCACGTTCATGTCCATGTTTATGTGACAACGACGGCATAACAATACGGCACGCTAACGTCAATAATTTCGTGCTATTCTCTCAGCACGAATTTACGACTTTGTCTTTTTTTACTTCTGCGGGAGTAAAATTTTCAAAACATTCCCAGCTCATTGTGTGGAGACTGATATAAAATTCTTGGAGTATAAAATTCTTGCAACACTTTAAGTCAAGCGGTGACCTTTTTTCGCAAGATGCAGAAGGCTTCGATTACTAAGTTGATTACTAATGCTGATTGTCGGTTACCATCATGCTTTACGAAGGCTAGATTTTATCAGATTTAGGTTTTCATAATAATATGTCTATTTTTCAGTGTCGGAGAGAAGCAATATTAAAAATAATAGGGTTCTAGGTGTTAGCAGTATATTAAATATGGATCTTCCTTAACAACCTCACACGTAAGTATGAAATAGTGAAATTCCTATTTACCCATCCTAATGATATTAATTTGATAGCTCGTGTTTGCGAGGGCGATGTCGCGTCGGCGCTTAATTGCTTCGTTCTAATGATGTAACACATACAGGCATGGCGGCAACTTTGCCAAATTTACCTGAATATTAGAGTAAATAATACACAAATATTAGTTTTAATACATTTTACTTTGCTGTTTAATTAAATGCTTGTGGCATATTTTTACAGATAGCAAAATAATTGCTTGCAAATAGAAAAACAAACTTTTTAATTAAATTACTACGGTACTGTATCAAGGTACTCTTTTTAAGCCTTCTTAAGTCTTTTTTAACAGACTTCTAACCGAACCCGAGGAGGTTTTATGTTCGTCGGTATGTATTATTTTTGTGTATGTTTACCGATATTTCCGTAAATTGTGGACTGATTTTGATGATTCTTTTTGCGTTTGGTTCAGTATAGCTTCAAGGTTGACCGATATTTCACCATTTCAATTTCTTAGGTATTGGACGGTAGGTAGTGGACGACTATGGAGATACACCAGGAAATTCCATAACGCCAAACAAAACGAATGTGTAAATTGAAATATGGCGGGTATCACGTCAACCCTACTATAGAACTACGCAGAATATTAGCAGACTTAAAAAAAAGAGGAGATTCATAATTCGACTGGTTCTTTTTTAGACTTCTTTGAATCGATTTTGATGATCCTTTTACATTGGGTACAGTATAAGTCCGAGGTGGACTTATTTTAATTTTATCGGTATTGGACCTTAGACTTGGAAGATACACCACGGGACTCCTTTAAGGCAAACGGCACGAATGTGTAAATTCATATTCTATATGTACCTTACTGTAGAACTAAGAGGAATAATTTAATAAAGGTATACAAATATTTAACATTTGTTTACTTACCACTAAAAATGTAAAATAAAAAAACTTAAAAAAACAATAGGAACCGATTTCAAAAAATAAAAAAATAATATTTTAAGTCAATGCCAAATAACCGTCGGCAAATAACGGCACTAAACGGTACTGAATTCAAGTATTTACTTTTTGGTTTTTGAAGTGCGTTCCCTCTTGTTTAAAGGTTTTATGAACGTTGACTTTCTACATCCACTTATCTAACGCAAAGAAACCCTCATATTTTAGGTTTTCCCTGTAAAAATCTTCTTTTGTCCCGGCTAAAGAATAATCCATTTCGCATAGTTTGTTAGATAGGGTGTGTGATAATTTAATTAAAGCGAGGAAAATTCATATTGGGTTTGAGTACAATCAAATTACAGAATGATTTTAGTATCAATAATTTGATGCCTTTTGGGGATAAAATCATGTTTGTCCTGACGGTGATCCATCATAAGCTGTATTTTTTTTTTTTTTTTTTAAAAACGTTGCTCCACACTAGGATTAATTCCTGTGTCGTGGGTGCGTTTACAAAATTCACATACACAAATAATTAATGAATATTATGAAAGCAAAAATCACGCAATGATAATATTATCCACAATAAAAAAGACGTTTACAACACAGGGATATAAGCTACAGACTATTTTGTGATATTAGGTGATTATGTAGGCTATATAGGTGATCACAACTGCACACAGTAGGATGCTAAGGAATGCCGCTTAATTAAAGTGTCGCGCTAATGATGTACTGCACACGTATCGAACGGTTGCCGTAGATGCCGGGCGGGTTAAGGGGGTGATGTTACGGTATCATTTTGGATATTTAACTTATATGCTACCGCTGTTTTGTTACCGGAATTTAGACTAGCTGGATTATTGGCCAGTGAAGTTGTAAAGGCCCCGCGGCCAACAGCGTAGAACATTCACACACACTCACACACTAGCTGGATTTTTTATTCAACATTATCAAAGCTCAGTCAGTAAGTAAACTGTTTGAGTTCTATTGATGGTGGATATACAAAGGCATATTAAATTGATGAATTGAGTTTTCTATCATCGATACATAAGTCAATTATAAAAACTTGAGCAAAATTTATTGAAGAGCAGTGATAGCCTAGTGTTTATACCATTGGACTACAAAGTCAGAGGTCTCGGGTTCAAATCCAGGTACGCAAATTTTTTTTTTCCAAAGCATGTTAAAAATTAAAGCGTATTAAAAGTTATCTATCCATATCATCATGCCAGATTCTTTGCGGGCTATGGCCAGAGTACTGACTTCCATAAAATTAACTATCACGCTTTAACGGTGAAGGAAAACATTGTGAGGAAACCTGCATGCCTAAGATCTTCTCGAAGTTGTGTGAAATTTGCCAACGCTTGCTGGGCCAGCGTGGTGGACTATGGCCGAAACCCTCACAAATTGAGAGCAGGCCCGTGCCCAACGGTGGGACAGTTTCTTAACAGGGCTAATATTGTTATATTATTATACTATTTTTCCTTAAAAACGTTACCTCACACTGGGAATTCTTGGACCATAGGAACGTTTACATAAATACCAAAATTTTACATTCACTAAAACCCAGACCAAAATAAACGTTTCTGGGTTGTCACCCGACGATTTGTCCGAAACCCGGCTCGAAGCTGCGACTACTTGATCTAGAGAGTTGAGTGGCCTACATTCTGGTCACTAGACCAAGCCGTCGTCTACATGGAATTACGTTCATTAAATACGGTATTATAATAAGATGTGGGATAAGTGTGGTCATTGTAAGCAAGTGGCATCGGGCCGGCTGCACTGGAGAGCGATTGACGAGGCCTATGTTCAGCAGTGGACAAGTATAGGCTGAGATGATGATGATGATAAATGAGATGTGTATCTGAGGTAATTTTTCAAAATATTTGGGTTATGAGGTTTGTATAACTATTTATTTGAGAACTCAAAAGTTAAGGTGACCATCTAATAAAATTTATAGAACTCAACCCTAGTTTAAGAACGAACTGCAGTTTCAGGAAATGGATGCTAAAACCTTGAGTAAAGTGGAGTTACGCCCACGTTACGAGTTTACTGCTAATCCAATGTCAACAAAATTCCAACCTCAGTTACGTCACCTTGTATCGCTTGCACTTAACACTAGGCAGGTGCCAATTAACGGCAGTCAAAGCGCAGTTCAGTCGGTTAGTATGCTGCACCGGCGGGTCCGTTCAAATAGACAAGTGGTGGCGAATCAGAGTTGATGCCATATTTATCTTACTAGTTTAGTTGGAGTCTTTTAATGTAAGCAATTCGTGATATGGTTTTTGTGCGTAATTAATGCCTGTCTTATTGGCCTTGAGGTACATGGTGCAGCTGGGCTTTACGAGGTCCAAGACCTACCGAACCCTATATAGGTCGAACCCTAGGTCCGACAAAAATTGAGGCTTTTCTACCAAAAATTATTAGTAGTGGTATTAAGTCTGGAATTCTGTCTGGTATGACAGCAATAGGCTCATTCCCTTTCATATTGTGACGTAAAATTGTCGGCTAAATGTGAGAACAGTACATCTCTACCGCCCCTGTTTGGTAAATATAGGAGTGATGGTTTAGTGCTAGATCTAGTGTCACATTACATTAGTGCTTTAACGGTTTTAGATCAATAATTAAAAAATTGATAGGGCAATAGTTGATAAGTTGTATTTTAGAATAATTATATTTCATTTAATGCACAGGTAGGTTTTTAAAATAGATTGTTTTGTATGCAAAATATTGTGTCGTCAACATCATTCCCAATCGTAAAATTTTATTGAGAACTTCCAGTGACGAAATTACACCTATCTAAATTTCATAGCAGGCATATTTTCGACGTTATCATGCTACGCGTTTAGTGCACATGTAGCGCGCTAAGGCGTAGATAGCGACGTCGTAGCGCGCTACGACGTAGATAGCGACATCATAGCCTATTGTCATCTGTTTATACTTTGAGTCTATGCTCCACGCATCTTATTGTCTGTGGTTAACCATTATTTTTAGATTTTGAAAGCCTAGTTTTGTTGCAGAACTATATTTTACTTTAGGGTTCAGAATTTCACATTACTTAAGGAATGTTATTGGGAAGTGTGTAAAAAGATAGCTTTATCGTACAGTATTAATTTAACTATTAATCCGGGTGTGACCAATTCCCGAGATTAGTAGTAGGATGAGTATTTTTTTTCACTATCTCACATCCGTCACATGTTTGATGTATTTCACAAGTCTCTAATGGTATGTAGTCCCGTAAAACTGACAACTTAACAACATTTACAAACATTATAAATCTCATGAGTGGTTCAAGTTATAAAGAAATGTAAATACAAAATTAAATACAACAATTCCTAGCATGCCCAGTGCAACTACTTGCATATCTCTATTATACATAAAATTTTCTCACCCAAAAAAAATTATCATTCTAAATATACAAGCAGAAAGGTTAAAAATATACTTGTTCAAGTTGCTATACCTCCTCCATCATAACAATAATTGTATCTCATATTATCCCTAGCTTAGTTTAGGTAACTATGAGTCTTATATTTGGGAATTCGGGGAAGGGGAAATAAAATCTGAGTTACGTCCTAATCGCGTGTCGAATATGAATGAATTATTCATAAGGAATATTGAATGATGGGTAGGCCCGAACGGGAGTAGCTAAAGAATTCGTTTGGTGTTAAAAGATTTTTGGGACATGTGGTATTATTTAAGTTGATAGGCTTTATTTATCTAGTTACTGGCCTATTCCATTCCTACCTACCTACTCTTCAACATACTCTACCTAGAGCTGAGCTATCTATTAGACCAATCAGTCGTCAACTGGTTTTTACTTGGGTGTGAGTCTGAAAATTTGTCCAGTATCATAGTTCCTATTTAGCTAACACCCTATTTAGGCCTAATATTGGGACCTAACATTATCGGCAAAATGTGGGCATACACAATGCTTCTGCGACCGCTATGTAGGGAATTAAGATGTGTCGATATTTTTCTTTCTCAAAAAATCCTGCCAAACTCTTGACTACCCTACCCGTACATTGTCATCTGACAATAATCCACATCTGAATAATTAAGCGTGTAGCCTAAGCCGGGATTGCGTGTTGTTGGCGCTGTGATTAGAATGTATGAATAAGTCATCAGAAGACAAAACAGCCGCAGCTCCTCGCAGTCGAAGCACTTTTGTTCCAAGAACAGCAACTGATAGCTATCACGAGGTTCTGGACTCGAATCCTAGGTCAGACAAATTTTAATTTTCGATAGAAAAATTTCCAGTATCATTCTGGGATCTGAAATTGTGCCCACTATAATTTCAATAAGCTCGCAGCATCTTACGTTAGGACTTAAAATTGTCGGGAAAACGTTTTAGGGAATACAGAAGTGTTCGTATTGTTCCTTCTCGAAAATTTTTGCAAATCCTGCCCTACTCATAGCAACCCTACCCGTATAGATGACAATAATCCACATCTGAATAATAAAGCGCGCAGCGTAAGTCGGGATTGCGTGTTGTTGGCACTCTGATTAGAATGTATGAATAACTCATCAGAAGACGAAGCGGCCGCAGCTCCCGTAGTAGAAGCACTTTGTTTCAAGCGCAGTGACATAGCGTATGGTAATGTTTGTAGAAATTGTGAACATAACGTTCATATTTGGAGTAGTAGTACATAATACCGTGCATTGTTGTTCTATTGGTGCATAATACGGGTGGCTGTTAGGAGGTCCTGAGTTCCAATGACAATCAACGAACAGACGCTTTTTAATGTGTGAATAATAATAAAATAGCACAGGAAGAGGACGTTCAAAGATATAGACGATCGCAGAAATGGACGTTGGAAGCATTGGATATAATCGATCGACTGAACGTCCCGGTAATAATACACAATGGAAGCGGTTTTTAATCCACCCGTATAATGATTAGTATTTTAAAAAGAATTATTTCAGGTCTGGAAGAGGATGTTCGGATCAAGTCTTCTCACTCCGCAACATCGTAGAGAAGCATCTGGCAGTGGGCCGGAAGGTTTTCTGCGGTTTTGTAGATCTGGAGAAGGCATTTGACAGAGTTGTGCGAAAGAGACTTTGGGACATTTTGCCAGAGTATTGTATAGATGGCACTCTGTTGCGAGCCGTCCAGTCCACTTATGTGGACTGCAAGGCATGCGTACGGGTGGGTCGTAACAGGTCACCCTGGTTTGACGTTAAAATCGGCGTCAAGCAGGGTTGCGTGTTGTCCGCTAGACTGTTTATAATATATCTGGACAAAAGTCTTCAAAGACTGAAAGCGATGAATGAAGGTGTACAAATGGGTGACTTAGTGGTAAACCATCTACTTTATGCAGATGATGCGGTTTTAATAGCGCCAACAGCCACTGATCTGCAAACACTAGTCACAGTTATGAAAGACGACTGCATGATCAATGGCTTACACTTGAATGTGAAGAAAACCAAGATTATGGTTTTTGAAAGGGAAGAAACCAGAACGAATGTAAGGATTGTGGTTGGTAACGATGTGCTGGAGCAAGTGAATGAGTTTGTATATCTTGGATGCGCCTTCAGTAAGGATGGGAAATACACCGCTGACATAGAGAGAAGAGTGAGTGCAGGGAACAGAGTGAATGGTGCGATGGGAAAGCTACTCGGGAGCCGGCACTTAAGCCATAAGGCGCAGCTGGCCATACATAACGGAGTTCTTGTTCCAACGCTGTTATATGGTAGCGAGAGCTGGGTATGTAAGAAGGAGAATGAAAGTAGGATAAATGCGGTAGAAATGCGAGCTCTGCGGAAGATGTGCGGAGTGAAGCTGACCGACCGCATTAGCAACAGCATAGTAAGACAGCGAGTAGGTATGAAAGATAGTATCGGTGTAAAGATGAGAAAGGGCATGCTCCGTTGGTTCGGGCATATAGAAAGAATGCCAGAGGAAAGAATGACAAAACAGATATACAATGTGAAAGTGGAAGGATGCAGGTACCGGGAAAGACCTAGACTATCTTACCACGACCAAATAAACCGAGTCTTATCTGATGGAAAAGTCAAGAGTCTCCGTAACCGGCGAGCGTGTATGAGACGAACGAGTCGAGGAAGCCAGAGAGGTATGTAAGGAAAGAACCTGTTGGAACTCTGTACTCTCTGCCTACCCGCAAGGGATCTGGCGTGAGGTTATAGATAGATAGATAGATAGATAGATTATTTCCAAATAGTGAAATTCGTTGTCTTGTTTGAACGACGCGCAGTGTCAGAAAAGTGGACAACGCAAATAACAAAAAAAACAGAACCTGTCTATTTCTATCCCCTGCGGGGACCACCTTTCTATTTATTTAATTATATTGATCTATGATTATAACTAAAATTCCATGAGAGAAATAACCTTACCCTGATACTGTAAAGTACGTATCAACCTATACAAAAACTATAGGATATCCGTAAGTTTTATTTAAAAAAATACTCTTTTAACTAGACGTAATTAATCACACAATATTCGTTAAACTCTACTCATTATGTGGCATTTATACGAAGCTCAAAGTTTTACAAAACACGTCGCGGGTCAGCCCATAAATAATTCAAACAGAGACCACCTACATTCCACTTCTAATTCAAAACTACGGTATTTCCAAATTCAAACCCAACAGTCCCAACGCTAATAATTGTTCGCGAAACTTCGGTGGGGTAATGCGAAATGACGTCACGGGGCCTACACAAATTCATCAGAGCCCGTATCAATCGCTGAGTAACGAGGTCAGGCCTCGAAATTCAAACTAGCCCACATTTAGGGACAGACGGCAAATATTTGACGGGGACAAGTTGCGGGCGCGGGCCACGGGCCGGGTATAACGATTAAGTCAAACAATAGTTTCTAGTAAATATTATTACCAAGGGTACATATGTAAATCTATTTTAAGAATGCATGCTTTGTTGTCAATAAAAAAATACAGATTTTTGTGCCTTGTTAGAATGTCATTATGGCTCTTACGACTCTTGACGCCAGTTAACGAGTCAAGAGTCTCCGTAACCGGCGAACATGTCTGCGACAAACTATGGGAGTGGAGAAAGCCAAAGAGGTATGTAAGGAAAGAACCTGTTGAAAGTCTGTACTCTATACCTACCTCGCAAGGAAGCTGGCGTGATGATAAAGATAGATAGAACTCACTAACAAGAGTGAAAATTGAATGGCGTAAAGTTCAATCTAGTTTCGAATGTTCGGATTCGGATCACAAAATTCTACAATGTGATCAAGCTACGATGTTTGGTACCAACATTTTATATTCAAAGGCAATGAGTGATAATTACCTATAGATATTTGCCTAGAAGTTCTACCTATCCATTTTAAAAATGCCGAATTTTGTTATTACATCAAATGACAGGCTTCTCATTTTTCCGAATAAGTTGTATTTCATGGAGAAGATTTTGTTTCTTTAAAGAACGTTGTCCTGCAACTGCAAATAATTAGTGTGTCATAGGTGCGTCCAATAACAAAAAAAATCATATGCTCGAAAGACCACTACAAAAAATATTCAAAGTCAGTCTTGTCACTAGACCAACATTTTCAATTAAAATACGCAGAATATGTGAGGATAGTTATACAAAATTAATTTCTCTTTCAAGCATCAAGTTATAACTACATACTAGAGTGCGTACTCTCTAGTCCCCTTTGTTCCAGGTGCTTCTAACGCAAAACCTTCGAGTGCTAAGTTTACTAGATATACTTTTTAAACAACTCCAGAAATAAAATACGAACAATTTATAACATAGAGAAAGGATTTCAAAAAGCATAAAGGAATTATAAACCCAGTTCAGCTGTACACTTTTTGTGGACACTTGGTACCATTTGGGTAACCAATTTAAAAATCTTTGTTCCTACATGGTTCGTTTCATAGAGGTACTAGAAGCATAGAGGGAGTATTTACAAAATTATATATTTATACTGCTTACACTTATGTCGTGTCAGTGATAAGAAAGGGGACACATCCATCTTTACCGGTACACCTTTGTACATTTTGTATTGAAATTAACGACATAGACCATATATGTGTTTTCCCATAGATGTAGTATTAGTACTTTCCCCTACAACTGCGAAAGGCTTATCGAAAGCTTATCGCTAAAATCATTTTGTATATAAGCCGAAAATTAAATATTTTTTACAATCCAAAATATCGCTGTATCTCATAGTACCTTATAGATACGTAAATTATTTAAGTTTTGTAGTAATCAATAATAGTAATTCTATCTAGCTATCTGAAGAATCTTGACATTCACTATATAATAATTTTAATTTGAAAATATATTTTTAAAAACAAGTTTTTTAAGCAAAAAGCAAAAAAAAAATATTTTTTAGCAAGAAATTTGACGTAGGCTCCATGCAAATGTATCGGTTAATATTTATTTGTCTATTGACTGTGTTCTCGGTGACTTTTTATTTGTTTTCGAGTAATAATTAATGTTAAAATAAAGTATACAAGAATGTAACTGATTACGATCGACTGACTGACGACGTCTAAAGGATGCCCGCAAGGAGGTGTCTTATCGCCGACTCTGTATAGCCTGGTAGTGGATTCTCTTTTGAAGATAATCAAAAAAGGTCCGTTCTACTGAGTAGGATATGCGGACGATATAGTGATAGCAATCAATGGGAAGTTTCCAAACACAGTATCGACACTGATGCAGGAAGCTCTAGATAAAGTAACGAATTGGTGCACGAGAAATAGCATCTCGGATAACCTGAAGAAGACTAATGTGATCCTATTCACAGGGAAAAATGTACTAACAGGCCTACAAGACCTTTATATGTATGATAATAAAATTAAATGGGCCACTGAAGTTAAATAACTGGGAGTAATACTAGACAAGCAACTACGGTGGCATGCACATGTTGAGCAAACCATTGCCAAAGCATTGAGGGTACTGAATATGTGTAGGTCAACATATGGAAAAACATGGGGCCTTCAGTTCAAAATAATGCATTGGATATACAAAACTATGGTAGAACCAATATTAACGTATGGATGCATGGTGTGGTGGCCTAGAACTAAAATACAAACCTGCAGGGACGCGCTTACGAAACTACAAAAGACAGACTGCCTAGCCATCACAGGTGCATTCAAATCAACACCGACGGCAGCTATGGAGTGGTTACTCAATCTCACTCCATTAAATATCGTCATTGAGACTGAGGCGAGGAAGGCACTCTAAAGGCTAGAGAAAATTGGACTATGGAGCATAACAGCGCCAAGCCTTGAACACACCAAGCTAGCGCCAGACAAGGAACTAGATGACATAAGGAACATGAGAAGTGACAAGATCTTAACCCCACACATGTTCAACAAAAGATTTAGCACCCACATCCCTACCAGAGAACAATGGAAAAGTGGTCTAAATAAGCAAGGTAAGGAACAAATGATATGGTACAATGATGGATCCAGAACCAAGTCTGGAACGGGAACCAGTGTATATACAGAATAATACAATCTAAGTCGAAGCATGGGCAGATTTGCGTGGATATTCCAAGCAGAGACCTATGCGATAAATATTTGTGCAAAAGAGATATTGGACAAACAAATTACTGGCAAGAGAATCTACATTTGTAGTGTCAGTCAGGCTTTCCCTTAAAGCCATCAGCTCCTATGAGATAAACTCGGCACTGGCCGTGGAGTGTGAATACCTTCTTGATAGATGTGGAGCGCGCACACGGTCAGATTAGTCTGGGTCCCTGGGCACACAGAGGTTAATGACTATGAGCGTGCGGATGACTTAGCCAGAAAGGGAGCAATGAAGAAACTTGTTGGTCCAGAACCGTTCATAGGCATACCAGATGGTGCCTACATAAACGGGCTCTTCAAATATGGCCAAGAACAACACAGAAAAGAATGGAAAACAAATACAGGCCTGAGACACTCGAAGAAATTTCTCTCCACATGGTGTGACAGCGACAGCAAGAGACTACTAAAACACAGTAGACTACAACTAAGGCAACTAATTGTAGCATATACAAACCACTATGGCACAAAAAACATCTACACAAGATGAACCTCTGCAGCGACGTGGTATGCAGGAACTGTGGTACAGAGACTTAAACCATGAAGCACGTCCTCTGCAACTGCGACGCTCTGGCGGCGCGGCAAATGAAGCCACTCCCAGAGTGGCCTATCCAAATCCAGAGGAACTTCGTTTTATTTATGCGTTTTATTCGGAGTATTTGCTTCTACAGGTACGTAAGTGCATCAGGGCAAGGACAGCACAAAAGATCCCATCGGGTCGCAATGCGCTTGAGGTCTCCTCGATCTGATAAGCCAACAACAAGATAACTGATTACGACAAATTTGTCCTCTTTCTTATCACTGACATGACATAAGTGTAAGCAGTGCAATTATATAATCTTGTTAAAGCTCCCTCTGTGCTTTTAGTACCTCTATGAAATACAAACATCATTGACAAGAGGTGTTTGTGTGGAATGAGGGTTGCCACTTAATCATTTTTCTATTTTCAAGGAGATATTTCAACAGGTACGTCCGCACGGTTACAAATAAAAAAAAACTTGGGTAAATTTTATAGCAAACGGCTTGGCAACTCTGCGACTGTCATTAAGTGAAATGTGACTTAATTGCTTAAATTACGATTTTAGCCGCGGGCTAAAAGATACTTGTGGGTTTTTACATAATAACTCAATATTTCAAGCTATATATTCAAAAATTCATTCAACAAAATTCGACCTTCCCCTACCTAATATTAGCTATAATATCGGCTGAATATGTGCAAAGCCCGGCTTAAATATGTCAGGGTGATTAGGCTTTGACGCCATTAATCCTTGGAGATTACTACAGACATTCAAGGTGACCTGGACGCTTATTTGCTATAACAAAACGCGGCGCATTACGATAATTTCGTGAAATCGTATAATGTTATTTAAGTCACTGGATTACCATTTAATGTTGAATCAGATTGCCGCCTTGGTCTAGTGGCGAATAATGGACTTTACAATCACGAGGTTCAAATCCTGGGTTAAACAAATGTAGTTTTTCTACCGAAAAAATTCCTATATCCCAAGGCGAGCTTAACTCAATTTTGAGTTAAGCTCGCCTTTGTACATAAACTTTCTTATCTTATTGTTATTATAATTAAAAGTGTACAATAAAGAGTAAATAAATAAATAAATATCAGTCTGGCATCTGGAATTGTACCCGGTATATGGCAATAGGCTCGCCTCCTATTACTTGGGAACTTGCATCGATGGCGAAAAGTGGGCGTACGTACCTACACAATACACCACCCCCGCTTGGGAAATATAACCGTGACGGTGTTTTCGACACTTCACGAAGTTATCGTAACGTGCCGTGTTATGTTCAATCAGTCATAGCGAATAAAGACCCTGATTATCTGTAGCGACATGCGATGAAGGGCCTCCGTAGAATTATTGTCTGTCACGACTTTATGTTTCACTTTGAGACTATTTTGTGAGAACTTAATCTGGGTTCATATTATACTATATACTAGACTTATGTGCGGAATGTTGAAAGCGAAGACAGGTCATTGTTCATAGAAGTGAGTGAATTTATCTTGAGATAGACAAACGTTTGATGTTTAAATTTAACATAGGGTATGACCTATATTCATTTTCGTACTCGCATCGCATAGAGACAGGAAAAAAACATCGTCGCATCGCGATTTTATTCCTCAAGCAGACCTGGAAGAGAAGTACTATTTACAACGTCATTAAAGTAAAAATTTTAGATCCTAAAGTTATAGGGGGTGAACGTATTGTCATTATACCGGCCACAATTCCTGACTCCGAACTGTTACTGATTTTTTTTTGTTAAAAAATCACAAGTTCGATCTTAAATTTATTAAATGGATATTGCAATTGCCATCCACGCTATGCACCACCAACTAGGCAGTCCAAATAGCAGTCTTACAAAATAGGAGCTGTGTTAAAAAAGTTTTATATTAGTGCGTCGTCTAATTTTGATTTACAATGAACTATTACTCACATTGGATTGTTCATTCAGAGGATTCGCCTTATATTTTGATACCAAAATGATTACAAATAAATTACAAACATGCATATGTATGAAAAGATTTTTTCTTGCAAAAAGTACAGAAAAGTTATACTTTACTTACCGTCTGCATAACCGGCGAGTGTGTATGAGACGAACTATGAGAGTGGAGGAAGCCAGAGAGGTATGTAAGGAAATAACCTGTTGGAACTCTGTACTCTCTGTCTACCCCGCGAGGGAACTGGCGTGATGATATAGATAGATAGATTTTATTTTAAATATGGCCTCAAACTAGCATTTATTCTTGTGTCGTGGGTGCGTTCAAACATGAAAATGTACATACACAAATAGCCAGACCGGAATAAATAATTGTGGACACAAAGATTTGTCTCGTGCGGGAATTGAACCCGCGACTTAGATTAGATTAGACACCGTGGGCGGAGCGGCTTAAGCTCTTAACCACTGCGCTAAATCGTCCGTCAAAACCAAAACGTCATATAAACTAATCTAGCTATCCAGTAACAATGTAAACTATTTCAAGTTTCATCATAGTCCCTTGTTCACGGGACATTTGCGTTATTTCTCACGACATCTCTCGGGAACTAGGCATTACAAACCCTGGATAGCTACTGAAAACACTTCGGATAAATTTCAGATACCATCTCATAATGAAAATAATATTATTTCATTAAAATTCAAATTAAGCGGCATTGAATAATTTTAATGTAGGTTTACCTTTTTTTTGTTTAAATCTTTGTAGATTATGGTTAATGTTGTGTGCTATGACCAAATGCGGTGCGTTATGGTGGTGTGATAGTAGCATGCCACTAGAGTACCATTAAACGATCTGTTAGGGCCGGACATTCAGTTGTCATAAATAAAAACAACTATATTGCTAGTTACTTATTTATGATTTTTTCCCCAATTATTATAACTAACTACACTGGTAACGCGGTACGTTTCTTGCTCCCACGCGAGACCTCCTGAAGGTTTTTGTCGAATTCAGACCACATTCGTAGCTTAGTTTTCACTATTGAGCCAACCGGCAGGCAGAAACCAGGTCTTGGGCAGCAATTAGACTAATTACCGAATGAATAATGAAAGACTTTTGTGTGTGAGTGATATACGCTGTTGGCCGTGATGCCTTACAGCTTCACCGTATCCGGAGCGGAAAGAAGCGATGTCAGAGCATCAGGGGGATCGGTGAGAACGAAAGACTTTTGTTAAAAACTCGGGGCTTATAAAGGCATATATTGCTGATATGCTTTAACAAAAATGGAATAATATAAATAAAAACAGCCATTTTACAAGCTTTTATTTACCTTGCAATGTTCGTATGTCTGTCTGTCTTTCTGGTTTGAATTTTTAACCGACTTCTAAAAAGGAGGAGGTTCTCAATTCCACTGTGTGTTTTTTTTATATGTATGTTACGCGATCATACCGCCAATTATGAATCGATTTTGATGATTATTTTTGCATTGGGTTCAGTATAGCTCCAAAGTGGTCCCATTTTAATTTCATCGGTATTGAACCTTGGACTTGGAAGATTCACCAGGGAACTCCTTAACGACAAACAATACGAATGCGTAGATTGAGATATTACGACAATCCTATAGGTATCCTGCCATAGAACTAATCAGAATATTCATCATCATCATTTCAGCCTATACTTGTCCACTGCTGAACATAGGCCTCCCCAATCGCTTTCCAGCGTACCCGGTCCGATGCCACCTGCATCCAACGATTTCCTGCGATTTTCACAAGATCGTCGGTCCATCTGGCAGGCGGTCGTCATACGCTGCGCTTGCCAATACGTGGTCTCCACTCTAGAATCTTTCTGCCCCAACGCCCGTCCGATCTTCGCGCTATGTGGCCAGCCCATTGCCACTTCAGCATGCTAATCCTGAGGGCTATGTCGGTGACCTTGGTTCTTCTACGAATCTCCTCATTCCTGATTCGATCACGTAGAGAAACGCCGAGCATAGCTCTTTCCATAGCTCGCTGAGCAACTTTGAGCTTTTTTATGAGACCTATTGTAAGAGACCACGTCTCTGATCCATATGTCATCACTGGTAACACAAATTGACTAAAAACTTTAGTCTTTAGGCACTGAGGTATTTTGGATGAGAAGATGTTGCGCAGTTTCCCGAACGCTGCCCAGCCGAGTTGGATTCGTCGATTGACCTCTCTCTCAAAGTTGGACCTACTTAACCGGACTGCCTGTCCCAGGTAAATGTATTCGTCGACAACTTCAAGAGTAGAGTTCCCAACGGTGAGTGCGGTGGGTACGACATGGACATTAAACATTACTTTTGTTTTGTCCATATTCATTTTAAGACCCACTTGTTGGGATACTCTATTGAGGTCACCGAGCATTCGTCCTAGATCTTCCAGCGACTCCGCCATGACCACAATGTCGTCGGCAAATCGAAGGTGAGTGATGTATTCGCCATTGATGTTGATGCCAAGTCCTTGCCATTCTAAGAGCTTGAAGGCGTCCTCTAAGGTGGCCGTAAACAGTTTCGGAGAAATGACGTCTCCCTGTCTTACTCCTCTTTTTATGGAGATCACCTTCGTGCACTGCCCCTGTACTCGGACTGACATGGTGGCGTTATTATACAAGTACTTCAACACTTCGATGTACCTATAGTCAATGCGGCATCGCTGGAGAGATCTAAGAACCGCCCAAGTCTCGATCGAATCAAAGGCTTTCTCATAGTCCACAAACGCCAAGCATAGTGGCCGATTATACTCCTCAGTCTTCTGTATAACCTGCCGCAGCGTATGTATGTGGTCTATGGTACTAAAACCTTTCCGGAAACCGGCTTGTTCGGGAGGCTGGAAGTCATCAAGCCTTCGTTCGAGACGATTCGTAATGACTCTCGAAAACAACTTATAAACATGGCTCAGCAGTGTGATGGGCCTATAGTTCTTCAATAAGGTGTTATCACCTTTCTTGAAAAACAGCACCACCACACCCCTGTTCCATGCTTCCGGCGTTTTCCCTTCAAGCAAGACGGAATTAAATAGCCTCTGAAGGACTTTAAGTACCGGCGATCCGCCCGCCTTCAGAAGTTCTGCAGTAATTCCGTCTTCACCCGGCGCTTTGTTGTTTTTTAGTTGTTTGAGAGCCATCCTAATTTCGCACAGGCTGATGTCCGGGATATCTTCAGTGCAGTGTCGGGTTAGCTTGGCTCTTGGGTCTTTTACCAAGTCAACAACAGGTTTAGCTACTGAGGTATATAACTGTCCATAGAACCTCTCTATCTCCCTGAGCACCTCTGACCTATTTGACGTTACGTTTCCGTCCTCCGTCTTCAGCTTCGTCAACTGGCTCTGCCCAATAGACGCGATCAGAATATTAACCGACTTCAAAAAAGGAGGAGGTTGACAATTTGTCTGTGTTTTTTTATAACGTCTTTATTTATGAACTGAGTTTGATGCTTCTTTTTGCGTTGGGTTTAGTATAGTTTCGAGGTTGTCCCATTTTAATGAAATCGGTATTGGACTTTGAAGATACACCAGGGGACTCCTTAACGGCGAACAGCACGAATGTATAGATTCCGTTATTATGGTTATTATATCAACCCTGTAGGTACCGTTGCTATACAACTCAGCAAAATAATATAATATAGGTACATAAATATTAGTAAATAATTCACTTGTTACTTAAAATTGTAAAATAAAAATCTTTTTTTAAAAAAACCGACTTCAAAAAGCAAAAAATAAATATTTGAAGTCGGTGCAAAGTAACCGACTGCACTGACCGGTACCGACTTCAAATATTTATTTTTTTGCTTTTTAAGGTCGGTTTTTTTTTAAAGATTATTTGTTATCCATTTTTCAAGTACTTGCGGGTATCCGATTGATCTGAATTTTGACATACGCCTTGTCACCGAACTTACGTTCGGTGGATTGTAGCAATTATAATTTCGGTGCATTATACCATTGAGCTGGTCTGACGATGGAGTCAGAAGGTGCCCATAGGAAAATGTAAAATATATAACATAAAGGCTTGTTAGATTGGTATTGACAAGTACTCTATACCAGATATTTTCAGGGTCTGGTGATGGAGCTGGAAAGAACCCATAGGAACTCCTCAACTAACCTATCTTGGTTGTGTCTTTGCTATAAAAGCTTGTTTTTAAGAAGGTCTTTTTTAATTAAAATTATTCGTTTTAATTCATTAGGAAAAAGGGGAAATATTCTGACTGCCCTTATTTTGTTTTGTCAAATTATCACATATCATGCTTCAGACAATAGGTAAGGTGTAGGCTAGTATGGCACAATCTGAAATTATGCCCAGTATACTGACAATATATTTTGCCCCTATTTTAAAATAAATAACTTTACACTATTTTCTGTTACGTTTTTCTGATAAGCAGACAAGAAACAATTATGAACCATATTAAAACAGAAACTTGCAAAGAGTAATTTCTGATATAAGAAATTGAAACACTGTGACACTCTGCCCACCCCGCAAAAGGTAACTGCTGTGATAATATGGATGGAAGACAATGTGGTACTATTTTTATTTTACTCCTTTGAATCTAAAATACTTTCATGGACATACATATAGTACGTTACCTGTTTCAAAAGTTGGACGCGTAACTAAACTTGTTCCTATTAGTAAACTTTAAGATAGAATTGTTTATTCTATCCTCTGTTTATCTGGAGGTGATTTATTTATAGAGGCAACCTTGTAAAGTTTTTAAATCGTATGTGTAAAACTTTCTCTTATCAGTTATTTTGTATCTGGTCATATGTAATCATCAAACAATCTTTAAAACCCGAGTGTTTCCTAAACATCGTTTTTGACTGTAAAGATGAAAAGTTTCACTCCTTTATCTGGATGTCTGACTCTTAACAGCAGCTATATCGAATATACATTATGCTACTGCCGTCTCTTCCTGAAAAAGACAGTTTGGTAACAAAATCGACTGGTTACATTGTCGGTTCATGCTTCAATGCGGGTCATGTCATATACGGGTCATTGTAGTCATTTTAAGACAATTTGCAAAGTGTTCTAAATTTTTTCATAAGTTTATATCTACTTCACTTAAACTACGATCAAGTCGTAAAAAAATATAATTATTAATTAACTATTGATGTTAAATTAAATAAACAAACACCAAGTTTGGTTTGGTAATTACTGCGTTTCCATTATAACTTGCATAAGAAGTAACATAAAAATTGTGGCGACTGCACTAAAACTAGGCTACAATAAATATTTAATTTTAGTCTCACAAAATACAGAGACATAATAAAGTTCTCCGCGACAAGTAAAACTTGAAATTATTTTATCACATCACAGAGAAAGTTCTAGGCTGTCTTTATTGTTCATAAATCGCTTTTTAAAATATAGGGTGGAATAGTGCCGAAAGTAGAAAGTTGGCAAATGCTAGATTGGTAAACACAAAACCTATGGTTCAAAGACAGGTTTTGCCAAAACTTTATCTAAATATTAACATTCGATACTGCTAGACACTTTCCGTGGGCACTAACTTGTAGCGTAGTAAGAAAGCAAGCAGGTATGAAAGATAGTATCGGTGTGAAGATAAGAAAGGGTATGCTCCGTTGATTCGCGCACATAGAAAGAATGTCAGAAAATAGAATGACAAAACAATGCCAGAGTGGAAGGATGTAGGTACCGGGGAAGACCTGGACTATCTTACGCCCATATAGACTGTGTCTTATCTGAAGGGCAAGTCAAGAGTCTCCGTAACCGGCGAGCGTGTATGAGACGAACTATGAGAGTGGAGGAAGCCAGAGAGGCATGTAAGGAAAGAACCTGTTGGAACTCTGTACTCTCTGCCTACCCCGCAAGGGATCTAGCGTGATGATATAGATAGAGAGAGATATACTAACTTTTACCAGAATCTTTGAAAGCTTATTAACTGTGAAGGTAAAAATTGTGAGGTAATTTTTATGTTTTAGATATCTAAATCAAGAGTCTTTTATCCACTGCCGAAAGACGTCCACAAGGGTTTCACTAAACTTTTCAAAAATATATGAATAAACTACTGCATAGATTTTCCCACTAGTCTAGAATCAAGTGGCTTGCCACCACTAGATCCTGGCTTCGAATCTAAGGGCGGACAAAATTAAATTAAGGATTTTTTTTCGAAAAAAAAAATTAGTAACAGTCCAGAGTCTAGAAGTGTGCCCGGTATAATAGTGATAAGATTGCACTTTCTACATTAGGAGTTTCTAGGAACCCAGAGATGCGAGCCAAAGAGATACAAGTCGCGTGTTCTGCCAACCAGACTATTACCTATCAAAGCCTTTCTTAAAGCCTACGATACAAGCTTTTTAACTGTCCATTTTATATACTAAGGACAGTTTTGAAGTTTTTATCATTAGCTTTTAATTTGATAATGTCATAAAAAAAATTATATTCCCCAAGCGGGGGTAGCAGAGGTGTACTGAGTACACCCACGTTTTGCCAACGATGTTAGGTCCCATGTAATAGGGGGCGAGCCTATTGGCATATACCGGGCACAATTCTAGACTCCGGACTCATACTGGGAAGTTTTTTTTTCGTTAAAAAGACTTCATTTGTCTGACCTAGAATTTGAACCCAGGACCTCGTGATCACCAAGCGATGCGCTTTGCCAGACCTACGAGGCAGTCAGTCATAAAAACTCCATATAAAGTATGAAGTTTTTGTGATATACATTTATATGTACATATACAAAGTATTCTGAAACGAGTTATCAGAGTACCGTTACAGTGAAAAACATATTACATATTTGTCGATCGTATCAAAATTTACATCAATAGCAAAGGAAATCTAATCGAGAAATCATTTCCTAAATAAGTTTACTGAGAATCGAAAAAGTGGTTGTATAGGGTAGGCATAAAATAAAACACCGGCGTTAGGTACTGTACGTGTATTATGACTGATTGTGACTCGGAATACATATATCTTATACTACACGCGAACCTACGTAGGTTACAGGATAGGCTGCTTGCGCTGCCAGATCCTGCTTCCACTCTAGCTAGGAAAGTGGTATGCTGACGCTAACCGGCTTTGCGTACTGTCCTTGTCTTAATGGCTGCTGACGCTACCGCTTAAGACGAAGGCTACCTACTTTCACTGGTCGTAGGCCATCTCACACACCTTTAGGGGTGTGTGGACTCGGCGTCGAGGCTTTGACCCCCTGGCCGAAGTATCAATCGCCGATCATTAATATGCTCGGATCCTTGTTGTGGGACAGTGTCCCTGGTCTTCTGCGTTGATCCCGCGTGGGAGGCCGTCAAGAGAATGTTCACGCCGCCTCCGCGGTCCGCCCAACCGGGTGAGACCATAGGCGAACCTATGGAAGCCCAGTTAGGCGACCAGCGAGGAGGCGGCGACTTCACGAGGCCCCTCTTCTTTCTTGGCCCGGCAATGCGATACAGCTCCGCTGGGAAATCAGCGGGCGGTCAAGCACCACCGGGCCGGGTGATTGATGTGGGTTTGAGCCGGTCATCGCGGTGACCGGCCTTGGCCTTGGCCTTACTTTTACTTGACCGCGGCGCGGCTTATATAGGTACTCGACGCAGCGGCAACACTCCATCGGGAAGGGGTGGCGTGCGACGTTATCAGGGCTTCGTGAAACAGCAGTACATGTGCGAGCAGGAAAGTATTCGAGTCTACGCGCAATCCTATAGTCTTAGTTCATAGGGGTTAAATGTTTTGCTACAGTTGTTGAATTTGATTTGATACCATCAATAGTTTTTTTAATAAAAGTTAATAGAATTATGGCACTTTTCTAAGCCGTTCTATTAAACTGACTGGTAGACTTCTTCTCTTTTACATAGACACTTGCGTTCAACCTATGAGAGATCTTTGGTACGTTACGTTATGGCGTAATCTCTGTTGTTCATAATAAAGCAATCATGTCGAATTTTAACTGCGATCAAAGTCATAAATGCGCCAGTCGTTCCTGTTGAAGGCTGAGAATCGAAATTGTTCCTTGAATTAAAATACAAAAGCTGCCATCATACTTATATAATAAATGTGAAAGTTTCTATGTCTGGATGTTTGTTACTCAATCATGCATAAACCGAATGGATTTACACAGACAGATATTTTATCTATCTATCTATCTATATAAAAATATTTAATATTTATATATAAATACAACGCGGACGAAGTTGCGAACAGAAACTAGTAGGATATAAATCACTTAATAGACACTCTATAAACTACCTATTCATATCATCAATCCAGATTCTTGCGAGAGTTCTTCACTAGCTTCCTTCATTCTCACATTAATCTTAGTTTATAAACTAATTACATCGTTATCCAAAAAAACGTGCACTGCAGGACGAACGTTTTCCCCTAAGATTACCTCGATGATCGGCTCAGAACTGTACGTATGCAACTTTTACGTGCAAAGTTAACCAGGTTAAAGTGATTAGTAAAGCATTATTTCCAAGAAAACATACACCCTCATATTCGCAGAGCCTCATATTCAACTCATTAAAATGCGATATGTCAATTTCCAAGTCATTAGCCTCGCCAAGCATCTGGGGGCTTAGCACGAAAACTGTAACGTGCGTGACGCGAGCGAGTAATAGTGTTGTCAAGTTCATGTTTATTCGTTAAATTTGCTGTATGAAAAGGATGGCATATCAACTGGCTAGCATAACTCTAACAACAATGTCTTCATGCTAAGCCCTCTGTTATTTGGAAGAAGGTTCACGTTAAACATGGTGTAGAAACAGCGGCCGCGTGACTTACACGCGGGAACAAATTTTCCTGAACAACTGAAATTAGGGCCCGCTGGGAGAATGAAAGTTAAATTAAAGGCCAAAACAACTGCTGTCTATATTGTGTGACTGGGCCGCTGGCTTTGCGTGTTATTTTTAAAACGTTCATATTTTTGCTATCTTGTGGTATTTCTTTACTTTTGTAGACATCCTCGGTGCTTATGATTTCAGTAAAAATGTTTTGTTTGGCGTAACTGTCAAGATATTTGACAGTAAAGCCGGAAATAGATATTTAAGGTTTGGTCAAATTGCCGACCGAGCGCGATGGGAGCGCGGCGGAACCGCTCGACTATGCTCGGTCTGCGGTCGGCTGCGCGGCGCACACGTCATACTGTGGGAGCGACGTCGCGCCGGTCGGGCTGCAGCCCGTCACTAGGTGACGTTTGCCGTCACGCTGAACGGGGCTGCGCTGAGTGACGTTTCCCGTACATTTCGGTACATTACAACCCCCCAAGCCGCGCCACCATCGAACTTCCTTCGCGCTGCGTCGGCTTTGTGGCAAAACCTTTATAGTTTGGTCAAATAGCCAACGGAGCGCGACGGGAGCGCGACGTAAGTACTCGGCTACGTATGGTCGTGACGTTTGCCGTGGCGCCGGGCGGGGCTGAGCTGTGTGAAATTATCGCTTAATGGTACTCCAGTGGCCTACAGAATACCATTACACGATCATTACACGAAGTTATCATAACGCGCCGCGTTTACTTATAACGAATAAAGGCCTAGATACAAGTGACTGAACCTTAATATTAAATCCTTCATTACTATAAACATTTAACCGCCTAAGATAAACAAAATCTCACTTTAAAATATACCAGGGTATAAAAAAACTCTGCAAATAATGTATTAAAACAAAACCGTTTATAAAGTAAACATAAACTTATAAAAACTAAAACTTTAATGAAACCGAGCTTATCCTCCGACAATAACGCAAATTGATCTCACGCTCTCCGGATTAAGTTGGAACAGAAAACAAAGTTCCCTCATAATTTTGCGCTAGTATTACTGGGGATTAGTGCCGGCCGGGTCACCGCCTTTCATAGCTACGCCACGCTCCAAGTACTAAAGGTTTCCCCACATAGCCGATGGACGCAACGTCACAGAAGCGCAACAGTGGCGTGACTTGAGGAGTTGTAATGTACAGAGACGTACGGGAGACACCACATTCGGCGCGATGGTCAACGTCACGATCTGCCACCGTTGCGCCCGATGCGATTACAATCGAAGCACTGTAGGAGCGAGACGTTAAAACGCGTTCGAGCAGGACGCTAGTATTGGGCGGTCGCCCGGCCGGCGCGAGCGACGTCGCAAAAATTAGGATTACTCTCTACATCCAGTTATTTCCTACTATGTCAGGTATAGCAATCCATCTTGTAAGGACGTACGGACGGACATCGATACGTGGTCGCCACTCAAACCTCTCTTCTGTATAAGACATTTCATTGAAGGTTTTTCGTGGAAAAATATTTCAAAGACCAGTGCTAAAGATTGGCTTTGTAGAATTTTTATCATATCAAAAAACCAATGCATTCACCTATTTCTGTTCAACATATTTTTTTGGGAATTATCTATGTTGGTCTTCTGTCTTAGATATAAGGGTCTTGCACCCGTCTGAACACGAGTAAAAAGTTCCTGTAGTAATTTTACGAAGGTATTACTGGGGATTAGCGCCGAAGTCGCCACCTGATGTAGCCTCAATATGAAGCGCTCCGGAGAATGGATCAACTAAAATGACGGAACTTTCATAACGTGGGTACAGTTTTTATTAACGATTTCAATATCCTACATATTTTTTATTCTATAGTGAGGGAAAATTGTCTGAAAATCCCCAGTCCTTTATAGGAAATATAATAGGTTCTTTAGTTATAAAGAACCAGCTACTTGCCTACTCGGTACGTACTGAAAGTATTATAGTACGTAGCTATATATTCCTTATTCTTAGGTGAGAGAAAAATATTCAAAAAATCCCCAGCCCTGATGGGTTTATGACACTTACTTTTACAGCCCTAAAATCTACCGGATTAATAAACAGTAGGATAAAATTTACTGCCGTTCCGGAAGTCACGGAAGAGGAGCTGAACGCCGCCGTCCGCAGGCTTAGGACGAAGAAGGTGGCACCCGGGCCAGATGTAGTCCCCGGCCGAGTGTGGGTTCTATCCCACGGTCCGCTCGGCCGCCGTCTCAGGGCTCTCTGGACCGAGTGCTTCAGGCAGGGCCGGTTTCCTCAGCTTTGGAAGTTGGGGAAACTAGTCCTGATCAGGAAGGAGGGGCGCCCGGTAGACTCGCCGTCCACCTACTGCCCCATTGTGTTGCTCGACGAGGTCTGCAAGCTCTTTGAAAGAGTGATTGCGGACAGACTCGTCGAGCACCTATCACAGACGGGGCCGGACCTACAGAGTTGCCAGTTCGGCTTCAGGCGGGGCAGGTCCACGGTGGACGCACTAAAGCGCGTCCAAAAGATGGCGGATGAGGCCGTGGGTCGGAGGGAGGTGCTGTTGGCGGTGTCCTTGGACATCGCCAATGCGTTTGATTCAGTCCCCTACTCCTCGGTAATGGCGGGAATGGATTACCACGGCGTCCCCGGATACCTCCACCTGACCATACGGAACTACCTCGCGAACAGGCGGGTGGTTTACCCCGGGCCGTTGCGGTGGCAGGAGCGGAACGTCGAGTGCGGGGTTCCACAGGGGTCTGTCCTCGGACCGCTCCTGTGGAACATCGCCTACGACTGGGTCCTGCGTGGCTCGTTTCTGCCAGGTCTGGCGATAACGTGCTACGCGGACGATACTCTGGTCACCGCGAGAGCCCGGAGTCACAGGGAGGCGGCCCTGTTGGCCACAGCTGGCGTGGCCCAGATGGTGGGGCGCATTCGGCGGCTTGGCCTGGAGGTGGCCCTCAGTAAGACTGAGGCCGTGTATTTCCACGGTCCTAGAAATCGGCCTACCCCTGACGCTCACATCGTTGTCGGGGGGCAGCGCATCAACATCCAGACCCAATTGCGCTACCTGGGCCTCATCCTGGACGGACGCTGGTCATTCAGGGCCCACTTTGCCGCCCTAGCGCCAAAATTAATGGCGACTGCAGGGACCCTTTCGATGCTCTTGCCAAACCTGGGCGGGCCAGAGGCCACGGCGAGGAGGCTGTATGCGGGGGTGGTGCGGTCCCAGGCCCTATACGGGTCCCCAATTTGGGCAAGCGCCCTGACGGCCCGAAACGTAGTGCTGCTGCACCGCGCGCAGTGAGTCATGGCTGTCAGGGTCATCCGAGGATACCGCACCATCGGATTCGAGGCGGCGACGCTCCTCGCCGGAACGCTTCCGTGGGAGCTGGAGGCACAGGCGCTCTCCGAGCTGTATGCCTGGCGTAGGGATCCTACCAACACCTTGGATCCCTGCGCCCCGAGAGCGAGGCGGACGGAGGTGCACCGAGTCGCGCTGGAGGGCTGGCGGAGCAAGCTAGCCCATCCCACTGCCGGTCACGCCGTCACCGCTGCGCTGCTGCCAGTTTTCTGGGAGTGGCTGGGGCGACGACACGGCGTCCTCACGTACCGTCTGACGCAGGTACTGTCCGGGCATGGTTGCTTCGGGCGGTATCTGTGGCGGATCGGGCGTGAGGAGGTGGAGCACTGCCACCATTGTACAGCCCCGGAAGACACGGCGGCGCACACTTTGCTGGTGTGCCCGGCATGGGATGACGAGCGGCGCCGACTCGCCGGAGCGCTCGGTGCAGGGGGACAGGCGCTATCGCTCCCGACTGTGATATCATCCATGGTTGGGAGCGAGAGCGCCTGGGCGGCAATGGCGGCCTTTTGCGAGGCCGTCATGTCCGCAAAGGAGGAGGCAGAGCGGGTGAGGGAGGAGACGTCCTCCAATCCCGCTCGCAGACGGCGCGTTGGGTGAAGGCGCAGGGACTACGCTCAAAACGACCTTCGTCCACCGTAATCTCAGCCTGCAGGCATCGGGGAGGGCACCCCGGCGCCCTAGCACTTAGCAGGCCCGCGCCGGAAAAGCGCTGCGTCCGCGCAGCCTCCAAAAGGTGGTAAGGGGAGACCGAACTCCCCTACACGTGTCGAGGTCCGCGCCAAACTGCGGACCGAGTCCGCCGGTACCACAGAGGTCATGCTGGTGACGATTCCTGTGGACCGGCAAAAGGGCAGTGGGACGCCGAGGGGTTTTAGTGGGTGCGAGTCCCATATAATCACCCGGGCCGTGCCTTAGGCCCGGGGGTATGCGTTAGGCATTTCCCCTCGTAAAAAAAAAAACAAGGATAAAATTTACTGGATTTTAAACCTACTGCTTATTTACGGTTTGATTGAAGCTAATTCACACAATAAAAACAATCAAAATTTAATTAGAGTAGATACCTTATCAGACTTCTACAGAAAGATTTGCGCAATCCTACATTTAAGGCATGCTAGAGCTGTACCGCATAACTTTTTATAGGCTATTCACAGATTTTAATTAACTATTGCCGACCAACATAACTTACGGTCTGTTTTGCTCTTCCGCTCCAAGTTCTGTTAGTTTAATTCTACACCCAAGGCATACTAGAGTTATACCACAAGACTTTTTATAGGTACTGTAGCGGTACTTTGTCTTCCACATGTCTAATTCAGCGTCATTTTGTGCTTCAATCGATCATCGGCAACTGCGTGTGTTCGTGACGTCATTAACAACACGAGTGTCTGCTGACGTCAGCTGCTCTCGTATGTCTCTGTCAGAGGCAGTTGCAGGCAGGGCTGGCGGTGAGACATAATTGGATGTGTGTATGTGAAAACATAATCTATTTAATGAAACTATAACATTGACTAACAAAGTGCAGCTTAAATTGGGGGGACTACAAAAATTATTTAGTATAGGAGGTTCTTATATAACGCAAACCCCTAAGGAGTTAAGATATACATTAGTTTATGGGAGTGTGGAAGCCAAAGAGGTTTGTTAGGAAAGAATCTGTTGGAATCCTTGCCTAGCCCGCAAGTAATCTGGCTTGATGATATAGATAGAAAAATGATACAGATAGGAAATTCTATTGGGCACATGGATCATGTTTAATCGAGAAACCTATCATTTAATTGAAAAAAAATATAGAAGAATACAAATTAATGACCACAGATCGGGTCAGCTTGTCATAGCAAATCGAAGATGCTTTTCAAGTGGCATTTGGACATAAGGAAAACCTAGTATTGGGAATCTCTAAGCATCATGAAACTTCATTACACTCCATTATCGATACATTACCAAAACTATTTCTAGTACAGTATCTGACAATAATGTACAGGGTGGAATGAAATACCACTATTACATTATATTATATATAACATAAAGAAATAGATAAAAATGTGTATCACTATAAAAACAAGAATGAAGCCCAAAAATGGCGTAAACAGGAAAAAAGATACAACAAAATTCTAATAATGTAAACGTCAATTGCAAAGGACAGGACAGCGGGCAGGATGTGGGGCGGCAAGGGAGCAAGATTCACACAGAAGTCGTCCCACGTTTGACATCTTTCGTAAGCGAATCGGCGTCAGATATTTGAATGCATCAATGACGTATAGATATGACACTTTTGCCTCTAGGAATAATCTGATTCCGGCCGATTAGCCATTATAATATCCAATTATCACCAAAGTTACTAGTACATCTTCGGTCAAAAACGATATGAATATAGTGAGCTTCACTATGACCGTCTGCCATTTTAATTTCTTAGCATTAGCACGTTGTTTTCGTAGCTATCGCATGTCCATATTACGTCGTTTACAAATTGAGGTAATAGAGACGCGGACCCAGGTTTGATGTAGTAACTAATATACGATGTTATTGTAACAGTTCAGCCGTTCTATTTTGTTCATACCGACAAAATGTTAGTACAGTTCGATTGGCACGATGGTCAAATAGGTGCGTTGAATGGTATGGGCTTAATTCCTATATGTAAAAATGTTTATCACGTTACCAAGTAAGTATTCGTTTGATCCAAATACTTGAGCATATAAACTTATGATTGTGAACACACTTACTACCCCCGAAAGGGCTCTGTTAAATTTTCATAATTGAAATTGTAGGTACATTTTTGCAATAATTGTTGCAATAACTCGAGTTCGATGGCAAACAACGGTTTCGACATGTATAAAGCTACAGCTTCATACATGCTAAGGTAGCCAGTGAACCCTACATTAAATTGTGTTGGTCGAGTGGATTTTGCACACTATATGTAAACGTCTACGCCGTGTATCAAGAGGTCACGCGCCACGCTAATTATTACAGGCTGACAAGGATGGCATACCAACTCGCTAGCGTCACGCTTACGTCAATGTCTTGATGCTAAGCTCTGTGTACAACTTTAGTGGAGCCACGACATTTTCCGTTTCTACTTCAAAAACACATGTCCTATTCAAATTTGAAACTCTTGTTCCAAAAAATGTGGGCCAAAAAAAGAGCGACGTGACAGCATGACGTTCGGCATCCGACCGATAATTGTGCACACGCATCAGTGAACGCCAATTTTCATGTAAATTGTAAAAATTCATTCACCGATCGCCGCCGGACGCTACATTCGGAGTAAGGGAGTGTTTATAGAAAGGAAGCGAGGCGTACTGGGATAATAAAAGAAAAATATTCAGTATAGGCATAATATTGGAAAATGATATTTTATAATTATAGTAGCTTGATTATTTGAAGTATACTATAGAAATACAAATAGCTTTTATGATTTTAGTCCAGTTAATTATGGCATTACTACATAACCATATATATGAATGTGACTAAGATACAGGTTTATCCTAGCTTGTGACTAACGGAAACTGCATTTGTTTGTGTCTACTTGTATTGGAAAATAAAGAATTTATTCTCTCTATCTCTCTCTATATCATCACGCAAAATCCATTGCGGTGTAGGCAGATATAATAATTATCATATTAGACTCTGCAAATTTGACCGATGACCTGTTGAAGGTTACAGATAAATATGCACGTGACAACACAGATGCATGCAGCACCTGTGTTGTCACAAAACCGGTCGTTATTACGATCTTTGTCCTGGACAGGAAGTCTTTTGGTTGACGATGATTACATTTGAAACCGCTCTAATTTATACTCCGCTTCAAGTTTAAAGGTTCAACTGAGACTAAATCTCAGGGGTTAATTTCTAGCTACCGTCAAATTTCCGCTGACGAGCGAGCCTGTATAATTTTGCCATAATCTTTGCGGTACGGACAAACAATGTATCATTGAGGAAATAAAATTGACTACAATACGGGGAAAATATGTACGATAATATTATCTCAGTTTTCACTGGTATACCGAAATGTATTTTACAACTGCGTCTGATTTTCATGAAAACGGATAATGCTAGTCAGTATTAAGTTAAAGAATTAGTATGATAGTTAGATAATTGATGGAAGTCATTTACAAATTTTTTACTAGTCGTGGTCTACCAAAGACAGCTTTGCTTGATCACGACTAGTAATTAGAAAGAGTCTCTAAGAGGGGTAAAGGAACGACTACCTTCCCCTATACTTCAAACATAGACAAGTGTAAATGTGTATGCCCGTCCTAACGGAACTCAAAATGTTTCTCTGACTGAGTAACAGAAACTTAGGTTCAAAGTATGCCAAAGCGGAATGGCGTGAATCATGTTGGCGTTAAATGAGTAGATCGCCTCAGGATCGCAGGAGGATCGCCGGTTCGTTCCTGAAGAGATCATCAACTTAAATTATAGATATTGAAGTAAATTTAGCAAAGCTGAGGTGTAAGAGTGTATGTTTCTCTTTCTTTTACCCTTATAAAAAGGATAAATAATATTATTTTAATAAGACATCAAAAATCTACTTAACTGCCTCGAAAATGTGTTTATATTATTTTTTTTAGTTCAAAAATACCTCATTATTTTTTAAACACTATCAAGACTACCGTATCTGTTCGATGACATTATCTTCAGAAATATATTAAAAATCGCCTACTCGTCTTCCTTACTCAAAGCTTTACATGAAGGTCTTTACTTTCAGAGACAGGAGCACTCTATCAGCTTGCAGTCCCATAGTAATTGCATCATGCATTTGCCGACGCAATGCTTTAATATTTCATCGGAAATAAATGTAGGTATGAATATATTTTGGGCTATGAGTTTTCATTTTTTCATGTCTCTGAGCTGCAAAACGTAATCTCATGGCAGCATTTAACATTTTTAATTTAGCTTAATATCACGTTTTTATTTAATCTTTCGATATGGATACAAGAAGCACAAATGAATAAATCACAAAATTTCATAAAATTATTTGTAGTGATTCGGGATGTCGTATTTCTAAGAACTGATGACTGCAGAACTAGAACGAAATATGTGTGGCCAATTTATTTCCCAAAATAAAACCGTGCCAGGTGAACTTTTCTGAAGGTCGAATAGCCCGTACATTCAAGAATCGGAAACCATTTTGCCATAGAATAAATGTCTTATTTATTTACAAAGCAGAAATGTTTTTCTTGAACAATATTTCATGGGTCGTGCCGATGGACGCTTGGCGATCTTGTTAAGATTGAGCGCCCAGCAGACGCGATGGTTATCAATCACTAGCGCCCGCCATTGTGTTTGTTTTGACAGTAACAAAATACATACTTACATATTTGTAATAATAATACTACATCATGTTATGTGTCACGTTTGATTGGGAAGGCTTAAGTCTTATGTTTTTTTTTAATTGAAACAGTTTGATGCTGGCAATTATTTCCATCGTATAACGTCGCCCCAACCCCGGTTTTGTAGGTGTGCGTTAACAAACATGAAATTTTCTTACACATATACACAAAGATCAGTTTCGTACGAGGATTAAACCCACGACTGCTCGATCTAGTGAGCTTAGCCTACGTCAGCCTAGATTATACTAGACTCGTATTTTATCAATTGCTTATTAGTCTTGAAAGAATTAAAAATAAATACCGCCATGCCTGCGTTTCCCAGGCGGGGGTAGTAGAGGTGTACTGTACACTCACATATTGCAGACGATGTTAGTTCCAATTTATATGAAGCGATTATCATTATACCGGACACAATCCAGACTGTCGTCAAGAATTTATAACTAAAAAAACTACACAATTTCCGATCTAGAATTTAAGCGTAGAACCAACTACAATCATAACATCCTCTTACTTTTTCACATGTTCGTATTCTCAGTTAAAATATCAATGACGATCGCCACAATACTTTTTAATAAGTCACTCTTGACATAAAAATCTTATCAATCAAAATAAATTATAGCCATAACCCCTAACCTAGCACTCGATGCATAATAATAACAATTCAAATTCAACTTACGTAACGGTACGCACGTATCTTCGTATGATTTACGTATCTATATATGATAATACGCCTTCGTTTCGTTTGTCGTAAAGCGTTTTATTGAATTGATACGCCATCTTCGCGTCGCGTCGCCGGCGAGTGATGGATCGCCGTGTTTTATGGGCATACAAATGTTGCTGGATGAAAATTTTTCGTAAAAAGAATAATGTTTGGATATTCAATTTATCAACGTTTTTATGAAATATTGTGTATTTTACTAATAGGTCTGCTTCGTTGGCCCAATGGCTTATGGTGAGGCATGTAATTAAGATAGTGAGTTTGAATTTGGGTCAGACAATAATGAGCCCTTTTTCTCTCTTGGATAAAATGTTCAGAAGATTTCAGTTCTTCATGGGGAAGATGGAAGTATGTAGGATTTTTAATGTAGTAAAAACTCCCACAATGACTTAGATCGACTTCGATACAGTAGGGAGCTCTCGGATCTCCAGGCTCAAAGCAAGCAAACAAGAGGCCCCTTGTTTGTGTTTTATTTAGCTATCAATAGATGTCTGCATAAAGTAAGTTATAAATGCTGTAGAAGTATCTAAGAAGGCATGTAATTTCTTACATAAGTAAATCATTTTCTTTTGGAACGGCTAAAAAAAATACTTCCACATTTAAATCAAGCATTTAGACTGACGATTAACAGTAATATCCAAGAGTGAGATTGAAGCTAATATAGAAGGGTGGAAAAAACTGAATTGAAAGGGAATTCTTAGTTAAAGTCTGCAAGCTCAAAGAAAAACCTAATCCAATCAAAACTGCTACAACATATTTACAAATAAAAGTTTCTTCCAGTCCATTCAGCTTTCAAGAAAATCGTTTCCAATATTTCTCCACGATGTGGTAAGTTCGCGCGGTAGTGAAATGTCTTGCCCTTATCTCGGTTCACGCCTGAATGGACACTGAATTCCTGAAATATGACACTGGTTCACTCTTCAGTTCGACAGGAGCCCCTTATATAAATGAAAATGAACTCTTTTGTATAGATGTTACGGTTCAGACGTCAAAAAATTTCCATTTTCGGAGTAAAAGAGAAACCACCTTATAGGTTTTGATATTTACTGGTGGTATATAGGAAATTGAACTCTATCGCTTGGGGAAAGGAGTGGTGTTGTCGGCAAATCAGTATGTTAAAAGTTCAGAAACTTTGTTCAGCAAGGTTTGCAGTTGCGAAGTGAAAGTGAGAGTTGATAAGCGATTGTTCGTTTCAGTGTATCGAACGTAGTTATGATAACTTGACTGTTATCGACACCTTATGAATGAAGAAATATAATGAAAACTTTGAAGTTGTGAGTTATTATTTATATTCTCTATTTTTATACCTGCAAAATTATTCTCAGTCAAAACTTACAGAAGCAAAGTAAGTCTGGTTTGCAACAAAGAAATCGTTAATTATTATTGTCCTACATCAGAATGCTGCTGGATGCAGGTTTTAAGTAGACCTAGTAACTAAAACTTTTTATTTAACCTTTTAAAATAAAACCAAAACCATCCACCCACCAATCACAATCCCATTGTAAAAGGTCTCCTTAAAAAGCAAGTAAAAAATTCACCCCAGACCTCAAACATCATGCGAGACGATTCAGAGACTCAATTTTCCCAAATGTGCTTAGCAAAGTGAATATATTATCCCATTCATCCTGCCAAGCAAACAGTAGCTCTATTCCCTTATCTTACGGGCTATTAGGTAAGGAATCCATCATGTGCCATAATTGGCGCTCCGCGGGCCGTTATTAGCGTAACGAAGACAAATGGTCAGAGTACGTGGACTTGCTTCAGTACACGGTTGTAATTCTAGGGTAGTACTTGGTGTTTTTTTGTGTAAATATATTGTGTTTTCTGATGAGATTAGTAGTGAGATATTTGAAAGAATTTATATCCATTTTTAAAGTTGAAGCAGTTGATAAGACATCCAGCCCAATAGCCCGGGGCTTAAGAATACGGGCTAACTCGCGTCCCCGCCGTAATATCTGGCGGAGGACCCCCCCTGCTACAACATCAGCAGGGGGGCCTTCGGGGTCGCGGACGCCAGGGGCGGGGGCTCTGACCGTCCTTCACGAGCAACCCCGAGGAGGACGACGGAGGACGGTGGCATGGTGTGGCCCACGTCGCCGTGAGCACCGCGTCGGTGCAGGGGGGAGCGTGGCACCAAGTCTCCCTCCGATGGCGGGGTCGTCAGAGCGCCGCACACGAGGGGCACCGGTGCGTTCCATACGGAGATCCCGGAGCCCCTCCAAAGTGCTGATGTCGGCCACTCTGGAGTTTTTAGTCGGTAGGAATCCGACACGTCCCGCGAGCTTCCCCCGAGGCTCGCGGAAGTCCTATGCAGGATTTTCCCAGGAAAATAGGAAAAAAAAGTTGATAAGACATAGCCAAGAGTTAGTGGGAATATTGTGTTAGAGTCAATGGTGAATTTTATCCGTAGAGTATTTAGTAGACATGGTTGAAGTGTTTGGTTAATTTTAATTAATTCACATTTTCACTCTGGCTTTAAGATAAATAAATTTAAGCAATTTGTGGTGACTACTGATTTTTTGGATTGGAGTAAACATATAACCTTACAAACCCATCAGTATCTACTTTATAAAACCCTAACACTAACTGCCAGATAACACATATCTTAAACCGGTGGGTATACAAGCTTATTTTGCACAAGAGTTCTGTGTATAACTTAGGTGAGAATGACAGTCAGTCTTAACTTCAAGAGGATTGAATAGAAGTTTGAAATTACCAACAGGTATTTTAAACCTTCTATTTAATGAAACCCGATGGAACCATCGAGAATACGGCTAGTAGAAATATAATATTGATCTATGGTGAAGAATCACTTCGCAGCTCCTACCAATATTGCCTTTGAATCTTGGAGTCTTCGCTTTCGTCTTTCAGTAAATATTAGCAATAAATGTTATTACGTTAGTACGGCATCCATTGTGTTGTGCGCAGGGATGCTGGGGCGGCCCTATCCTGGAGACGGCTGCGTCACGAGGTTATTAAGTTAACGAAGACGAACGGCGGACGGCATGACGAGAATATGAACTGCATGCTTCGGGAAATTGGTTTTGGGTATAAGCGAGAGCGGGATCTCCGAAATTCTTAAGGTATATCTAAAATTACTGGGGCCTTTGTTCGCTATAACAAATTAAATAAGTAACGCCGTGAAGATAGTGAAATGATCGTCTAGAGGTACTCCAGTGACATACAGAATACCATCACACAATCATTTTAGGAGTTTATCGGAACATATCGCGTTTCGTCATATTCTAAAGTTGATGATATTTTTGAGTATTTTTTAAAGGGATAGGACCATAGTTGACTGCAACTTTTTTTTACCTACTAGCTATTAAATGTGTTGGTCTTTTGAATAGTAAAACGAAAGGTAGGTATGGTTCAGTTATCAAAAGGCAGTCGTCTGTGAGCTGGATGCATACAGCATTAAGGCAGTCGCCGTGGCATTTTGACGAAACCTTTCCCTTGCAGTGGTCTTTCGGTTGATGATCGCGACGAGTCACTAATCATTGAAGTATAGAAAATTATACAAGCAGTATGTGAAAAAAAAAAATACAACAAAACCAAACAAGAAAGGGTGTCCATAAGAATCACACTAGCACTTCATTTACTTAATCTAGAGAGTCAATGCAAGCCCGACTTCAGTCCCTTATCGTCCATGCCTCGAACCAAACACCACCTCAAAGCGTTCACATCCACACTTTCATATACATACTTTATCAATCATTTATCATGACTGGTGCGGGGAGGTTTCACAGAATAACGACGTAACCGATAACATGATGTAAATTGACTAGGATGTAATAAAAATTGACTGCAGAACTCCAGTTTTCATATCCACTCTATGAATTCAGAATCGTGTTGGTTTTAGATCAAAAGCACACAACTATTTATACGAATTTAGTAATGAAAGAAGATGGCACGCAAATTTATGTCATTGTGATATTTTATAACTACATAAAACCAGATCTGGGATGGCGTAGAAGACGAACCATGAGAGTGGAGGAGGCCACAGAGGTCAGTAAGGGCAAATTAGGGCTATTGAAACTCTATACTATCTGCATATCCGGCAAGGGATCTCACGTGATGATATTTTTAGAGAAAGACACAATGACACCCAACAATGGATCAAGAATAAATTATACCGTGAAAGGTGATTGGTCTCAAAACGTATAGCTGTGAGAAATAGTCGATAACTATTCAGCAAAATGAACACCCTAACAAGAATGGATTGTAAAAAAAACATTATCTAGTTTTTGGATGCAAGGGCCTTTGATTGTATGGCACATATGTTAAATAATTGAAAAGTAAATACTCGCTTCCTATAATAGAAGTTATTATTCATCATCTTATTACTATTGCGAACATGCGTGTATTCGAATCTGCCTTTCTTGATGAATACTCTTATATTCATCAAGAAAAGTACATTCAAGTACCAAATTATGAATTTAAAAAACACTCAAAAAAAGGTAAACCGACTTCAAAAAGCAAAAATAAATATTTGAAATCGGTGGCGGTTAGTGCAGTCGGTTACTTGGCATCGACTTCAAATATTTATTTTTGAAGTCTCGTTTACTTTTAAAGTCAGTTTACCTTGTTTTAAGTTTTTTTTTATTTTAAAATTTTTTTTCGATGAGTAAATTATTTACTATTATTTATATACCCATATTATATATGGCTTAGTTCTACAGTAAAATACAAGATTAATATAATAACCATAATAACGGAATCTATATTTTCGTGCTATTCGCCGTTAAAGAGTCCCCTGGTGTCTTCTAAATCCAAGGTTCAATACCGATTTCATTAAAAGGAGACCACTTCGAAACTATACTAAACCCAACGCAAAAAGAATCAACAAAATCAGTTCATAAATACACGTTTTAAAAAAAACAGATGAATTGTAAACCTACTCCCTTTTTGAAGTCGGTTAGTATTCTGATTAGTTCTATGGTAGGATTGACACAATACTTATAACTAGTGGTCACCCATTGGTTGAAATTCGACCATAATTAATTTAAATTATAAGTTTGAACATTATTAAGATTCTATTAGATTCTATTGTCAACGACTATACTTCTATTATCACAAATTTTGCTAAGGCTACACTGTTAGTTTGCCTATTTTTTTCAAACAAATTATATGAAATGTAAATTAAAAAAAAAAGTTATTAAAATAAAGAATACTTTTCTTTTAATTTTTTTTTATTGTAACATATAACCAAAAAGAAAATGCTGTCCATTGAACTTGACATACATGTTTCGATAATTACGATGTTTTTTGTAAAAAATCTTTCATCGTCTGCTGGTTATGTTGGACATTCAGTAAGACTACAGACAAATAATATTAAAAACAAACAATATTAATCTATTCTCAATTTGAAGTGTCTTGTATCTAATACATGGTAGTGTGTGTAATGTATTTTTTATGCATAATTTTAAAAAAATATCATCATTCTGCACTCCTTCTCGATATAAACTATAAGTGAGGGAAATTTCATACTTCCCCGTCCGCGCAATTTTCGTAAAAAGGCGTACAAAGTTTTTGCTTCACGTATTAATATAATGATAACTCAATCTACAAATTCGTATTATTTGTGGTTGAGGTTTTCACAGGTGTATCTTCAAAGTCCAAGGTCCAATACCGATTAAATTAAAATAGGACCATCTTGGAGCTATACTGAACCATTGGGTTCAGTATAGCTAAAAGAATCATCAAAATCAGGGTGGAATTGATGGAAATATCGGTGAACATACACAAAAAAACATACATATAGACAACCTAGAACCTCCTCCTTTTCGAAGTCGGTTAAAAACTAATAAAAAAACTTGATTACCTTGTATAGGTGCACCAAGTCTAATATTTTAAGTATAGCAACATCTATATCAGGATGCCTGAAAACTCCATCAACAATATTATTTTATACACAATGTTTGCCTGTTCGATAAACGCACGGCCATCGTTATTCCATGCAAGAAGCCCATCAAAGCCTCCCTCTCGGCGTAACGACGTTACCAACATCTCTCTTGTTCGCAAATTGGACGGCAGCTAATGAAAATTGTCTTTCGAACACTTGAACGATCCTCGCAGGAGTATGAATAATACATAGGTACTTGAGCAGCAATTCCACGTTTTGCTATATGAATATGACAGGTGTTATTATACGAAAATGGGCTTGAAGAACGCCATTAAGTAATTTTGGTCTACGCCCACATTCAAAAGTCAAAACATTACAAATAGGAAATTCTTACTATTTCGTATTTTGTCATTATTCAGACACGTATGCCATTGCATACGTGTCTGAATAATGACAAAATACGATGATGATAATGATTTATGAAGTAATTTGTCCATAGACGATCTGTTTAGAGCCATCGTAGGCATATGATTTATTATAAAAGACAGATGACTATTTTATAAAGATATTAGGCTACGACTAAAGAATACGTTGTGTTTGATCGTGTAATAAAATAACTGGAATACAGAAGACAGCCATATTATTATTACTCTCCAGCCTTCCTGTATATTTATTTCTTAATTTACATATGGCATGTATACATGCCTTTGTAAACCAATTTTTGGTGTTAATCAAACACAGACTCCTCGAACTAAGAAAAATAACATTACAACATAAGTTAGTAAAAGTTTGGAAAAAACACACTTATTTTTTGTTTACAAGAACTCTAGAGCCTGAGACTTATTTTCGATATAAAGAAATCATGCAAATCGACAGATTCACAGCGAAGGTAGACGTAAACATATCTAAAAATAAATCGCTGAAGTTTACTTTCTACACTCGTCACTATCTCGCCAGACCAAATACCTTGGATTAGAATATTTTTCCATATAGATTCCTGACATTTATGTTATTACTTAACATCTTATAAATATTTAATAGCTGAAATATCAGGATCAATATTATATGCCATCAGTACAGACTCAATAATATCTAAACTTAGCTACGACAAATGTAGAAGACTATTTTAGCAATATTGTTTATTAGGACACTGCATATAAAAATATGTGTCAAGTGCAGAACTCAGTAGAGAATTTTCTTATCAAATCCAATTGCAGAAACTTTTCTGCACAATAAAAAAAACTTTCATCGTCATCTGTTATCAGCCGAAAGTTGTCCAATTCAGGGTAAAGGCCTCCCCAAAAATCCCCATAATGACAATTTATTATTATTTATTGAATCTATCTGTCGACCATCTTCGTTCTTTACGCTAGATGCGTGAGCCTTTTACCAGTGACCTTCATTAGGTTATCGGTCTATCTTGTGGAGGGCTTGCGTACTTTACGTATCTTGGTATATGGATGCAACTCGAGACCTTTTCTTTCCCAACCGTAGTCAGTTCTTCGAGCAATGCAAACGAACAAAAATCTTTCTGTCGTTCCTTCCTGTCTATCAATATCGTCTGCTATCAATATCAATTGCAGGCAGAGAGATCGCATCGTGGTATGGTTCCTTTTAACAATTTACAACCTGATTATACATGAGTGATTGAGCACATACCTAAACAGCGCAAATTCTCTCAACTTTCCAAAAATATCCATGTTCTTTTTAAAGAAACCTTTAAAAACATTTTGTACTTACCAAAGTTACGAACCCAACCAAAAGCCCACTGGTCATCTCTACACAAACGTTTTAAACCCAGAATTTATTGCTCGTTAATCTTGTCTGACCCTTCCGCGTCATTGGCTCTGAATGAATTAATGTCTGCCTACCGCCCATGGGGATTAGCGTGATACTTGTCCGGCCTCGGAACGACTCCGTACGGGGGCATCCGACCGTGAATATGGTGTGATGGACGGTTGGAAACCGGCTCATTTGTTCGGCAGCGGCGATAAACTCGGTTACATGTTGACGTATTAGCGACAGAGTGTGGAATGAGGGAAGTACGGGATAATACCGACGGGAATAAAGTCTTATCTGGCGGTAGCAGTAACTGCTTATATGCTCTCATGTTTGACACCATATGCAAAATGTACTCGTATTTTTCTACTAAGCTATTGGAAGAATAACCGCTGTGCTTTTTACTTTCAATTTGAAACAGTTTCTATGTTATTCGTTTGCGATTTCCACAGTGGAAAGGTACTAAAAGTTAACTACACTCTAACTACAACTAAATGTCTACTAAAACTAACGTTCTTTATCATATTTTCTATTGCTTCAGGCCATGTTAAACCATTACTCGTTTAATATCAGGGATTCGTGACAACTTACAAAAATTCTCAGCTTTATTTTGATGAACTGAATGTTGGATATTAAGTAGTCTTTAGACATTCCATTCTGCATAGCCTTGTCATATGATAGAATTACACTTACCTCAATCCAGGTACATCAGAGACTGGTGCCCCGTCTTCCGTGAGCCAGGATATGACGGGGGCTGGTGTACCGTGCGCGGCGCAGGAGACCCTCGCCCCTGTGCTGTTAGAGAAGGACAACCGAGGAGGTGGCTCCATAAGGAACAGCAGCTGGCTTGATGATGGAGTAACTGGGGAAGAATAAGATAAAATATGTTACCGTAACAATAATTAAATTGAGTAATCGGTTGAGACTGTTATTGTTTGTAAAACTTTTTGCCTTGTTCAGTATGATAGTTCAGGACTTTAAGAAAATTCAGTACTACAATAAATCATATATAATCATGTTTGCTATCGAAATATAAAGAAGTCAAAATAAAAAAAAATGATTGACTATCAGCGTTGTGCTGTACGCGGTTACCTTTTACCTGTAACTTTCACCAGGTCATCAGTCCATCTCGTCCGAGAGGGACTTGCCCACTCCATGTATTCCGATACGAGGTCATTACACAAGAACCTTTCTGCCCCAAGAGCTGTCACTTGCGTTTGGCAATTCTGGGGGCTATATTGGTAACTTTGGTTCTCCAAAGAATCTCCTCGTTAATACTAATCCTTAATTGCTTGCATATTATTGCTTGGGACATTAGATAACCCGTCATTGCAACCAATAAAAAGGTAATCAGATTCTGATAAAGCCTCCGTTTACTAGTCCATTTTACACAACCTTTCCGCTGCTATGTTCGTACAGGGTACAGCTAAGAAATTATAAGTAAGAAACAAGTTAAGCGCAAGTTTTAAAATTGAATTACCCTGGAAGTTGAACTGACATAATTGCTGTAATCTAAGTTGGCTAATGGAACCGGTCACGCGATGCAACTTAGCGGTGCGCAACAAGTTGTTTTACAATTTCTACATGTTTAGATTTATAAACCGATGGAAAAGTACTGAATACTTCATTTTCATATATTAGTTTTCTTTAATTTGAAGTGAAAACGTGTAGTAGATTTTGAATTATCATTCTTTTGGTAAATTTCGGCAAAAACTTGAACCTAATATCGTCGATAAAAAGTGGGCGTACAAATACACTTCTGGGTCATTACATTATCGCGGGTGCAACATTTAGACGCCTGTTTTAGTTTAACCTAATTAAATAAAAAACATTTTCAATTAAATTAGTCTTTATAAGACTACATTTTAATATATAAATATATTTTTTTAACATTAATTAACATTAATTAACAAAAATTTTAATATGATATTTTAAAAGCCAGGAAAAGAGTTCCAATTGTCATCGCGGGTGCAACAAATTTGGCCCAACCTTTCCAGATCACAAACAAAAAACACATAAATCTGTTAATTCTAATACATTTAATATGTTATGCCTTAATATTTTGAAATGTATTAAAGTAACAAAGAACATAAAATAAAAATTCTAAACAAAACAACAATAAATTATTATTTAATTTTAATAATCGCGGATGCAACACCAAATTATCGCGGGTGCAACCAGTCTAATTTAAGTGAACATTAACATCAATTTTACTTATATAGGAACAAAATAAGAGATCAAACCATATTTATTACTAACAACTATACTTTTGTTGTCGCTTATATTAATTATTTCTTTTGAAATACGTCAATAATTGCCGTAAATTCTATGAACATATTATTTCCATCAGTCTTTTTCTTTGGCGCTTCCAACTTCGCGATAATATCATCAAATTGCACGTCTGCTATGTCATTAACGAATTCTGTGAATCGTTTGCCATCAACCGTCGTCATAAATTGTACTCTAACTTCTCCATATTCATCCATATCACTCGGACACAACCCCACATAACAATATTGAGTTTTTTTTTTACCGGTTTTGCAGAACAATTGTACGAGCACATACACACCAGCACAAATATTTTTCGGTAAGACAGTAGCTTGGACAGTAGCAGTTTCAGGACATGCTTCTGGTGATAATTGCTTGAAAAGACGTTGATGGAGTTTCGTCATTTATAAATTCATTGTCTGAAACATCAGAAACGCGCAATCTCTTTTTAAGTGGCAATAAAGATTTGTTCTGATCCGAAACTGAAGGAACAGATATATCAGGACCCGGAATTATTTTTGTAATTTGTGATTTGTAAGAGGTTCCAAATCGTCATCGGCCCAATCACTATCTGTATTAGCGGTGGGTTTCGGCGACTTCAAAACCAATGTGCATTTAAAATGAGACAGTGAGGTGCGCGCCACAGAAATGCTATGCATCCAGCATGGCTATCTTTTCTTTAACTTCTTCCTTTGCCACAAATTTAAAGATGATGTTCTTAAAAAGACTACGTGCTAAATTATAGAATTCTAGGGCACTGTTAACGATGGCTTTCCGAGACTTAACCGCGATCCACACTGATCTTTTGACACTTCCACCAATTCCATCAACAGCACCTTTTCCGCGTGAGGCAGCGAAAAAGTTTCATTCGAGGTGATCGAATCCATATTTTGCTTTGAGTGAATTCATACTTGCCATTACATATCGATTCTTAAATTGAGTGGCGCAATTTTCGCTGAAGATATACAAATATGTAATGTTATCAGAGACTGACTTGATGTACTCAAATATTTTTTGCAGGAAGAGATGCACAGTATATTTATTGTGACTTAGTTTATCACTTACTATGACCAATGAATGAAGTTTGTCGGTAGTCCAAATACAACACGTGAAAAGCATAACTTGTGCATGATACCAATGTGCTGATTGTATTTCATCTTGACTAATTAACGCGTAGTACTCGGCATAATCTATTTGTATGACAGCTTTCTCACTGGTCAGGCCTTCTTTTGCGTTTTGGAAGTAATCGGATTGTACATTTTTAACAAATGAATGTAGCTTGAATTTACCAGTGCTGTCATGTAGTTTGTCTGGTGTTTCATTGAAAGGTTTGCTAATTATGATCTGTTTTGGTCTCTGATTCTGAAAAATTCAGGCCTTCCAATTAAGACAGGGATTGGAATCTAGAGTAATATTCCAAATGTTGGATTCTTTACATGCATCGCAACTACTGGACATGCAGTCTTCATTATCGATACTACATGATACTTGTTTCAGAAGCTTTTGGTGAGTTTTGGGAAAATCTGTTGCATGTTTCGAAATAGCCAGAAGAAGATTAATATAATTTGAGTGTGTTGTACATACGCAAACATTATGAGGAGTATCATTAATTGGCAGAATGTGAGCTGGTCTCTCATTATAAAAAACGGTCTTGCCTATAGATATTTAAGGATGAGATTCTTTAAAAAATTTCGAAGGCTTCTCGAATGCTCATAATCATTGTTCTTTTCTGGATTCGCATTTTCGTTCCTGTATTAAACTTGACTGTTTTCACATAATGCTAATGTCATCCCTATTATAAAAATCACAAATCAGTTTTATCCCTCCATCCGTTAGCTTTCGAGGCGCTGCTTTAGGGGCGTCATTTTTGTCAAATACAGTAATGTTGAATTCAGAAGCTATTTTTTTAGAACTTCCACTGCTTTGGTGGGACTGGCTGGTAGATTACGTTTTATTTTTGCCACAGCCTTCCCTAGTGTGCAAGGACTGCTATAACTAGTAGATGTTTGTTTAAATTGTTCTTCCTTACGTCGCTTTCTAGTTGCCTGCATTCTTTCTTTGGATCTGATTGTAGCCAATAATTTCAAATCTACATCTGTATTCATGTTCATTTTCATTATTTCTCTCCGTTTGGAATCACGAGCCCTTTCCCGTTGGTAATGTTCAGCATGAAGCTCAGAATTTTCTTTTAATTTCCGCCTATATTTCTGCGAAGCAGTCTCCTTATATTGCTCTGTTGTCATTTTAACCGATATTTCTGTAAAAAATACAGAATATAATATAGACACACATATTAAATATATATCATCAATCGTCTTCAGCATATATTATTAGTCGAGGTATATCAAAACAACGAAATGTATAATTAATCCCACAAAAAGGTTACTTGAAAAAAAGTTGCACCCGCGATCTCGATGTGAGATCGCGGGTGCAACCAATTTAAGTTATCGTTTATTTTAACCTAACAATAATTTCATTGTTAAAAACAAATAATTTAAGTTTGGTTTTGATTTCTTCTTACTTTTGCAAAGTTTTAGAACGTTATCTCTTTATTTCTGTTAAAAAAGTAAACTTTTATATCTTTTGCATCGCGGGTGCAACAAGTTAACAGTGTATTCTAGCAGTCAATAATTCTTAATAAATAACAATGTATATACTTAAAGTTTTTGGAACACGAAGATAAATAAATATTGTCACTTCACGTTTAGCCGGTAAAACATAACCTCAAACTGTCAACAACAACTGTTTCGCGCCAGTGTTGCTAGTTATGATTTTACAGTTTATACCAATTCTTCGGATGGTAATATTTTCAAACGCGCCAAAAAGAAGATATGGTATTAAATCAAATAAAAATAAATTGATTATTTTATTTAGACTTTCTTCTTTGCACTAATAACAAAAAAAAACCAACTAATAGCGTGATTGAAAAAATCATGTCGGAAATCATCTATAGCGGAATGCCCTTCTGCCATCTTCCCTTGGGGAATACAGTCGTGACGGTTTGTTTTTTTTTTCATCTTTTAGATATTTAGTGCCAGCAGCATAAAGTCAAATATTTGGCATTTTAAGCAAACTAAAAAAGCCCCACGGAGATATTAAGATAAGGTAAAGTTAATTCTTTTTCCAGCAGTTTTTGATAAATGCAACTAATTGAGTAAAGGCTACTGAGTTCTTATTTCTCTTTCTTTATTTATCTTTATTTCATGAGTAAAGGCTTTTTAACGTAACGTGTAATCAAGGTATTTCAGTTTGTTACCACATTTATACAGTTGTACTAAATACGTCAGATGTATACTTAGCTAAAATAAAGATACGATTTCAGGAATATGATTGTACACGCATTATTTAGGTATATGTAATCAAATTTAAGCACTGTTCGGCTCGGGTTAAGATGGGTGAGTGTTAGTGATATTTCCATGACCTAGTTTCCTCATGCTTCAGAGGGCATGCTTCATTAGTTGCTTCTGGTCCTTTAGTTATCACTTCATGTGCTAGTCTTAAAGCCAAGTTAGAAGCCATTTAGACGGTTTAATAATATCCAACGGGACAGCCATAACCCTGTCTCATCAAATCCTACCAGAACTGCCTGTTGGAATTTGAACTATTTCAAGCCGTGAGGCACTTATTTCTATGTATCTTTCTACATCATCAAGCCAGATAACTTGCAAGGTAAGCAGAGACTACAAAGTTCCAGGTTCTTTTCTTATAAACCAATCTAGCTTTCTCCACTCTCATAGTTCGTCTCATGCATGCTTGTCGCTTACGGAAACTCTTGAGCTGCCCTTCAGATGATAGACTAATTTATTACATTAATTCTAACATTTACTTTAAGCGTAACATAATTAGTATCTGAATAAAGAGCGAGGCAATTAACAGCACTCAAAAGGCGTAAACAATTACACGCACGACTTGGTGCATCTCGACGCGTTTCCACGCGGCTGGATGTGAATATCACCAAAGGGCTTAGCACGATAAGGTTGATGTTAGTGTAATGCTAGCGAGTTGATATGCCATCCTTGCCAAACTAGAAATTTACTAAATAAACACGATCGTAACAGCACGCTTACCCGCTAGCGTCACGCTTACATATTTTTTTCGTATTAAGCCCCCTGAGGGCTTAGCACAAACAATTTGACGTTATAGTAACGCAGCCGAGAAAGTGTGTTGTCTTGTTTAATTTTATTTAGGAAAATTGGTGTGTGAAAAGGATGGCATATGAACTCGATAGTGTTACCATAATGTTAAGCTAGGCGCTTTTCGCCATGACCAATTCAAAACGTAACGCGGCGCGATTCCGTCACTTCGTGAAATGATGGTTTAATGGAACTCCCGTGTCATACAGTACCATTACACGATCATTTCATGAAGTAGTCGTAACGCGCCGCCGGTCACAGCGAATAAGGACCCTGTTGGTGCTAGCCCCTAGCCTAGACCCTCAGCACGTCTGTTCAGCCGGCAACTGTATGTAATTACAGAGTGTGAGCGACTGCGTGCGACAGCACGCGTAAATTATTGGACGTGCCGTTTGATTATACAGTCAAAGAGAGCACACAGCGTGACGTAGATTACGTGTTGGTAGACTGGTCTGCGCAAACATATGAAACTATCATAAATATTATACTGAGTTCTTAGATTTACGCGAATATTACACATGAAATAAAACTATTTTTTCGGATTTTATCGCGGTTTATTTTTTGATTTGTAAGTTCCCGACGTTTCGAGTGCTTTGCAGCACCCATGGTCACGGGAAGGACTGAGGTGGTAGACGTCCAAAAGGTATAGTTGTTCCGGGGTACCCTCAAACTTCTTAATTATTTTTGTTGGTCCGATCTACGCAGAATGAGCTCACGGTGTCTTGAGGTCTTGCAGTGTTATGCTTGGTTTTGGATTTGATTATATTAATTACTGGATCCCAAGTCGATGGAAGCACCCAGCCATCTTCTCTATTGAAATTAGGATGTTTTTTAATTTCAATAGCCTCGCGAACCATCCTTGGTAGGAATCGGTGTTCTTTCACGAGGATTTGTGGTCTATCAAATCTGATGTTATGGCGGGTGCGGTCAAGGACATGTTCACATACTGCAGACTTCTTTGAGCGACGGTGTTTTAGGTCAGCTATGTGTTCTTTAACCCGAGTTTTTACTGGTCTTTTTGTTTGTCCTATGTAAGAGAGACTACATTCACAATCAAGCTTGTATACTCCTGCATCTTGTAGAGGGATGTGACACTTGAACGTCGGGAACTTAAAAATCAAAAAATAAACCGCGATAAAATCCGAAAAAATAGTTTTATTTCATCATAAATATTTAAAAAAAAAAACCGTAGCCACGAGCATTTATACCTGTGTCGGGGGTGCGTTTACAAAACATAAAAATTCACATAGACAAAAACCCAGACCGGAACAAATCATTGTGGATCACGCAAAGATTTGTCCCGTGTGGGAATCGAACCTGCGACTATTGGACACAGTGGGCGGAGTGGCTTAAGCTCTTAACTATTGCGCTAAAGGATCTGTCATAGATATTGAAATAATCATAAATATTGACTGCATCATGAAACAAATATAAAGAGGAAATTGAATTATTTGATTTCCCTATACATCGAGCGGATCAATTCGCAGGGTCCCACTTCTGTATTTGCCATCTAGCTGAGAATGACAGACTGGCGAAAACCACACCCACCGCGATGACGTCTGGGCCTAGTTGGAAGACAGTGCACAGTTACTTGGGTCGACTCCTCGTTACATTTGCTTCGTGGACTGCACTTAATTATCTCGTTGGTGTAATGGAGCATGGACCGACGAAAGTGTTTTTGTGGTTTACTATTGAAAAATAATGAGTATCCAATAGCCTCGCGATATATATTGGGACCTAACATAGTTGGCAAAATGTGGGTGTACACAGTACACCTCTGCCAACCCGCTTGGTAAATATAAGCCTAACGATTTTTTATACATAATTTATCATAACTATTTATAATATTACATAGGCATGTATTTAGTTACACAGAAAAATGTAGATTTACACGTGACTGCATGTTTAAGGAATAATAATAATATTAGCTCTATTAAAAAACTGTCCCACCGTTGGGCACAGGCCTCCTCTCAGACTGAGAGGGTTTAGGCTATAGTCCACCACGCTGGCCCAGTGCGGGTTGGCGAACTTCACACACCTTTGAGAAACTCTGAGGCATGTAGGTTTCCTCACGATGTTTTCCTTCACCGTTAAAGCAAGTGATAGTTAATTTTTGATACGCACGTGCTTTCAAAAAGGCTGAGCTGCGTGCCTGGGTTTGAACCCGAGACTTCTTTGCAGTTCAACGGTCTAACCACTGGGCTATCACTGCGCTATGTTTCAGGAAACGTGTACTAAATCAGGATAATAGTAGAGGTTTAAAACTCAGAACTCCTTTTTATGGGTAAAGTAAGTAACGAAATTCGCTTAAAATAAAAACATCACATATTACTAAAATTGCTTACAAATATAACCCATTAAAGCCACCTCATATTTTGATACAAATAAGTGAAAATAATGTACATTGCGCCCCTTTGTCAGCGGTTCTTGGGCAAATTTATGTATGTCGTATGCACCAACCGCACTTCAAGCTCTCGCCACATAGCCGACGGAGCGGGACGGCGCGGCGAGATGCCGGTGGACGGCAGGTAGTGATTATAACGCGGCGCGTACGTCACACTGCGGGCGCGACAACGCCGTCGGCGTTGCGTCGCCCGCTAAACAACACCATGGTAGCGTCCCGCTTGGACCCGTATTGGCATTTCTCTTCCGCCGTGCTTGTTTGTAATTACGTAGGTCATGGCAGCGGTGTGTGGCGTAGCTGTGTGGCGTGTCCCGTTCATTTCAGTACATAACAACTCCCCAGGTCACGCTACGCTCACGCCCCGCCCGCAATGTGGCGAAAGCTTCAACCTTTGTAGGCGCGGGCACACAGTAATGCCGGCCTATTCATACCGACGTGGCGCCTCGTGCCTAGTCGTAACGCCGTGTACACCGAGCTTTATTAAAATTCCACCCGCTTTTAAATAAGGGATGTCCGGTTATGAAGATCGTGATTAATTTCAAATCCGTTGATCTGGATCAAAGGATTTGAAGGAAAGGAAATTAATCACGATCTAATGCTTTTTGAATTTTGGCTGATTTAAACTGATAAGTTGGCTTACTTTAAGTCAATATTTGTGAAAAAAAAAAAATATATTTAAGCCTGACAACGATTTGCTTTAGTGTCGTTCCTAATATTTTTAAGTTAAGCAAATAAGTATTCATATTTTACGAAAACACAATCTTTTACTAAAGAATTGACGGCAAATAGCTACATCATCTATAGTTATCTGCAAAATACTTCGCAAGGGACCTTGCATGATGAAATAGATATATTCTACTTAGTAATAATTGTTAAGTGCTAAATTATGATATATTGATGAGTATCAACGTAATGCTAATTAACAACGTATTAATAAGTTATACTTCTGCAAATGATACAAATCCACGGATACACACGCATCCAGTTCTGCCCAACCCTACGCGATCTGTCAGTCTGTCAGGTGGCGGTGTTAATTGTTACGAGGCGCTGAACAATTCCCGCAGCCTTTGATTTACTGCACTTATTATTATAAGACGATGGAAATTAGTTGATATTCCACCTAGAGCTCACCGCGCGTCTGCGGGCAGGTGTTTGCTTGGTTGCCTTTGTTCGGCTCGAAGTTTGAGGGTAGGTATTCATTTATCTATTCCAATTAACCTTGTCCCGTTTTGTTGGGTACATTTATAGTTAATTTCGGGGAACCTATTCAAAAGGAACAGATCCGAAGGTTTTAAAACTCAGTCATCAGTTTTAGGTAGGTAGACGGACAAGAATTTAATAAAACATAAACAATAATAATCTAAGCTCTCTTGTTTTGTTATTATTATAACTAGTGGTCGCCCATTGGTCGAAATTCGACCATAATTAATTTAAATTATAAGTTTGAACATTATTAAGGTTCTATTGTCAAAGACTATAATAATCTTAATACTTCTATAATCACAGATTTCGCCAAGGCTACACTGTTAATTTGCCTATTTTTTCCAAACAAATTATATGAAGTTTAAATAAAAAAAATAAAGAATCCCCTTTTTTTCATTGTAACAAAAAACCATCTTCTTCAGCCGAAAGACGTCCACTGCAGGACAAAGGCCTCCCCTAAAGACCGCCACAACGACCGGCTTTGTGCTGTACGCATCCAACTTCTACTCGCGACCTTCACCAGGTCATCGGTCCATCGAGTAGGGGGCCTACCCACTCCACGTCTTCCGGTACGTGGTCGCCATTCGAGAACCTTTCTGCCCCAACGGCCGTCAGTTCTACGAGCGATGTGCCCCGCCCACTGCCACTTAAGTTTAGCAATTCTGAGTGCTATGTCAGTGACTTTCGTCCTCCTGCGGATCTCCTCGTTTCTGATTCGACCCCGCAGGGTAACTCCGAGCATAGCTCTCTCCATCACCCTTTGGGTGACCTTGAGCCTTCTTATGAGGCCCATCGTAAGCGACCATGTCTCAGTGCCGTAAGTCATCACTGTTCAAAGACTTTTGTCTTGAGACACTGCGGAATTTTGGACGAGAAGATGTTACGTAGCTTCCCGAACGCCGCCCAACCGAGCTGGATTCGACGATTGACCTTATTCTCGAAGTTGGACCTACCTAATTGGATTCTTTGTCCCAGGTATATATAATCGTCAACAATTTCGAGCGTAGAGTCTCCAACCTTTATAGAAGTTGGTACTACATGGACGTTTGACATGATCTTCGTCTTGTCCATATTCATTTTAAGACCTACTTGTTGAGAGACTCTACTGAGGTCGTCGAGCATGGCACTGAGGTCTTCCAGGGTATCCGCCATGAGCACGATATCATCGGCAAATCGAAGGTGAGAGATGTACTCGCCGTTGATGTTGATACCTAGTCCTCTCCAGTCCAGAAGCTTAAAGACATCTTCCAGCGCGGCGGAGAACAGTTTCGGGGATATAACGTCTCCCTGTCTCACACCACGCTGCAGTTGAATAGGTTTCGAGCTCTGGTCCTGAAGGCGGACTGACATAGTAAAGTTTTCGTACAAACTCTTCAGCACCTCGATATATCGGTAGTCAATTTGGCACCGCTGGAGAGACTGTAGTACAGCCCAAGTCTCGATCGAATCGAAGGCCTTCTCATAATCCACAAACGCTAAGCATAGTGGCAGGTTATACTCTTCAGTCTTCTGTATGACCTGTCGTAGCGTATGAATGTGGTCTATGGTGCTGAAGCCTTTTCGGAAACCGGCTTGTTCGGGAGGCTGGAAGTCATCTAGTCTGCGCGCGAGACGATTCGTGATGACTCTCGAAAACAGTTTATAGACGTGGCTCAGAAGTGAGATGGGTCTATAATTCTTCAAGAGGGTTTTATCACCTTTTTTGAAGAAGAGAACCACCACACTTCAGCGCCATGACTGTGGCGTTTTGCCCTCGAGGATGACGGTGTTGAATAGTTTCTGGAGAGCCCTCAAAATAGGCTTTCCACTAGCCTTGAAAAGCTCGGCTGTTATACCGTCATCGCCTGGCGCCTTGTTGTTCTTGAGCTGTTTGAGAGCCATACTAATCTCGCACAGACTGATGTCCGGGATGTCATCGGTATAGTGTCGGGTCAATTTGGCTCTTGGGTCTATAGCCGGATTGCAGACAGGTGATTGTACTGATGTGTAAAGCTGGCCGTAGAACTTCTCGACTTCCCTCAATAGTTCCGGTGTAGAGGATACAATCCTGCCGTCTCCGGTCTTCAGCTTACTCAACCGGCTCTGTCCGATAGACAGATCCCTTGCAAACACTTTAGGGCCTTTGTTGCGCTCGATAGTCTCTCTTATTTTTTCAGTATTATACTCGCGTACATCGCGAGTCAGAGACTTAAAGATCTGCCTATTAAGCCGCTGGCATTCGGAAACTTCTTCTGGAGACTGCAAGACCATCCTGCGTCTTTCCTCCATAAGCTTGAGGGTAACGCCTGAGAGCTTTTTGGTTCTTTTTGTACGGTGGGTTTTAAAGAACTTGAGCCCGACCGTATGGACAGTTTCCACTACCCTGCTGTTATAATCGTCCACGTTTATGCACTCACCTAGACATTCGAAGCTATTCTGCAGTTCGAGCTGAAAGCTATCGGGCTCCTGAATCTGGACAGGTGCTGGACGGAGTGTAGACTTCATCAGTCTAGACCTTTCAAGCTTGAAGTTGATATTCAGTGCCTCTTACACACTTAGTCGGTGATCACTTCCAGTTTTAACTGCGTTGATCACAGAGACATCATTGAATATGTGCCGCCTCGTCGACATGATGAAGTCTATCTCGTTTCTTGTAACACCATCGGGGCTCACACAGGTCCATTTACGGTGTTCCCGCTTCTGGAAGAAGGAGTTCATCATAAAGAGTCCCTCCTTCTCCATGAAGTCAGCCAGCATTTGGCCCCGGGGATTCCGTTGTCCAGTACCAAAGGTTCCCACTCTCAGCTCATCGTCGCCTCGTCTGCCCAGTTTCGCGTTAAAGTCCCTCATGACAACGGTGTAGTGAGTTTTAGAGGTATGTATGGCTCTAGATATATCCTCTACCTCATCGTCGGGGTGTGTCGAAGTCGGTGCGTATACCTGTATAATTTTCAGTGAATACCTTTCAGTCATTTTGAATATCATGTACGCTACCCTGGTCGACACACTCTCGATCTTGACAACGTTGTTCACGAGAGACCTGTGGACTATAAACCCGACACCACCCTGGGACTGCTGGCCGCCCTCCCGGAAATAGAGCAAGTTACCGGATTTAAGTGTTATCGAGTCCTCACCCTCTCTTCGGACTTCAGATAATCCTATGATATCCCAGTGTAACTTGCTCAATCCTTCCTCTAACTCGTCGATCTTTTCGTCAGTTCGCAGTGTGCGCATGTTAATAGTTGCCAGGGCCAATGGTCTTCGTTGTCGGTAGCCATGCCTTTTTCGGGGATTCTTAGCACCCCCTGCCCCGCCGTTACCGTGGCTGCTACCGTGGCCAGGACTAGCGGGGCCGCCGGGGACTGGGGGCCGTTTAATATTTGTGGATGTCATTAGGGGGATGATGCCATAAACGCCACGCTTAGCAGGCGGGTTGCCGATCGCAGTATAGCGTTAGTAGGTATTAATGGGACGCTGCTGCCCATCCTCTCGTCTTACAACCCCCTTAGGCACCACTTAAGGCACCTGTGGGCTATGATCTCCTAGCAGTAACCCAACTAACTAGGGCTTTGGATGCCATGTGTATCGCCATTCCAGAGAGTGGTGCCCTGCTTCCGGCAACACTCAGCCCAAGCGAGCCCTCTTCCGGTGTGGCACCAGAGTACTGCCTCGCTTGAACTACCGCTTGCGGTATTTGTTGCTGGATTTGGTCGCCTCTTACGACCCGCTGTTAGGCCAGCATGCGGTGGGGAGACTGTATTCTTGATCCATCCCCACACGGATAAAGAAACGATAAAGAAAATGCTGTCCATTAAACTTGACATACATATTTCGATAATTTAATTAATGATACAAAACTTCTTTGTAAGCGATGTTTTTTGTAAAAACTCTTTCATCGTTTGCTGGTTATGTTTGACATTCAGTAAGACTATAGACAAATAATTTGAAGTGCATTGTGTCAAATACATGGTAGTGTGTGTAATGTTTTTTTATCGATTTAATGTATATTTTATGCATAATTTTAAGAAAATATTAGCATTCTGCACTACTTCTCTATGTAAACTATAAGTGTGGGAAATTTCATACTCCTCCGTCCGCGCAATTTTCGTAAAAAGGGGTACAAAGTTTTTGCTTCACGTATTAATATAATGATGTGTCTCACTGAGATTCAAGGATTTTCATGGGTCTAACACGTAGAGGCCCTTTGCTTACAGTTAAGGCTATAATAGTCACCTGTTCAGATCAATTGTTGAATATGAAGAAACATAAACAGCGAATTCACTCCAAAAGGTGCAAGGACTATTGTAAATTAGGAAAACAGAATAGAGACTATGCAAATGAGTTTTGATAGAAAACTGGTCTATTTTACAGGTAATTGATAATTATATTACTCACTATGGGCTTAATAAGCTTAATATAAACATAAACAAATACAGTAACATATTAAATCGTTAGAATATTACCTAGTAGTCAACTTTTAAACACACCTACCACATTCCCTAAAAATAATTACAAATTTAATATTACCGACACAAACTTTGAAACTTCGATAAAGTCGAAACTAAGCCACAACTTAATAAACAACTGGCACCACATCAAATAAGTGACTTTAATATAGTGTATGAAGCCGTATAAGTTAATAAAACGAAATTACTCGTACCCCGGATTACCGGGCTTAGGGCAGGGAGCACTCAAATTTACTGCCATTCTCTTCGACGATAAAAAGAACATTATAGTGTATCACGCGTGGAAACAGTGCGCTAGCTCCTGGACTCATACGAGCGCAATCAGTGATGTTGGTATTAACAAAAATCGATATAAATCCAATGACATTCATATTAAGTCTCAAAATAGTAGGTACTTGTGTCGAATGTTGAGAAAAAGTGGGTAGTCGAAACATAGTTTAATAAAAAAGTGGAAAGTATCTTGCTTGACTATTTTACCTACCTGTGTCTGAGTAATAAAGGAATAGGCACGAAAAGATTAACATTAAAGTCATATTAGCGTGACGGTAGTGGGAAACCGTGATGTCACGTTCATATTTATTAAGTTAATTTTTAGTCTGCCATGGATGGCACATCAACCCTAGTATTACGCTAACATAAAACTTTTCGTGCTAAGCCCTTAGTTGTATTGTGTTAAGGTAACCTTACGCCTAAAATAATACTCAATTTTATCATTAATAAAAATAATAAAAAAATGTGTTGTCGAAAAAATATCCAAACCAAAGTACCCTCAGTAAAGATCACACTCAATTTGGTGAGAGATAAAAATTCGTAAGGTATAAAAAATGTATCATATTCGGTCTACTTTAAGATGGAACTAACTTTATTCGTGGAAATACAGTTTTTCCTACCAATTTGTTTGTTTATAACTTTCGCAATTTACACGTTGCTTAACACAATGTTTACCTATTAATTTGTGATTAATAAATATCTAACCTTTTTAAACCCCCGACGCTAAAAGAGGTGTGTAATAAATTTAACATGTGTATTTGTGGGTCTACCCTTCTCACGAATTACTGAGGAGTCCGGCTCCGTAACAGTTGAAGCGATTTTAATTCTTTTTTTTTGTTTGAAAGATTACTAGGTCGGGAATTTTTCAAGCTATGATTCATATGATTCGAGTTTTTTAAATTGTTTATTTAAGTTTAACGTGTGGTGGTGTCCTGCAGTGGACGTCTTTCGGCTGAAGAAGAAGTGGTGGTGAGTGAGATACAGTGATGGCGAGTGACATTTTGGTGATACAGCTTGAGCAGTTTCGCGACTACTCTCCAATCTTGTCAGTAAGTTTTATTTTTTATTCATTACCAATCAGAGGTTCTTGAGCTGGTACTGTGTACACTCTCATACGTCTGAATGCTATAGGAGGCTAGCATTTTGTCATTATACTAAACAAATATCCAAACTACCGAACTGCTATTGAGATTGTTTCGATAGACAAAATCCTATTTCCACCTACGATTTAAACATATGTTTAATTAATTGCTTCGTTTAAAACATTGTTATTGTAGTTAACTTGCATTCCTATAAGTATTAAAATTTTGACGTCCTTCACATAGATAACCGAATCTATCGTTATAATATGTTTAATAATATTTCTAAAAAAAATCTAAAAAACTCAAAAATGTCTTGCTCGTTGGTCTAGCAGCGCATGTAACGGATAGCGATTTCGAGGTCCACGACTCGAATCCTAGGTTGGACTTCGTGTGCTTTTTTTTATTGAAAACTATTCCACAGTGACAATAGGCTTGCCTAGCATCGATGGTGACATGTGAGTGTACGCAGTACTTCTCTTACCTTCGCTTGGTATACATATAATACGGTAATGTATTTAATATTTTAATCTTAGTCTATTGTTTAACAAAATACATAAAGTCAATAGGAATATTAACAAAATAGCATGTTCCGTATGTATATTACTTAATAAAACGCGCTTGGCAAATTCGAGCTCGTTGGCGCTTATTTGATAAATCATGCTTACGCGAAAATCCTGCGCCGTGAAATTAATACCTTATTTCCAGAAAGTAATGTGAATTTCGGAAGTACAGCTTGACTTATTCCAGTTTTACTTGGAGGTAGATGCAAAATGCTTAAATTGACTATTAGGGACTTGGACGTCATTGTTCTTAAAATATGTTTTTACTACCATTTTTTCAAATAATATCAGGCGAATCTCTTTTCGCTTTTTGTTAAATAATATAAGTAACATATCGCAAAAAATGTGGAAGCCCTGACCTCGCGATCCCACAATATCAAATTCTACGTTCTATTTCTAGTGAAAAGAAGACCGTCACCCCTGCATTGCTCAAGCAGGGGCGGCATAGGTGTACTGTGCACGCTCACATTTTGGAAAGAGCACCTACCGGGTACTATTCAAATGATGATTATTGATAGAAAAACCCTTTTATTAATTGTGTTCGTTAACTCCAGTAATACTAATTCCAATGTTTCGATATTACATTCTAATATCGATAGCTATATTCGATTTCCTATAACCTGTCCCATCTCTATATAGCATAGCAGGTGTTCCGATATTATTTTATGGGAGTTTCGGTTTGAGTGGCAAATTGCATAAGTTGCCCCATTCTTGCGTGTTTATAGATTATATCGGCAGGATCGGCAGGAGTGAACTCAGTAAAGCTCACAGTTAATGTTCGTTGGCACACTCTGCGTAGTAATCGCCTTAGTAATTTACCGTCCAAGAAATTCCAGGTTTGATATTTGCCCTTTCAAATTTGGCGAACCCTTCACGCTCGTTTGTGAATGCTTTATGTATCGTTATTGTTCTTATAAGCAATTTAAGCGAAATCGACTAAACTAAACCCTTTTAAAATATAATTTAGACCACAATGTGTATCACTAGGCTAGTTTTATGTACATATCCTCAAAGGCAGGTGCCACAGTGGGGCAAAATTGCGTTACTCAAGGAGATCCCGGAGTCCTTCTACACGAGAGTCAGACATACCTCATGAGCTCCCCATGGCTCGCGGAAGGATAGATGCAAGATCTTTCCATCATAAAAAGGTTGCACTTACATAAATGTTTCATTGATTTCGTTCAAAATGTTAGTTTCAAATTTTTTTGGCTTCCGGTTAAGTAGATAATAGATTATTGTTGAACTTTGGATATTTGGCAATAGTTTTAAATGAAGGCGACTTTTGTTCCCATTCAAAGATTCGTCTAACTTGGATTGCGGCATTACCAAACAAATTTTACTTTACAATGGCATTCAAGTGGACCCTTGCACGAGCGTTGCTACGAAACGTCCGTCTAGTTTGTGTCGTCCAAAGAAATTCCTTTAAAGGTTTTCCTTTACATAAAATAAAGCCATAATTTCGCTGTAAGATTTTTTGCACTCACAAAATTCCGGGAAAGAATTCTAGTTCCGTTTTTGTTGGCCTCGTAAAGTAGACAAAAGGCTGGTTGGTATTTGAAACGGGTCCTTTAACTATAAACGAATAGTTTCAGTTCATTGTCCACTGTGACAAGAAAATTCTTGGGCAATCCTTAAAGTCGGGTCTTGACCTCTCGTAGAGGTGTTATACCAAGATTGTTTCAGGTTTTGTGTCGTAAAACTTTTATACAAAGACATCTCGGAAATTTTAAGGTAAGAACCTAGCGAGGTGGATTATGACACTATGACCTGAATGCTCTTTGCCTTGAAAGAAGACCCTTAGGTTATGGCATAGAATTGGGGCGTAGAAGTTAATGATTTTTTTTTTCAGTAAATTATTCAAAAAATATCACTGATTCACAAAATAAGGTGACTTATTTTGTCCAAAGTAGTGGTGGCAGAAGTTAACTGTATAGAGAAATGCCAATAAAATTATGTCCTACTTACGCTTCGAAATAAGGATTTCGTGATCGCCAGTCCCCACATGCGCCTCTAGATCAAAGAAGTAGTACCACCAATAATTAAGTAAATAAGGTATGCATTTTTACATTGACCTGTAAATAGATAGTTAGGTATTGCCTTAAATTGTCCTAAAAGAATTGGATACCTTAAACTTCCGTTAATTCTTGGTATGTCGCAGTCTAATAAAAATGATTTATTTGTAATTAATACGCCAATAAAATCACTTAAAAACGTCGATTTTTTAACATCTACTACTGGATCAGAATGTGGCTTTGAAATAGGAAGATTCGTCTAGAAACTTAGCGGATTAGTAATTTAACTTATTATTATTGGTAAAGCGCTATGAGTCACTCAAACCCACTTTTTTTTTCTTGGAGAATTTAGTAAGAGTACCATTTGTGATATCCCTAACAAGAAGTCAACAGAAATCCTGTTAGTAAATCCTAACAGAAGTATTGGGATGCCAAAATTGAGATTCCCATACTCGCTAATACCGCATTTAATTAGTGAATCCAGTCAGCAAAATTAAAACCCATTAAAACCAAATTTTAATAGCGATTTAATAAAATGTAATCCTTAGTAGCTTATTAATAACGGCGTAATCCGTTCGGGCGCGGTTTAGCCCTTCGGGGTCCTAAACAAGGCTGTAACCGTGTTGCCACATTAGACGTAGCGTAAATCACAAGATATTAGAGATAAGTATAGTATAGTATGTTTTTTTAAGAGATCTAAGTACCTATATATTCACCTGCATTATATCATCACTCTAATGACAACTGGCTCAGGTAGCTAAATATATATTTTTAGAATACTGTTTTTAATAACCCAGTCCAAATAAATTACATTGATAGGTGGATGTCACATGAAATAAGGTCTTAGAAATGCTATTTATTTGAAACATGCACTTTTATATCTAATTATTTTATCTTAATTGTTGCATTTTCATTGACTTTACCAAATTATAACTCCATCGGATACCCGCAAGTGCTTGAAAAATGCGTCAAAAGATTTGAACCGGAAAGACAGACAGATATAGGAGCATTGCAAGTTAAATAAAAGCTTGTAAAATATATGATGACAATTTTGAACACCGTCCTTGGAGTCCTGGTTTGGTAATTAATGTCTTTGCGTGCAGTGGCTGTCTGGCGCCGGTCACGCCCTTCACTCCAATATGGTTGAGGGGAGTGATGGCTGTTCCAGTAGTTATACTCGTGAACGGGTGCTGCTTGTGGGGACTGGTTCTTCTGGAATTCTTTAGACACTCTTTATAAATATCATGATTAATCTCATATTTCGGTCGTAAGGCATCACACTGGAGCTAGATCTTAAACTATTTAATTGTAGCCTAAACATTATATCCATACAATATGATTGAAAAGTAAAGGAAAAAAGAGAAACAGAATTAACTAAAAAGAGATAAACCCGTTGTTTCTTCGCAGGATCTTCTTAGCGAAAGTCCACGTTCCGATCCCGTGGTAGATTAGTAGTTAAATTGGATTAAAAAAAATGTAAATTGACTATTTGTAAGCGTCCCCACAGGGCTTATACAAAATAAATTATTTGAGTTTGAAAAAACTCCTAAATGTCGCCATATTGTACATAATTTCCATTTAATATGCATCAATTTATCGTTAACCTATACAACGTGAATTATTAACGACTCTCTTTAAAAATATCATAAAAAAGAACAAAATCGCTGTATTATTATATATTATTTAATATTTATGCTTTATGTTGAGGGTAAAATTTACGGTATATACTAGTCATTTTTTTTCTGTATACACATGCCGATAAAAATTCCCCATTTGTGTAGTGAATTTTATATTTGTAAATGCACCAATGATACAATAATCATTTCTAGTGTAGGGCTTAGTTATTTAGAGAAAAAAGAAAAGTACTTTTGGTCCTATATCCTCTATCACTAAGGCCACACACTAAAAGGTCTTTGATATGCCAATATGCATGCACGACAGGCTCCTAGACACAAATTGAAATTTGCCAAAGGTCCCACCTTCCAAGGGTCGTGTGACCTACTGCTGAGCTCGCACCGAACGGTTATTGTGCGTGTGATTGCTTTCATTTCTCGCTATGAATGGCATGTGGCGGAATTTACCCGTTATGGTGATGTAATGGATGTCGGCGAGCACTTTATATTCTGGAATATGGAGCAGTGTTGATTCGGAATATACGGTTGAATTGTCGCGTTGTCAATATTACAGATTTCGTTGAATTTTCGCTGAATCGTTTATATAGAGTAGAATTTTTTTAGTACAAACGATTTTTGGGACACTGAATAAGCAAATAAGCCTATTTACACTACGTGTCAATATTAAATAAAAGCATCGAATGATCGAATACCAACCGAACATCCTACGTCAAGAGAACTATTGTTGAATCAGTATTACAAATTCTCGACTTATGACCTGCTTCACCTCAAACTAAACTATTCGCGAAGAAATTTGCGCCAGTGTACATAAGTCGTTGAACATTTTCACTTCTTCAACTCCCTTGTGCACTTTTAATTTTGTATCAAAACTGTTATTTTTCTTGATTTAAATATTGAACTATCTTGTTAATGTTTGGTTGCGCCAGTGCTCACCAATGTTTGTAAAAAAAAAATTGAAAAATTTGAAAAATTGGGAATGATCAGATACTTATGTCGCTAAGATTATCTTGGAAATAACAGCCCAATTACAGTTAGATTTGTCCTGGAATGCTATTATGCTGGGCGTTATAATGTATTAATTTTTAAAACTCTGAGCCTAAGAATTTTTGTATCCGTCACAATAACCTTAGCTGGTTTTTGATCGAGCTGAAAAATCAGGATGTGTTATTTGATATTCTTTGAAATAAAATTTAATATGTTTCCACTCGACTGGAACCGCTTTCTTTTAATATCCCAGACTAAAGTCATTAAGTTGGACTAAGTGCTTCCGAGGCGACGGCTGTCAAGTCTAATGACGGAAGCTGTAGCTTAAGTGGAGTTTAAACCGAAAAACTTTAGCGGATGACTAAAGACGGCTTGGTGAATTTTTTACGACTGATCTGTTAGTAACTACAGTGTAGGTTTATAAACACATGATGGGACTGGCGACAACGATAGCTTTGGCTTTCAATCTTAGGTCGAACTATTGAAATTTATTGTTATGGAAATTTTTCGGTTGAAAACTTCTTAATAGCCGTTATCCCACCGGAGGAGGATGTCTGGTAGGGCTAAGTATAATTGGCGAACCGTTGGGAGTCTGTAAGATAGCAGTAGGATCGCTCCTATAATATTCGCATCTTCGTCGTCTAAATGTGTGGGCACAGTACAGTACACCTCTGCAAACCCTGCGTGAGAAAGAAAACAAACAATTTCCTAAGATGGTCAGAAGTGGGAAAAATATTGTTAAGATCTTTAAAACATGTGTATCATCTTTAAGTTATGTAAGCTTTTAACGATGTTCCTATGTATTTATTATATATATATATATATATATATATATATATATATATATATATATATATATATATATATATATATATATATATATATATATACCTTTTAAATTGGGTATGTCTATCAGTATTACTGTACGTCACCAACATCGCTGTTCTTTTCTTTCTAGTAAGCATGGATGGAACAGATCGCAGTCAGCAATAACACCGCCTGGTTTATCATTGCTTTTCTTATTTATTTTTTTAGAAAACGAGGCCCCCTGCTAGAATTTTCTTGTATCTGGGTGCATTTAGAACCATGAACTTTAACATACGTAAATACTCAGACCATAACAAATAATTGTGGGTCACATAAAGATTTTTTCCATGCGGGAATCAAACCCGCGACTATTCGACCCAGTGGGCGGAGCAGTTAAAGCTCTTACCACTGCGCCAAATCGTCCGTCTTCTTTTATCTTTTCTCATATGTTTGTTACTTATGTATTTTTTGTTGATTACTCCTATCATTAGAAAGGTTGACTGCCTCGTTGGTCTAGTGAACAGTAATACGCGTTGCGATCACAAGGTTCTGGGTTCAAAGACTAGGTCGGACAAAGGTATTGTTTGTTGAAAAATTGCCAGGTCAGTCTTAAGTCTGGAATTGTGCCCGGTAGTAGCAACGGCCCCCCTCCCCTATAGGAGTGACGGATGACCTGGTAATGATCGCAGGTAAAAACTGGATGCATACTCCACAAAGCCGATCGTCGTGACGATCATGGGGGGAAAACTTAGTCCCGCTGTGGACGACTTTTGTGCAGATGATGATTCTTTCCCTATTTCTTAGATAATAACTATAATAATATGGTATTAACGATACTAAAACACTTATAAAAATTGTCAGTATATAACGACGCTCAGGCGCTATAAAACGCCTCGGAACGACTGGAGGGGCGTAAAATGGCTATACGCTTAAACGTTCAGCCGTAAACCGTTCACGCGATACGACGCGCGTTATATTAGTTATGGGGACTCGCGGGCTAAATGTTGGCGCGGGACGGCGACAAGCTTTGATGGGCAATAAACCATCGTATGTATATAATATAATGGTTTATTTCATGTTGGAGGTGAGTATATTATGTACTTGGATGATATAGTGTGATCGTATATAGCATTGCTAGGTTATTATTTTCAATTTCTGGATTATATTCTGGATAAATTCAGGGCTTTCTATCAAAATTTTCAGCGCAGTTCATAGTCCAATATGCCCACTATAATGGCAAAAGACTTGCCATCTATTGTATTTGGATCTAACATTATCGGTGATATGTGAATGTATACACTGTATACACTGTACACTTCTGTAATGGATCTCCATTGCCAGTTGAGAAATATTCCATGAAATATTTGTATAGAAGTCAAGAATCTCCGTAACCGGCGAGCATGTATGAGACGAACTATAAGAGTGGGGGAAACTAGAGAGGTCTGGAGGGAAAGAATATTTTTTGAACTCCGCATTCTGCCTACCCGGCGTGAAAATATATATTGATAGAAATCTCGATGTCGAATGGAAATTAATTTAATTGATCCGGAAAAGCATTCATAGTTATTATAAAAGTCAACGAAGAAAACGACGTATTCTATACGTTCTTAATAATTAAATTCACATTATTCTAACGTCTTCAGATGTCTGATATTATATTAGAGATAATTAAACTTTCATGAATTTGTCTAGACATAATAATCTGAAACTGTAGATACAGATAAACGACTATTACATCAGATCTATTAATTTCGGCCTAGTAGTGAACATCTTGACACCTCACTTTTACGAGTATCTATTCTTGTAATCTATATATGATAGCTTGATCTTAAAACTAGAGCATATGGCGCTCACAAAGTAGTCGCAGGATCGATCCCCGTAGAGGACCAATCTTTGGTGCCCCACAAATGTTTGTTTCGGTCTAAGTATTTGAGAAACCATACTAGGACTTGATGGCTGTCTCCGACAATTCTATTAATGCGGCCATGTTTTGATACGTTTTTATATAATTATAGAATGTTTTTTGTCGAAAGCCTAAGAACGTACCCAAGACACGGGAAAACTTCCTAGAGAGGTCCATTTTATGTTATCTTATATATAAATTCTGGGGATACCTCCAGGGGATCGTGACCGCTCATGCGCAGGATTACACGGTTTTACGAGAGGTTTTTATTATTTGAAAGTGATGATAGAAGGTGCTAACTGCCCACACGGGGCTGCGCCCCGAGGCTATGAGGATCGTCTCGAATTTACGATAAGAAATTCTCGTCAGTGTGAAGACAAAGTTGCAGAGTTTTGAAAAGGACATGTGAATTACGTGAGAACTTTCGGAAGTCGTAAGTGTCGTAAAAGAATTAATTCAGTGTCGGTCAATTTACATAATAATACTTACCTACGGTCAAATTTTTAATAAGATAAATGAAGATGATTAAGTATTGAAAATAGATATATCTTAAAGAATTGGTATTTTAAAATAAGAAGGCGTAAATATTTAACTTCCGTCTTCTCGGCCTGATTACTCTTTGAAACCAGAATGCTGGAGCCTTAAAGAAGAGTACACAGGCTAATACTCTGACTGAATATGTGGCTCAGTTATTACAGAGTCAGCATGCCACATCTTCGGCTTCATCTTCTCTTTGTATCGGAGTCGTCGTTGAACCGTCTTTAATAAAAAAACACAAGTTTTTCAGTACATTACATACGTACGTACTTTCTGTATGAATTAATGGGTAATGGTTGTGTAAATTCATGCAACCGCACCCAGTAACAAATAACATTGAGCGGTCCATCCGTTTCGTGCAGTGATTCTGGCTATAATTAACCGCAATTAGCACTACCACTCAATACTCACAGATTTAGGTGTGCACCTGCTGTTGTGTATATACTATGATTTTTGAGTCATCTGGATAGAAAAAGTTTGTTGGTAGTTAGTACGATAGAACCATCAGAAGTTCGAATATATTAAACTAGGCGTCAATAGGCCAAACTCGAAAAGCATAATACGTAATGTTGCCCTACTGCGCCTTTTATCATTTAAATATACCTAATCCGTTTACTATACTTTAACACCATATGGAGATTGATCATTGTTGATTTGATGTTGCTATACATGTACGCGTGCTGAATTTGTATAGTGCTTTATAAACATTTTTTTAAATACCATTTGCCTTAACGTTGTACGAAGTACACATTTGTCACTACTACTCGTGGAATGTAGGCACGGTGATGATTTATTTTAAATGTTATAAAAAGCTTTAAATATGTTGTACACTACTTCAGGTAAATTCACAATATTCCCGGCGTTGAACCCCCAATAATTACTCGTAGCATTTAATTACTCGACGCCAGAGGTCGCCATCGCGGCGTCACTTCCGCCGTCGCGCCGGAAGCTGCGCACACAGCGCGCTTTGTTTGCCCCTCACATTGTGCAGTTATGTGTGTGTATACATATACCACCCTCACACATGTGAGGGTGGTATATTTATAATATATGGGTGGTAATTTATTTACTAATTTTGTATGAAAACTATTATTTGAATAATGTAAGTAAGTACACATATTATAGTAGGTAAATAGTAAATTAACCTTTTAATACAAATACCTTTTAACTACTGGGTAAAAAACGTATTACCTTTCAAGTTAAAGTGAGAGAGAAGCAGCATTTGGTGGAAGCAGGTTTGTGGCCAACTGATAATGGAACTCATCAAGCCGTTCGCCACATTTCTTTGAGTGTATCCTTCACACCGATTTGTACGAGAAAACCTTTGCCAAGTTGTAACAGTATACGCTTACTCTACTTCCACCCATAGTTTGAACTATATCTAAAAACCAGAAGGACCTTGGGTATGATTTTTATCTAAATAATTGACCATCAAAACCAACTCTAACATACCATTTATAATCTGAGTTAATCCAACCACTTTACCCTCCATATACCACGGAACACGCAATTCAAAAAATTGAAAAACAATGCAGTATCAGAACAAAAACAAAACTTCCAAACATCGTGTTTGAAACGGAACGGAATCACGCACATGTGTGTTTAATTAACAAAATACGGCGTTTGAACAAAAATAGCGGAGGATCCGCGCGAGCTGGCCAAACTGAGCGCGCATTGTCCGCGCTCCACATATCCAGGGCTACCTCGAATGAACTTTTGGCTACCATAAGCGACTTGCGATGGTTATTTCGATGGCGTCGAATATAATTCAAATGATAAAAATCAGATACAACTTTAATTTAAAAAGTCCTTTTTAAAAGCAAGCTCTTAAAGCAAAAATATAACGAAGATATCTTGTTCAGTTAAGGAGTTCCTATTGCTTATTTTCGGCTCGATCATCAGATTTTGGACACCATCCGGATCTAAATTACTAGTCAAGACAAATCCAATGAGCGTAAACATAGCAAGGTTATATTTAGTAGTTGGGTGGTTCCATTGCCCACCTTTAGGCTTCATCATCAGACTTTAAACACTATCTGGTTATGTGTACAAGCCTACAAGGCTAAATACAAAGGAATTACTTTGTGTAGTTTACATATTCCTATGACCACCTTTCGACTCCATCATCAAACCAGCTTCATGGAACCATATAATTGCACTGTCACCAAATTTACATACTTACACCAAATTTCAGCTCAATCTGATACCTGAAAGTGCTAAAAAAAGGATTGGACAAGATTTGAAACAGAAAGACAGACAGACAGACATACGAATGTTGCGAGATAAAAAAAAAGCTTGTAATAAACAGAAGGATAATTCCATCGAACAAAGTTGTACCTATATCTTCATCGGCTAAAATATGTTTACTTCAGGACAAAGGCCTCCCCTATAGATCACCAAGACGATCAGCTTGGTGCTTAACGCCTTCAGCATTTACCTGCAAATTTCATCAAGTCATCCATTCACCTGATGGGAGGCCTGCCCACTTCACGTCCAAGTCATATAACAAATATTGGCATACGATTTAGTTCGACGAGTCTGTCGATTTAGTTTATCTGTTCTAACGTTGAACATTCTAAAAGAAACCAACTGTTTCAATCGCGAAAAAAACTGAAAATTCGTTTTTTCGTATTTTTTTGGAAAAATTGAAATCTCGTGACTTGTTGAAAAAACAAGATTTTTATGAAAAGAACAGGTTTTACGCGTAAAACGGGTTAAAACCATGTCTTAAACATTTACTATGTTGTTTTTCGTCAGTGAAATGTGGGTGTATAAAGTACACCTCTCGCAATTGCCACTTGAGGGAGGTGTACAAAGTACACCCCTCCCAATTTCCACGTGGGGAAACATATTTTAGGACCTAATGTCGTCGGCGAAATGTAGGCGTACAAAGTACACCTATCATGGGTCAAATCGTGGGTGTACATAGTACACTCCTGCCACCTCAGCGCGCGGAAATATTTTATAGGTCGAAAAAACATCGTCGGCGAAATGTGGGCGTACAAAGTACACCTATCGTCGCGAAATATGAATACAAAGTATATGCACAATTCTCATACCCTGGCGTCGGTCTCACTACGGCAAATTTTAGCCATTCATGCTCACGGCTCTGTATGTTAATAAAAGAAACCATCGTTTACTTCAGTTTTATTAGGAAAAAACATGTTTTATTCCGCAACAGCTATTTGATTTTTTTTTCCGAATGAAAAATTAAAAAAAAATGATGGATATTGAAAAAAGTTTCAAGTTTTTTCAACGTTAATCTATTCGAATGGTCGGATTCAGAAAGTAATGGCGCTAGTTTCCTGACCATTTTATTGTGTTATCTAAAATTATCCGGTTACTAATAAATACTATGAGAAAAGTTTCGTTGGTATATCCCATCATATTTGTTGTTGTTTCATATTTGTAGATATGCAAATGACAGTAAGTTGATGCGACACGAACTTAGTAAAAAACTCTTTGTTTTAAAAGTTTTCTCAAACGTACTAATTATAATAACATATTTCAACGGCAACCCTGCTATATTACGAAAGAGGTATGTACTGCGACATCACTGTACTGTTTGTGGAATGCGACGTACAAGGTACATATAGTTGGGAACAGCGCGAGCTTTGAACTTGAGTAAAATACGTTCTGAAGGGTAAAATACTCGTATTGTACTTATTTCTATGCTACTAATAGGAATTGTTCTATAGAATTACTTTATGCAGAGCCAACGGTGGAATGAAAAAAAGATCTTTCGAAAATTTTATTTACTTGTTCTCTAGACTGGCAATGGAAGAAATAACAATTATTTATTTATTTAGTGGCAGTAATAAAAATAAGGGTTCCCAGTAACCAGCACAAAGATTCCTAGTAGCTAATACAGACTGGTAATTAATGGCACACATTTTGGAAACCGCTGTCTTCCAAACTAGGCAACAACCTGTATTTTAGGAAGCGGTGTTCCTTCGCAGGTTATATAAGTTTAATTAAAGTTACGGTAAGGATGCCTTTTTTTACTTTTCTTAGTTTTTTATGAGTGGTGGTGTGAGAAGTGTGCGTGTGTGTTGTGTTACGTTTTTGAGATGTGTATTTATGTAAATGTGATGTGAAATGATCTTTACGGTACTTAATTATATACTTTCTGATAGGAAGTTGTGCATTATGAATTTTCTTATGAGATTCACGATGTTAGAATATTCACTATCTCGTTTTTCTAGAGTCCCATGATGCGACTTGTGGGCACGATGTTTTGGTTTGTATCTTAGGTTGGACTATTCCCCTTGAGGAATTTTAATGTTCAATTTACATAATGGCGTGCGTTATTTACAGTCAAGTTCAATTTTCGGGCTATGACATAATCGGTATAGGTTTTAGCATTTAATTAGGTTAAGCTAAACGTATAAGCGCAGTGCACGCCGACGTGGTGTTCCGGGGCGCGACGGAAGCGCCCGCTAGCGGTCGTTATTAACGATGCCCGGACGACGGTAATTAATAACTTTTGCGATTTATACGAATTTAACTTGAATCATAAATATACGGATCTATCTACCGTGAACGGCACCGCTGGGCAAACAGGACAGAAGTAAATATATCCACACTATGCGCAACTAGACCAACAATGCTTCTTTTTGCGTTTTAACTATTTGCAGAATATTTACATTTCATAAATTCTGTCTCGTTGATTATACAAATAAAAGACCGCTTAATGTTTATTTTATTTTTATACTTTGCACAAACGCATTAGTCGTTACACCAGATACAGATTCCATGTTGAAACCCGTCATCTTTGAGATGCAAAGTACATTTGAGCAAAACTTTTCAAAGAACCATTATTAGCATTCCAAACACTCCGCGCGTACCAAGCAAGTTAGCAGTAATGTGTGTTAAAAATGTAAAACGTGAAATGCAGCTTGTTTATGTGGATGATATTATAGAACTTAGAATCAGGTATTATTTCAAGTACTATAATATGATTTTGATTGACTGCCTCGTTGGTCTGGTGTCGAATAATGCGCTTTGCGATCATGAGGTCCTGGATTAAAATCCTAGGTCGGATAAATGTAGTTTTTCTAACGAAAAATTCCCAGCCTCAGTCCGGAGTCTGAAATTGTGCCCGGTATATGGTAATAGGCTTGACCTAACATCATCGGTGAAAAGTGGGTGTACACAGTACACCTCTGCCACCCCCGCTTGGGGAATATAGGCGTGACGGTGTATAATATGATCCGTATGGATCGATAGATGTTATATTCGTATAGGCAGGTTTTACTGTTAAGCGGAATTGCAGTAGTCTTCCACGATGGGCATTATACTTAAGGTCACATATATCAGATGTGGTCATCAAGGTGTATCAGATACGAAAAGATTCCAGGAAAACCAAAGTCACCGACACAACGCTTAGGATTGTACAACTTAAGTGGCTGTGGGTGGAGTACATTGCTTTTCATAAAGGCAGGCCTGTATTCATGGTACTTCTTTAATTTCGCCCATTTTTATGCCGCGTTTAAGGCATTTGAATTGATACTAATAATAATAATATTAGCCCTGTTAAGAAACTTTCCCACCGTTGGGCACGGGCCTCCTCTCAAACTGAGAGGGTTTAGGCCATAGTCCACCACGCTGGCCCAGTGCGGGTTGGCGAACTTCACACACCTTCGAGAAACTCTTAGGCATGCAGGTTTCCTCACGATGTTTTCCTTCACCGTTAAAGCAAGTGATAATGAATTTTTAATACTCACATGCTTTCGAAAAGCCAGAGCGTGCCTGGGTTTAAACCCGATACCTCTGGCTTTGAAGTTCAATGGTCTAACCACTAGGCTATCACTGCTTTAATTGATACTATTTTATCATATAATGTTTTTATTTAATATATAAATATTTTTTAAACAACAGAAAAACTATTTTTTGATCTTTAAACTGCAATATCTTTTAGAATCGATAGTAAACTAGAAACCTAGACGATATGTGATGTAAATCAAGCTATTTCGGGTCGTATCCAGGAGCAGGCAATATTAGCATTGCAAAACGAACCATGTGGACCCAGGTTATCAACGGTATCTTACTTGGAAATATGTTAATGGACTAGACTTTCATGTTTCACATATTAAAAAATATATACTATCTATATCATCACACCAGATCCCTTGCAGGGTAGGCAAAGAGTACAGAGTTCCAACAGGTTTGTTCGTGACATACCCCTCTGGCATCCTCCACTCTCATAGTTCCTTTTCTCTTCAAACAGATACACAATGCAAAAGTGGTAGGATGTTATTACAGAAGAAGACCTAGACTATCTTACCATGGCCAAAAATATACTAAAAAGTAAATATAATAACAGTCCTAGTGTTGCAAAATAGGCCTGAAAAGAAATCTAGACCCTTTACTATCTGCATACCCCGCAGAGAATCTTGCGTGATGGCAAGAATTATAGAATAATGTGGAGTGTTGTCGCAATTTGTTTCTTAAAATTAATGTACTAGAACTGATGGAGACCTTATGACCTTCGTAGGGCGGCTGGCAGAAACTGGATGCGAGTGGCCGAGGATCGTACCCAGTGGCGTACACTTTGAGAAGCCTATGTCCAGCAGTGGACTGCTATAGGCTGATGATGATGATAAATGAACCAGAAAACCAGTTACTAAATTGTTCTTTAATTTTCTGCGGAGTGACGGGCATCCTTTGCAACTATCAATAACATATCCGACAGAGTCAAACAATATAAGATGCAAAGTAAGTTAGCGCAGGGTGCATCAAGCGATCGTCATTAGCATTGCAAATGCGGCCCGTGTGGACTGAAACCTACCACGATAATATACGTGTAGACTTGGCTCCTTGGATTGAATTTTGTTGTGGATATTGAAAGGATTTTAAGTCCAATGATCCAAACAATACGTTATGAACATTGATTAATATTACAATGACTCGAAATGCTCTGCGGAAGATGTGCGGAGTGAAGCTGACCGACTGTATTCGCAACAGCGTAGTAAGAAAGCGAGTAGGCATGAAAGATAGTATCGGTGTAAAGATGAGAAAGGGTATGCTCCGTTGTTTCGGGCATAAAGAAAGAATGTCTGAAGAAATAATGACAAAAAAGATATACAATACGAAAGTGGAACGATGTAGGTACCGGGGAAGACCTAGATTATCTTACCATGACCAAATAGACCGAGTCTTATCTGAAGGACAAATCAAGAGTCTCCGTAACCGGCGAGCGTGTATGAGACGAATTATGAGAGTGGAGAAGCCAGAGAGGTATGTAAGGAAAGAACCTGTTGGAACTCTGTACTCTCTGCCTACCCCGTAAGGGATCTGGCGTGATGATATATATATATATACAGAGAGGAACAGAAAGAGAGAGAGAGAGAGAGAGAGAGAGAGAGAGAGAGAGAGAGAGACTCGAACAAGACTATTAAAATCTAATGACATTTTTTAAGGGATTTCTATTTTTTTTTTTTAAAAAAACGTAGCCCCACACTAGGATTTATTCCTGTGTCGTGGGTGCGTTTACAAACACGAAAATTCACATACACAAATACCCAGACCGGAACAAATAACTGTGGATCGCACAAAGATTTGTTCCGTGCGGGAATCGAACCCGCGACTATTAGACGCAGTGGGCGGAGCGGCTTAAGCTCTTAACCACTGCGCTAAATCGTCCGTCAATTAGTATTTCATTGCGGTGTAGGCGTAGAAAGTCTAATTCCAACAGGTTCTTTTCAAACAGACCTCTGACGCTTCCTCTTATAGTTTCTTCTTATAGTCTCCTCTTATATTTTGTCTCATCAATATGCTCACTGGCTACGAGGGTCCCGTAAGAGACCTGGCGTGAAAATATAGATAGATTAGCATGTCAAGAATAAAATCCTTTTCTTCTTTTTCAATAAAATTATCACTTACTGCTAACCGTTACGAGTAAACTACAAAATTTAAATAAAGGCGAATAAAATTTGAAAACGAGAATCTGAAGATTTCAGCACATTTTCTTCGTTCAGCAATTGTGCTGTAAAGCGAAATGTGGGAGCGAACTACAGCGAGGTCTTTGTACGGTTGACTGGATTTTTCACATGTCAAACACAAATGGTCAACCGTTAAACAAAACCCATTAGAATCACGTACTTTTTATACAAATACAAGAAATAGGTACCTATACTGACAAAATAAAATGAATTCTACAATTACTTTGGCCTGTTTATTATTCCTATTGTTTAACCTACTGCATGCAATCCGTTATACTATTTGTAAAGCTTCTGTTTTATTGACTACCATAATCGCTAGGTATTTATCAACATTACTTAATACATTTAAATAGATTTATTTGTAGCTTTCGACTACGTTACCAACCAGCAATATTCATGTAGATTCAAGTATTATGTCCGCATCGTATGTTACAAAGATATAAATAATTACCCTCTAGACAATGCGACTGACAAAATATATGGAAGTCTTTTTAGTCTATTGTCTTATTAATCAAGTTTTCTATACAAACATAATTTAGGGAATATACCACCATATTTCGTTCAAATAATCATATTTTATATATTGCTTTCTTTTTCTCAACAAAGCACATAGCTGCTACATCTATCTATCTATCTATCTATATCATCACGCCAGATCCCTTACGGGGTAGGCAGAGAGTACAGAGTTCCAACAGGCTCTTTCCTTACATACCTCTCTGGCTTCCTCTACTCTCATAGTTCGTCTCATACACGCTCGCCGGTTACGAAGACTCCTGACTTGTCCTTCAGATAAGACCAGATAGCTGCTACATAACGGACGATAATCAAATACTCCATGACACAAAACTCCTGCACTCCAACTCTTCGCCGCACAAGAGCTCGTGGAAACTTCGCTCGATCCTGGGCGCCGGTTAAGTGCAAAGTTATGATTGCACTAACCCAGCTTGCACTGCTATGCCCGCTTACGATGTACCTATTTAACTTAGTTATTAGCTTTGCCCTCATATAGTGCTCTTAGTGCATAATTATTAAAGTGATACTGTAGAATTTTATGATACTGCTGTCGCTAGTTAAAGGAACATAAACTTTGCACTCTGCTGGGGAGGTAAACGCTAAAAAATATTTCAATATTTCCAAAAATTGTATGTGTAAATCTTATATATATATTTAGGTTTTGCTTCATACTAAAAAATGTTGCTAGGTACCTGCTCTCCTAAAAAGAAGAATATAAAAAAAACTCAGTGACACAGTGTTACAGTATACTTTTTTTACATTCGTATTACACTAACGATATTACATCCCAAGGTAATAAATATCGGACCAGCTTATTCTCACTATATTCAAAATGATAGATCAGATTTTGATAGAATACCTCCTTGACACCTAGTATTCAAACTTTTGCGTCACTAAACTGAAAAAATAGTACTGCCAAGTACATTTTTTGGGTTCTGACAAATAAAGGAAAGGAGGGAGTTTTGGCGGGAAGTCGAAGAGTGATGTTGTCAATTTGTTTTAATTTCCAAAACTTGTGTTATTTCCACTAATAATGTGTAATGTTGGTGGAATATTAACCATTATGTGTTCTTATATGTGCATGAGTGTAGGTAATTCTAACAAAGGGATAACGTGCCTTTTCGACTTCCCTCAAAACGGCCGTTGCAATTGGTATGTAAAGTATCCACCGCTTTACTATCCAGGGTGGGGTACTTCATTAATTTCATCATCATCGTTGTCATCAAATTCATCGGGGAGTCGAATTAATTTTAACAAACACGATTATATATCTCACTGGACACTGGCAATATACACTTATAATTAGTGTGAAGCTATAACTTGAAGAAGAAGAAGAAGAATAAAGGAAAGCACTATACAATAATAGTAGTAACACATAACTTGCATATGAATGATAGTTTTCTTCTTAGTGTTTTGAATGCATGGGGCATTCAAGAATCCCCACCATGAAAGCAATCATACCACAGCCCAGGACCAAATTAATCCATTCGCAGGTACAATACCCGCGACGGCCATTGTTCCCCGACAATTGTTTCCCACACATATTGCGTCCCCGCTCGTAATAACTCTCGGTTTATGAAAAACTCCCTTTTTTAATGTTCACTGCGGCCCTCAGGCTTCCTGTAGACCTTAATACGATATTTTTGTGTTCTCAAAAAGGCTATCTCTTTAACGGTTATTTCTTGGTAACGTTGATAGCTGGGCCGAGAAATATAGCGACGTTTGTGTGCCGACAAATCCAGAATTTATCATGAGTCATAAGGAAATTGTGGCTTTAAGTTTGGTTAAGAGATTTTTATGAAATGTTTTTGTTATTGGTTATGTTTTCGTGTAGTAACTGGCAACTGAGTAGCAGGACAATGCTTTTCTTTAATTCTCTACGTGTGGTCAAAAGCAAATATATTTAGCAGTAAAAATTTAACATTGACCCAGTAGGTTATTTTGGAAATAGACTTACCTCCTATAGTTAGTACTCCATGAAGCATTTTGTTACAATTATATATTATTCCCTCCAAAAATATGTTGAATACAATTTGATATGAAGATTTTAAGATATTTCCATTGCTTTCGACGGCTCTAAAAAAATTGTTGAAGAAGTCATCTCACCTAAGCAAGTTATTAACAAAGTGTAATTACTTAGAAAACTTTAAGAATCTCTGAACTCTGAACCGTACTTGTGTAAATATGTACATGCTTGCGCGCATAAAACATACTAACGCCCATATTAATTCATGCTTTACATGGAACTTACATAAATCTAGTATGAAGGTATGTACTTTAAATTTAAAAAAAAAAAACACCTTTGAGTACACCCACGTTTCGCCGACGATGTTAAGGCCCATGTGATAGGAGGCGATCCTATTGTCTTATACCGGGCACAATTCCAGACTCCGGACTCATACTGGGAATTTTTCGTTGGAAAAACTTTAATTTAAATGTTAGTAAACTTGTCCACTTATTGCTTTTCCTTAACTATGCAGTTATTGACATTTATTTTTGGAGATGTATTCTTCAAAAAATTTTTAACGACACACCGACACCGTTGTTCATTGATATCACTTATACGAATAAACAATAGTTCTTAAAAGTCTTACTTGATTCTTAATTTAATAATTAATTAAGTCTATTGAAGACGACTTTACCTAATTTATTGAAATATAAGGCTATAGTCGAAATGATCCATCCTTTATTGAATAAAACGCACTCAAATGGACGAACTAGTTTCTGCAGATATCCGAAAAGAATTTCTCCAACTTTCGGGCGCATTAAAACTGATTTCATCTCTATTAATCAAGCAAAGTTAAATTTTCAATTATGAGCTATTTCGCGCTTGGGGTCCGGTCTTTACTTTAATTGTAACTTGGCAAGTTAATTAAAAGTTTTTAGTTTGCCAACTGAAGCTTTCTCTTACTGCTGCTGCGTTTGTTCAAGTGGAGTAAATAAAATATAGATGGGAAGAAGCAAGTAAAGGCAGTCATTGTCGACTAATATATATTAAGCAACTCTTCGTTATGGCCCACCATTACTTGGGTTTTTTGATATCATTACTTTTTTTAATATAACGTAGCCCCACACTAGGATTTATTCCTGTATCGTGGGTGCGTTTACAAACATGAAAATTCACATACACAAATACTCAGACCGAAACAAGTAATTATGGATCACACAAAGATTTGTCCCATGCGACGAACCAGCGACTTTTAGACACAGTGGGCAGAGTGGCTTAATTTCTTAACCACTGCGCTAAATCATATTTGAACGATTTTAATTCGTAGGTATATACGATTACTTATTTTTGTATTTATTCTTGAACCCTTAACATATCATAGCAATATGGCTTGCCTTAAAAATAAATTACACAAAAAAATAAGAGAAATCCAGCGCGTAATACCCAATAGTCAGCGGTTCGTGATGGACGCAGTTGCCCAAAAAATTGGCAAATATTAAAGGATACGGCCCCGGGGTGTCGCGCTACCGCACAACTCAATTTACAATGTTTGCCCCCGCTATTTGTTTACGCTCACAATATTTATAAAGTACACATGCATTTGAAAACGTGTGATGTTTCGGTTCGGTTTCGGTCGCTCTGGGGACTAGGTCTAGAAAAACATTGTGGAAGATGATATTGTTATCTTTACGTGATATGAGATTTTTATATTACTAGCTCTGTGCACGAGATTTTCCTTTCGGTTATTTTAACTCTTAAAAGGAAACCTTTATAAAATGAAATTCTACGTGCTCTCATATATCGGAAGTTTTGAACCAATTTTCATACCCCTAGATTCAACTATTAAAACTATGTGTCTAACATGAATGATAGATATTGACTGAAGTAATTGTTAGAGTTTAAGTAAACGATTTATTTTCATCTATATATCCCATTAGTTTAATTTATGTTTGTCTTAATATAGAGGTAACTGCATCTTAACTCCATTCAAAGGGATCTCTGCATGTTAAATGAATTGGTTAATTCATTTAACATGCAGACCTTGTGTCATTAATGAAGCGAGAGCGTAAGAAAGAGATTGAGTACTATAATTATAATCCCCTTTACTACTTAATGCACTTCGATGTAAAATCTACAATGACTACATAAATACTAATTAATCCTGTAACATAAAGAGTTTCAGAAAACATTGTAAAATATGTAATTAACGAGCGCTGAACTAAACCACCAGTTTGCTGTACATTGTATGCGATCCTCCTTAACATCTGCGTTCCGTTCATAACCAGCAAGTATTATTACTGCAACAATGTTTAATTAACTGCTCGCTCGACATCGTGCAACATTGCAGGAAATAGAAAGTTTAAATTGTGTATTATGTCTACAAATTTAATATCCTCAAAGTGCTTTTAAATCGCGACTTTAATATACTCTGCTTTATGCGAGAAGAGTAGCCGATTTAAAATTCATATTTTTTGTGTCGCTTTGTTGGTTTAGCAGCATATATTTTGGTTGGCGATCATGAGTTCAAAACCTGAGTACGGAAAAATATTATAGAAATTTTTATATCTAAAATTTCTCTATATCTATATCATCACGCCAGATCCCTTGAGGGATAGGCAGAGCGTACAGAGTTCCAACAGGTTATTTCGTTACATACCTCTCTCGCTTCCTCCACTCTCATAGCTCGTCTCATACACGCTCGCCGGTTACGGAGACTTGACTTGTCCTTCAGATAAGACAAGTCTATTTGGTCATGGTCTAACGAAAATTTCTCTTAGAAATTCAGTATTTTAAATTATTCATGGTATAATGTCGAGAACGACCTAACAAAGTCGACCAAATGAACACAGTGCACCTCTGCCAGACTATTTCATAATATATACTCGCATAATGAACCCCCATTTGTCACTTACTATTACTATCTTTAGATTATTAACAAACGCGCATTAACGAGGTGTTAATTCGCACAGTTACACCCAACATAATTACAAACTAACGGGTTAGCCCGTAACTAACAATCGAACCCTTATCTGTACCAGGGTTGGAGGAGCAGAAAGTAACACTTCGCAGGTCATTAGCTCCATTAAAACTTGCGGGGGTCTTACTGCCTTCACCCTGTGGTGTATTAAAAGGAACGCATTAAAAAACTGATGGCGTCGGCAGAGTTACGTTTGCATTGTTCTTAGTTGATTAGATTGAGGGGATTAACTTTAGAAATGAATCGGTGAGAAATGCGGTTTCATCTGTTTCGTAATGTTTTGGAATGATTCAATCAATTTGCTATTATGCTTTCGTGGAAAACTTAAAATATATCGATAAGAAGATCAAGATAGACATCATTAATTGGTTTTGACAATGTTTGATCCTACATCTATTCGTCCTGGAAAACTGTAATACCTATGTACATTTCCCAAGCAGTGGTACCGAGGCACATAGTGCACTATGTGCACCAAAATTTCGTCAGTGATCTTAAGTTCTATTGTAATAAGGAGTAAGTTTGTTAGCCATTATACTAGGTACAGTTTTGATACGTCCTGTAGCACTTTGTCCGACCTAGGAGTCGAACACAAAGCCTCCATCTTTGAGTAACGAAAATATTCTTTACTTAGTTGAAAACAACTGCCATAAAATTTGGCATAACACAAGGAATATTGTATAACGTAGCAAAAATACGAAACAACTTGAAATAATTTGCAACGACTTGAGAAGATATTGCTTAAGAATGACCTTGAGTTTTTGAAAATTTAAAAGGGAAACGCACATATAGGTTCGAATTGTATTTATATCATACACTGAACGGGATAATTTAAATTTTAACTGTCGCATGAATTATTAAATGAGTGTTCTTTTTATGTTATAAAATTGTAAGAACAATGTGAGTACAGTGGTAAAATCTCTCTTGACAGATGTAATAAATATTATTTTATGAATTACACTAAAAGGACATTGTTCTGCGCCCATACATGATTTGCCCTGGAACCAACAGCAATGAAAAAATACTTGTAGGATTTCAAATCACCCATAAATTCTCTTAAGGCATTTATTATTAAACGGACAAGCGGGGAAATCGGAATATTGCACAAAAAGTATTCAATTTTGAGGTAATAATTCAGTAGTCATTAATACATATGAGGTTATATTGTGTCTGTTGACATTTAGTAAAGATGTCGGCGACTTCAATAGAAGTACTTACAATACTTTGAAATATTCGTTTTAGATTGCAAATTGTCCGTTAGATACGGATATTTGCCATTATTTTAATAGATAATGATGGCATGAGTCGAATGTTTGTAGGCTCTGGGGCAATTTTCGACAATGTCCTTTAAATACAGTTACTTCTTTATTGCCCAAGTTGGGGTAAAGGAGTACTGTGATTTTATTTCTCAAACGATATGAGCTCCGGATTTAATAGAGGTTCAGCTTATTGTGTATGTTTCCAGACACCGGGCAGTGATTGAGAATATTTTCAATAGAAATACCTTAATACTATGTCCGCCTTAAGATTCGAATCCAGGACCACTTGATTGACGGCCGTACCATTCTTTACTAGATGAACAGTAATTCAAATTAGTACGATAGATATCTTACAATATCTAAGTGAAGAAGAATACAAAGAAAAATGACAATCGATCAAGTATATACTTACGTAGGATCTTTTGCGGGGTAACAGAGAGTATAAAGTACCAATATGTACCTTGCATGAAAAATGTCTATCTATCTATTTATATCACCACGCCGGATACTTTGCGGGGTAGGCATAAAAATATCATCATTAATAAACCCTATGAAATTGGAGGAAGGAATTGGTCTATAAGGAAAGATCCTATCCTACCTCGCAAGGGATCTGGCGTGATGATACAGACAGATAAATAAATATATTAAGCCCAAAAATAAAGCAACATTGCACTCAATATCAGGATAAAAACCACTATTTCTGGGCAAACTGAATCATTCAAAAACATTTCCATCACAGAAAAACTAACTTAACAGTTTTTGCGAGTTACATTAAAATTGTAGTTTTATGCACCGCGGTACACTGCACAGGTGCATTCCATCAGCCCGACCTGAACTACAAAGAAACTATGATCAAAGGGTCACATTTCACGAACCAGGAGATGCGTGATTCGCAGGGGTGGAACCTCCCTGTGTAGTGCTTATGTCGTGAGGGTAGTTCGTACCTAGTTAACCTCATTCTTCAAGACCCTTATATATTATATTATTTTATGGTTAGCGTATGATTTAGTGTAGTAAAGATACTTATTTGTTAGTAAGGTATTACCAATAAATAATAGTCTTGACAAATAAGAACCAGTTGAAACTGTGTTCTCTTTGCCTACACCACACCATTTTGGGGTAGGTTAAATAACTTTTCATAAAAGGGAAACCGACTTCAAAAGTAAGATACCTACCTACCTGTAACTAAATAGCAAAATATAAATATTTGAAGTCGGTGCCCAGTGCTGCGCACTGCACCAACCGACCTTATTAACGTAGGTTTCATACTTTTGCGCTATTTAAAGTCGGTTTCCCATTTTCTATTTTACAATTTTAAGTGATAAGTGAAGTAATTATTTGTATTTATAATTCTTTATTATATTGTTCTGCTTAGTTCTATAGTATAGTATCTACAGGATTTTTCTCATAGATATATTATTAAATTATAAATAAAATTCGAGCTCATAATAATTTCATCCCCTATTTTTTAACCTTGAGGGCTACTTTTTTTCAAATCTAAATGGGACTAAACGAGAAGTATACCCACCCAAACAAAAACAATTTTCCACATCAGTTCATAAATGACGGAGTTCTGAAGTAACAAACATAAAAAAATACAACCGAATTGAAAGCCTCCTCCCTTTTTGAAGTCGATTAAAAGGAGTACGAGTAGATCCATATCTGACATGATATTAGAGATAGATGGTAATCCATCTTTTACCCACACTACTCTGCAATGAGATATAAGGCTTTATTCTTACGTACATTTTACAATACCAACTCCTTTATTTAATACTAATGCTATTGGAACTGTCCTTGCTTAAAGCAAAAGGTCAATCGCAAAGGAAAATTAGTCACCAAATTGTCTTATGGATAATTTATTTTACCTCTATGAATATTGTTAACGGCGCGTATAATGATTTATGATATAGATAGTGTTAGTAAGCTCCATTATTATATTTACTATACTACTAACATCGTATCTACTATTTAAAAGTCCCACATCTCTTACAATTTTTTTTGTCAACCGACCAATTTTCTATTTTCACTTAGAATTTTAAACTGCTTTAAAAGTGTTGTCTTTGTACATAAATAGCAGGATGCAAATAGTAGGATTAAGTGAAGAGATGAAAAACTAAATACCTACTTATTTATATATTTTTTTCTTGTAAAAGTACTTATAAAAATATATTGCAGTATGTTTTGTTTTTCAGTATTCCTTAAATAGACTACATAAAATTACTACCTGTGATGTGTGACCTCCATTTCATGATTTCACTAGTTGAATTGAGTACAAACAATATTAAATTAACTTGACGGACAGCTTGTTCGATTCCCACACGGGGCAAATCTTTGTGTGACCCAATAATATTTGTTTCGGTCTAGGTGTGTGTGTGCATATAAATTTCATGTTTGTAAACGCACCCACGATAAAGGAATAATTCTTAATGTGGGGCTAAAATTACTTCCTATTTTGTAGGTTTTTCGTATTATTTTGAATGAAATAAGGACTTCTGACCTCAATCTGATTTCAATTATTGCAGACATTTATTTGTGTTGTGTCACCAATTAAACAGACGAACGAAGTTATAATATATCTAATTTTTGTAGTATACTAATATGTATGTAGTTTAAGATCGTCAGCATATTATATTTCATTATAATAGCTATCGATATTCAAATACACACCCATAAAACTGTTGTTAAACAAGACCAAGCGTAACAACTTCCCAGCGAAGTTTATCCTTCGCACGTTTAAAGTAAAATGCGAGCGAGCTCCGAGGTGGAGACCGCTCTAGTGCTCTCCTGCAGGTTCACGAAATGAGCTTGTCTACTGTATACGTACTTGTAGGGACTGACTTATATGTCGACTTTATTCAAAAACCGTGTATGTGTCATCAGCAAGTAATTTTATTAGGCTGTACCTTTGAAAAAGCTTTGGATGCTATCTAAATACGTGAACTATCTATCTATATGCTGAAAGAACAGGGTTCCGATAAATTCTTTCCTTGCAGGCTTTTCTGACTTCCTCAACTCTCATAGTTCGTCTTATGTTCGCTTTGAATCCTGAGTATATAAAATATTATTCAACCGCGAAAAACTGCAACGAAAATCTTGCTAAGATCAATTGATGCTGGCATTCAGCATTTATAATTTAGGCAGGCTTTCAGCAGGGTTTTAAACTTTAATCGGTTATTATAAATTTGATTTCATAATTCGAGTTCGAGTCAATATAATTTTTAATAAATGGCAAGATAAATATTGAGAAAAATATATAAGAAAATAACTATCACGCGACATCCCTTGCGGGGTAGGCAAAAACATATGTCTATAAATTAAATTCATCAGCGGATAAGTAGATAGCTGATAGACATCTACTGCCAAACTTCACGTCAGATACACTTGCTGGTTTTGAAAATACGACAAAAATCACTTAAAACGTACATTAATCATTTTAGAAATTATTTCATGCCACCAAAATATTTATATACCACAAATTCTATTCAAGTTTTTTTGAAAGGCTCATCTGCCCCAAAGCATCACGTTAATTATAACATGTTTGAATGCGGGCGGCGCGCCACACATCGGCAGTTCATTAGCGCCACCTCTGCGACACTCATTACGAGGATGCGACCCCCAGCAACACACTCCTTTCATTTAGGTTAGTCACTGACTACGCCGAGTACAGTTCTGAAAAAGGTTAAGTGAAGAAAACTAGCACTGAAATGAGAAATTTGGAAAATTCGATACATTCTACAGACGGGTGGTAATTTCTAAAAAATCTAATTTGTCGCTCTTTAGACAAAGAATTAATGTTGTTTATTTTTTAAGTAACTGTATCCGCAACTTTGTTTGCGTTATTTTTAGGGGTATATTTCAAACCCTTACGTTTACAAAATCTACGTCGTTGCCGAATTTGATGTAAATCTGTCCAACAGTTTGGGCGTGAAAAGTAATATTAGTATGGATTTACGTGCATAACATATCTTTACGGCCATTTTATCAGAAGTAGTCAGAAAATCTATGAATAAAATCATACCTATATTGTCCTACTGTCGTGTAAAGGCCTTTTCTCACAAATCGATTGAGAGAGATAGGGTCATACTGCACCACGCGGACTCAGTGCGGATTGGTGGAGGCAGGTTGTTGGAACTTATCAAGGATTGTAACATGGCTTAACGACTATCACATTACGTGGTAACCGGATCCGTGCCTTACGAAGTACAGGGACGCTCAAGTATGAAAACGATCACCTATTTCAAACTGACCATGCCGAACGCTGCTAAACCTTGGTGATCACTAAGAACACCGCAATCGCACAGCGCTACAAGTGCCTCTTTAATACAATTATTCGTCTACCAATAAAAGAAATGAAAGTGGACTAATATTATTTATTCTTTGCTTACCTTAGCTCTGTAAATTTTTACTGTTATAAGCAGCAATGGTGGCCTAAAATATTCAAGTAATGAAGATGCCAAATTAATAAAGTTATTATTATCATCCCAACCTCAATTTCAACGTTAATTACCTACCTATCTCTAAATGTAATATTTTACCAAAACAAAGCCCTAGAGCAATAAATATTTAGAAATGTAACATACATAGACCTCACTCAGGCTTACCATCAATTTTCTATTAAGGTAAATTGTCTTCCTTTTACTCTTATAAAGTAATTTTATTACTGTTTCGTTAATCCCATTTCACTTATAATAAATTGAATACTAGTGCTTTTCAAGTTTAAAAAGGTTTATTTTGCCTCTAATTTAATAACTTTATATTTTAATATTTGGATGACTTACTGTTCATCAGCTACAAAAGACTTCGGAAGTTTTAGTTTGTAATAATTTTTATTAAAGCCAGTTTTCATTAGTGCCAGTGCCGCTATGAGGAATTTACTGAAATTTCGTTTGCAGAGCTCCCCGCAGTACGGCGACACTAATTTGAGGTCACAATAGTGCGGGTCGAATGAAATGGCAAATGGCAGGAGAGAAACGTGTGCACGACTAGCCTGCGTAATAAAGAATTATTACTGCAGATAACGCAATCTAACTACGAATATCAACCAATACATGTCATTATTTGGGTGTTTTTTTTTAATTATCTAATTGCGACTGATCAAATTCACAGTCGGTAAAACAGAGAAATATAAAAATATTAATGATATTTGGATCATTAATATTTTTAGATTTCTCTGTTTTCAAACGATGTTGACAAACTGTTAAGGTTATGCTTGAAAGTCGATGCGTAAGTCCTGTATTTAGCTTGAAATACATAAATTGTAAATAAGATAATATTTTTAATTTTCTGTTAAGATAAAGATCGAAAAAATGAAAGACGTAACACTATAGTCGTGTTCATATTTCCATGGACAAGATGACGTTTAAAGTGTTGTCAGGATTTGACATTTTGCAAATAGTCATGTACCTCAGTTTACTTTTTTGTCGATAATAGAAATAAAATATAAATTAATCTCATACAAATAAAAAGATTTAAATAAAATATCGATAATATTTTAGTCACAATTTTTATTACCCAAAATTCCGATTCTATTTAATTCCGATATTTACACTATTTATCATTTAAATGCACTGAGAGTAAAATTAAAACTTTATTTAATTAATTCAATAAATAATTTAACATGTTTCGATAATGTATATCGATTGATTTGGTTGTTAGTTCTACACTAGTCGTCTTAAGCGGGCAGCTTTTTTTTTGTTTTGTGTTCGACACCTGTCAAGTTGACCGTGGATTTGTGAACACGATTATAGGATATGGCAAAAAAATATAATTGCAAATAATATGAACACGATATGTCAATTGACTGTCGGCGCTAATTAATCACTTATCATATTCTTCAGTAAATTCTATTACACAAGTCACAATGTAACAGGAACTTACGGCATAACTTAGTTACTCAAAATTAAGATGAATGACTTTAATAAAGTTCAAGACACTAATATATTCCGGAGTTGGTTTCATATAATTACAAGTATAAATTTAGGTCGTGTTAGGTTAACTTCGCTATAAATAAATATATTAAAACCGCAACTTAATGCCAAATTTAATAAAGGAAAGCTGGAATATTTATTAAGGCGAACAAATTTTAAATATTATGAGGAATTACGTTGGAATTTTAGAGGAGAATTTTCAAGAATAAATTGCGTATTTTAAGGAACTTTAATTAAATTGATACAAGGGTATAGGCAAATTAGGTAACTTTATTAAACACAAATGACAAAGTAAAAACAATAATTTAAAATTACATGCATATGATAAATAAAAGTAGTATTATTGTACCATTGTATAGCAGCGGCTATTTCGGCTACTTTTTGACTGTTTTCATAAAAACAAGAAGAAACGGTAAGATTACGTAAAAGTCCGGTATCAGAAAACAACAAGAATACACACAGCAAACAATAACCAACTTCAAATGTAACTGAAAAGAGCCCCTCTTGGGAGTTCATTTGATCTGACAGTTGACTCCAGCTTGGCGCTTAAATTCTATCAACCTGTCATTCTTTAACGACCTAATTAGAATCCCGGTGCTTCGTTGGGCGCGCTGTATTTTTTATATTTTAATTACGTTACAGACTTTGGATGATTCTTTTGACAGTTAAATTAAAAAAATAATGGGAAACAAAACTGATATCGTCGATAATAATTAACAAACATACCTTAATAAATATATTTCTGAACGTTTATGTTTTATAATATATGGTCAGTTCTTGATTTATTAGTTTGTTGCCCATGATACCTACCTTGTACTATCAGCAGTAACCCGGGGAGATCATTTTACCTGTAGTACTATCAATAGTAACACTGCCAATAATAGCACGGGCAATAGCAATATAGTTAAGATTTTTTATTAATTTTATTAATTGCTTGGGTTACTGCTGGTAGTACAATGGGTAAAATGAGTTTTCCGTACTACTAGGCCTGTCGGTATTAATACAGATAATAATGATTGCCTGTGTTACTTACTACTGGTAGTACGGGTTAGTAGTATTACAGGCAAAATGGATTTATTCTCAAACTGAACAAAATACAACACCAAGCAAAATTGAATATTTGAAAATATAGAAGCACTGTATCAATAATTATCAAAGTTAAACAGCGACCGCAATAGAGAGGCGGGCCAGGCGAGAAGGGCCCTTATTCGCTATGACCAATCGTGGTGCGTTAGGAGATCTACGTGAAATGATCATGTAATGTATTGTGTATACCACTGGAGTGCCATTAAACGATTATTTTACTTAGTTATCATAACGCGCCGCGTTGCGTTTTTGATTGGTCATAGCGGATAAGAGCCAAGCCAAGGAAGCGACGTCTGTCGTCTCGCTGAGCATTGGAAGAGGTTCCAGATACTTGATACTATTGATAATAGAGACACGCCGTTTCAATGAACGATAGCGTAAGACGCTCTTAGATGTCATTTAAAATAGTCTAGAGTGGTTAGCAAATATTTACAAAACAATTTCTCAGTCAATACATCACTTATATGAGATCAAAGTAAAATATGCTTGCTCTACAGGATAAACCCAAGACATAATTACTATATAATTAATGTTTATTGCAATTTGGGGTGAATATTAAAAAAGAAAAATCCTGATCTGCTTGCATTCCCCAAGTGGGGGTGACAGAGGGGTACTGTGTACACCCAATTTTTGCTGATGATGTTAGGCCCCAATGTGATAGGGAGCGAGCCTGTATTATCTGAACTATAATACATGGTAAGATAGCAATTATAACAGACTGACCGAAAAACTCCCAGTATGAACTGGGAGTTATTCTATTGAAATTTTACACTTTATCCGACGTAGGACTCGAAACTAAAACCTCGTAATCAGTACACGCAATGAGGCTGGAAATATCTATCTATTATGAATGATTGTCAATATATTGTCTTAAATAAATTCGTCAATCACGATCACCGTAAGTGATCTGGTGTGATGATATAGATAGATAGAATGAAAGAAAAATTAAAAATGATTAAATTCAAATAAACTACTAACGATGTCATTGTTCTTTTAGTAGTTAAGGAATCTCGAACAATCAAAGACTCCTCAGTACATTAATTCAACTAAATACGGCTTCATAAGTAGCAGATAAATTCTTCGATAAAACAAAACACGGCCGCCATTGTTCCAGTTCTCCGCGTACTAGGAGCGTCCCCCGCTAGTTCCGGCCTCTCGGAAATATCCAAGACGATTATCTTTAATGGGATCAGTTGTTACTCGCGCAGCGGATTAACAGTAGAACTCTGATTAAGTTTGTTTACACGCTATTAGGCATATCGAATTTGGTATGGACCATTAGGTAACTGAAATATTGTATACAGTATTGGAAAAGTGGATATGAGAACAACTTGTTGCGCAACAGATTCTTATTTATTTAAGAAGATTATTTCATGTGCTTTGCCTATGTATGCTATATATTACTTTACTGACAATGTTCATTTTTTTGTTTATATTGAAGTATTGGGAACTTAGATATTTTTCCTATCTAACCTATAACATGCTCTATTTTTACTCATAATAATAATATACATGGTGTACTTTTTGCCAAATGTTTTACCATTTACTTGATATCAATCCATTTTTAACCGACTTCAAAAAGGTTCTATGTTCGTCTGTATGAATGCTTTTTTATGTATGTTCAGCGATATTTCCGTCAATTATGGACCAATTTTGATTCTTATTGCATTGGGTTAAGTACAGCTCTGTGGTGGTCCTATTTTAATTTTATTGGTATTTGACCTTGGCCTTAGATAGAAATATTATGAGTATTATGTCAGGCCTATACGTACCCCACTATAGAACTAAGCAGTATATTAACCGACTTCAAAGATGGAAGAGGTTCATAATTCGTCTGTGCTTTTTCAATAACTTCTTTACTTATTAACCAATTTTGTTGATTCTTCTTGCATTGGGTACAATATAGATCCGAGGTGGTTTCATTTTAATTTTATTGGTATCGGACTATGGACTTTGGAGATACACTAGGAGACTCCTTGACGGCAAACAGTACGAATGTGTAAATTAGTTATCATGAGTATTATATCAATCCTGTAGGTACCTTACTGTAGAACTAAATTGAATAATATAATATAGCTATATAAGTATTAATAAATTAATTCTCTTATCACTTAAAATTGTAAAATAAAAATTTGCTTTTTGAAGTCGCGTTGCCTTTTTTTTGTTTTTTTTTCAAAAAATCCACCTAACTATTTTTTATTTTAAATAGACTTGTAACTTAAAATGAACTGACTCTAGCAGACTTAAGCGTAAATAATAACCATAATGATATTTATCTGAAAGAGCGTCTCATCGCAAGTCGAATGCGATTGAACAGATTAAATTCAAATGAGATGTCAAATGCCAACAGTTGCTTTGAGACGTTAACAATGGAGTGGAAATAGAAATTCTGTTCCTATCGCCGAGCAAATTTAATTCAACTGAGCTGAAAACTCTGAAGTTCCACTCATTTTAAATATTATTATGGTTTTGTTACAAGTACACGGGCTGGATTAAAAACTGAGGCTGTTTTGTTATACATGATTTGGATTAAAAAAGGGAGTTCGTTGCTTTATTATCTGTTGTAAATTAAGTGCTTGCAATTATTGAAACTAAAATGTGTTTTAGGACGAGTTATGTAACATTAAATCGTGGAACATAAAAATAGGAGCAAAGGTACCTACCTAATCTTGTGGGAAGACACCTTAGAATGCTAAAGTTCAAAATTTATTACATATAATAATAATAATATCAGCCCTGTTAAGAAACTGTCCCACTGTTGGGCACGGGCCTCCTCTCAAACTGAGAGGGTTTAGGCCAAATTTATTACAAAGTTCATTAATTTTGTTACACGTTACTACTATACCAAAGCATGATGTGAAAGGTTATCACAAGTTCCTATCCTAGATCGAACGATAGTGTTATTATTGTATACTTGTAAAAAAAACTAGCATTTCAGGGTCTGGATTTGCGGCTACTATGGCAATAAACTTGCATCCTTTTACATTGCGGATTTGCGTTAGAGAAATGGGAAAATATTTGATGCGATATTTAGTGCTTGTTTTTTTTTAAACTTTCCATTGCTAGATGTTATTTTAACAAACGAATAATTTTTATTCGCAGCTTACATACTTAAGTTGAATAATTGCCAGATCATTCCTAGGAGTGCTACACCTTCATCATTAGTTCAGTAACAACGCACAGTGCGGCCAAATTTACATCACACTGAAATTTCAGTCTCGTTGTGTTTACAGGATCCAACCGGCGACATCATTAAACTTAACGAGAACTTTAGTCCTGAATGTATACATAATAATTGTAACCCTTACATTACATTTAGCCCGGCGCGGTAGTAAGCAGAGGAATGTACATAAAACTGATTAGGATCCCTTATTTGGTATGACCAAAACGGGTGCATTAGAGATCGTGTAATGGTATTTTGTAAGACACTCGTGTACCATTAAATGATCTTTCCACGAAGTTATCGTAACGCGCCCTATTACATATTATTTAATTGGTCATAGCGAAAAGATTAACCGTTTTTGTTTTTCACTTTTAGTAGTTTTTTAGTTTAGTGTTTCAAATAGTCTAAAATAGCTTTATTTTACGTATACTATATATAGTACTATAGACGCGTGTGCGAAATTCTAATTTATGATATACAGATAAATAGCTTCTGGATTCCGACATTTCAAAGCCCGCATCAGGCCGGGACGGGGGCCTTTGGCTTATGCATCACGTGCCTTTAAATTAAAGGGAACTATATATGTGATAAAATCTCAATTTGAAAGAAATCTCTCTTTTATCACGCCAAATTCCTTGCGGAGTAGGCAAAAGTACAGAGTTCCAACAAGTACTTTCCTAACAGACCTTTCTAGACCCACTCCCATCGTTCGTTCTTTTAAAAATGTCTGTTTAAGAATCTTAGTACTACACCAAAATGAAAAATATTTCATCTAAACCTTTATTAGTGCCAAGTTGGTACCAAACCAAATCATTAAACAGCACACAAGTTCAGTCCTCAACAGACGAATTTGCATCGGACAGAACTACAAGAGCTCTCTGGTGGGATGTTACTAACAGGCGATGTTGTTTAATAAGAACTTGAAGATGTATCTATATAAGAGTAACTATAAGTAAACAATAGAAAAAGCTGGTGCGACAACAAAAAATAACATGTAGCTGTCTCTCAATTAACATTTAACTTTGACAGTAACATTAAAAATTGGCTATATCTGCATAATATGTTTGTTAGTGTGTTAATTAACGCCTTTCGCCTTGTCGGTAGGGTGTCTATGGAGGCGTAAGAAGCTGCTGGCGATTACGATGTTTTAGATTAGGGTCACAGGTCGTACAAAATGTAATTTTTTTATCAAAAAGAACCTTGTGACCGCGTGATCCAAGTACTTAGTCCGACCAATTAGACCACGTGTTTTTCTCCTATATTGGTCCTAATAAAATGGAACTTGGATGAGTCGTAGTGATAGGAATAAAATATTAACCTATTTAATTAAAGCTGGTATGTGCTATTCAACTTATGTCTGAAAAATGTTACAGTGCAGGTATTTTGAGGTTGGACTTTGACAAATATCCAGTACAGTGAAACAGGCAACGCTTTCTGAGCACGTACCGAAACGGGCCGGGAACGGGAATACGTCACGCGAACGTGCCCTGCGTCACCACCACATGGTCTACGGACACTGAGCTTTGCAATCACATTCATATCGATACTTTTATATCGTATATTATTTTATAACAATTCAAACATCGACCTTAAAAAGCTCATAAATAGACTTTTTTTTTTATTTCGAGATTACACTGTTGTACCTTACGATGCTATCACATCTTCTATATCATCACGTCAGATCTCTTGTGAAGCAGCCAGAGAAAGAGAAAGAGAGAGAGAGAGTACCGAGTTAAAAAAAGGTTATTTTTTTACCGGTCTCCCCGGCTTCCTCCAACACTTTACTTAAGAATAATAATGGGGTAAATGGATTGCTTTCTTATTAAACGGGGTATCTTTAGCAGTACAAACTTTTATCAAATGTTAACTGCCTTTTAATTAATAACCTCATATTATTCTTTAACCCAAAATTATAAGGAATTTGCTCCAGTAACAATACGGTAACTTCATTTTGTGAACCATCTTATTACAAAATGTTAGCTATGAAGCTAAATGATGAAGATGGCAATGGTAAAATTATTTATATTTTATAACATTTTTTACTTTACCAATAGCAATAATATATATATTGATGCTAATACAAATTGTTAAAAAAGTCATTTATGGGTGTCATTAAATAACTTCAAATTTGTAGCCAAGAACCAGCATACCGTACGTAATTGTAATTTATCGGTCGCGTGTCAGAGTGGGCTGAGTCGAGCATACCGCGACGTGCTCACGTCCCACCAGTACGACCTACTGGCCCCACCTTGACAAATTATTCCTTGTCTTACGATTCCACCCAATTTCAACTCTATTGTAGTAAAGTAGATTTGATTCCCGATATGTTTGCGATAAAGAAACATTTCGCTTTAGTATTACATTTTAGCATGCTTGTTTTTTTTACTTTCTAGTCACTCGTGTTTGACGGACCAGCCGATTACTTTATACTTCATCATTATTTATACCTTCAATATATTAATCCTATAAGTTTGTTACACAATTGTTATTTGATCTATCTTCATCACGCTAGCTCCCTTGCTGGGTAGACAAAGAGTACAGAGTTCCATCAGGTTTTTTCCTTACATACCTCTCTGGCTTCTTCCACTTTCATAGTTTGTCTCATACACGCTCGCCGGTTACGGTGACACTTTTGCCCTTCAGATAAGACACGTTTGTTGTTTTTTTGATGTCAGACAATTTTCATTAATGATAATTTTTCAACTTCTACTTATGAATATAACATGTTGTTATCATTAAATTTGTCTTCTGAAATATTTAATCAGCAGTGTTCTTTGAGACATCACATAATCTTCAATTACTAGTTGGGAAGCTTGTGATATACAAATTCAATATTGATATTCGTTGCACAATCCACAGTAACTACATTTTCTAAAGCCATGCAATAAAGAACCTTAAATGTTCAATATAAGTTTCAAGAAGCAAAATGCTTCGTACAGCTAAGCGTCTAGCGAGCGAGCTTAATGACATGTCTCCCATCCATTACTCACGATCTTAAGCTAGAGCGTTTAAAACCTTCTTACCGATGCGCCGTGGAGAGTGTCTGCAGATGGCGGCGCGATTAGCAATTCCGATGCCGCCACTGTTTACTGCACTCGGCTGCCACTCAGAGTCCGGACTGTGTGACGAAACGCAAATACGAGACTATATCGTGCGTGAGCATATGTTTTTAGCAGAGGACGTAGCATGAGCAGATTGACGTTAGCGTAACGCTATCGAATGAATTTGCCATCCTTCTTACACTACAAATTAACTAGGTAAAAATGAACGTGATAGCACGCTCTCTGGAAAACTTTATGTTAATGTTAATCCGTTTGTACTAAGTCCTTTATATTCACGAACCTTAAGGTACTGATTGGCTTTCTTATGGCAAGAAAACAATATTTATTTCATGATTTTTAGAAATGATTGTGTGGTAGATATAATATAAATGGATGATATAAGACGAATGGACAAGTGGTTCCTGGCTTTTAAAGCTAGTATCTAATTCGGATAAATTAAAAATATATATCAGAAATTGACAGTCATTTGCTAAAAACTTGCTATCTATAACTATAGCTTTCTCAACTCTAATTATAAAATACAAAAAAAAAAGATGCTGAACAATGTTTTTTTAACTACTCTGCAGTTATACATTAATAACAAACCACCAAAAGCAATTTGCAAGCATTGTAATTTACTAACGGAATAATGAAAACCGCGGCTAACTCACGAAGCATTATATCATCTGCCCGCACGTGACCAACACAAATAACAAAGATTTTTTATTGCCCGCTGTCCAACGAACAGATGGTGGGCGTTATACGTATTGTCGCGAGAATGAGGCCAGCAATGTACCATATAGCGAGTGGTGCTGTTGCAAAATTGATGCGACCAGATGCCGAGGCGGGGACGGCTTGCAACATTGATGGCAATGACATATGAATTATGCACCAGCACGAATGAGATGTTTTTTGGACGCGATTTGGGATGTCCTACTGACCGGATGCTGTCCATTTTGAATGCAAAATAGGTAGATTAGGTTATGCGAATGGAGGGATGTGCAAGTAATTTAATGGTAGGAGTCGATTGTTGTGAAACTACATTGTTTAATGCTGTGCTGTTTTATCTGCTATGTTTTAAGTTATTACCGTGATGACAACTTGCGTTTTTGATGTTACAGTGTCAAGCGAAGTAGTAAAAATATGAAATAAAACTATTTTACGGATTTTATCGGAGTCCCTCCCGTGACCATGGGTGCTGCAAAGCACTCGAAACGTCGGGAACGTTTTTAATAAAAAATAAACCGCGATAAAATCCGTAAAATAGTTTTATTTCATGTGTTATATTCGCGTAAATCCAAGAACTCAATAGTAAAAATATTTCCTATACTGTAGTGCGAGTTTCAAAAATAGCTGAGGAGTTAGTTGTATTATTACGGGATGCAGTAATGAGTGAAGCAGCGTAGTAATGCAACAACGCTTGTGAAGTTGGTATCATATTGTTTCGGTGTTGTATGTACGTGTAATTTAATTAAGAAATAGATTTGAAATGAAACATGTTTGTTATTTTCATGTATTTCTTAAAGTTGAGCATTATCGGTCTTTTATGCACTATAAGTGAAGACATATTGAAACTTACGTATTTTTCTGACATTTTTTGTAGTTAGGCAGAGAAATGTTAGGGGTATTTGTGTTTGTGTATTTTCAAGTTTGTAAACGCACCCACGACACAGGAATAAATCCTAGTGTGGGGCTATGTTAAAAAAAACGAGAATAGGTAAAGCAGTTACAGTTGGTATAGCTATGTTTGGTATAGCTATGTTTGTGACTACAGATTAAGGGACAAGTCATTTTTATCTCTAGTTACAGATGCTGGTGCCACTTTTAAGTTATACATGGATTACTTGTTATATTTTACTGATCAAAATTCAACTGCCCCTTTGTTCCTTGGCACATGGTTCTGGGTTAAGGAACAAGGGAAGTGTTAGGTTTTTGCTATCGAAAATTTCTCAATAGGAGTCTAGAATCTAATTATTCCCAGTATAATGGCAATAGGCGCACTCTCTATTAGATATATGGGAACCTGACATCATCAGTGAAATCGGTGTACTACTCCTATTTAGGTCATATATGCATAACGGTATTTCTTTTTCTTTAAGGAATTCATAGTCGGTTTTGAAACTCATTGTTTCCTAAATTTTATCTTGTGTCCTGCCGATATAGTGATTATATAGTATACAAATTTGGCATTTAGCGAGCACAGGCTGGCACAGACGAGCGGAAAGCAATTAGACCAACTGAGACGTGTAATGAGCGACGCGACGCCGCTGCGTTGGCGCTGCAAGCGGAAAAAAACTATCGCACGTTGCTACCTATTGTTAAAATATTGTCGACATTTTTGAGGGATACTGTGTTTTATTGCATTGCTGGTATTTTTTTCTATCGTAACAGAAAAAAAACATTTCATAGACAAGATTTAACTATATCATACTTATAGTATATTTACATATGGTTATCGGAGTGTCTCCACTTCACGTGATCAATGACTTAAAATAACCTATGTTGATACTTGTTATTGTAATTGGGTTTTGCTCAAATGAGGTTGCTATTTTACTTTCTTTCTGAAATCTGATAGAACAATTAATAATTGTTTCTGTTCTGTGTTTCAGCGAAAACTGGACTAAGCCGGACTAGAGCAGGTCATAAGAGAGGACTAACTAAGCCCCGCAACAAATACCGGCAGCTCAAATTTGGTAGTAATCTGAAGCAAAGTTGGCGGAGAACTCGTTTGGATGTTGTCAGAAGCGAGACAATATTCTTTAGGATTGCGGTATTTGTAGCATTCACTGGCGCAGTCAGTTGGGCAACTGCAGGCTAGGGGTATGAGGCGATGGCTTACGGCCGCTTTCAATTTTTTTTTTTTTTCTATAATTAGACACTGCGGGCCTGGTTTGTCCCGCACCATATTTTGTTTAATTTATATTTTGTTAGTTTTGCTTTTATTATAAATCGTACAGTGATTGGTATTTGTTTGTTGCGGTACTTCAGTAGAGGTTTTTTTTCTATTACTTTTTTTTAATTTTTTTTTATTATTTTATTTTTTTTCCTTTTTTATGGTATTGTTTTAAAGGTTTAATGTAAGTGTATGAGGTTTTTTTTTGTCACAGTTTTGGCTTGCCTTTGAGCGAGAATGCCTCAGTTGTGTAGATGTTTGGCTGCTTGTGAGGGCTTCCTTTAGGCCTCCGCCTCCAGCAGCTTTTTAACAACTACCATGTCTCGACTGCGAGTAGCCATCTTAATGTTGTATTCTTTTATTTTTTTAGTCGCAGCTGCCCCCGCCCTGCTTATTAGTGTAGCCGTTGCGTCCCCTTCACAGCTGTCTGTGTAGTAGACGCAACTTCCAGTGTGGCGAGATATAGCTACGACCGCGTGTGGATAGCTTCCGTGGAGCTTCAGTCTCTTGGGGACCACTCGCACTATCACCACGTTTTCACTCCTAAGTCCCTGAGACTCATGCACGGTGAGGATGTGCGACCCGTTTCCCGACGCATAGCCCTGGCCGAAGAGGATTTCCTTCTCGGCCTGGGTGTGCACCAGGAACAGGGTGTTTTCCTGGTGTTTTGGAATTTGCGCTCCCGTGTACTTACTGAGGCTCAAGGACCTCACGAGGGATTTGGACGAGTATATGCCCCCGTATATCTCGTTGAGGGCATACGCTACGTCCATTGGGTTTCTGTGAGTGCAGAGCAGCTCCCTGTTGACACGCGCCACGGAGTCTGGGCGGTTGTAACGCAGTTGAAACAGGTTCTCCCTATCAATGAACGGCAGTTGGTTGCAGTCGCCGATGAGAAGAGCCTCTCTCGCGCCAGTTATCTTGATGGCCATCACTACGGCTCCGAAGTGGTTCATGAGTGCCTCGTCGATGATAATACGTGTGCAATCTTCACCTTCTTTCAATCCGTTGACCAGCATTGAAGCCATAGTGCGGACCCTCCTGTTGGTGTTTGTTTTAACCTTTTGCGCAAGTTTCTCCCTTAAGTCATTCGCTGCCTCGGTTGTAGATGTTATTAGGATATCGCTTTCGATGTTGTAATTTGCGATTATCCATGTAGTTTTACCACATCCAGGAACCCCGTTGACCCATGTTATCTTGGATACGGTCCAGTGCTCGACTGCGGGTCACCGACCCCGGCCACTCGAGATGGTTTCTGTCATTTCGAGTATCCGGTCGTCGAGCACCACCCTCTTGCACTTCGCTGCGACCACTATTGGGTCGTTAAGGGGGTCCTGAACGTGTGTTTGCCGGTCCGCCGGGACTCTTCCTCATCGTATTCGACGAAACCGCTGGTCCCACTATAGGCCGCCATGTACTTCCCCGACATTTCTCCTCTCAACATGGTGGAGATGTCGTTGTCCACCGCGGCCTCTGCCTCCTCGAGCTTCCCCTCTAGCAATCCTTCATTACCCAGGTGATAGGTTTGCAGGACGGATCTGCAAGTCTGAATGTTGACCCTTCTTGTTGCTTTGGTGATTGCTTTGAACTCGAGGAACGCATTTTTCGTGTGTTGCAGCGGCTCCGTCGCCTCGCTGAGCTCCGGCGGATCGACCAGTCCTATTTGGGCTCTTGTTCGAGCCTCTTCCGGCTGCTTATGACTCGTGGGAGGGGGCTCCCTCAAGAACGTTTCGGCGGCGACTGCCACCTCCTCCGTTCGTTGGTTTCTCCTGATTTTCCTCCCCAGCACACTTGGTATGACAAGGACCGCCTTCCCGAGCGCCGTTGTTAAAGACGCGAGTTTTTTGGCACCTATAGTGTCTTTTGGCTTCGGCTTCGCTGTGCTCTCCTCGAGAGCTGCCCTCATTTGTAAGCGTTCAGACCCGCTGACCCCGTCTTGAGTCGCTATGGGGTGTCACCAGATGTCAGTTGGGTTTTTGTGGTGAGGTTTTCGGGCAGTCATGGCCGTAGGAAGTCGAGGTTTTGTCCTCTATCCTCATAGGCCACTACCTCATGGTGTTTTGAAGCTTCTATTATCCCGATGTGGTCGGCAGCCTCACCTTCCTCATACTCCACCACCATAGCGTCTACGCTTACTTTTGTTGGTTTGTCTCCCTCCCCCGCTAGGCTGATCAGAGAACTGCATGCTTGGGTGAATTGAGAGGTGTTCTCGCCCGCTTGGAATAGTGCCACGGTCTTGTTCTTGGTTTGCACTATTCTGCACGCTGTGTTTTCGATCCCCGCGGTCTGCAGCTCGTTGAACTTCTTGCGCTTCATTGTGTTCTTAAACGAGCTGCCGTGAAGGAGGGAGGCAAGCTCGGGCGAGATGGTTACCCGTTTGGGGCCGCTTGCGTTGCAGTAGCCGATGTCAATGCGTTCGGAGTTGTTGTCCATGAACAGGGCGACTGATTTTATATGGATACCCGGCTTCCCACGTTCGCCTCTCCCAAGAAAGTTTATGCTCCTGGGAATCGCGACTGCCAGAGGGGGCATGGGGTTTTGTGTTATTCGAATTGCTGATATTTATATTTGTGTTTGTATCTGTTGGGGAATCTTTCGATGCCAGAGTGCTGTTCCTTCTGAGGCAGATGCGGATTACCTTATGCAAACTTCAGGAAGTGCGGTCTCGCATCGTCGTCTGCCATGATGGCCGCCAGTTCGGTCCTGCTGAGGTTTTCGTTTAACCTCTGTTGCAGGTCCAATCTGTCGGCCGCAATGCGCGGGCAATCCAGGATTACGTGCCACACAGACTCACTGTTGTTGGGGTCGCACTCGCACCCTCGGCTGTCTTTCAGCCTGAAACGGTGCAAGTACTCCGCTATTCCTCCGTGTCCCGTCAAGACTTGCACTTGGCTGGCCGTCAACCTTGTCTTCCTTACGATGGAGTAAGCTCGCTCGACATCGGGGAGGAAGGTCTTTGTGACCGACCCTGTGCTCGAAGAGTCACCTGGCCTGCCATTTGCGGACCGACTCTTCCCTGATGGTTTTCTTGACGTATGACAGGGGTATATTGTTGTAGTCTGTGTGGGTGGTGGATGCCTGGGCCGCCGATTTCGCCAGATGGTCGGCGCGTTCATTGCCGGCGGTCCCCACGTGCGCTTTGAGCCAAAAGAGGCGGACCTCCCCCCTGGCTGCTCTGATCTCGTTTATGCTCCCTTTTATGGTTTTGGTTAGAGGGTGCGTTGTTTTTGGATTAGCCAGCAGGTCGAGCGAAGATCTCGAGTCGCTCATTACGTTTGTTATTTTTACCTCGCTGGCTTTTATCATTTGCACCTCTCTATGGAGAGCATAAAGTTCCGATTGGAATACAGTGCAGTGAGGGTCCAGACTGAAGGTTGAGGACCCGGTCTTCCTTCCCCCTTCCCACCACGTTACTGCAGCTCCCACTCTGCCGAGTATTTTGCTGCCGTCGGTATAGATGTGTGGCCCGACGATGTTGTGGCTTTCCAGGGTTTGAGAGTCCGTGCTCTCCAGGAGCCCATACTCTGTTGTTATGAGTTTGGATGGATGAGGCTGTTCTCGGAAGCTCACCATGTGCTCTAGTTCCCTTCCCGATGGTATGTAGTCTTTTGAGATCCCTCTCTTCGCTGTGTAAAGGGCCGTCGCTTCCTGTACCCTTAGGTCCAGAGGTAGCAGCCCTGACAGAGCTAATGCCGATGTAAGAGACACTGTACACGTGTGCGGTACGCCTTGCAGATCTTTTGAGCGAAGCCCCTCAGGATTGCTTGCAGACGATTTTGGATCATCTGCAGTTCCGTAGATTGGGACCACGCACTCGCAGCGTACAGCACGATTGGCTCTATTACCGCGATGTAGATTGTTCTAGTTATCTCACCGTTTAGACCCCACGTCACCTTCGCCGCACACGCAAGCTGTTTATATATAGCCGCAGCTTTCTTACTGATTGCGGCTACGTGTGGTTTGAAGTTTCTTGTCTATGGTGAGACCTAGGAGCTTTATTTCATCAACCAGTTGTATTTTTGTCCCCGACATGTAGATTGCTGGAGTGGTGTATTTCAGCTTCCTTGTTAGCAGCATTGCATTTGTTTTGTGTGCTGCAAAGCTGAGTTTGTTTTGTCTACCCCACTCCACAATCCCTGCCAGGACTGAGTTGATGTTCGGATCCATGTCAGGTGTTGTTTTCCCTGAGAAAACTAGAACTACGTCGTCCGCGAACCCTTGACAGTGGACGTCCTCGCCAGATAGTTTTTGCAACAGTGTGTCAAGGATTATGTTCCAGAAGGTCGGTCCTCCTATGGATCCTTGGACACAACCTTTCGTAGTTTCCCTTTCACACGTTGCTCTGGCATAGTTGGCATAGTTCTTGATTGAGTTGTAGTTGGTTTCAATATTTAACCCAGGTGTAGATTTGCCTACTACGGATAGAATTTTAACATATTTTGTAACGAAATATGTCAAAGTTCTACTGCCAGTAAGCAAATCTATCCTTGAGTTGAATATTGCAACCAGCAATTACTCGTGTGGTCTAAGAATAAGCTTCAACAATTATTTATGCATATAAAGAACAAACTTCACCACTTTCTCTTTACACAAAAAGCAGTTTTCAAACTAGCTCCTACACAAGCTCACTACACTTACATTGTAAACATCATACCCTGGTCGAGAAAAGCCTCAGGCTGGATGCAAGTTGCTAACCGGAGCTCCGTGCTTGCCCACTCGTGCGCCCATTATACGTTTGAGTGGATCTAATTGCTTTCCAAGAGCCCTCCTGAGCTGTTGCGATGAAAGTTGCCAGCCGTCGGAGTCGTTTAGAAACTGTTATTTATAATATGATATGAATATATGTTATGGATTTTTATATTAAGACAGATTAATCGAAAACCTTTATTGAAAAAATAGGTTGGTTATTGGTTGGTTTTAGGTTGAGAATAGATTTTGTGATATATGCAATCACAGATAAATATAAAATTATTGTTAAAATCATGTATCATGATTAAGTATACATTTTCATGAAAATGATTAAGAATATATTATAATATATTTAGGCATGCACCTCCGTCTTTTCGAAAGCATGTGCGTATTAAAAATTTATTATCAGTTGCTTTAAACGGTGAAGGAAAACATCGTGAGGAAACCTGCATGCCTAAGAGTTTCTCGAAGGTGTGTGAAGTTCGCTAACCCGCACTGGGCCAGCGTGGTGGACTATGGCCTAAGCCCTCTCAGTTTGAGAGGAGGCCCGTGCCCAATGGTGGGACAGTTTCTTAACAGGGCTAATATTAATTAATATTAACATCTTTAGCATAAATATACTTTCAAACTCGCGTACTTAATACGTCATGCCCGTTATATAGCCAATCTTTCGGCTCTTTTCGTTCACTACAATAATAATACACGAAAATCGTCACGACAGCCAACATTGTGATATCTATACATCTAGCATAAGTATACCATTTTTTTCTATTATTATTTTTACCCCAATTGATACAAAAAAATAAATTTAACCAAAATCAAAAGTAACACTAAGTTACTTTATTTGATAAAATGAATAACGAAAATATCTGAATCGAAATGTCGCCGCAATTATATCAAGTGGAACGCCACAAGTGATTTAGCGTGAAAGTTAAACACGATCATTTGCATACTTTCATGGCGCGCGTAATCTATGCGCGGCCGGAGTCAGAATAACTTGTTGTGCTCTGAGCTGTAAACAATTGAATAGAGGGTGCCTTATATGAATATAAACTTTGTTATTTTGTTAGGGATATTAGGTCAGGACGTAATTTGTATTTGAATACTGGATAATCACGTGCGACCTTGTCTGTGCAAAAATTTGACTACGTGTATTTGTTTTGTGATTTACTTTTTATTATATTTTGATAAAGTGGTGTCTTAATTGAGAATCACTTACATGCACAAGCGAAGATCGCATTGTACTGATCGAACAAACTTTCGATGTAATAATTCTCTTTAATAATTTATATCTATCTATCTATATTATCACGCCAGATCCCTTGCGGGGTACGCAGAGAGTACAGAGTTCCAATAGGTTCTTTCCTTACATACCTCTCTGGCTTCCTCCACTCTCATAGTTCGTCTCATAAACGCTCGCCGGTTGCGGAGACCCTTGACTTGTTCTTAACATAATCCTCTATCTATCTATCTATATCATCACGTTAGATCTCTTACGGGGTAGGCAAAGAGTACAGAGTTCCAACAGGTTCTTTCCTTACATACCTCTCTGGCTTTCTCTACTCTCATAGTTCCTTCAGATAAGACCCGGTCTATTTGGTCATGGTAAGATAGTCTAGGTCTTCCGCCGTACCTACATCCTTTCCCCTTTCGCATTGTATATCAGTTATAACCCTCTTTAATAATATTAAATAAAAAATAAAATTATTTCAGGACAATGTGTACAATTTCAATTATTAATGAGAAAATATATCTTATAAAAACTCAATCACAAAGGTATTCTAATTAAATTTAGTGCGATTTTAGATGTTGCTATAAATATATATTAGTTCGTATAAAATTAGGGAATTAGAAATTTGATGAATATCGACCTATTATGACAGTACATAATGAGATTCAATTCAGTGAGGTTCAATACAAAAAATCATCATTCAGTTGTTGAAATAATGAATTATTATTATTTGTTACATAGAAAGATAACAAAAAGTGCCTAATACTCCAAGGCCTCCAACGTCACAGCTCGATCCATAACCTTTTTCGGGTAGACTTGTCTCGCCCTTCAGACAAAACAATCAATTTGAACATTGTATGCTGTAATTTTGAACAATAAGTGCCTTAAGAGCCCATAAGCAAGCGTAATAACAGAATAACAATAAAGACGATGTTGCTACGTTCCGCTCACGTTTAGACCGATAACAGAATGTAAGAATATTATGGAGATAAGTACAGTTGAAAGAAATAATATAGGTTCAAGGTAAGGACGATAGTATTAATGATATATCAAATAACCAAAAACAATAAAAATAATTTTAGGCTTGTCACACTAGTTTGTTGTCTATGTCACCGTTGATATCTCTTTGAATAAATAGTCTGTTAAAATCTCCTTTCGCGTTTTATTAGGTTATGGACCCAGTCCCATATTTCGCGAGTAAAAAGTTGTTTTTACGATCATTAGAACCATAATTTACGAATTATCAGTGATCTGTTGTGCGAGGACTTTATTTTTCCGGCTAAAAGTGATCAGACAAAACTTTTATTTGAAATATAAAGTTTGATCTTCGTTTAAAAAATGGCTGCCGGTAGTTACATCGTAAACGTTTCCAAGCAAACTTAGTAAAAGGAGTGTACAAATTACATGTAAAGGCGGACTGCTTGTTTGCGGGATCAGCAACTACAAGTATGTTGTGGCATAGGAGATTAGGTCACATAAACAGTAAAGATCTGAACAACATGAAGAATGGTGCTGTAGAAGGTATTTCATACTCTGATAAGGCTTAAATAAACAAGTCCAAGTGTATCACATATTGTGAAGGAAAATAACTGAGACTGCCCTTCACACACAGAGGTTCTAGTGACTTCTATGTGACAGTGTGTTGAAGATTATTCATGCGGATGTTTGTGGTCCCATGAAAACAGTCTCCATTGGATTGTCGAGATATTTTCTCCTGTTTGTTAATGACTACAGCAGAATGGCATTTGTGTACTTCCTTAAGTCAATGAAACATCTCAGGCAATTTAAAGTCCTAGTAGAGAGGCAACTGGACAAGTATACTCCAGAACAAAACTGCCTATGTGAGCATCTAAACAAAACAGTGGTGGAAAGAGCTCGGTGTCTATAATTTGATGCTAATATGGAGAAAAAGTTTTGAGCGGAAGTAAACACAGTTGTGTACCTTAGAAACAGGACATTAGCTTCAGGATTAAATAAGACTCCCTGTGAACTCTGGATGGGCAGAAAGCCAGATGTCAGCCATATCCGGGTATTCGGAAGTACTGTGATGTTCATATTCTTTATATAAAAATAACAAAATGGGACAAAAAAGCAGCAAAATACATTCTTCTTGGGTTTGCTGAAGATACTAAAGGTTATAAGTTATATAATCCTGATACTAAAGGCATTATCAACAACAGAGATGTTGTTATCATGGAGTACATAAGCGACTTGGTCATGGTACAAGCTGTGATAGAAGAAAAGGAGTGTGAAATTCCTAGCATGGGAGAACAGGTTGAGGAAGCTGTGTTAAGTCCTTTAGACACCACATACGTAGCAGATGATAAGAGTAGTTCTACTAGCAGTGATTAATTTTATGATAGTGTAACTAAGAAAGAGTTAAAGGAGCTCTTACCAGTTGTGAAACCTTCAAATAAGCGTGAGAGAAGACCACCAGAAAGGTATGGCTACAGCCATGTATGTGTGACCGATGATATAGATGATCTTGATGAGACTGTTTATATGTACTTACCTAAGAATTTAGAGTGTGATAATAATGTGAACAAGGTTTTAAAATTGAAGAAAGGTATAAAAAATATATTTGATTGCTTACAAAATTTAGGTTATGACAAGTCTATTTGAACCTTGTTTATTTCTAAAATCTTTTGATAATTTTAAAATTTTATAGCTCTATTTGTGGATGACTTTTCGGTGTTTTCAAACTGTATTGTAGAAGTAAATTACCTGAATAGCCAGTGATGTACCAGAATTAGGTCAATTAAACCAAAGAAGAGTGCCGGACCGGACGGTATACCGCCTTACGTATTTAGGGACTGCAGATCAAGTTTAGCTGAACCGCTACTACATATATATATAATAAATGTCTAGAAGCAGCTGTATTTCCAGATCGATGGAAAATAACCAGGGTTGTTCCAGTACCGAAAGGAAGTGCGGGATCGAAGGTAGAAGGTTACCGGCCTTTAGCAGTATTATCGACTCCGAAAAAAGTATTTGAGTCGGTGATATATAGAAATATATTTGAGCAAGTAGGAGCTCAGCTGTCAGATGCCCAGCATGGATTTCGACCAGCGAAAAGCATTAATAGTAACCTCGTGTCCTACATGGCTGATGTCGTACTGGTAGTGGATAGTCGAGAACAAGTAGATGCTGCTTACTTCGATTACAAAACGGCATTTGACTTAGTCAATAATGACATATTGCTCAAGAAGTTAGCAGGTTTTGGCTTCTCCCCACATTTACTTAACTTTTTTGCTAGTTACTTAAAAGATAGACAGCAATATAAGGTGTACGCAGGATATAAATCGAACCCATATTTTACATGGTCTGGCGTAAGTCAAGGCAGCAACCTGGGGCCTTTGCAATTTACACTGATGATAAATGACCTCCCAAACATTGTCACAGATACAAAGTGTTTACTTTTTGCCGACGATCTTAAGCTGTTCCTACCGGTGCGGAACATTCAAGACTGCGCAAGGCTACAGAGAGACATAGACAACATCTTGACCTGGAGCAAACAGAACCAATTACAGTTCAATACCACTAAATGCATCACTATCACTTTCTCCAGGGCTAGATATCCCGTTAAATATGCGTATAAAATCGACGGAGTGGTTATTGAGAGGGTAACAGGGGTGAGAGATTTGGGGTTGCATTTTATCAGCGGACTAACGTTTCGTGATCATATCACTAGTATATGCAAAAAAGCATATAGGAATCTTGGCTTTACGTTACGTATGGTTCGGGGATGTACAAATATTAAAGCTATAATTGCCTTGTACAATGCATTGGTTCGAAGCCAATTGGAAAGTCATGCTGTCATTTGGTCTCCGCATGAAGCAAAATACAGCCTTATGTTGGAGAGAGTATAAAATAAGTTCATTAGGTACCTGTACATGAGGATGTATGGAGTTTGTCCGTTTTACCCATTAATGTACCCCAACTTGTTTATACTCGGCATGGTAGGATATAACGAACTAAGAGTCAGGAGAGAACATGCACGTACGCTGTATGTTTTTAAAATCATGAGGGGGAGGTGCATAACCCGGATATACTGGCGAAGATAGGTCTATTCGTGCCGGACAGGTATGTGTGGCGGCGGCGCCGACCGAAATTGCTAGCGAAGCCATGCGCGCACACCAACCTACTGGCACAGGCGCCGCTGACGCGAGCGCTTCGCACTCTTAACCTCATTGCCAATGATATAGAGTTATTTTATTGTACTCTGGGTAAATTTACAAAGTTAACATTATATACTTTATGTTATAGGTAGGCTAGGAAGATTTTTTTTATATAGGTATTTGTACATTTTGCTTAATTTAGAAATGCAACACTATTGTATTGGGGAAACCTGTAAAGATAGTGCTAGGTTTGGTTAAATAAATGAATAAAAAAATGAATGTAAAAATAGCGAAGAATAAATTTTGTGTTGATCAGGAACAGTTTGTTGATAAATTATTTTCTATGTTTAATATGGAAAATTGTAATACTACAGAGACTTCGATGAAGGTCAACTTAAAACTAGATATGCTTAGTAATAAAAAAATTGTAATTATCCCTACTTATAGGCAACTTGATGTATCATTCAGTATCACCAGACCTGATGTCTCATACTGTGTTAGTTACTTTAGCCAATTCAATGATTGTAACAGCAATACTCATTGGAAACATGGAGTGTTAAAATATTTGAAACGTACTAAGGCTTATGGTTTAATGTAAGTAGGTTTTAGATTATTTTGATAAGTGGTGGTATTAATGATATATCAAAAAACCAAAAACACTAAGAATAATATTAGCCTTGTCACACTAGTTTGTCTTTGTTTGTCACCGTTGATGTCTCTTTGAAAAAAAGTCTGTTAAAATATCATTCTGCGATGTTGTTTGTTTGTTGAAAAATTGTTCAAACTCCTAACGGCTTAATTTTATATCGTTGCCGGGTCCTTAGCACCAGCTTCATGGTTAATACAAATTGTTGTTATCAATTCTATTTGTTTTTTTTTTGCCCCAGAAATTATTCCTGTGCTGTGGGTGCGTTTATGAACATGAAGTTCACAAACACTAACACTAAACACTTTTAACTGATTTTTGTACTAAAGCGCTAGTTTTAAAACTAGATTCACAACTGATTTTTGTTGTATAATACGGGCCTAAAGCTATGACAATTAAATCTAATATATGTATTGGATATTCTATATCTGTAATAATAAATGTGTTAGTATAGCACGTAGCTAAATGAACGAGAAAAAAAATAAACATTTAAAATATACAGAATTTTGTTGGATAAACATGACAGAGGTGGTCAATAGGATACCTTAAATCAGGCAGCTTATATGGGCTGATTGGATAACATCTCGCAGTTTGGTTTTCAGTTATTAGAGATGAGTAAAGTTATTCCATTCTATTCAGAGTTCCAACAGGTTCTTTCCTTACATACCTCTATGGCTTCCTCCACTCTCATAATTCGTCTCATACACGCTCGCCGGTTACAGAGACTCTTGACTTGTCCTTCAGATAAGACACGGTCTATTTGGTCATGAATAACATTAATTGTACAATATGTTGTATATGCTCCGCCGATTACAATGTGCGAGGAGTACCTCGATCAGTGATAATTTGCACTTATTTGACAGTAACTCCCAATAGCGAATGGACAGTAGCTTTGGAATGCGTCGTTAAAACTATCACCAGTGAATTCAATTACTCTATGTCAAGTGCCTGTCCACCTTGACTAACAATAAACGTCCAGCTTTGCCTAAATTTAAACAATGGGCAACTTGTGTAGCAGAAATCCGGCGGATGTTTCTATAATTAAAAACGATACCTTCAAGTAATGATATCATAATCATAATGATTTATGTATTTCATGTTTTAAAATGCGCATATTAAAACATGAAAGCAAAAGTTAATATATTTTGGAAAGTCGTATGAATGTTAGAATCTAGCGTCATCATGTATTTATATCTATCTATCTATATCATCACGCCGGATCCCTTGTGGGGTAGGCAGAGAGTACAGAGTTCCAAAAGTTTCTGCCTTACATACCTCTCTGGATTTCTCCACTTTCATAGTTCATCTCATACACGCTCGCCGGTTACGGAGACTCCTGACTTGTCCTTCAGATAAGACCCGGTCTATTTGGTCATGGTAAGATAGTCTAGGTCTTCCCAAGTACCTACATCCTTCCACTTTTGCATGTATTTATATTACTATGCTAACTTTGTATCACAGCAGTTGCCGACGAATTGCCCCTTATTGCCCACAATTATTATTTAGTGCGCTCATCATCATCATCATCTCAGCCTATACTTGTCCACTGCTGAACATAGGCCTCCCCAATCGCTTTCCAGCGTAACCGGTCCGATGCCACCTGCATCCAACGACTTCCTGCGATTTTCACAAGATCGTCGGTCCATCTGGCAGGCGGTCGTCCCACGTTGCGCTTGCCAATACGTGGTCGCCACTCTAGAATCTTTCTGCCCCAACGCCCGTCCGATCTACGCGCTATGTGGCCCGCCCATTGCCACTTCAGCTTGCTAATCTTAACGGCTATGTCGGTGACCTTGGTTCTTCTACGAATCTCCTCATTCCTGATTCGATCGCGTAGAGAAACGCCGAGCATAGCTCTCTCCATAGCTCGCTGAGCAACTCTGAGCTTTTTTATGAGACCTATTGTAAGAGACCACGTCTCTGATCCATATATCATCACTGGTAACACACATTAGTGCGCTCGCGTGTTAAATATTAATTGCCACCTTTCCGAGGGTTTGAATCTTATTATTAGGCCCAGAAATTACCTTTTAGATTTTCTCATTCTTGCCACGTTTTAAGCAAATATAAAAAAATATTGTTGGCTAGCTGTAATATGATGGCGTGGATATTTGCAAATCATTTTTGGTAATGTCGTTTTATTTAATATTCATGATATCCATACTCCATACTAATATTATAAATTCGAAAGTAACTCTGTCTGTTTGTTTGTTACCCCTCCATGCCAAAATCGCTGAACAGATTTTGATCAAATTCGACAAGGAAATAAATTTTATCCAGGGAAGGGACATAAACTACCTTCTGTCTTATTAAAAAACTTGGAAGCGAAAGTGGAAGGATGTAGGTACCGGAGAAGAGGTCTTCTCATGACTATTTTACCATGACCAAATATACCGAGTCTTATCGTTAGGACAAGTCAAGAGTCTCCGTAATCATGAGACGACGAACTATGAGAGTGGAGAAAGCCAGAGAGTTCTGTAAGGAAAGAACCTGTTGAAGCTCTGTACTCTCTGCCTACCCTGCAAGGGATTTGGCGTGATGGTATAAAAACAACTTAAGGGTGTAAATTCGCGCCCGAAAATAACGCAAACGAAGTTGCGGTTACAGTTAGTAGGTTATAAATACAAGGAAATGAAATTGGTGACTGCTTCATTGGTCTAGTGGCAAAGCGCATCGCTTAGTGATAACGAGGTCCTGGGTTCAAATCCTAGGTCGGACAAATGTTTTTTTTTGTAATGAAAACTCTCAGTATGAGTTTGCAGTCTGGAGCTATACCCGGTATATGGCAATAGGCTCGCCCCCTATTACATGGGACCTAACATCGTCAGCGAAAAGTGGGTGTACTCAGTACACCTCTGCCACCCCCGCTTGGGGAATATAGGCGTGACGGTGTGAAATAAAATTTAAAATAAAGACCACTGAGCTTACATTCTCCACGCCAAGGTTTGAATATCTACATTTCGGGGATGATGCTAGGTTATTAGGGGGTAAACCTATTGCCATTGTACAGAACAGAATCTGTTTGCAAATGCATAATACTATATTTTGTTAAAATATTTAAGGTATTGCAAGAGAATGGAATGAATGTGTCTGGACCCTTTTAATTATAACATATTTTTATTTTTGTTGATACTTTATATGTGAACTAGCTGTTTCCCGCGGCTTTGCACGCATTTATTTTGTAATTTGACATGGGTAGGTAGGACTTTTAGGAATAATGTTATTCCAAGACTTAAGAGACATCTTCATATTAATTTTCTTTTGAATCCGTTCAGCCGTGTTAATATGGAGAAATAAAAACAACTGTCCCCTAAAATCTTGCATTTCCTAAGCTTAAAAGTAGTCAACAATCTCTTGAAAATCCTACATTTTCCAGCGATAGTGTATTTAAAATCTATTCCGCAGTTCTGGATATTAACACGGACAAACTTTTTTTTATTGTGCCTACAACTACCAAATCATTATTTCCGTGCGCTGTGCGGGGCTCGTACCTGCGACTATTTGACAAAGTAAGTTTTATCGCTTAAACGAAGACGTCTTCCTTTGAAAAAGTATTTATGGAGTCAACTTAAATATGAGTAAATATTAAAAATTCGCTGTAGAACAACTTCAACAAGTCCCCAGGCTGCCAGTCGCCTGTGAAGAGAGAGAGGGAAATCGAGAGATTGCCAGGCTTTTCTTTAGCCAAAATTAGGTTAATATTTTTGGGCCTTCATGCAGGCCGGTTAAAACCATATAAAAATGCATATAATGCAGGATAATACCGGAATGATCTAGTGTGTAAACAATGTTACCTATTTCAGATTATTATTTTATGACTGAAGATACTTTAAAACGATCTACCAATCTATATTATCACGTCAGATTCCTTGTGGAGTAGGCAGTGTGTACAGAGTTCCAACAGGTTCTTTTCTTACAGACCTTTCTGGCTTTCTCCACTCTCATAGTTCGTCTTATACACGCTCGCTGGTTACGGAGACTCTTGACTGGCTCTTTGGATAAGACGGGTTAGTTAGTTATGGTAAGATAGTCTAGGTCTTCTCTGATATCTACGTCCTGTTCTAGGTACACTACCAAATGAGAGAGGCGTGGAACCATTTGACCCTTTGTAAATATGTATATTTCTTTTTTTACTACGGTTTTGTATTGATAAATTTTTTTGCTGTTTTATTTAAATATTTTATATAATAAGAAACAATAAATGGTTATTGTTCTACGTCCTTCCACTTTCGAATTTCATGAAGAAAGAATAGATACTCCGCAGAAGTCGTGCTATTTTTCGAGATAAAAAGTGTTCTGTTTTATTTTACGATATAAGACACCTTCATATAACGTTTTAGTTAAATTCGTTTAGCCATTTTAATATAAATAAATATCAGCTATGTCGCAAGAACCGTGATTTTTTCCGAGATAAATCGTATCTCGATTATTATTTCGAGACCTAAAAAACCTTGAAAGTGTTAGTTAGATCCATTCTGTCATTTTAGTATGAAGAAATAACAGCTAGATATCCCGAGAGAATCTTGAAGTGAATATATTGTACATTTTGTCAACTTCCACCATACTTATTTCTCTATCACCGGGTTCAGTCTAAGCTTCACTTAGCATGCACAGGTGGTTTTTGTAAAATATAAAATAAACTAAAGCGCGATCTTATTCAACACACAAAAAAAACATATACGGAAGGTATTGGTTTCAAGAAGGATTATCAGTTTATTTATGTATTTATAAATTATCAGTAAAATATTTCTGTATCAAATCTTCTCTACCAACCCTTTTAAAGATCCATCTAAAGTAATAATATCTAAAAACGGTACATTGCCAGCTAAGTATGTAGCAAAGTTTTGTCAGTACATTTTGTGTTAGTCTTCTAGTAAGATATTAATCGTCGTTAAAGTTTCGTATAGACGGACGATTTAGCGCAGTGGTTAAGGGCTTAGCCCGCCCCGCCCACTGTGTCTAATAGTCGCGGGTTCGATTCCCGCACGGGACAAATCTTTGTGTGATCCACAATTATTTGTTCCGGTCTGGGTATTTGTGTATGTGAATTTTCATGTTTGTAAGCGCACCCACGACACAGGAATTAATCCTAGTGTGGGGCAACGTTTTATAAAAAAAGAAAGAAAGAAAGAAAGAAAGTATCCGGCCTATTCATCATTAGAGTTCTCTCCAGAAGAAACAATCCTGAATGCAGCATCGGTTCATGCACAAAACCACGTTTGAGTGTTTATATCAAACGTGTATGATAAATTTCGAGTTAGTGATTGTAACCACTGAAAAGTTTTTTGTGAGGAGACGAACCTGAGTCCAATATGAATTCATGAGTAGGCAAAATCACATATTTTACGTGGTAACATTGCAGTTCGGGACAAACAGTAATAAAATTATACAATCTAGTACCTAACTTGTTTTGGAACAATGAATGATTTATCAAAATCGGGTTTTTTGTACTTCCCTCAGAAACTGTTAGATTTTTCGAAAATATAAGTAGGTATACACAGTTGTGATCTTTAGTACAGGCTACAATTACATAAAATTGCATTGAAATCCATCAAACAGGTTTAGAGTGAAGTTTCTTTTTAGAAATCCGATGTTTCGCTTATTTCCGTCTTTTTTGTAGGAACCTTTTAATTTTCCAGGATAAATACTATACAACATGTTACCCAACATTTTAAGGTATCCGCACGCAAAGTTTATCAAAATCCGCTTGGTAGCTTTTGCGTGATGATGGTTCATACCCTTCGACAGACAGACAGACAGACAAATAAACACGAAAACCAAAAATTGCAGAATTGGCTTCTACATCGATAGTATGATACTCCTAAACTGTTATTTCCTAAAAAATATTCCATGTACAGACACGACTTCTTTACAGTTTTATTATATGTATAGATAAATACTCTGAGAGCTGGGTATGTAAGAAGGAGAATGAAAGTAGGATAAATGCGGTGGAAATGCGAGCTCTGCGGAAGATGTGCGGAGTGAAGCTGACCGACCGTATTCGCAACAGCGTAGTAAGAAAGCAAATAGGTATGAAAGAGAATATCGGTGTAAAGATGAGAAAGGGTATGCTCCGTTGGTTCGGGCATATAGAAAGAATGTCCGAAGAAAGAATGACAAAACTGATATACAACGCGAAAGTGGAAGGATGTAGGTACCGGGGAAGACCTAGACTATCTTACCATGACCAAATAGACCGGGTCTTATCTGAAGGACAAGTCAGGAGTCTTCGTAACCGGCGAGCGTGTATGAGACGAATTATGAGAGTAGAGGAAGCCAGAGAGGTATGTAAAGAAAGAGCCTGTTGGAACTCTGTACTCTCTGCCTACCCCGTAAGGGATCTGGCGTGATGATATAGATAGATAGATAGATAGATAGATAAATACTCGCTCTTTAGAAAAACGCATGTGACCGATAGGCAAGCGAATGAACGAGTGATCTTATAAGGATTCCGTTTTATACTTTGAAGTTGCGGATATTGATATTTTCATCTAAATTGCCTCTCAATCCTTATTAAGTATGTCTAATACTGCTGTGAGTAATTATCATCCGGTTTGTTAGGCCGCGCCTGGAACCGAACCCGCACACATCAAACATCCAATTATCCCACGACCCTCTATTTAGATTTGTGAGTTTGTCTGCACTTTGTTATTAACGCGGAGAGCGAGTATTTCCAATAATTGTTATCAACTTTGTGCTCGGAGGAATCGAGAGTAAATTAAATTCCAATGTAAGACACGAGCTCTTTACAGTACACGATTAACTAAATTAAAAAAATAGATTTTTTTTTTAAATTATGTATCTCTTTAAAAATCGTAGCCCTGCAATAGGAATAGCTCCTGTATTATGGATGCGTTTACAAACATGAAATTCACATGCACAAATACCCAGAACAAAGCAAATATTTGTAGGTCAGACAAAGATTTGTCCCGTGTGGGGATCGAACTCGCAACTACTCGATTCAATAGACGGAGCGGCCTAAATTGGTAACCACTGGATCATTTCTGTACTGTATTTGAACTGCAGATAGGAACATAATTTAGCACTGTATACTTAAGAATAGGAGTAGTTTCAGTACAAAACATAACTTATTGTGAAATAATTTGATTTAAGAAAAAATGATTTGAAGAAAATATCCTCCCATATATAACCCATGAGCATTTAACTAGTTTTAAGTATCTAGATCATGTATTAAATGACGTTACTGAATTAAAGAAAAATTCTATTGTATTCTATTCCAATTGAAATTTTAAAACGTATCTGTAATAATAATCTCCTTAGATAAGACGTGGCCTGAAAATATGGAGTAGAAATTAAGAAAAACATGATTTAATTAACTTGAACAATAAGAAAAGATATTACTAATGCCTTACCATGACATCCTTGTCTTATTTAGTAGGTCATAATACATTTCGATACTTTTAGCATAGCGCACGACACGATAAATCGTTATGTGTAAGTATCAGCGCTTGGATATTCCTAATTTATTTTGTTGAGAATCTGCCTTGACGCACTTTGTAAGCCTTATATCGACTCAATCATAATTAAATGTTAAATCTTTGCTAAAATTTAGAAGATGATCATCTCGCTATTTCAGTCTGTCTTGAATAAATAACCAGTAAATAACTTTTCAGATATTAAAGATCGGATAGAACAGATAGGACAGAAACAAATATATAAAATTATCAGATAATAAATATAGTCTATACTAAAATTATTTACATACAAACTGAAGTCGCCATCCGCATGAAGTATGAGTATATATTTTTTTTATTTTTTTAAACGTAGCCTCACACTAGGATTTATTCCTGTGTCGTGGGTATGTCAACAAATATGAAAATTCACATACACAAATACTCAGACAGAAACAAATAATTGTGGGTACACAAAGAGTTGTTTCGTGTGGGTTTCAAACCCGCAACTATTAGACACAGTGAGCGGAGAATCTTACGCTCTTAACCACTGCGCTAAATTGTCCGGCATAATGTAAATTGTTCCATAAAAATGGACAGCACTTCATGCCTTTTGAGAGATCTACTTAAATGTGGTGTGTGAACCTTTTCTGAACAAATTGCTACTCTCCCCAGGTCACCACAGATCATCCAGCCTTGGATACAGAAGGTACCCGTGCAAAACCGGAACAAGTTGCTTGTGAAGTATAAAGGAAGGTTTAAAAAAACTTTAAAAAAAAGGTGTTATAGTAAAGATACTCTGAAGATATCTTGCTTAGCAGAGAAGTTCTTTTAGGTTCTTTTCAGCTCCATTATCAAAACCCTGAACACCATTCGGGGCTAAAGTAGTCGTTAAGATAAATCCAGCAAGCCCAAACACGGAGGGGTTATATTGAGTAGTTGGGTGGTTCCATTGGCCACCTTTTGGTTTTATCATCAGACCCTGACACTCAGACAAGTCAGAGACTATCACTGTCTGGTTGTATACTCCTACTATGTAGGGGATAATCAGGACATTGTGCTGTTCGCGGATGATACATCTCTATTATTCAAAATTAAAAGACAGGTGCTTAATTATGACGATGTGAATAGTGCACTGTCAATTGTTGTTCATTGGTTCAACACGAATAATCTTCTCCTTAATGAGAAGAAAAATAAATGTATTAAATTCACAACGCCAAATGTAAGACAGGTTGCAACTAATGTACAAATAAATGGCGTGGATTTAGACCTTGTAGGGTCGACTGAATTTCTAGGTATCACTTTTGATGCCAGATTACAATGGGGCCCACATATTGATCAATTATCTGGTAAATTATGCTCAGCGGCATATGCTGTAAAGAAAATTAGATTACTAACTGATATTGAAACAGCTAGACTTGTTTATTTCGCTTATTTTCATAGTATTATGCCATATGGCATACTACTTTAGGGATGCTCTGCAGAACTTAATACCATCTTTGTTCTCCAGAAAAGGGCTGTTCGAGCAATTTAAAATTTGGCCCCGAGAGCTGCTCTTAAGGAAAAGTTTAAAGAGTTAAATATTGTAACTGTTGCATCACAATTTATATATGAAAATCTTCTATATTTTAAAAAAAATATCAGTAATTTTGAAAAATATAGCGACATTCATCATGTAAATACACGGAACAAAGATGATCTTATTGTACATTCCACTCGTCTCCACAGAATTAGTAATTCTTTCATGGGGCAATGTATACGCTTCTACCACAAATTACCCATAGATATCCGAAACATGCCTATCAATAAGTTTAAAAAGGCAATTAACACTAGACTCTGTAAGAAAGGGTATTACAAAATTTCGGATTATCTTGACGATAAAATAGATTGGGTTTGAGCAGCTCCTTAATCAGCAACATTTATCAATGATGTATAGTATACTTTAAAAAAAAACCAGAAAAACATGGTTATCAGAAAGGCCAAACAAATTAAATTAAAAGACTAGCCCGCTGAGTTTTTCGCCAGATCTTCTCAGTAGAGACCACGTTCCGATCCGGTGGTAGATGTAAAAAATGTAATAATTTTGACGTTTGTAAGTGCTTATGTATTGGCCTATACAAATAAATGATTTTTGACTTTTGACTTTTATAGTACTTCGCAATACCTAGATACGAGGGCGCTACGTTGTATAGTTCTCATGTTCCTTCGGCCACCTTCCAATACCATTATCAGACCAGCTCCATAGTACCTTATCATTGCATTGTCACCTATGTACTGCCAATTATATTGATCACAAGATTTGAACCGGAATGATAGACGGACAGACAGACGTACGAATATTGCAAATAAAATAAAAGTTTGTAAAAATCTGTTGCCCTCACCTTGCAGCATTCCGGTACTGTAGTAACCACACGTCAAACTCAATAAGCAATATAACCTCGTAATTAACACTAGAGACTAATTCAAATACTGAAACTAGATAAGCCACCGTCGACTCGACTCGTCGGCGGCCGCCCCAACTCGCGTAGGTACGCCCAAACTTCCAAACCAATTAAAATTATAAACACGCCGCTGTAATCTTGCCGACATGATTTGATTACGTCATAAGTCCGGGGTTGAGGTAGAATTCCGTTCGACTCACTTGGGGAGGAAGTGTGTGAATGTAGTTAAAATCCGACGTCCTATGATGCACCTTGTGATGGACGGCTTAGTCCAATGTCTTAAGACCGAGACTTTAAGCAGTATGCGCGCACAAGATAAATATTATGTGATCACACACAATACACCAGCAACCTTAGCAACCATATACGGATTTAACGACTGAGCGACTTGGAAGCAGTAATTGTGTACTAGTGAGAGTAGTACTAGTGTGTATTTAATACTTGTATGTACTTGCATTCGACGTACTGTTTTGTGCGCACAGCGCCTAATAAAGTACTTCGCACGTTATTCAGCATTCATTTACCCCGCAACGCAACAGTATGTATTATTTGTAAAAGCAAACTCATCCTGTAATCGTCACTGAGGAGGTATAAACTGTAGTACATCTCTGTTACGCTTGTATATAGGCGTGACGTTAGCTTTTTGTTAATATCCATGATTTTATTTTGTGACATCACTTTGGCCCTTTTGAATGGCTTTTCACTGAAAAAACCATTACACATGTCATATTGCAGAGTCAATATCAGGCTGCATTGTCAGCGTCGATAAAAGCTACAATAGTGAGCGAGCTAGCAAATGAATCGCGGCCCACCCGAACTTACACCTTGATGGAAAAGCAATAAAGCTGTAAATGCAATAGCGATCGAAGTTTTAGTGCCCATTATTCTCCCTTGAGCGTAGCATGGAATGTTCCCGAAACGACCCGAGAGGTCCTGAAAACGTTATGAATTGCGCCAACACGTCAGTTCGGCTTAAATATTTGTTTTAATAACAAAACTTTTAGCGAATTTGCTGGATAACGAATATTTGGAACGTTTAACCTAATATTTGAATGGACTAGCGAATTGTATGCACCGGATCGTTTGGAACTTGGATTTTTATAAAATATTCCACATCACGGACTGTTGGTAGGTATATCGATGAATCAGCTTGATGGACGAACATTTTAACATAACGAAAATATTTAATCCATTACAAAGAGAAAATAGAGTAACATATAACAATTTTAATTACAAAATCTATAGAAAGAAAGCGCACTTGGCTTTTGTTCCTTTAAATATTGTTGTGAGAACTGCTGCGTTGAACTTATAATTTTTGCCTTCATTCCAATACATAACTTATGATTTTCTACCATTACTTCTACTATATCATCACGACAGATCTTTTGCGGGTAGGCAGAGAGTACAGAATTCTAACAGGTTCTTTCCTTACAGACTTTCTCCACTCTCATAGCTCGTCATTCACGCTCGCCGGTTACGGAGTGTCCTGACTAGCCCTTCGGATAAGTCAGTCTATTTGGTCATGGTACCTACATCCTTCCACTTTTGCATTGTATATCTGTATTCTCATTCTTTCTTCCGTCATTCTGTTTATATGCCCGAACGGCATTCTTTTTATTTGACCTTTATCCAATATCTTTATCAAAATATTACCCATACACTCAGTTCAATTGTGCCCCCGCTAGTTGTCAGCCTCTCCGTGGGGCGCCTCCATTACTCTTCGTCGCGCAACTCGGGTGGACAGCGGACGCCAGACCCCAAATCCTTATTATAATTTGAATTTCTTGAACTGACAATATAAATGGAAGTGCGTAAGTCGATGGGACCTCTATTATTTATTGAAAAAAGTTTCTGTATCACTATAACTTGTATATTGTATAACATTTTGAAGGTGGAGAATTATTAATTGCAATCCTTGTTAGGGAATTTTATCTTAATACCTACCATATGATGATACAGACAGAACAATAAATTAGAATAAAAATAGGATAGTACAATCTATACATATGATAAAACTTAAATAAAACTGTAACCCAGCCGAATTTGTACATTGAATAATTAAAACAAAAACATACACATAACAACACTTCGATATAGAGGCCGAAATATTTTTTAGATTTATTATCTGTTAGTCTGTCTCTTTGTACATCTCTATCTATATCATCAATGTTTTTGTGACTAACTATTGGTACTAGTCACAACGGAGCCTAAAATTCCAAAACGGAATGACAATAGAAAACTGCGTAGTAAAAGGAGTAATGTAATTACCACCAACTAAATTGAGGAATTTAATTAAAGTGAAATAATTTAATGTTGACAGAAGGCCGCCCATTGATATAGGTCCCGGAGCCGAATCGAGCGAATGGGTATAATTGGTCCAAATTAATTGGACCGGCCGACGGCTGGACCTAATTAATGTAGCTCAAGTTTCTACTCGATATTGTATTATATACCATATGGTGGTAACAAACGATAATAATCATGCTTATCACCATGGCTATACCTTTAAAAGTAAAATATGGACATTCAAAAAAGAATTTGCAACGTTACAACATTTACGGGCAATTTCGTGCAGTGGCTAAAAGCTGAAGCCACTCCGCCGACTGGATCGAATCACGAGTTCGATTCCTGCACGGGGAAAATCTTTGTTTGACCATCACAAATATTTGTGGATCATCACAAATATTTGTGATGGTCAGGCTGTTTATCTATGTGGATTTCATGTTAGTAAATGCACCCACCACACAGGAATAAATCCTAGTGTGGGGTTACGGTTTTTTTATTTATTTATTATTTCATTTTAGACCATAGTCTGTACGACCACATTTTACCAGTCCGATGCCTCGATCCTAGTGGAAACTATTGCAAAAATAAAATAGATTTTATACATGTAGTTGCCATTTACAATTTACTTCGCTTTTACAACATTATTACCAAAAGTTTCATATACAAAACATCACATTCATATACTTGAAATACTCAAGTCAAATATCAAAAGAAAACTCTTCATATCTGCTAAGAAATCTAGCGGGCCAAAATTCTTCCATTTAATTTCAGGCATACCTCCTTTGGCCAATACCTCGGTCGGGCCAGACCGTCATACCGTCAAACCGTTAGACCAGAACTCCGTTCATGCGGCCAAAATTCCACTTAAAATCCTGATATATCACAATGTCCGTCTAGGATTCCAGGAAAACAATTTAAAGTTAAACAGAGCCTGTAATATCGCCAGGGTGGAGCGCAGTGACAGCGAATGTTGGAAACTTTTGTATTGAACCCCAAAATAATTATTTTATTGAATCCCAACTTTGGTAAAGTAAATGCTATTTTTACTCATCCGGCGTTTTCACCGAGTTTGCTTAGGGTTAATTCCATCAGTCCTATCAGTAGGTCAATTAACGAATCCTTTTATTTAAATACTCCGTTGGTTTGGGCATATAGAAAGAATGTCGGAAAAAAGAATGACAAAACAGATATACAATGCGAAAGTGGAAGGATGTAGGTACCAGACCTAGACCATTATACGATGGCTAAATAGACCGCATCTCATCTGAAGGGCAGGTCAAGAGTCTCCGTAACCGGCGAGTGTGTATGAGACGAACTATGAGAGCGAAGGAAGCCAGAGAGGTCTGTAAGGAAAGAACCTGTTGGAACTCTGTACTCTCTGCCTAATATAGGTAGGTTTTATTTATTCCAGTGATCAATGTAAATATACATATAAGAAATATATTAGGTTAATTTTTTTCTATCTATCTGTCTATCTATAACCTCACGCCAGATCCCTTGCGGGGTAGGCAGAGAGTACAGAGTTCCAACAGGTTCTTTTAATCAGGTTAATTTTTTTCATCAATATCTATCTATCTATCTATCTATAACCTCACGCCAGATCCCTTGCGGGGTAGGCAGAGAGTACAGAGTTCCAACAGGTTCTTTCCTTACATACCTCTCTGGCTTCCTCGACTCTCATAGTTCGTCTCATACACGCTCGCCGGTTACGGAGACTCTTGACTTTTCCATCAGATAAGACTCGGTTTATTTGGTCGTGGTAAGATAGTCTAGGTCTTCCCCGGTACCTGCATCCTTCCACTTTCACATTGTATATCTGTTTTGTCATTCTTTCCTCTGGCATTCTTTCTATATGCCCGAACCAACGGAGCATGCCCTTTCTCATCTTTACACCGATACTATCTTTCATACCTACTCGCTGTCTTACTATGCTGTTGCTAATGCGGTCGGTCAGCTTCACTCCGCACATCTTCCGCAGAGCTCGCATTTCTACCGCATTTATCCTACTTTCATTCTCCTTCTTACATACCCAGCTCTCGCTACCATATAACAGCGTTGGGACAAGAACTCCGTTATGTATGGCCAGCTGCGCCTTATGGCTTAAGTGCCGGCTCCCGAGTAGCTTTCCCATCGCACCATTCACTCTGTTCCCTGCACTAACTCTTCTCTCTATGTCAGCGGTGTATTTCCCATCCTTACTGAAGGCGCATCCAAGATATACAAACTCATTCACTTGCTCCAGCACATCGTTACCAACCACAATCCTTACATTCGTTCTGGTTTCTTCCCTTTCAAAAACCATAATCTTGGTTTTCTTCACATTCAAGTGTAAGCCATTGATCATGCAGTCGTCTTTCATAACTGTGACTAGTGTTTGCAGATCAGTGGCTGTTGGCGCTATTAAAACCGCGTCATCTGCATAAAGTAGATGGTTTACCACTAAGTCACCCATTTGTACACCTTCATTCATCGCTTTCAGTCTTTGAAGACTTTTGTCCAGATATATTATAAACAGTCTAGCGTACAACACGCAACCCTGCTTGACGCCGATTTTAACGTCAAACCAGGGTGACCTGTTACCACCCACCCGTACGCATGCCTTGCAGTCCACATAAGTGGACTGGACGGCTCGCAACAGAGTGCCATCTATACCATACTCTGGCAAAATGTCCCAAAGTCTCTTTCGCACAACTCTGTCAAATGCCTTCTCCAGATCTACAAAACCGCAGAAAACCTTCCGGCCCACTGCCAGATGCTTCTCTACGATGTTGCGGAGTGAGAAGACTTGATCCGAACATCCTCTTCCAGACCTGAAACCCCCTTGTGCCTCGCACAACATTCCATCGGACTTCACGCGCATTCTCCGTTCAATAATTCATCAATATAATAGGTTAAAATCGGTATTTATTCAAGTCGAATATTAAAGATATTATTTTTGTATTATATCTAAGTAAATTACCTTTTTTCTATAAACTTTTGTGTAGCTGACTACGTATTTAAGAAAATGTATACTTATCCCCGCTTTTCTAGAGATCAATAGAAATAATTATTTATCTATTTGTTTTTATCATCACGCTAGATTCCTTGAAGGGTAGGCAGAGAGTGCAGATTTTCAGCTGGAATAACCAACACCTAATAATCAGGTTATTCAAATCCAAGAAGTAAGGAAATCCGAACTATAGTCGCTTATACTGAGACCGCATATCATCTTACCAAACTGCAAAGTATTCAGCCCATCAAAAGCGTTTTCCATCTTGGAACACGGAAGAATGTAAACGTTTACATGCTTATTTGTTGTTGTTTCTAAATCGAGCGTAATACTAGAGTCAAAGATAGCCCTGGCGTGAAGCCAGGCAGTTCCTAGATAAGTGAATAATCGTCCGCGTGAATTTGAAATTATCATTTGAATTGTCCTTAAAAATCTTAAAGTTCCTAAATAGTTTAAGTAAATAGTAAGTAGTTTATTACTTAATAAGTTATTTTTTTAAATATAAAGTAAGTAAGTAAGTAGTAAGTAATCCCAATAAATAACAAATTTCCTTTTACTTTAATGTCAAACTATTTCCCAAGGATATCTACCAAAAAGTTTCGAGATTATCAGGGCTGTAGAACTCATATCACAAATCACTGTACGTCGTATTTTAATTTGATCCCATACGCGTCATGGCTTTTCTTCATTGCCACAACGTGTTGTGATCGTACAGCACGATAGCCACGAATTTCACTATGTGGTCCACTAGCCATAACACGAATTTCGCGATGTATATGTTTTTAAGAGACCACAACGCGTTGTGAGTTGTTTTTTCGCTATAGCGTAACATATACACTCTAATCAGCATTTTTACTGGTATAGGTATCAGGGATTTAGCATAACTCGTTTCTTATGTAGATTCGTATGTCAGATCGTGAAGAAGTAGCAGTAATCTAACTTAATAATTACCTCAATTGTCACGTAGATTGTATATAATATTAATATCTCTAAAGAAGCGGCAAAGCAAGTAGTTATGAAAGATAGTATTGGTGTGCGTATGAGAAAGGGTATGCTTCGTTGGTTTGGGCATATAAAAAGAATGTCAGAAGAGAGAATGACAAAACAGATATACAATGCGAAAGTGGAAGGATGTAGATACCGGGACTAAGACATGGACTGAGACTGAGACAGACTATCTTACCATGCCCAAATAGACCGAGTTTTATCTGAAGGAGGTAAAAAACAAAAAAGGTCCTTGCCACTGTGCATACATACGTAACATTACGATAACATTATTTTACGGAGTAATCAAGCTTCTTTAGAGATCTATCTACATCATCACGTCAGATCGCTTGCAGGGTAGGCAGGGAGTACAGATTTCCAACAGGTTCTTTTCTTACAGACCTTTCTGGCTTTTCCCACTCTCATAGTCGTTTTATACACGCTCGCCGGTTACGGAGACTCTTGACTTGCCCTTCGGATAAGACACTTCTATTTAGTTATAGTAAGATAGTCTAGGTCTTCCCCAATATCAACATTCTTCCACTTACTCATTTTATATCTGTATGGTTTCTTTCATATTAAGTTTCTTAATAATCCGTTCAGCCGTTTTAGTACGAAGAAATAATAGATATTTCGCAGAAGTCATGTATTGTATATATTGCCATGCTATGTATTTTTCGGGATAAAATGTGTTTTGTTTTATTATACGATGTGAGACACCTTTACATAAAGTCGTTTAGCCAGCTATGTCGCAAGAACCGTGATTTTTTCGGGAATAAAAAGTATCTCTAATATTATTTCGAGACCTAAAACACCCTGAAAGTAAGATCCAATCTAGATAAAAAAGTACCTGTACCTATATTTATATGCAACCTCTATATTCTATAAATTCTATATTCTATTATTTTTTGTTCTCATTTTTTTGTTCATCTTCTTTTTGTACACAATAGTATTTAAAATAATCTTTTAAATTCTTACTATTTGCATGTCTATAAATATGACAACAATTAGTTTTAGTTTTCATTTAATTAAGTTTTCAGATGTTATTATTGTATGTCATGTTGGTGATCCTAAATAAATAAAATAAAGAATAAAATAAATACAATCCAACAACCGTGTGTGAATATATTGTATGTTTTGTCAACTTTCACCAGACTTATTTCTCTGTCTCTATCACCGAGTTCAGACTTAGCCCCGCTTAGCCCGCACAGGTTGTATTTGTAAAATATAAATTAAACTATGGCGCGATCTTATTCAACACACACCACTAACGCCGTCTCAAAAAAGAAACGATTATTAGTTTATCTTTTTATGTTTTTTAATAATATTTATACTTCTAATTTAAACCTTCTTTACCTACCCTGGCAAAGAGTGTAATAGAGCGTTATAATATCTCAAAACGGTACATTGCCAGCTAAGTATGAAGCAAATTTTTGTCAGTTCATTTTGTGTTAGACTTCTCATTAGATATTAATCTACGTTAAAGTTTCGTAGCCGGCCTATTCAACGTTAGAGTTCTCTCCGGAAGAAATAATCCTGAATGCGCCATTGGTTCATGCACGAAATCATGTTTTAGTGTTTAAATCAAACATGTATGAACAATTTCCAGTAAGTGCTTTAATCTATTGAAAAGTTTTTCGTGAGGAGACGAACCTGAGTCCAATACCAATTCATGGAGGAATTCATGTGTAGGCAAAATCACATAGTCTACGTCGTAGCATTGCAGTTCAGGACAAATAGTAATAAAGTGGTGTGGCTTATCCCGCGACAAAAGATTAAGTTGTTTTGAAGTAATGTATGATTTATCAAAATCCACTCTTTTTTTCTTTCCTCAGAAACTGTTAGATTTTTCGAAACTATAAGTATACAGAGTTATGATCCTTAGTACAGGCTATAACTATCCAATATTTCATTGAAATCCATCAAACAGGTTTGGAGTAAGGTGTCTATTTAGAAATTTAATGTTTCGATTATTTTTGTATGTTGAGAAAAATCATTTTGATTTTCCGGGATAATAATATTCCTTGTGTTATCCAACATTTTAAGATATTCGCGTGCAAAGTTTCATCGAAATCTGCCCGATAGTTTTTGCGTTATGATGGTTCATACCCTTAGACAGATAGACAAACAGACAAACATACACGAAAGCCAAAATTTTTAGAATTGGCTTCTACATCAAAAGAATGATATCCGTCGGTTGTTATTTCCAAAAAATATACACAGGCATGACTTCTTTACAGTTAAATTACACCTTTCCTCAAAAACCGTTAGGTTTTTTGAAAATATAATTATACAAAGTTGTGACCTTTTGTACAGGTTACAATTACACAAAATTTCATTGAAATCCATCAAACAGTTTCTAAATAAAGTGTGTTTTTAGAAATTCAATGTTTTATTTCTTCTCCGATAAACAGACAGACAGACAAACAGACACGAAGGCCAAAAATTGTAGCATTGGCTTTTACATCGATAGTGTGACCCCTGGGTTGGTATTTCCTAAAAATATTCCACGTACAGACACGACTTCCTTACAGTTTTATTACATTGAACGTTTCAATGGGACCGAATATTTGACTTGATGTCTCAATAATAACCTATTTACTCTGAATTTAAAGATCAGAGGGCTTCGCACTAAAACTTTGACGTTAGCGTGAATCTATCGACTAATCGTGCTGTCACGTTTATTTAGTACATTTGTAGTGTGACAGAATGACATATCAACTCACTAGCGTCAAGCCTTCTGTCAAGTTATTGTTTCCCCTTTTAATAAAGGGGGGAAGCACAATGTAGATGAAAATTAATTATGTATTCGTCACACACGAAACGTTTTCTCGACACGATAGGCACGAACGCGGTTTGTGTAAGATTCTGTGAGTCGTCGAGTTAATCTGCGGGCACCGGCTGGCTGATTAATGCCGATCGAAGCCTGCAGTTCGATCTAGCTATTAGCTCAAAATGTTTCAATGTATTACTTCCATCGAAAATTGGAGCAGTTATCGAGATGAATGTTTTTAATTTAGAGCTGGCATTTTGGAAACGTAAACCTGGCTGCTTTTTTTCTGGTACAAAATCGGAGGTACCTCATGAAGGTACGCTCTTCACGTCTATTATCAGCGTTAAAATGTTTACGTTTGAATTAATATGTACTAGGCCCGGAAATCGCTTTGTAAAAATCATGACGATTTTGTGAATTTTGTTAGAAAATACAACATTTTTGCGTTAACTTTTAATGTCCATTTTTATTCCATTTACTGGCCATTTCATTTCCGATTGTTGACAAGTGAACAAAGATAGTCATAGCTCTACAAGATTTAATAATTTTATAGTGTTTACTGTTGTATTTTTATTCGTAACATATCAAGAAGTCTATCCTCATAACCTCACCTGTGAAAAATACGCATCAAGTGTCACCCCACTGTCGAATTCCGGGAAAATTGCACTCGAGGTGAGAATCGAAACCAGGCAGTTATCTTTTAAAATCAGCTAAAAAAAGAACCAACTACAAACAAAGAAGCCTATTTGTTATTTGGTTAGACAATACAGTTCAATCAGCTGATTGGTTAACATCAGACAAGTCAGGAATCTCGCAGGGTTGCCATACTCAACTTGGACCATAGACAACATGAAGTCTATCTCTATCTATTTATATCATCACGCCAGCTCCCTCGCGGGGTAGGCAGAGAGTACAGAGTTCCAACAGGTTCTTTCCTTACATACCTCTCTGGCTTCCTCCACTCTCATAGTTCGTCTCATACACACTCGCCGGTTACGGAGACTCTTGACTTGCCCTTCAGCTAAGACACGGTCTATTTCATCATCATCATAATCTCAGCCTATACTTGTCCACTGCTGAACATAGGCCTCCCCAATCGCTTTCCAGCGTAACCGGTCCGATGCCACCTGCATCCAACGACTTCCTGCGATTTTCACAAGATCGTCGGTCCATCTGGCAGGCGGTCGTCCCACGCTGCGCTTGCCAATACGTGGTCTCCACTCTAGAATCTTTCTGCCCCAACGCCCGTCCGATCTACGCGCTATGTGGCCCGCCCATTGCCACTTCAGCTTGCTAATCTTAACGGCTATGTCGGTGACCTTGGTTCTTCTACGAATCTCCTCATTCCTGATTCGATCGCGTAGAGAAACGCCGAGCATAGCTCTCTCCATAGCTCGCTGAGCAACTCTGAGCTTTTTTATGAGACCCTTTGTAAGAGACCACGTCTCTGATCCATATATCATCACTGGTAACACACATTGACTAAAAACTTTAGTCTTAAGGCACTGAGGTATTTTGGATGAGAAGATGTTGCGCAGTTTCCCGAACGCTGCCCAGCCGAGTTGGATTCGTCGATTGACCTCTCTCTCAAAGTTGGACCTACCTAACCGGACTACCTGTCCCAGGTAAATGTATTCGTCGACAACTTCAAGAGTAGAGTTCCCAACGGTGAGCGCGGTGGGTACGACATGGACTTTAGACATTATTTTCGTTTTGTCCATGTTCATTTTAAGACCCACTTGTTGAGATACTCTGTTGAGGTCACCGAGCATTCGTCCTAGATCTTCCAGCGACTCCGCCACGACCACAATGTCGTCGGCAAATCGAAGGTGAGTGATGTATTCGCCATTGATGTTGATGCCAAGTCCTTGCCATTCCAAGAGCTTGAAGGCGTCCTCTAAGGTGGCCGTAAACAGTTTCGGAGAAATGACGTCTCCCTGCCTTACTCCTCTTTTTATGGGGATCGCCTTCGTGCACTGCCCCTGTACTCGGACTGACATGGTGGCGTTATTATACAAGCACTTCAACACTTCGATGTACCGATAGTCAATGCGGCATCGCTGGAGAGATCTAAGAACCGCCCAAGTCTCTATCGAATCGAAGGCTTTCTCATAGTCCACAAACGCCAAGCATAGTGACCGATTATACTCCTCGGTCTTCTGTATAATCTGACGCAGCGTATGTATGTGGTCTATGGTACTAAAGCCTTTCCGGAAACCGGCTTGTTCGGGAGGCTGGAAGTCATCAAGCCTGCGTTCGAGACGATTCGTGATGACTCTCGAAAACAACTTATAAACATGGCTCAGCAGTGTGATGGGCCTATAATTCTTCAGTAAATTGTTATCACCTTTCTTGAAAAAGAGTACCACCACACCCCTGTTCCACGCTTCCGGCGTTTTTCCTTCGAGCAAGACGGAATTAAACAGCCTCTGAAGGACTTTAAGTACCGGCGATCCGCCCGCTTTCAGAAGCTCTGCGGTAATTCCGTCTTCACCCGGCGCTTTGTTGTTTTTAAGGTGTTTGAGAGCCATCCCAATCTCGTACAGGCTGATGTCCGGGATATCTTCAGTGTAGTGTCGGGTTAGCTTGGCTCTTGGGTCTTTTACCAAGTCAACAACAGGTTCAGCTACTGAGGTATACAACTGCCCATAGAACCTCTCTATCTCCCTGAGCACCTCTGACCTATTCGACGTTACGTTTCCGTCCTCCGTCTTCAGCTTCGTCAACTGGCTTTGCCCAATAGACGCGTCTCTTGCAAACACTTTGGAGCCCTTGTTCTGCTCTATGGTCTCCTCAATACGTCTTGTATTGAAGGACCTTAAATCGTGTCGCAAGGACTTCAATATCTGTCCATTGAGCTGCCTATAGGACTTAGCATCATCGGAGGTTTGGAGTGTCATGGTACGTCGCTCAGCCATAAGGTTTCGGGTGTAGTCAGATAGCTTTTGAGACCTATTTTTACGGTGGGGCTTAAAATGCTTGGACCCGACCGTATGGACAGTCTCTACCAACCTATTGTTGATTTCGTCCACTGATGCGCTGCTGTCTAGCAATTCGAAGCGGTTTGACAATTCGAGTTTAAAGTTCTCGGGGTTTTGGATATGTGCATTAGAAGGTCGGAGCGTAGACTTCATCAGACGCGATCTTTCCATTTTGACATTAATATTTAATGTGCCTCTGACCATTCGGTGATCACTGCCGGTTTTTACCCTGTGAATCACGGAGACATCATTAAATATTTGTCGCTTGGTGCTCATGATGAAGTCTATCTCATTTTTTGTGGAACCATCAGGGCTCATCCAGGTCCATTTCCTATGAGGCGGCTTCCGGAAGAAAGAGTTCATCATAAAGAGTCCCCCCTTCTCCAGATATTCGGCCAGCCTCTGACCCCTGGGGTTGCGTTGCCCATATCCAAATTGCCCCACTCTCAATTCATCATCGCCCCGTTTGCCCAGCCGCGCATTGAAGTCACCCATAACCACTGTAAAGTGTGCTTTGGAAGTATGTATGGCTCTACTAATGTCCTCATACATAACTTCGACCTCATCATCTGAGTATGCCGAGGTCGGTGCGTAGACCTGTATGACCTTCAGCGAATATCTTTTGGATATTCTGAGTATCAGGTACGCTACCCTGCTTGACACACTAGTGATGGACACAACGTTGTCTATGAGTGACTTGTGGACGATAAATCCGACACCACCTTGGGACTGCTGTTCGCCCTCCCGGTAGTAAAACAAGTTGCCGGATTTTAAGGTTATCGTGTCCTCACCCTTTCTTCGGACCTCCGATAAACCAACAATATTCCACCGCAACTTGTTTATCTCTTCTTCCAGCTCAACAAGCTTCTCATCTGTCCTTAACGTGCGTGCGTTGTATTGGCTTTTACATCGATAGTGTGACCCCTGGGTTGGTATTTCCTAAAAATATTCCACGTACAGACACGACTTCCTTACAGTTTTATTACATTGAACGTTTCAATGGGACCGAATATTTGACTTGATGTCTCAATAATAACCTATTTACTCTGAATTTAAAGATCAGAGGGCTTCGCACTAAAACTTTGACGTTAGCGTGAATCTATCGACTAATCGTGCTGTCACGTTTATTTAGTACATTTGTAGTGTGACAGAATGACATATCAACTCACTAGCGTCAAGCCTTCTGTCAAGTTATTGTTTCCCCTTTTAATAAAGGGGGGAAGCACAATGTAGATGAAAATTAATTATGTATTCGTCACACACGAAACGTTTTCTCGACACGATAGGCACGAACGCGGTTTGTGTAAGATTCTGTGAGTCGTCGAGTTAATCTGCGGGCACCGGCTGGCTGATTAATGCCGATCGAAGCCTGCAGTTCGATCTAGCTATTAGCTCAAAATGTTTCAATGTATTACTTCCATCGAAAATTGGAGCAGTTATCGAGATGAATGTTTTTAATTTAGAGCTGGCATTTTGGAAACGTAAACCTGGCTGCTTTTTTTCTGGTACAAAATCGGAGGTACCTCATGAAGGTACGCTCTTCACGTCTATTATCAGCGTTAAAATGTTTACGTTTGAATTAATATGTACTAGGCCCGGAAATCGCTTTGTAAAAATCATGACGATTTTGTGAATTTTGTTAGAAAATACAACATTTTTGCGTTAACTTTTAATGTCCATTTTTATTCCATTTACTGGCCATTTCATTTCCGATTGTTGACAAGTGAACAAAGATAGTCATAGCTCTACAAGATTTAATAATTTTATAGTGTTTACTGTTGTATTTTTATTCGTAACATATCAAGAAGTCTATCCTCATAACCTCACCTGTGAAAAATACGCATCAAGTGTCACCCCACTGTCGAATTCCGGGAAAATTGCACTCGAGGTGAGAATCGAAACCAGGCAGTTATCTTTTAAAATCAGCTAAAAAAAGAACCAACTACAAACAAAGAAGCCTATTTGTTATTTGGTTAGACAATACAGTTCAATCAGCTGATTGGTTAACATCAGACAAGTCAGGAATCTCGCAGGGTTGCCATACTCAACTTGGACCATAGACAACATGAAGTCTATCTCTATCTATTTATATCATCACGCCAGCTCCCTCGCGGGGTAGGCAGAGAGTACAGAGTTCCAACAGGTTCTTTCCTTACATACCTCTCTGGCTTCCTCCACTCTCATAGTTCGTCTCATACACACTCGCCGGTTACGGAGACTCTTGACTTGCCCTTCAGCTAAGACACGGTCTATTTCATCATCATCATAATCTCAGCCTATACTTGTCCACTGCTGAACATAGGCCTCCCCAATCGCTTTCCAGCGTAACCGGTCCGATGCCACCTGCATCCAACGACTTCCTGCGATTTTCACAAGATCGTCGGTCCATCTGGCAGGCGGTCGTCCCACGCTGCGCTTGTCAATACGTGGTCTCCACTCTAGAATCTTTCTGCCCCAACGCCCGTCCGATCTACGCGCTATGTGGCCCGCCCATTGCCACTTCAGCTTGCTAATCTTAACGGCTATGTCGGTGACCTTGGTTCTTCTACGAATCTCCTCATTCCTGATTCGATCGCGTAGAGAAACGCCGAGCATAGCTCTCTCCATAGCTCGCTGAGCAACTCTGAGCTTTTTTATGAGACCCTTTGTAAGAGACCACGTCTCTGATCCATATATCATCACTGGTAACACACATTGACTAAAAACTTTAGTCTTAAGGCACTGAGGTATTTTGGATGAGAAGATGTTGCGCAGTTTCCCGAACGCTGCCCAGCCGAGTTGGATTCGTCGATTGACCTCTCTCTCAAAGTTGGACCTACCTAACCGGACTACCTGTCCCAGGTAAATGTATTCGTCGACAACTTCAAGAGTAGAGTTCCCAACGGTGAGCGCGGTGGGTACGACATGGACTTTAGACATTATTTTCGTTTTGTCCATGTTCATTTTAAGACCCACTTGTTGAGATACTCTGTTGAGGTCACCGAGCATTCGTCCTAGATCTTCCAGCGACTCCGCCACGACCACAATGTCGTCGGCAAATCGAAGGTGAGTGATGTATTCGCCATTGATGTTGATGCCAAGTCCTTGCCATTCCAAGAGCTTGAAGGCGTCCTCTAAGGTGGCCGTAAACAGTTTCGGAGAAATGACGTCTCCCTGCCTTACTCCTCTTTTTATGGGGATCGCCTTCGTGCACTGCCCCTGTACTCGGACTGACATGGTGGCGTTATTATACAAGCACTTCAACACTTCGATGTACCGATAGTCAATGCGGCATCGCTGGAGAGATCTAAGAACCGCCCAAGTCTCTATCGAATCGAAGGCTTTCTCATAGTCCACAAACGCCAAGCATAGTGACCGATTATACTCCTCGGTCTTCTGTATAATCTGACGCAGCGTATGTATGTGGTCTATGGTACTAAAGCCTTTCCGGAAACCGGCTTGTTCGGGAGGCTGGAAGTCATCAAGCCTGCGTTCGAGACGATTCGTGATGACTCTCGAAAACAACTTATAAACATGGCTCAGCAGTGTGATGGGCCTATAATTCTTCAGTAAATTGTTATCACCTTTCTTGAAAAAGAGTACCACCACACCCCTGTTCCACGCTTCCGGCGTTTTTCCTTCGAGCAAGACGGAATTAAACAGCCTCTGAAGGACTTTAAGTACCGGCGATCCGCCCGCTTTCAGAAGCTCTGCGGTAATTCCGTCTTCACCCGGCGCTTTGTTGTTTTTAAGGTGTTTGAGAGCCATCCCAATCTCGTACAGGCTGATGTCCGGGATATCTTCAGTGTAGTGTCGGGTTAGCTTGGCTCTTGGGTCTTTTACCAAGTCAACAACAGGTTCAGCTACTGAGGTATACAACTGCCCATAGAACCTCTCTATCTCCCTGAGCACCTCTGACCTATTCGACGTTACGTTTCCGTCCTCCGTCTTCAGCTTCGTCAACTGGCTTTGCCCAATAGACGCGTCTCTTGCAAACACTTTGGAGCCCTTGTTCTGCTCTATGGTCTCCTCAATACGTCTTGTATTGAAGGACCTTAAATCGTGTCGCAAGGACTTCAATATCTGTCCATTGAGCTGCCTATAGGACTTAGCATCATCGGAGGTTTGGAGTGTCATGGTACGTCGCTCAGCCATAAGGTTTCGGGTGTAGTCAGATAGCTTTTGAGACCTATTTTTACGGTGGGGCTTAAAATGCTTGGACCCGACCGTATGGACAGTCTCTACCAACCTATTGTTGATTTCGTCCACTGATGCGCTGCTGTCTAGCAATTCGAAGCGGTTTGACAATTCGAGTTTAAAGTTCTCGGGGTTTTGGATATGTGCATTAGAAGGTCGGAGCGTAGACTTCATCAGACGCGATCTTTCCATTTTGACATTAATATTTAATGTGCCTCTGACCATTCGGTGATCACTGCCGGTTTTTACCCTGTGAATCACGGAGACATCATTAAATATTTGTCGCTTGGTGCTCATGATGAAGTCTATCTCATTTTTTGTGGAACCATCAGGGCTCATCCAGGTCCATTTCCTATGAGGCGGCTTCCGGAAGAAAGAGTTCATCATAAAGAGTCCCCCCTTCTCCAGATATTCGGCCAGCCTCTGACCCCTGGGGTTGCGTTGCCCATATCCAAATTGCCCCACTCTCAATTCATCATCGCCCCGTTTGCCCAGCCGCGCATTGAAGTCACCCATAACCACTGTAAAGTGTGCTTTGGAAGTATGTATGGCTCTACTAATGTCCTCATACATAACTTCGACCTCATCATCTGAGTATGCCGAGGTCGGTGCGTAGACCTGTATGACCTTCAGCGAATATCTTTTGGATATTCTGAGTATCAGGTACGCTACCCTGCTTGACACACTAGTGATGGACACAACGTTGTCTATGAGTGACTTGTGGACGATAAATCCGACACCACCTTGGGACTGCTGTTCGCCCTCCCGGTAGTAAAACAAGTTGCCGGATTTTAAGGTTATCGTGTCCTCACCCTTTCTTCGGACCTCCGATAAACCAACAATATTCCACCGCAACTTGTTTATCTCTTCTTCCAGCTCAACAAGCTTCTCATCTGTCCTTAACGTGCGTGCGTTGTATGTCACCAGGGCCAAATTTCAGTGTTGGTTGTAGCCGAATCGCTGCCGGAGATTCTTAGCACCCCTTGTCCTGTCGTTACCATGGCTGCTACCGTGGCCAGGACGAACAGGACCGCCGGGGACTAGGGGCCTGGTTTTCTTACATTCGTCCATAATTGGGGGTGTTTGCCATACTCGCCACGCTTGGCAGGCGGGTTGGCGAGCGCAGTTATTGGTCGTCGAAGTGCTAAGGGAACGCTGCTGCCCATTCCCTAGTTTTCCCTTAGTCGCCTTGTACGACACCCGATGGGATGAGATGGGTTGGTCCTATTCTAAGCCGGGAACCACGCGGCGCTCTAAGCCGGGAACCACGGTCTATTTGGTAATGGTAAAATAGTCTAGGTCTTCCCCGGCACCTACATCCTTCCACTTTCACATTGTATATCTGTTTTGTCATTCTTTCTTCTGGCATTCTTTCTATATGCCCGAACCAACGGAGCATACCCTTTCTCATCTTTACACCGATACTATCTTTCATACCTACTCGCTTTGATACTACGCTGTTGCGAATACGGTCGGTCAGCGTGACTCCGCACATCTTCCGCAGAGATCGCATTTCGACCGCATTTATCCTGCTTTCGTTCTCCTTCTTACATACCCAACTCTCACTGCCATATAACAGCGTTGGGACAAGCACTCCGTAATGCATGGCCAGCTGCGCCTTTTGGCTTAAGTGCCGGCTCCCAAGTAGCTTTCCCATCGCACCATTCACTCTATTACCTGCATTCACTCTTCTCTCTATATCAACGGTGTATTTCCCATCCTTACTGAAGGCGCATCTAAGATATACAAACTCATTCACTTGCTCCAGCACATCGTTACCAACCACAATCCTTGCATTCGTTCTGGTTTCTTCCCGTTCAAAAACCATAGTTTTGGTTTTCTTCAAATTCAAATGTAAGCCATTGTTCATGCAGTCGTCTCTCATAACTTTGACTAGTGTTTGCAGATCAGTGGCTGTTGGGGCTATCAAAACCGCGTCATCTGCATACAATAGGTGGTTTATCACTAGATCACCCATTTTTACCCCTTCAGTCATCGCATTCAGTCTTTGAAGACTTTTATCCAGATACACTATAAACAGTCTAGCGGACAACACGCAACCCTGCTTGACGCCGATTTTAACGTCAAACCAAGGTGACATGTTACCACCCACCCGTACGCATGCCTTGCTGTCCACGTAGGTAGACTGGACGGCTCGCAACAGGGTGCCGTTTATACCATACTCTGGCAAAATGTTCCAAAGTCTCTTTCGCACGACTCTATCAAACGCCTTCTCCAGGTTCGCAAAACCGCAGAAAACCTTCCGGCCTACTGCCAGATGCTTTTCTACGATGTTGCGGAGAGAGAAAACTTGATCCAAACATCCTCTTCGAGACCTGAAACCTCCCTGTGCCTCACACAACACTCCATCGGACTTCTCGCGCATTCTCCGTTCAATAATTTTACCATACACCTTAGCTGCCAAGCTGATCAAACTGATGGCCCTGTAATTGGCGCAGTCATATTGTGAGCCCTTGCCTTTATACAAGGGTACTATGACTGCGCGGCGCCAATCTGTAGGGACTCTACCGGTCCTCCAGCAAAGATTTGCGAGGACCCAAAAAGCGTCCCGGACGCAAGTTCCACCATGTTTAATCATCTCGGCAGATATCATGTCTATTCCCGCAGCTTTACCATTTTTCATACTTTGTATCGCCCATTCAACTTCTTCCATAGTTATGTCCTCTGTGGATTCTGGTGCCGCAAACTCGCCTCTGGGTTCGTCTGTGGCACCAGCATCCGGGGCATTCTCATACATTTCTCCAAAGTATTCACTCCACCGGTGTAGCACAGCTTGTGTGTCTACAAGAATGTCACCATCCTTAGATTTTATCTTTTCCATTCTGGAGCCTGACGAATCACCTCAAGCCTTTTTCACCTTGCTCCAAAAGAGTTTGGTGTTATTCTCGAAGTTCTTCGTCAGCCTCTCCTCCTCAATCATACTAGCTCTTTCACGCTTTTTTTCCTTAAGGTTTTGGTGGCATTCTTGCATTGCCGGTATATTTCTTTCTTCATCTCCGTCATACTATCATTTAGATTCAAAGAAGAGACATAGTCCTGCCACGCTTTTTTCTTACTTTCTACAGAGCTTTTTAACTCTGTGTCCCACCATGCATCCCCTTTTGCTGTGCTATGCTTCTTTGAGCAGCCACATACTTCTTTCGCTGATTCTACCAAACTCTCTTTCAGACAATTCCAGCATTCATCTATGTTTGAGTCCGAAGAACCAGCTGTCAAAAGCTTGTTCCGGACTCTGTCTTCATACGTTCTCCTCACGCTCTCATCTTGCAACCTTTCAACCTTGATTCTTTCAAGGCCTCCGAAGGGGATACGCTCTCGCCAGTGCCTCCACTTCCTGAACAAACCACTAAACCGCGCAATTACGAGATATTGGTCCGATTCAAGAGTGGGGCCTCTATATGCACGGGTATCTTGAAGTTTACTTCGGAGACGGTTATCTACCAGGATTAAATCTATCATGCTTTTCTGTTCATTTCTTCTCCACGTATACATATGAATATCCTTGTGTTGGAATATTGTATTAGGCACAAGGAGACCTCTTTCCAAACACACATCTACAATAAGCTTACCTGCGTCATTCACTCTCTTATCACCATAAGGACCCAGAGCAGCGTCGCAAGTTTGCCGCCTGGTTCCCACCCATCCGTTCAGGTCACCACATAAAATCACCTTTTGATTCGCATCAGCCAGATCCAGAATTTCCCTGACCTTATCCCAAAACTTCTCAAGGTCCGGGGGTGTCGACGAGCTTACAGAAGCGTAGGCTCCAACCAAAAACACTCTAGTGACACACAGTTTCAAGCGGACCCAGAAAAGATTATTATTTCCAAAGGCACTGAAAGCGACGGAATACCTCCGGTTTTCCTAGCCAAATGCGCTGACACTATCTCTAAGCCACTCTCAATTTTTTTCAATCGTTCTATTGAGGAAGGCATTTTCCCAGACGCTTGGAAAATTGCGAATATCATTCCAATCCATGAAAAAGGCTCAAAGGCGTTACTACAAAACTATAGACCTATATCTATTCTGAACACTATTCCAAAAATATTTGAAAAATTAGTTTATTACGCCATTTACCCCACTATTGCTTCTAATATCAGTACTCATCAACATGGGTTCCTTAGAAAAAGGTCAGTGAACACTCATACGTGTGATTTCAGTAAGTATGTTCTAAATAGCATGGACAAGGGGTCGCAGGTTGATGTTATATACACGGACTTCGGAAAGGCGTTCGATTGCGTTGATCATAGCATCCTTCTTTCTAAATTATACAAGCTCGGCATACAAGGTGATCTATTCAGATGGGTGAAGTCATACATTTCCAATAGAAGACAAGCAGTGGTCTTGGGTGGCTACCAATCTGATTACATTACTATAACTTCAGGCGTTCCTTAACGCTCCCATTTGGGCCCTCTCTTCTACAACGCGTTTTTATATGACATTGACACATGTTTCGAGTATTCCAGACATTTTGTCTATGCCGATGACAAGAAAGTGTTTCTCCGTGTTGATTCTACGGACGATTGCGCCAAGATTCAAAAAGACTTGGATAATCTTTCTGCCTACTACAACTTAAGCCGTATTGGGGTCAATGCCGCGAAATGCGCTCATATAACCTTCACTCGCAAAACCAAGCCAGTAGAATTTAATTACGTAATTAATAGATCATGTATAAATTTTTTTTAAGAAATTTGCGATTTGGGCATCCTGTTGAATAATAAAATGACTTGTATACATCACATCAATTCAATTGTAGATAGAGCATACAAGAACCTAGGCTTCGTAATGAGAGTCTGTTAGCCCTATAGAGATCTATCATGTCTAAAAATGTGTACTACGCTTACGTACGAGGTCTTTTAGAGTTTGGCAGTGTCCTTTCGAACCTCGGATACGACGTGCATGTTAACAAGATTGAACGGAATTGAACGGAAAGCAAAAATTTTTTAATTAATCATTTAAACTTTAAATTCAACAACCGTTTTAAAGATAACAGAGAAGCATGTCAACACTACAAGTTTGTACCACTCAGTGAGAGACGAGATTACTTGGACATGGCTTTCTTACACGATATAGCTAATGCTAACATTGACTGTCCCTCTCTCATCTCATCATTAAACCTAAATGGCCTGTTCATCGGCCTCGCCACTCGTTGCATAAATTCTTCCATATGTCGACATCTAAAACTAAATACTGTAGCAACGAATTCTTTTCTCGGGCTACATCATTCTATAATAAGAAGTTTAGTGACTTAGATATATACTCCCTATCTAAACCCGTCTTCAAATCCCGCATACTCCGCAAATTTACAACCGAATTAAATCCCGTAACTTAGGCCATTACTCCACTAGTACTCCACTACCTATTAATTACCTTATTATTTCTAAATAACGTTACCGCTTACTAAACCTTAAAATACCATTTTTTCTTAAAATACCACTGTCTTTTCACATTAATTTATATATCTGAAGCTCCACATTTATAATAATTGATGTACAGCAACAGAGTACAGAGTAATTACTATAATAATATTAATTGCTGCTGTTCCTTTGTAATTGTATACAATTTTGCTAGTTATGGTATTCATTTTTGGCTTTGATGTGTAAAAGATTATTCTGTTATTGTTTATAGAAACATTTGTGCTGTATGATAACTATATTAAATAAATAAAAAATTAAGAGTTATTATAAGTTATCCTATAAGTCCTATACTTACGCCGTGTAGAGTAGCTGTTCATACGAACCGGCGCACGTTCATGAACATGTGGCTGTCAGTCTGTCGCTCATACCAAAACGTGCTATATACAAAGCGGTTCACGTCTCTCACGGAGCAACATACAGCGCAAGTAAACGTGATTTTTATGCTGAGAAATTCCGTTAAAGCTCTACTAGTTACTATATTTAAGCGAATAAGTATAGTAGATGTAGTTCAAACTATTATTACAGATATATTTGCAATCGCTGCATACCCTGCAAGGGATCTGGTTTGGTGGTTTCTAGGATGAAAATTCTAATAAGTCCTTATGTAGATTTCCTCTGATACTGCTGTATCAGAGAAAATCTGGAGAAAGGCATTGTTTTACTAAACCATACCAACCTCCGTATTGACAACATTAAATCATTCCCATTCTCTCCCACCGTTGGGTGCGGGCGTCCTCTCAAACTGAGAGGGTATCATTAATAATATTTACTTTAAATTGCTCTAATATTTTTACTGTGATGACGTAACAAGCGCATCAAAATATAAAAAAAATTAAAACCAAAATAAAAAATACCGATATAATATTTTAAGTCATTCACCACGCGTTATTCAAAAAATCATATTTACGTACTGATTACAATCATGTCTGACAACCAAACCACTATAAAATTAAAGTAATAGTTACCTTCTAAATGAACAATAAACATAATTGCTATGCAAAACTGTTTTCCCGCAGCATATCTTGTTGAGCTACAATAGTACGTAATCTGGCCGCCCCTTACACCGTGTCGTACTGAGCGCATTTCGCAGCGCCGCTGTTCGCACTGAATTTAATAAAGGAGTAAATCCTACAGACATCGTTAATATCGGAATGGGAGTTCTTGAAAGAGGATTAGAGGTCCGTTCACTGCTCTAATTTGACTCCTTGTTATAGCCGATTGGAGAGCCCTCGGATTGGCTCGTCCGCTAAAATTATTTGAATTCTTAAAGGGGTTTATTCTTGAGGAGTAATGAGGTTCTCCGTAAAGTGAATTGTTAAGAATTCTGGGAGTATTTCATTGTGGTTACGTTTTTTTGTTGTACCTGTAGCTTCGTTTTATTAAAATAGCCACTGATTAATTTATTTTATGGGTGAAAACATGAAGGAATCTTAGATAAAGCAATAAGTCTCGTGTAAGTGTGCGTTGATGCTTAATCAACGCACACTTACACTACGCCTTAAAATAACTTTAGTTAATCACGATTTCTGCCTAAATATTAGCATAATAAAACTTTACAAAAGTGTTACCTATATAAATACTTATTTTTTAATATTGAAGTCGTGTAATTATTCAACAAAAAAATATCTACCGAAAAAAAATATTCTTTCAAATATTCTCACCGCATTTTTTTCTCTTTGAAAACGCGTAACGGCGTCACCGTATGTATTCTCGAGCACACAGATAGACGGAATCAATTTTATTTCAAGATGTACACTTGAGAGCTCCCTGAATTTCCTTAATATTACGTTTCCGACCCACACGAGGTGTTCACGACCCCTACCATAAGTTAAAGCCAGTAATAAATACCTCGAACGTTGCGTGGGAAACTCTTTGAAAAGGCGGAATTATTCTCGTATCATCAAATGCGGAAATGGTGCACTACTAGCTATCGACTCATTCAAACTTATATTATCAACTACCAGATTGACAATTGATTGATAATTTAATCTTTTTTTTAGCATGGATGCGTTTTATTACTATTTTGACTCCCTAAGCCTACTAATATTAAAAATGTGAAAGTTTGGATGTTTGGAAATTTGTTACTAAATCACGCAAAAACGGCTGAACGGGTTCGGATGAAATTTGTCACACAGTTTATTACCTGGATTAACACATAGCTTATTTTTACCTCGGAAAAAAGTTCGGTTCTTGTCTAAAGTCGACGCGAACGAAGTAGCGAGCAGAAGTTACATATAATATTTTTCGTGATAATAATACAAAATCTACAAAAAAGAAAAATTTTACAGAAAGCTTCTATGCCAATCACATAATATGAACGTTACCGAATCCATGCAAATTGCACCCCGTGGTTTGAGTATAGGGCGGTCATGTGTGTCACGTTCAAAAGAACGATCGTAAGAATGTTTGAGCGTTTCCGTAAATGTTAGAGCCGACTCAACAGAGGAAACATCCTTAGATATTTAATTTGGGACCTTTCCGGCTTCTTATACGTCTTATTTACTGGTTATTGATACCTATAGTACCAAAATCATATAAGTACATTCAATTATTACTACTAATCCAGTATTTATGACGATATTTAAGAGAAGCCGTTGCCCTGCTGTGAATGCTTTCGGATATTGACGATAGTTGATGTGTGGTTTCAGATTTGCGTATTCGGTTGAAGTTGAATTATAGGTATGCTCATCAGTCTATTATGTTAACTTTTGTATACATTTGAAGCATGTCTGACCTTCGGAGGGCATAATGATTTTAGATTATACGGCCATACAATCTTGATCGATAATTTGTACTGTTAAACAATTCAATGTAGGACAATAGACAAATAAAAAAAAGGTAAAAGAAGAAGATATATCTTAGAGATATATCTTAGAGATATATCTTAGAAGACATATTTTGAACAACAAGATATTATTATAAATAACAAATTTAATAATAGTAAGCGTGTCGCGGTATTAGGATGGCTACCTTCGTGTTCGCCTCTCACCATCTCACGACCAACCTTTTCTTCAAAGTTTTTATTTTCTTTAGTGAATTTTTCATAAGTAAAACCTTTTATAAGTATTCTACTTAAATTTTATTGTTTCCTTTTTTAGTTATTCTTGTAATTGAGATAAAGATGTGTCAGAATCGTAGTATGTGGCAAACTGTAGTCGCTGCATACCCAAGTGGATAAAGATGTGAGTGTATACATGTAGTAATTCTTGTGAGGCGGTTGGTATGGAGATCTCTGTGAGAAGCGCTTGTCCTGGAGTGCCCCTTTTTGGCTGATGATGAATCCTTGAAACTTTTTGATTTCGTCATCACAGATGAAAAATACCAGTTTGTCTCATAATAAAAACATGCTGGTCATAAACTTTTGTAAACGATGAACGTGCTGTATACTTCTCGCATAGATAGAAGTAATCCACATCTTTGAAGAATGGTTTGGTGCAGTGGTTAAGAGCCTTCCCCTCTCCACCTTCTAGATCGTATAGTCGCGGGTTCACTCGTTAAGGCGTTGGACGCTCCTGGCGGGCCATCGATTATTTTATTCTTAGTGAGTCTGATGCACTTTATCGTTTTTGTCACAAAACTTATCCCCGTGTCCAATTTAAAAGGTCCCGGGTACATCATATTGACGGACATAGCTGAGGGCTATAACGTGATACGACGCACGGACTCTAGTGTTGTAATCCTTTTAATGCGTTAACCCGCGGTCGGGATAGGGTTGACAGTTTACTGAGCATAAATTGGATTACACCCGTTTCAATATTGTAATCATCATCTTATTATAAATAAAATGTATTCCCTTAGTCTGTAGTAAATTTACTCGAAGAAAAATAACCATATTTTATCTAACATTTAAATTACAATTTCTAATGCTCGGCTGAAACAGCTACAAATCAACATGAACGTTGCCTCTTGTTCTTAGCTTAGGTTTCCGTTTATGCTTTAGCGAACTATTTTTCTCTCTAACTTGTGTTACTATATTCTACAGATTGTAGGAGGCCTGATAATTCATAAATTGCATGATAATCTCCGCTCAAAATAAGAAATACATTATCAAGTAATTCATTTATGAGTCCAGTCGCGAGTTTATGAAACGCGGATGTGTCGACTGCCGGACGTCGGATGTCGGATGCTGGATTCTGGATGCTCATTCGGATTCCCAACATGACAACGTAAGCGCCTCATACCGCGGGGGGACGAGCGACCCCCAAATGTTGATTTTAATTATTTGAAACACCCCACCAGCCCTGAATTGATTGTGTAAATAAATTGAATTAATTTGTTTTTGTGCACGAATGATCCTAATTGTCGATTGGTTTTAATTACGTTCGGATACAATACACACTTTTGTTTAGGTGCTATAATTTACATATCCTTTTCCGGTAATATTGTTTATATTTTGTTGGGTGTATTATTTTTATTACTGCTATTAATATGGAAATTTACTATCGTTCATTATAAGATAAATATTTTATGTGGTGAAATTAATTTCTCATTTTTTATTATTCAATTATGCATGTTGTCATGTCATTTTCAATTAGATTATATTTAATAATGTAAAATAATGTGTTGTAGATAAGGTTAGACAAAACGCCTCTGGCGCACAAATAAAATTATAAGAACATTTTGGATGTTGGGTGGCTTTGTTTCGGCATAGCGAATCAAAGTTATACTAGAATAAGAAAAAAAAGCTCGGTGGAATAGGCTCATCGGGCAATGTTACGGTTTATATAAGCGTCGTTACAAAATATATTCCGAATTTCTTTCTAAAGTTTTGAACATGATTTATAACTATTCATGTTTTACCAATTCTCTTCTTACTTAAAGTTATTGTATAAACATTAAATAGTGTATGTATGTTATTGGTTATCATGTAACATCAACTACTCGATTTGGACATATTTCACGACCACCCCACGTCATTCAGGAAAAAGGTATTAAATCATGTGTAAACTAATTTTCCGCTCTATATCTATTTAATAATTAACATTATTTTTTTGCATTATTTTTTGCTTAATATATACTAACATTAAGTACAATAATTATTTAATTCTGAAATTCTCTGATTTTGACATAGCCAATTTGCTTATATTTATTTGTTAAATTGTAGACTTATAAATATTTTTTCTCGTTATTTTGTACTCTGACATCCTAATATTTTCATTGTTTTAGCATTTCTAAACCATTCGTTGTTTATAATATTTACTTTTTCTTTGTAAAGTTGTGCATGTCTATAATGGATGTAAACACTAGTTATTTACTCTTCCATGAAATGTAGTAAAGACATGTTTGTGTTTGCATTGTTGATATGCCTAATAAATAAATAAATAAATAAAGTAACAGATATTTGTTTGATAACTCATATAATATGAGCAAGTATCATTATTACCCGGTGCGGATTAGTGGAGGCTAGTTTCTGGTTACCTGATGTTGGAATACATTTTGAGTCTCCGCTGTACTGCCAAATAAAAAATCATCACTTCTATCTCCAGTTGCATGCTCTCCACTGCAGGACAAAGGTCTCCTTCAATGATCATCACGATGACCGGCTTTGTGCTGTACGCTTCTAACTTTTACACACGATCTTCACTAGGTCATAGGTATGGACCTATGAATAGATTTTAGATTAGCCCGTCCAACTACTGCTTATGTATATTCTATTAATTCAACAATCATATCGGAAAATCAGTAAAATCTACGCAAAGCCCAATTTAATAACGTTCATAACAATAATTGGTCGCATGAAAATTTTAAGCTATGTGTTCACTGGGTGTCACATAGGGCCATAAAAGCAATTAGTGACAATGGCTCGTGGGTAATGGCCTATATGGGCCAATGCGCGACTTGGCGCGATGCCAGCCGAGCGCGCTACGGTGCTACGGCTCTACGTGCTACGTGGCTACGATGACCTGCCATAGTGCAGCGATGGGAATTTATCGAAGTATCGATATTGATTTTAAAATTGATGGCTCTTATGACATCAACATGATGGTTTTCTATGTATTTATTGAGGTCACTTGCGTCTCTATTTGCCAAAGTAAAATCTTGTTTGAAAACCTGAAAAGGCAGTAAAAACTGTTTGACATTCATTCAGCGACTTTTTATCTACAGTAGAAAGTTATAGACTCATTTTCAGTCGTATAGCTTCTAATAGGCAAAAGTAAAATTTGAAAGTAAAATGAGATAAAAAAATAAATATAGTAAAACGTACTTCAGTGTCTCATTTTTGACTTCTCGATATGCCACTCAATAATGCATATTATCGATATTTTTTATCGTAGTTTATCACTATTTAGCGTATTCGACAGGGAAAAATGATGGGAATTTCGCATTCGTTTCCAATATCAAACATGATACGCAGATTTCATTAAATATTTCACATTTTAAAATAAATATTCCGCTTTTATACTCACTTCAAAAGCATGTGACGTACTTAATTAAATATTTAGTTTACTTATAAAATAGGTAGTTAAAGATTTTTTTCAGAAATTATAATGTTATTGGAGGAATAAAACCGATCTACCCCAGAAGAAATCTGGCGTAATGCGTCACAGACACATGTACATAGATAGAGTGATACAATGTTATTATAGAAAAAACCATTGTGTGGTTTTATGAAACCACGGTAAAAGTGAAACATATTGGCCTTGGCTGCTCTGGCGAGCGCCTTTCACTTTATCCCTACTCCGCGGCCGACCGTCACGCGACATGCAACACACAGGCCAAAAAGTTTGAGACGATCTAATAAAAGTTTCACTTTAAAAATAGATATTATCCAGCCTAAGATCAAAACAGGAATTTGTAATATGCATTACTTAAAGTCGGTACATAAAGGTATTGAAACCAAAGAGACCACGAACGACCATGAAATAGATTAAAAAAATCTAATTTGATAATATTATTAGTCAGCTCTAACAGTTCTATATGAAAATATTACGCAATAATAATTACAGCAGAAATGGCTTCATCTACCTAACTGCGTTCTCATTTACATTTAAGTCTGTCCTAAAATAAATATAATATATTTATAGACCAACCTAACCACTTTTATTAAGCTGATCACGAATGTTTAAACAGATTCAATGTATTTTTAACTTTCCAACCATTTCGACTGCCTATCTTGTTTCGACTATCGGAATTGCTGCTTGTACGTCAGACAAACAGTTCGTTTGTTTGTTTCAGACGAGAAATGATTTCTATATCGTATTTTTGTTTGCATATCAACTACCCAGACGAAGGAAGGTGGTGGTAATTTGATGTTCACAGGTTAGCATGCCCACCAAAACAAGAAAGAGGTCACGTATTACAAATTACCAACATATTCATTGATGTTTTTTGTTTAAAATATTACCCTTACTACAAATTTTTTCTGTGATGTGAGTGCGTTTACAAACATGAAACTCACATGCACTAATGCCCAGACTGATACAATTTGTTATTGTAATAAATATTTGTTTCGGTCTAGGTGTCTTTGCTTGACTTTCATGTTTCTAAACACATCTAAGTCATAGGAACTAATTCTAGTGCAAGGCTAGTATTTTTTTTTTTTAAATAACGTAACCTCACCTAATTTAGGTCCACTGCAATATACCAAATTTTAAGAGGGCATTATTTATTATCATCATCATCATCACCAGCCCATAGCAGTCCACTGCTGGACATAGGCTTCTCCAAGTGCACACCACTGACGAAGTTATTACACATGTATTATTACAGAAATTTGCTAAAGATGATTTTACTATACAGTTTTTAATGGTATCAAACTTACAATTACCCATTGCTCACCTCAAAATAACTAACAGAAATCAAGCACTAGATCACCCAATACCGAGCCTTCAGATTAAACGTAATTAAAACGCCTAATAGTTACAAAATGAAAATACTCCGCGTATTTCGCTCCAACATGGCCGCTCAATCGCGTATTAATGAAGCCATACCGAGCCATCTCGAGTAATAAAGTAAGATTACAGTCATTGTAGACACGGCCGGATCTATAGCTGATTAATATCGGCCTGGATCTTCTATACTGGTACCTTATATAGAGTATTATGATGTTTAATGTAACAGGAATACTACTGCCCCTCTAAATGAGGGGCCTATGGTGTGGATGGTAGTCACAGGGTCTTAGGTTTTGGAGTTTAAGAAAGTTCAGGTTCATTTTTAAAAAGAGTAACCGTGGACTTTCTTGCCCTTTTCCTCCAAGGGAATGAAATTCCGAATCCCCGCGTAAGAATCGATTCTCGATTAAATCGAAGATCAAAAGATCCATTCTCAATTAATCGATTCCAAGTCGATTCTTATTAATTTGCCGATTGAATGAGCTTTTTCTTTGGGAGTCCTTCCTTTTCATAATTTCTTGATACGTTTAATTTAGACATTATTAAAAAGACAACTCTCTTAAAATAAACTCATAATTGGAACGTAGTGTTTTTAACAATAAACGGTTTTTGCCATTATTTGTATCCCTGATTTACATAACCTACTTTGTCATATTTTCGATTACCATTTTTTTATGATTGTATCGTAAATCGTTCTGATTCGACGACTTTTGGAATCGTTGTACTGAATCGATTCAGTGGTTCAGATCGATTATTTGGCTCAAAAAAATCGATTATTCGATTAATCGATTTTAAATTGACATACCTATTCCGAATCTAATCAATTAATTCTTTTTTTGACTATTCATAAGTATTTTTCATATTTGAAATTCGTCGAGCCTTCGCGCAAGGTGAAGGCTCGACGAATTTCAAATACGAAAAATATATAATTATATAATTTCAACCCCCGGAACAGGCCGGGTTTCGAAGAGGGTATGGAACCTTAGACCACATCCACACTATACGGCAGATTATACAGAAGACCGAAGAGTATAATCGGCCTCTGTGCTTAGCATTCGTGCACTATGAGAAAGCCTTTGAATCGATCGAGACGTGGTCAGTTCTGAAATCCTTGCAACGATGCCAAGTCGACTGGCGATACGAGTACATCCAAGTGTTAAGTCTCTATAACGCCGCGACCATGACCATCCAGATACAAAACTAGCAGACCAACCCTATCACAATGCATCGAGGAGTGAGACAAGGGGACGTTATTTCCCCCAAATTGTTCACAAATGCATTGGAGGATATGTTTAAGACACTGAACTGGGAAGGTCATGGCTTAAACATAAATGGCAGTCATATCTCACACTTGAGATTTGCAGACGACATTGCCATTATGGCCGAAACGTTGCAGGATTTACAACAAATGCTGGCCAGCCTAGCCGATTCTTCCGAAAACATAGGTCTCCGCATGAACTTGGACAAGACCAAGGTAATGTATAACCGACATGTAGTACCGGAACCTGTTGCAGTATATGGCGCTATTCTCGAGGTTGTTCAAGAATATGTTTAGCTAGGGCAAACTCTGCAGTTGGGGAAAAACAACTTCGAGAAAGAGTTTAACAGAAGAATACGGCTGGGCTGGGCGGCATTTGTGAAATTACGTCGAGTATTTACATCGCCCATTCCGCAAAGCCTAAAGAGAAAAGTTTTTAATCAGTGCGTCCTGCCGTTATAACATATGAAGCCGAAACATGGACACTCACGGTTGGAATGGTCCAATAATTTAAAGTCACTCAGCGAGCTATGGAAAGGGCTATGCTCAGAGTTTCTCTGAAGGATAGAATCCCGGTACGAAGTCATTCGACAGAGAACCAAAGTAATCGACATAGCCCACCGGATTAGTAAGCTGAAGTGGCAATGGGCCAGTCACATTAGCCGAACAACCGATAACCGCTGGGACAAGTGACTTCTTGAGTGGAGACCACGGACGAACGTAATGCAGGACGCCCTCAGGCTAGGTGGAGCGATGACCTCCGTAGGGTGGTTGGCAGAAACTGGATGCGAGTAGCCGAGGATCGTACCCAGTGGCGTGCACTTGGAGAGGCCTATGTCCAGCAGTGGACTGCTACAGGCTGATGATGATGATGAAGTATTTTTTTGGTTTACATGAATAAAAACGTTTTAATTTTCATTTTATATTCTCTGGAACGGTCTGCCGGCATGGTCCAGTGGTTAAGAGCTTGAGTAGCTCCGTACACTGATTGAGTAATCGCGGGTTCGATTCCCGCAGGGGAAAAATCTTTGTGTGACCCACAAATAATTGTGTCGGTCTGGGTGTTTGTATATGTGAATTACATGTTTGTAAACGCACCCACAACACAGAAATAATTTTAAGTCAAATATGTTTAAAAAAAAAACCCTGAATATGTTGATGAAATCATCAACATATTCAGGGTTTTTTTAATACGTGATCTCTTTCTTGTTTAGGCGGGCATGTTAACCTGTGAACATAAAACTACTACCACTTTCCTTCGTCTGGGTAGTTGATATGCAAACGAAAACACGATACAGAAGTCATTTCTCATCTGAAATAAACAAACTGTTTGTCTCACATACAGGCAGAAATCCCGTTCCCGTCAAAACAAGATAGGCAGTCGTAATGGTCGGAAAGTTAGAAATACATTGAATCCGTTTAAAAATTCGTGATCAGCCGAATGAAAGTGGGTAGGTTGGTCTATAAATATATTATATTTATTTTTAGACAAACTTCAATGTAAATGAGAACGCAGGTAGATAGATGAAGTCATAAATGCTGTAGTTTTTATTGCGTAATGGTTTTCATATAGAATTGTTAGTGCTGACTTATAATATAATCAAATTAGATTTTTTTTCATCTCTTTTATGGAAAAAGTACTTCGTATTTCATGGTCTCTTTGGTTTCAATGCCTTTAATTTTTAGGAATTTTTAATATGGATTACCATATTAAAAATTCCTATGTTTTGTTCTTGGGCTGAATAATATTCTTGTTTAAAAACGTAGCCCCTCACTTGGATTTATTCCTGTATCTTGGGTGCGTTTACAAACATGAAAATTCACAGACACCCAGAATACTCAGAATACCCAGACTGGAACAAATAATTGTGGATCACACAAAGATTTATCCCGTGCGGGAATTGAACCCATGACTATTAGACACAGTGGGCGGAGCGGCTAAACCTCTTAACAACTGCGCTAAATCGTCCGTTTTTCTATAATAACATTGTATCTATCGATGTACATTTGTCTGTGACGCATTACGCCAGATTTCTTGCGGGCATATCGGTTTTATTCCTCCCATACCATTATAATTTCTGAAAAAATATTTAAGTGCCTATTTTGTAAGTAAACAAAATAACTAATTAAGTACGTCACATGCTTTTGAAGCGAGTATAATAGCGGACTATTTTAAAGTTTATTTATTTATTTATTTATTTAAATAATTCAAATTAAGCTCATACATATACCTTCCTTACTAGGCTGGAAGCGAAAGAAAAACTTAGAATGCCCCAGTAGCCTTACTTTTGCTAGGCTGGTGGTAAGAGTCCACCAAAGGTAGTAACGTCATTCGATCAACGACCAGAAAAGGAAAATTTGAAACAAACCCTATACCAACCCGTCTGGCCAGCGTGGTATAGTAGGCCAAAACCTCCTAACATGGTAAGGCACCTAAAACAAAGGCCCCCAGTTCCCGGTAGTCCCGCTGTCCGCTGCCACGGTAGCGGTCGCGGTAACAGCGGGGCAGGGGGTGCGAAGAATCTCCGGGCTACGACACAAGGCTACCAAAAACACCTGACCCTGGCTACGTACAATGGACGCTCTCTACGGCTGGACCAACACCTCACTGAACTCGAGGTAGAACTAGGTCGCATAAACTGGCACATATTGGGGTTATCCGAAGTCCGAAGACAGGGCGAGGACACGATAACCCTTGAGTCAGGCCACCTGTTCTACTTTCGTGAAGGTGATCGGCCCTCTCAGGGCGGTGTCGGTTTCCTGGTCAACAAAGCTCTCACTAACAACGTTGTAGAAGTCAGCAGTGTGTCGACACGGGTAGCATACCTCATAATTAAAATCACCAACAGGTGCACCCTGAAGGTGGTACAGGTATATGCGCCGACCTCGACATACTGCGACGACATAGTCGAAGCCATGTATGAAGACATAGCCAAGGCATTACATGGCACCACCAAGGCTCACTACAACGTTGTTATGGGGGACTTCAATGCCAAAGTGGGAGTACAAGAACGCGGCGAAACAATAATCGGACCCCACGGCGTGGGGCGCCGAAACCACAGGGGGCAGATGCTGGTCAACTTTCTGGAGTCGCAGGGGCTCTTCTTGATGAATTCGTTCTTTAAGAAGAAGCCTCATAGAAAGTGGACATGGCGAAGCCCCGACACTGTGACGAGGAACGAGATAGACTTCATCATGACTGACAGGAAGTCTATATTTAGAGACGTCTCCGTGATCAACAGGTTTAATACCGGCAGCGATCACCGACTTGTCCGAGGCGCTCTAAATATAAACTTCAGGGCCGAAAGGCGTCGCATGATGAGGGCTACTCTGAGACCTACTGCGCCTCAAATAGCTTTAGGGTTCGAAAAGTTCCAACTGGAGCTTCAAAATCGTTTCGACCTGCTGGAAACCGAAGGCAATGTTGACGAAAAAACCGACACAGTGGTCAAAACGCTACAGGAGGTGTCTCGAAGGGTGTTTCCCGGCAAAAGCGGTAACAGAGAGTCTAAACTCTCGCTCGAGACTCTCGAACTTATGAGGCAGAGACGAGAAATGTCATCCACGCAGGCGTCTTCGCCGGATGGGAGGAACCTCAACCGGAAGATCCGGAAGCTGGTGCGACGTGACCTCCGATGTTCCAACACCCGCGCCATCGCGGCTGCGATTGAACAGAACAGAGGCACCAAAGTCTTCGCTCGCCAGCTAGGTAAATCCCATCTGACGAAACTTAATACTGCAGATGGCAAAACCGTGACCTCCAAGTTCGAGATACTCGAGGAGATTGAGAGTTTCTACAAAGACCTGTACGCATCACGGATGACTAAACCCACGAGACCCAGCGCTGACGACCACAGAGCCCCACTCGCACGCCACAACACGGAAGACATCCCTGATGTCAACCAGGACGAGGTCAGAGTGGCTCTCGAGCAGCTCAAAAACAACAAGTCGCCAGGCGATGACGGAATCACCACTGAGCTCCTAAAAGCAGGCGGGACTCCAATACTGAAAAAGTTAGCGAGCCTCTTTAATTCCGTCATCCACCAGGGCTTAACACCTCAAGCGTGGAGCGGGAGTGCGGTGGTTCTGTTCTTCAAAAAAGGTGACAAAACCTTGCTGAAGAACTACAGACCCATCTCACTCCTGAGCCACGTCTACAAGTTGTTCTCGAGAGTACTCACAAACCGCCTCGCCAGAAGACTTGACGAGTTCCAGCCACCGGAACAAGCTGGGTTTCGAAAAGGCTACAGCACCGTGGACCACATCCATACTGTTCGGCAGATTGTACAGAAGACCGAAGAGTACAATCAGCCGCTGTGTATGGCTTTCGTGGACTACGAGAAAGCCTTCGACTCCATCGAAACCTGGGCGGTTCTGGATGCTCTGCAGCGATGTGGCATCGATTGGCGCTATATCGAGGTGCTGAGATGTCTATATAATACCGCCACAATGACCGTCCAGCTCCAAGACCAAAAGACCAACCCGATCGAGCTGCGTCGAGGTGTAAGACAGGGGGATGTAATATCCCCCAAGCTCTTCACCAATGCACTCGAAGACGTCTTCAAGACGCTGGACTGGACTGGGCGGGGCATTAACATCAACGGCGAATACATCTCACATCTTCGGTTTGCCGATGATATCGTCATCGTGGCAGAGTCACTGGAACAGCTACGCGAAATGCTGCATAGCCTAAATGGAGCCTCTCGAGGTGTCGGTCTCGGCATGAACTTGGATAAAACCAAGATCATGTTTAATGACCATGTCACGCCGGGACCGATCTACGTCGATGGTTCGATGCTCGAAGTTGTTCGGGAGTATGTCTACCTTGGACAAGTTGTCCAATTTGGTAGAAACAACTTCGAGAAAGAAATCAACCGCAGGATCCAATTGGGTTGGGCAGCATTTGGCAAGCTACGTCACGTTTTCTCTTCGCCTATTCCGCAATGCCTGAAGACTAAAGTGTACAACCAATGCGTCCTACCTGTTATGACCTACAGGGCCGAGACGTGGACACTCACAGTGGGACTGGTCCACAAATTTAAAGTCGCACAGCGGGCTATGGAGCGAGCTATGCTCGGCGTCTCTTTGAAGGATAAAATTCGTAACGAGGTAATCCGACAAAGAACCAAAGTTACCGACATAGCTCGCAAACTCAGTAAGCTAAAGTGGCAATGGGCTGGTCACATCTGCAGAAGGACCGACGACCGATGGAGCAAACGTGTCCTAGAGTGGAGACCGCGACTTGGTAAGCGTAAGGTAGGACGGCCCCCAGCTAGATGGACCGACGACCTCAAAAAGGTCGCTGGGACAGACTGGATGCGGAAGGCGGAGGACCGTGTGCAATGGCGCGTGTTAGGAGAGGCCTATGTCCAGCAGTGGACTGCGATAGGCTGATTGATTGATTGATTGATATAAAAAATGATTGAGCACATACAGCTACCCAAAATGATATTCATATTTGCATAACATCAAGTAAAGTGTGAAAAATTTAATGAAATTCGGCGTATCATATTTGATATTCGAAACAAATGAAAATTCTCACCATTTTTTCCGGTCAGACACGCGGCATAGTGACAAACTACGATAAAAAATATCGATAATATGCAATATTGAGTGACATATCGAAAAACCAAGAGACACCGCAGTATACTTCCCTATACTTATTTTTAGAAAATACATAGAAAACCATTATCTTGACATCAAGACTTTATGACATCATAAAGGCCATCAATTTAAAAAACCAATATTGATACTTTGATGAATTCCCATCGCCGTACTATGACAGGTCTTCGTAGTTGCGTAGCACCGTAGCACCGTAGCGCGCTCGGCTGGCATCGCGCCAAGTCGCGCATTGGCCCATATAGGCCATTACCCACGAGCCATTGTCACTAATTGCTTTTATGACCCGATGTGACACCCAGTGTACACATAGCTTAAAATTTTCATGCGACCAATTATTGTTATGAACGTTATTAAATTGGGCTTTGCGTAGATTTTACTGATTTTCCGATATGATTGTTGTATTAATAGAATACATAAGTGGTAGTGGGCAGGCCCCTATTAGATGGACCTATGACCTCATGAAGATCGTGGGTAAAAGCTAGATGATCTTTGCAGGAAGCTTTTGTCCTACAGTGGACATCTTTTAGCTAAAGATAGAAGTGATAATTTTTATTTGGAAGTACAGCGGAGGCTAAAAATGTATTCCAAACTAGCTAACCACAAACTAGCTTCCACTAATCCGCACCGTGTAATAATAATACTTGCTCATATTGTATGAGTCATCAAACAAATATCTGTTACATAATAACCAATAACATGCGTACACTGTTTAATGTTTATACAACAACTTTGAGTTAGAAGAGAATTGGTAAAACATGAATATTTATAAATCATGTTCAAAATCTTAGAGAGATATTTGGAATATATTTTGCAACTACGTTTGTATAAACCGTAATATTAACTAATGGGCCTATTCCACCAAGCTTTTTTTTTATTCTAGTACAACTTTGTTTCTCTATGCCGAAACACAGCCACCCAACATCCAAAAAGTTCTGACAATTTTATTTGTACGCCAGAGGCGTTTTGCTTAACTGTACTATATCTACAATACTTTGTACTTGTATTTAATATAATCAAATTGAAAATGACATGACTACATACGTATTTGTATAGTAAAAAAGAGAATTTAATTTCACCAGATAAAATATGTATCTTCTCATGAACAATACTTCATTTCCATATTAATAGCAGTAATAAAAATATCACATCCAACAATACATAAACAATGATACTGAAAAAGAATATGAAAATATTAGCACCTAAACAAAAGCGTGTATTGTATCCGAACGCAATTAAAACCAATCGACAATTAGGATCGTTCGTGCACAAAAACAAATTAAATCAATTTATTTACACAATCAATTCAGGGCGTGTTTCAAATAAGTAAAATCAACATTTGGGGGTCGCTCCTCCTCCCCGCGGTGCGAGGCGCTTACGATGTCGTGTTGGGAATCCGAATGAGCATCCAGAATCCAGTATCCGACATCCGACTCCCGACATCCGACGTCCGACAGTCGACACATCCGCGTTTTATTAACTCGCGACTGGACTCATAAATGAATTACTTGTCTGGGTGGAGGAGCGCGCGCACTGAAACGGCATAAAATTTACCTAGTCATAAATAAATGAACTGTAGTTAGCACACGCTCGCGCACGCTCACATTGACAGCTTTTGAACTAATCTTCAAAAATCGAACACTTATCATGCACACATGGCACGCAACGGCCGATTTCAGGCGCCATTTTTGTTAGTAATTCTCCGTCGATTCGAAAACCTTATGAATTCATCGTGTAATGGTATTCTGTATGCCACTAGAGTACCATTAAGTGTTACTTCTTTCACCATTACCAATAAGTGTAATCAAAACTTTTCACGAAGTCAACGTAAGGCGCCGTGTTACGTGTTTGATTGGTCATAGCGAATAAGGACCCTGGTGTTTTTTTTATACGACACGATACGTTCGGGATTTATTAGCGGAACAAATTAAAACTTCAAACATTCTGATAGATGCTTTCCTGTTGTTACAGTTGTATTGTTTAATGGAGTTGTAGAAACAAATTTATTGTTATGAATATACCATTGCGACTATAGTCACGAAGGGCGCTACCCTTGCGGATGTTTTTGATTACTCTCCTGATTTTTCTAATAGATTTATAATATATTATTGACATTTAAAACTTACAATCAAGTGTGGATATAAGCAAAGATGGTACAGATGGTAATAAGGTTGGTAGAGAGGATAAAGTTGGTTGGTGATTTCCTTGTTGGTCTAGCTTTTACTAATATAAAAAAGATTAATATTAAAAATCGATTCCATAAAACACGGAACAAGGAAAAATATACATATGGTATACATCTACAAATAAGCACAGAACCACCACTCATACACGCTAATATCCGTCGTTTTTAGCTTATAATGACGACGGTGGTGACGTCTGTCTGTTCAGCCAAACGATGCCCACTGCAGGATAACGGCCTCCGCAAAAGATCGGCTTTGCCCCGTACATCTGCAGCTGTGACCTTCACCAGGTCATTTATATACTTTTAATTAATATGCATAGCTATAATCGAAGCAGTGATAGCTCAGTGATTAGACCGTTGGACTGCAAAGTCAGGGGTCTCGAGTTCAAACCCAGGCACGTACCTCTGTCTTTTCGAAATTATGTGCGTATTAAAAATTAACTATTACTTGCTTTAACGGTGAAGGAAAACATCGTGAGGAAACCTGCACGCCTAAGAGTTTCTCGAAGGTCTGTGAAGTTCGCCAAGCCGCACTTGGCCGGCGTGGTGGACTATGGCCTAAACCCTCAGCTCAGCAAGCTGAGAGGAGGCCCGTGCTCAGCGGTGGGACAGTTTATTAACATGGCTTATATTATTATTAATATCGCACGTCATCAAATCGAACAGATTCTAGTTGGATGGTTTCTATCAAATGATTCTTACACCGGTATCGGTTTGACGGTGTTCATCTTTAGTCGTTGCTATCACAAACATTAGGCCGTGCTTTGATAAAAACCGACAAAACTGGATTAACCGGAGGTTCAATACGCTCTTGAAACGCAAACCCGCAGTCGAGTGCAGTGAGTGGCGGCCATGAAGCAGAATGGCAGGGGTCCGGGACGATAGGCCGGGATGCTGCCGGGACTGCCAGGGCTGCCAATTTTTTTGATATATCTCTAAATCCTTAGCGGCATAGATAAAGGATACAAAGTTCAAGCAGGTTCTTTCCTTACAAAACTCTTGCTTCCTGCACCCTCATATTTTATCTTAGGTACACTCGTCAGCTATGGAGACTTGCGTTGTGCATCAGATAAGACGCAGTAATGGTAAGTAAGATCTTCCCCCGTACCTACATCCTTCCACATTCGTATTGTATATTTGCTTCATCGTTCTTTCTTAGATATTCTTCCTATATGTCCTAACATATGGAGCATACCTTTGTTGGTTTTAATGTTGACGTTTGATATTCTTGATGCTATGAAATAAAGAAATACTTATTTCTGTGTTATCTGCCTGATACGCTATGTAAATGTATAGAGAAGCGAAGGGATTGCAAAGAACGGGCATACTTATAGGGCTAGGAAAAGAGTATGTGCTTAGAAATTGATTGAACATTATTTTTTATATTGCTTATTTAGAGCGCAGCAAATCGTGCAATTTTCGGATTGTCAGGCCTCCTACAATCTGTAGAATAGAAACACAAGTTAGGGAGAAAAAAAGTTGTTATAAACATGAACGGAACTTATTAAACTAAGAACTGAAGATGTTAGTTGGTACCTTTTTCAGCCGTGCATTAAAAATTGTAATTTAAATTATAGTTACAATATGCTCACATTTCTTCGAGTTCATTAATAATAGACTACGTTAACTAATTTTACAATTAGTAGTGCACTGTAACTTCCGATTTATGCTCAGAAAGCTGTCAACCCTATCCCGACCCCAGGTTAGCGCATCAAAGGGATTACAACACTAGAGTCCGTGCGTCGGATCATGTTATAGCCCTCAGCTATGTCCGTCTATATAACGAGCTAGGGACCTTTTAAATTGGACACGGTGATAAGTTTTGTTACTTAAACGATTAAGTGCATCAGACTCACTAAGAATAAAATAAGCGATGGCACGCCAGGAACGTCAAACGCCACAAATGATGTCAGTACGGCTTTAAAATATCATGTTATAGGAAGAATTTAGAACGACTACAAATAATGTGATAACCGATGAGCATATATGAGACGAACTATGAAAATGCAAGAAGCCAGAGCGGTATGTAAGGAAAAAACCTGTTGAAACTGCACTTCCTTCTCCCCGCGAGGGATCTGGTGATAGATAGATCTGGTGTTTATACTAACTTGTATCAGGCTTTCAATATTATGAAAATATTTAATAGGCCTTAACATGCGAAGCGTTTCCTCCGCCATCAGGATGGACTGAATTTATGGCACACCTGGCGGGCCATCCGCAATGAATCGCTTAAGGTAACTTGTACCTTTATCCTCGAGTGGTTGAGGTACAAAAATTGTCGCTTATACGTCCAATATATAAAAATCTGTGCGAATATATTATGAAAATTGATGTTATAACCGTTATTTAATAGAGAAACGTGATTGAAATAATATATTACTGTATGTGAACTATTGACAAAATCTATAATGTATCGACTTAGTAATAAGACGGGTTATTTTGAGCTTTACCTTGTGTTTTTAAAGTCCAAAATGCAATGTTGTTTCGTTTGTCATTTTATTGGTAGCACAATATACATTTTAAATATCATCCGTCATCGTTAGGGCTGAGAGTGATTTGAATTTGTGATACTTTCAGGGATATTTCTAACTTGGCTTTATTTGGTTCGTACAAAATAATGCATAATTGGCGTTTTGTTTTTGTGGATAAGATATTCCGATTTTGTCAACAAAAGTAAGAAACGTTTTCTTGCTGGCCAGTCAATATAAGATGGCTATGAAAAACAAGCATAAAATAGTGTCTTATCCGACAGTCAAATTGACAAGAATAATTAATTATTCTGAGTTCTTAGATTTACGCGAATATTACACATGAAATAAAACTATTTTTTCGGATTTTATCGCGGATTATTTTGATTTTTAAGTTCCCGACGTTTCGAGTGCTTTGCAGCACCCATGGTCACGGGAAGGACTAAGGTGGTGTCACAAAAGGCATAGTTGTTCCAGGGTACCCTCAAATTTCTTAATTATTTTTGTTGGTCCGATCTACGCAGAATGAGCTCACGGTGTCTTGAGGTCTTGCAGTGTTATGCTTGGTTTTGGATTTGATTATATTAATTACTGGATCCCAAGTCGATGGAAGCACCCAGCCATCTTCTCTATTGAAATTAGGATGTTTTTTAATTTCAATAGCCTCGCGAACCATCCTTGGTAGGAATCGGTGTTCTTTCACGAGGATTCGTGGTCTATCAAATCTGATGTTATGGCGGGTGCGGTCAAGGATATGTTCACAGACTGCAGACTTCTTTGAGCGACGGTGTTTTAGGTCAGCTATGTGTTCTTTAACCCGAGTTTTTACTGGTCTTTTTGTTTGTCCTATGTAAGAGAGACCACATTCACAATCAAGCTTGTATACTCCTGCATCTTGTAGAGGGATGTGACACTTGACAGATGGTAAAAACTGACTGATCTTCTTCGGCGGCACAGCAGCACAGCAGGGAGACGCTCGACTGTGGCTGGTTTCACTCGGTCACTGTGACGTCGGCGTGGGACTCGAAGCTAATTGTCGTGCAGGACTTGCTTGACATGTTGAAGCTCGGCAGCCAGATGTTTCTTGTCACAGATCCCTTGTGCTCTCTGAAACAAAGATTTACCCACGGTAGCTAACTGTGATGGATGGTGGTGAGATTCACCGTTTAAGCACCTATCAGTATGGGTCTTTTTTCTATAAACCGTATGGCTTAAGGTGTTGTTGGGGTTACGGATTACTGAGTCATCTAGGAAAGCTAGGGAATTGTTTGCCTCCAACTCCATTGTGAACTGAATTTTATGGTTAATGGAGTTAAGATGATTAAGGAATACGTTAATTTTGTCAGATGGTAATATTGTGAAAGTATTACCTACGTACCGCTTGTAGAAACTTGGCTTTATAGGTGAGGTACAAAGGGCTGTCTCCTCAAAGTCTTCCATGAATATATCGGCAACAATGGGAGATACAGGGGAGCCCATCGCCACACTATCTACTTGCTTGTAGAACTCCTCCTTCCACAGTAAGTAGCCAGATCACAGAGGCAGTGTCTCAATAGTTCTGAGTATTCCGCTGGCATGTTGTTCTCCGCTAGTTTCCTTTCTACAATTTCGACACAGTCTTGTACAGGTTAGCATGTGAATAGTGACTGGACATCGAAACTGACCATAGTTTCATTGTCAGTAAGATGTAGATTTTTGATCTCACTAACAAAATGGTATGAATCCTTAACATGTGCTCTTGTTTGTCCTCTGAGTGGCGAGAGCACTTTCGCTACGTGCTGAGCCAATCTGTAGGTTGGTGTGTTGATTTGGCTAACAATTGGACGTAGGGGAGCATTCGGTTTATGTATTTTTGGAAGCCCATACAACTGTGGTGGTTTTGCGCACGAAGGTATTAGTGATTTGACGTCTGTAGTCTGTGAACATGTCCTTGACCGCACCCGCCATAACATCAAATTTTATAGACCACAAATCCTCGTGAAAGAACACCGATTCCTACCAAGGATAGTCCGCGAGGCTATTGAAATTAAAAAAACATCCTAATTTCAATAGAGATGATGGCTGGCTGCTTCCATCGACTTGGGATCCAGTAATTAATATTATCTAATCCAAAACCAAGCATAACACTGCAAGACCTCAAGACACCGTGAGGTCATTCTGCGTAGATCGGACGAACAAAAATAATTAAGAAGTTTGAGGGTACCCCGGAACAACTATGCCTTTTGTGACGTCTACCACCTCAGTCCTTCCCGTGACCATGGGTGCTGCAAAGCACTCGAAACGTCGGGAACTTAAAAATCAAAATAAACCGCGATAAAATCCGAAAAAATAGTTTTATGTCATAATTTATTATTCTTAATTTTAGTATGAAGAAGTTCTCTCAAACCTAGCAATACTTACACCCACTCACCGTCATGCCTATGTAACACTTTTCAATGTCCTCAGGATTTGTTCAGTAAAGTAAAGATCGCCATGGCGAACGGCTCTGTATTCATGCGCATCAAGATTTTGTTCGTAGAAGTAGATAATTATATGAGACTGCTTCTTTGTTCTAGTAGCGAATCGTGGATTTGACGATCACAAACTCCTGGAGTAATAATTATGCACTTATGAAATGGTAAAAGGGCAACAGATTCCACTATTGGCGTATGTATTATCCACGTTGGCGTATGTATTTTTCTTTTTTTTTAATTTAAGATATATGTAGCCCTACACTAGGATATATTCCTGTGTCACAGGTGCGCTTACAAACATGAAAATTCACACACACAAATACCCAGACTGGAACAAATAATTGTGGACCACACAAAGATTTGTCCCGTGCGAGAATCGAACCCGCGACTATTACACACAGTGGGCGGAGCGGCTTGAGCTTTTAACCACTGCGCTTAATCGTCCGTCATGTACACCTTACACCTTTGCCACCCCCGCTTGAGGTATTTAGGTAGTAATTTTATGTCAATAATTTGGTATATTGTATAGGCGTAGTTCTAGCAAAACCTTTAACTTCGTTTTACCTAAATGCAGCAAAGATTTCTCCTCTCCAAAAGTTTCCATTACCTAATATCATACTGACGCTGTGGCTTTAGCGTGCCTCCAGTAGGCAATTTGCAAACAATTTCCAGCGTGGCTATCAGCGGCCGGAGGTGAGAGGTCGATCGCTTCTCTTGAGGAGTTATAACGCTCCACTGGATCCTAAATTGCGGTCTGGCTTTTTATAGTAACTAAATTTAATGGCTGCTTTCTATACGTGTCTAATTCAAGGATTGGCAGTTAAAAACAAAGTTTTTTCCTATTTCGGAAAAAAAATGCATGCAATTCGATTTTACTAGTAGATAGAGAACACTTTATTCTTTCACCAAAGATTTACAACATGGAAATACAATTTATAAATTTACAAGGTAGTGTAACAATGGGCGACCTTACCACTTATAATGGTCTCTTCCAAGCAACGATTTAACATGCCATTTCCATAAAATTTCTTTCATAATTGTTTAGATTGAACTGAACTGAATTTTTATTGGAAAGCGACTTAAAAACGCCTTCCATTCCATGACGACTTATTTTATTACACGGTCATGTGTATATATGTAATACGTTTGCTACTGATTCAATTCTTTTTAAATTTACTCATTATCATCACCATCTCAGCCTATACTTGTTCACTGCTGAACATAGGCCTCCCCAATCGCTTTCCAGCGTAACCAGTCCGATGACACCTGCATCCAAAGACTTCCTGCGATTTTCATTAAATTAAATTTACTAGTAGTGGTAAATTCGAAATAATCCATTTGAAAACTCTTGTGGCTTAAATTCAGCTTATTTACTTGACGTCATGCTTGCCCAGCACAATTTCATGCCATAACTTTCTTGTTCAATGTCGCTGTTTCTCACTGACCAGTTATACATCTCCTTTTTTTTTCGCACTGCCATGTTTACTATCAGGGAATAGAATATTACATGATATAGATACTTTCTTTTATCCAAACGCAGAAGGAAAATTTCGCGTTGTTCTGTCTATATACCTGTACTGTTTCCTTACTCTGGACAAATTATTATTCCCACACTCACTTCCAATTATGACATTAACTGTTTTTGATTATTTAGCATAACATTAATGGTTAAATACTTCTGATCACTTTTTTAGTAGCTATGACGATAGTCAGTGACATAAGACGCTGAACATTCCCAATTTGTCGAATCATTAATACTTTATACTTTATAAACGTTACAGAATAATGTCAAAACTAAATAATAGCAACAAATTTCAATATTATTTAAATCAAAAAAATATAATAAGATTTAATAGAAAATCAAAGTGTACAATTATTAATGTCACCCGTTTTGAGTAAACATAAGATGTGGATTTAAAATTATCGATGCCGGCAACCCCATCAGGTTGAGCGATATTAGAAAATGGTATAGATATTACTGCAACAACTGTTGTCTTGGCGTTTGTATGGCAACCCACGGCATTTTACGGCCCTGTTTGATAAGGGCCTTGTACAAAACGATCGAAATTCTGCTGAATATGTTCAATAAATTCTGCTGAATATGTCAAAGCAAACTCATAAAAACGAAATCGCAACACTGCGAATTATTCTTAAACCGTAATTCGTAGGTGGGTAAAAATGCGAAGGTGAAAGGATGTAGGTAGCGGGCAAGACCTAAACTACCTTACGACCGTGTCTTATCTAAAGGGTAAATCAAGAGTTTCTAAAACAGGCGAGCGTGTATGAGATGAACTATGAGAGTGGAGAAAGCTAGAGAGGTATGTAAGGAAAGAACCTGTTTGAACTCAGTATTCTTTGCCTACTCCACAATAGCTGGCGCGATGATATAAATAGGTATATAGAGCGGCTTTGATAGGTACAATAACCCAGACTAGAAGAAACATTTGTGGGACACTTAAAAATTTGCGAGGGAAGTAAAAAAAATGTTGGAACTCCGACTTGTCTGTGGAGTATTATATACACAAGTATTATTAATGTGCTTGTAACCTTCATCAAGAATTAGGCTATCACATGTTAAAAGAATCCGACTAGTAGTTCCAGAAATAAGCGCGTTCAAACAAAAAAAAAACAAACAAACTCTTAAGCTATATTATAGTAGTATAGATTTCAGTTCATCCTATCTTACGCTTCATCATCATCATCATCATTTCAGCCTATACTTGTCCACTGCTGAACATAGGCCTCCCCAATCGCTTTCCAGCGTAACCGGTCCGATAACACCTGCATCCAACGATTTCCTGCGATTTTCACAAGATCGTCGGTCCATCTGGCAGGCGGTCGTCCTACGCTGCGCTTGCCAATACGTGGTCTTCACTCTAGAATCTTTCTGCCCCAACGCCCGTCCGATCTTCGCCCTATGTGGCCAGCCCATTGCCACTTCAGCATGCTAATCCTGAAGGCTATGTCGGTGACCTTGGTTCTTCTACGAATCTCCTCATTCCTGATTCGATCACGTAGAGAAACGCCGAGCATAGCTCTCTCCATAGCTCGCTGAGCAACTTTGAGCTTTTTTATGAGACCTATTGTAAGAGACCACGTCTCTGATCCATATGTCATCACTGGTAACACACATTGACTAAAAACTTTAGTCTTTAGGCACTGAGGTATTTTGGATGAGAAGATGTTGCGCAGTTTCCCGAACGCTGCCCAGCCGAGTTGGATTCGTCGATTGACCTCTCTCTCAAAGTTGGACCTACCTAACCGGACTGCCTGTCCCAGGTAAATGTATTCGTCGACAACTTCAAGAGTAGAGTTCCCAACGGTGAGTGCGGTGGGTACGACATGGACATTAAACATTATTTTTGTTTTGTCCATATTCATTTTAAGACCCACTTGTTGGGATACTCTATTGAGGTCACCGAGCATTCGTCCTAGATCTTCCAGCGACTCCGCCATGACCACATTGTCGTCGGCAAATCGAAGGTGAGTGATGTATTCGCCATTGATGTTGATGCCAAGTCCTTGCCATTCCAAGAGCTTGAAGGCGTCCTCTAAGGTGGCCGTAAACAGTTTCGGAGAAATGACGTCTCCCTGTCTTACTCCTCTTTTTATGGGGATCACCTTCGTGCACTGCCCCTGTACTCGGACTGACATGGTGGCGTTATTATACAAGCACTTCAACACTTCGATGTACCTATAGTCAATGCGGCATCGCTGGAGAGATCTAAGAACCACCCAAGTCTCGATCGAATCGAAGGCTTTCTCATAGTCCACAAACGCCAAGCATAGTGGCCGATTATACTCCTCGGTCTTCTGTATAATCTGCTGCAGCGTATGTATGTGGTCTATGGTACTAAAGCCTTTCCGGAAACCGGCTTGTTCGGGAGGCTGGAAGTCATCAAGCCTTCGTTCGAGACGATTCGTAATGACTCTCGAAAACAACTTATAAACATGGCTCAGCAGTGTGATGGGCCTATAGTTCTTCAATAAAGTGTTATCACCTTTCTTGAAAAACAGCACCACCACACCCCTGTTCCATGCTTCCGGCGTTTTCCCTTCAAGCAAGACGGAATTAAATAGCCTCTGAAGGACTTTAAGTACCGGCGATCCGCCCGCCTTCAGTTGTTGTTGTTTTTAAGTTGTTTGAGAGCCATCCTAATTTTGCACAGGCTGATGTTCGGGATATCTTCAGTGCAGTGTCGGGTTAGCTTGGCTCTTGGGTATTTTACCAAGTCAACAACAGGTTTAGCTACTGAGGTATATAACTGTCCATAGAACCTCTCTATCTCCCTGAGCACCTCTGACCTATTTGACGTAACGTTTCCGTCCTCCATCTTCAGCTTCGTCAACTGGCTCTGCCCTATAGACGCGTCTCTTGCGAACACTTTAGAGCCCTTGTTCTGCTCTATGGTCTCCTCAATACGCCTTGCATTGAAGGACCGTAAGTCGTGTCGCAAGGACTTCAATATCTGTCCATTAAGCTGCCTATAGGACTTAGCATCATCGGAGGTTTGGAGCGTCATGGAACGTCGCTCAGCCATGAGGTTTCGGGTGTAGTCAGATAGTTTTTGAGGCCTATTTTTACGGTGGGTCTTAAAATACTTGGACCCGACCGTATGAACAGTCTCTACCAGCCTGTTGTTGATTTCGTTCACTGATGCGCTGCTGTCTAGCAATTCGAAGCGGTTTGACAATTCGAGTTGAAAGTTCTCGGGGTTTTGGATATATGCATGAGTAGGTCGGAGCGTAGACTTCATCAGACACGATCTTTCCATTTTGACATTAATATTTCATGTGCCTCGGACCATTCGGTGATCACTGCCGGTTTTTACCCTATGAATCACGGAGACATCATTAAATATTTGTCGCTTGGTGCTCAGGATGAAGTCTATCTCATTTTTTGTGGAACCATCAGGGCTCATCCAGGTCCATTTCCTATGAGGCGGCTTCTGGAAGAAAGAGTTCATCATAAAGAGTCCCTCTTTCTCCAGAAATTCGGCCAGCCTCTGACCCCTGGGGTTGCGCTGCCCATATCCAAATTGCCCCACTCTCAACTCATCATCGCCCCGTTTGCCCAGCCGCATTGAAGTCACCCATATCTTACGCTTGATTAGATTATAATATAAATAAAATTGGTTTTAAATGTAGAAACTTGTTGATAGCAATTTTTATCCTGTAAACATCCTAAATGAAAATAAATATTCGGTTTAACCTGAACGCAGCCTTAAGAATTACGTACTTTCGTACTAGTAACTTCGTGGTCGTGTTTTACTACTGGTACATTACTTTTATGGTGTTAGTACATTGTTGTTAATGGCCAACAAAACGCATAATGTGGATATACGTTACCCTGAATACTGAGTAACATTACTCGTTGCCTTGAATGAGTAAAGGTAATAGAAAATAAAAAATAAGTTACCCATTCATCATTTAAAAAAATATCCATTGTTAGATGTCACTTGTTGATCAACTTTGTTAATAGATAATTCAGCGTTTTGAGTATCTTTGAGCGTTCCTCAAATTAAAAAAATACTCAAACGCTATTACTAACTAGATAGCCAGCGACGGTCGCAGACTAGGTAGACTTAGTAAGAAGTGGCGTAGATTTGAACCCTTTTGGGATACTTCATAACCTAAAATACGTTAAATAAGAGTTCACCATTTTTGGAAATTTAAAGGGGAGTAAACAATCCTGTAATCCTAGTATTAGTTAATCTATCTATCGTGGGGTAGGCAGGGCGCTTGTGGGGTAGGCAGAGAATACAGGGTTCCGACAGGTTCTTTCTTACAGATGTTACGACCGCCTGACGGCGGGTATAAATAAAAACACAATTATGAAAATACAATTGTTTATATAAATAAAAAAAAAAAATTAAATAAATTTAAAAATTAAAATCACAAAAAAAAGTAAAAAGAATTAAATTACAATAAAATAATTTTAGTACACCCGGGGTGTGAAGTCGCGGCACAGGAAAGCCTTCTGGTCAAACAAAAAAAAAAACCCTATGGGCGCTGGGGACTTAACTTCGGCTGTTAGATCCCGTGACGCGTGGGGGTCTTCGGTGATAAGCTTCCACCGGCTAGGTGGGGAACTTGGAGGTGCCCTATAGAAGGCCTGTCTCCCAAACCGTACTTTTGCAACCCGTACGGTGGACCCCCAGTTTCCAAGGGGGTTGAAAAATGTTGCTAATCTAAAACTTTTTATTTTTTATTTTAATAAAGCACTGGTACTATCACTATTTATTAGGAATAGTTGTCGTGCGAACTCTGGCGTCGAAAAAAAAAGCTTTGTTCCTGCGCGAATTCGTTTTTATATACTGTATCAGGACGGCCTACTTCCTGCCTGAGGCAACGGTGCACGCTCCCCAGATCTCTAGATCCTTCGTCTGAGACGAGGACAGAGATATGGAAAGAACGGCTCAACCGAAGCAAGGCACGCCCTAAACTATTGTCTGTTTTTTATAAAATTCTTGTGGGACTAAGATAGCAATAATGGAACCGAGCGAGATAGGATCATTGTCCCGTTGTTCGCTATTGTATTATTACTAGATCTTTCTATGTTGTGGGCGTTTCTTATTAGATGCTCTAGAATGAATTTGATTTCCGGTACCAACGAATACCTTATATGGTCATTATGATGCTATCACTAGTTAAGGTGCGCGGTTTCCATTCGATGTATCAACTAGTTATTTTGTTTGTTTGTGTGTAAAGATTTTTTTTTTTATTTATATTTTTAAAACTTTGTTACGTGTTAACACAGACCTCTCTAGCTTCCTCCACTCTCACAGTTCGTCTCATGCACGCTTACCGGTTACGTAAATTCTTGACTTGCCCTTCAGATGAGAAACTATTTATTTGGTCATGGTAAGATATTATAGGTCTAGAATCTAGTGTGAGTTATAAAATCTTAAAAAAGGGTAAATTTATTTGTGTGGTAGCCCTACGGCCATGAATCAAGCGCATAGCTGTCAAAGGATCACTGCGGACGCGTCAGCAATCTCAAACGATTTGAATTGCAGAGCTCGCCTGCACCCGCCTCAGCAGATGCGCTTCACTTGATTTTTGAGACCTATTGATTTCGAGTGAATGTGGGTATTCAAATAGGAAACAATGTTGGATTTCTTTTTTTATATGTATAGACGAAAGTAGTATATCATTTTTTTATTTCTGCTTGGATCAGCTAATCCTATTTTGATTTCTTACTCATAATTAATTTTATTGAGAAAAATAAAATTCAGTTGCCGTGTAACATTCGTTTATTACACTTGGTGACCGACTTATTTTTTTTTTTTTTTTTTTTTTATTAACCTATTGTATCCCACTGCAGGGCAAAGGTCTCCCCCTCCTTTCTCCAACGATCTCTATCCTCTGTCAATAATGGCCAATCTATTCGATACGCGTCGAGGTCATCGCGCCACCGCTTCCTGGGCCTGCCTCGGCGACGATGACCTTGTTGTGGAACCCACTCGGTACACAGTTTGGCCCACCTATTTGTATCCATTCGGCTCAGGTGACCCGCCCAATTCCATTTTAATGTCGCGGTTTTAACTCCGACGTCTACAATGCGGGTCATGGAGCGTAACACCGTGTTCCGTACTCGATCGATACGTTTTAGGCCTAAGATGCTACGCTCCATTGCTCGCTGGCAAACCTTGAGTTTGGACTTTTGAGCCTCGGTTAGTGACCACGTTTGAGCGCCGTAGGTGAGAACGGGCAAGATACACATGTCGATAAGTTTCCGTTTTAATGTTAAAGGCAGGTCGCCTTTCATAAGCTGCCCCATGGACCAGTAGCTCTTCCAGGCGTTTTCGATGCGACGATCGATTTCTTTGTTTTGCCTGTTTTCGAAGGAAACTATCTGGCCCAGGTATATGTACTCATCGACGTAATGTAGAGCTTGCCCATCTACCTCAATTTTGCTCTTGGCACTATTAGTCATTACTTGTGTTTTTGACCGGTTCATCATCAGTCCAACCTCAAGGCTCTTCCTGCTGAGTTCTTGGAGCATATCTTCCAGGTCGCGAGCTGCGGAGGCGAAAAGGACAATGTCGTCGGCAAAGCGCAGATTTGTTAATCTTTTGCCACAGACGACTATCCCCTTTGTAGCCCATGAAACTGCTAGGATCTTAAAAACTTCCTCTAGAGTACTTATAAACAGTTTTGGAGAGAGTGGGTCGCCTTGCTTAACTCCTTTTTCTATTTTAAACGTGGAACCAGTGGTATTAAGTTTGACAGACGCTGTACTTTGATTGTAGATGTTTTTTATAAGATCTATGTATGTTCTTTCAATTTGCTGGTTTTCTAGAGCTGAAAATATGGCCTTGTGATATACGTTATCAAAAGCCTTTGCATAATCCACAAAGGCTAGGTATAAAGGCTTTTGAAACTCTGTAGATTTTTCAATGATTTGGTTTAATGTATGTAAATGGTCTGTGGTGGAATAACTAGAACGGAAACCGGCTTGTTCTGGGGGTTGATGACTTTCCAGTTTGTGGTTTGTTCGGTTCAGTATTACTTTAATGAAAAGTTTATATAAATGTGATATTAAACTTATAGGTCTATAGTTTGAGATGTCCGATTTATTACCTTTTTTGTGTAAAAGTATAATGTTGGCATGACACAGCTTAGATGGCAGTTTACCAGTTCTTAGAATAGTGTTGAAAAAGTTTGTGATGTAGCCAATGTAGCCAATAATTATCCAGCGGAAAATCACCTAGGTGATTAAATTCCACTATTGTGCAAAACGTTGCGGTTAACGGGCGAGTTACATACGTGATCTACTCGCCAAGTAGCTCGCACAAGTGCCTCCTGCTCTCACCAGGTACATTGAATGCGAGCGCCATCAGTTACTGGCATATTATTATGAGATATTTTTTTCGTAAATAAATGTGTATCTATGGCATTCAAAGCGGAAAGGTCTGTTGGACTAAACTTAAAAGTCTTAAAAATTTAGATCATACCAGCAACTTCTGTTATCGAACTGCACCACAACATTTCAATAGAATACAAAGAAGTCAGCAATTTGCTTCAATTTCTCATTCCAGTGCGTGATGGCGCTACTGTGCATAATAGACGTTTCTGGCGTTTATTCGCTTTTATCAAACGCGGCGTGACACGATAACGTCGTGAAATGATTGTCTAATAGTAATCTGTATGCTACTGAAGTACCATGAACGATGATGTCGGGAGTTCGGACCGACGACCCATCGGACGAACGGCTTGGTCCAGTGGATAAGAGATTAGTTGCACTTCAAAAAGTATATAGATTACAGGCTTAATATTAAGAAATCTAATTTTCAACTACATTTGTGTATGTGAATTTTAATGTTTATAAACGCACCCACGACACAGGAATAAATCCTAGTGTGGGGCTACGTTTTAAAAAAAAAAAAAAATGTTTTAGAATCTTGTAAATGAAATACACGATTAAAGGAAATTATCTCAATAGAAAAACAATTCAAAGTCATCTCTATTTCTTTAATTTTCTAATTCCAATCCGAAGCGTTTAAAATTGTAGCAAAGTTCTTGTACAACAGTTTTTTTTTATTTCATAATGTAGCTTTTTAGAAAATGCTAAAATTTGGGTATTTTGCACATACGTAAACGACGTATTTCCGAGCGCGCGCTTAATATATCCGTCCCTTATTATTCTTTTGGAAAGTAATTGCATCACTGTCACTCTGCCGGTCGATAAATGGTTAATCGCGGTAAGCCCTTAACGCAGAACGACGCAGGGATAATTCCTAGTCACGGGTTCCACTTAAAAAAAAGGGAAATTAAATATCGTAACACACTGCGCTATGTCATAGGGAATAACAGCCCATTCCCAATCGCAGTATGATCGCGAGCGCATTGTCGGCACAGTAGCTCCGCCGTGCGGCTGCCACGAGAACTACTTGCAATTATTTCGCACGTGCTCAGAATGCTCTCCTGGCGGTAAATTTGTTGCAAATCTCTTCATAAAGCTTATTTTGTTGTGTAAAATACTCTGGATATTAGTTTTAAATTCAATTATCTATTTCTTAAATATACGGTTTGGAAATCACTCTTTTAGAAATAAATGAAGCTTTTCTTTCTACAAGTTTGTTTAGTATTGGGATAGTATATGCTGACTTGTTCATAAATCTGTCACATAATGTTTTAGCTGCTTAATTTACCGATGTTTTATTTATATTAAAACATTATCTTAAAAGCATAATAACTTCTTATTTCTGTATAGGTTCACAAACTACCCAAACATTTATATTTATTTATTTATTTAAGAGCTTATAGATACTCATTTTGTAAGCGTAATAAAAAGGCATTATTAAGCAGCGTTTTATTTTTATTAAAATCGACTTTCTTTTGAAGTTGGACTGAAAGCAACGACAGAAAAAATGACACCATTACTTTTGTTTTGTATTTAATCGCCCTCAGCTGTGATAGACAATAGCCTTTTCGCTGTTTTCTCTTCTAGTTTAGTCTGTTTTAGACAATATCTAGATTCTTTTAAATTTTGATTTTATTCATATTAAAATTGTATAACTTGTGCAGCGCCAGAGCATGCGACTGTAGTAAAGTTGCAACTTAGAAAAAGTTGCTCAAAGAGACTTAATAACAAGCTGAACCAAAAGTTCAACAATTCACGGAGCGTAATACAAAGAGAAGCTACCTAGAGCCATTATTGTCTAGACCATGTAAAGAACTAGCTTTGAAAAAGAGCAATAAAACTATCACACTTACTTTACTCAAGCAAGGGTGACAAATGTGTACTATGCAAACGAACACAGTCATACGTTAGGGTCTAGCCTAATATGAAAGTAGATGATAATCTATATACATATAATAAAATAGTAAGGATGTCGTGTACATGGAATATTTTTAGGTAATAACAACCCAGGGGTATCATGCTATTGATTTAGAAGCCGATTCTGCAATTTTTGGCTTTCGTGTCTGTTTGTCTGTCTGTCTGTCTGTCGGAGGGTATGAACCGGCATCACGCAAAATCTACAAGGCAGATTTTGATTAAACTTTACATGTGGATACCTTACAATATTGGGTCACGTTTTGTATAGTATTTATCCTGGAAAATCAAAAGGTGTTTCCAGATAAGACGAAAATTAGCAAAACATTGAATTTCTAAAAAGATACACTTTATTCATAAACTGTTTGATGGATTTCAATGAAATTGTAACCTGTACAAAGGTTCGGTTAACTTAAATTTTCGAAGAACTTAACAATTTTTGAGGAAAGAATAAAAAATCGATTTAGATTTATCATTCATTGTTCCAAAACTACTCTTCAGATGTCAGTGTAACTTAGCTTATCTATATCATTACACTATATTATATAAGTCTAATAGTTAGTTAAAAACACCGTCACGCCTATAGTCTCTAGGGGTGGTGGACTATGTACACTAGCGAAGGGCGATTATTACTAAAAACAATCGAATAGATTCATTTGATTGCTCCGTTCATTCGAATGCAGTCCAATGGCAATCACTATTCTTCGATTGTTGGTTGATCGTTATTCAGTGTTTAGACCGTGCGCGCATAACGTTAGTAACAAGCAAGTAATCGACAGACGAATCGATTGCACCGATCGATTGTTTTGGTATCCTTCAATAGATTTAAATCGGGACATGCTATTTTTTTATTTTCCATATATTTATGTATATAAATAATTAGTAAAAGAGTATAATTTATAAAAATACTTTCGAATTTGTGGTATTCTATCATCATGCTAGTTGTCCTGCGGGGTAGATTTAGTGATAATTACTACCTTAGATTTATTTTAATTTAGCTATAATCCAATCGATATTTACAACTCACTTTACCTAAGCCCTTTACAGATATAAATTACTGATGAACTAAAAGTCATTGCTAACAATCGAAACGTTGCCCCCGTATAGCCCGTATAGAATGTGCCTTGAGCATTGGCAATGCACCGTCGATTTTCATCCGTTCGTCGATTGTATTTTTGAGGATGAATGAATCGACAATCGAATGTATGTAACTATAATAATTGATTCATTCGATAGGTTTTTCGCAACAATCGCCCAAAGCTAATGTACACCTACCTTTTGTAGTCAAATTTATTGTTATATTCCAACCGGGCACAATTCCAAACTCCGGACTGATGCTGGGATTGTAGAAAAATACAAATCGACCGACCTAGGATTTGAACCTAAGTTATTTTAAAATTTTGGAGATAAATATTTATTTATTTCAATCATTGCATAATTGCTACACTAAATTGTGTCAAAGAGGTTAACAAATAGAGTCACTATTTGCATGCACCAAAGCACCGGAGTGGCACACTGTAGCTATTGAACACCTATTATGTCTGCGAGAGTGCCCCGAATGCACAAGTGAAGCAAATTCTACTTCCCTTTGTATAGGCGTTGAACTGAAATTGGTTTCTTATTACTACCCTTTGAGATTTGAATGTGCTGATGCGTTTGAAGGCTGATGGAGCCAGGTGTTGCGAGCGATAGTAACTAGGTCAGTTATTTGACGAACTAACGGACGATCAGAAATGACAGTGCGAGTATATCAAATGTACCTAAAAGGGAAAACTTTTAAATTATGTTTTTTTAAACGGGAAGAAACTAGAATGAACGCAAGCATTGTGGTTGGGAACGATGTGCTGGAGCAAGTGAATGAGTTTGTATAACTTGGATGCGCATTCAGTAAGGATGGAAAATACACCGCTGACATAGAGAAAAGAGTGAGTGCAGGGAACAGAGTGAATGGCGCGATGGGAAAGCTATTTGGGAGCCGACACTTAAGCCGAAAGGCGCTGGCCATACATAATGGAGTGCTTGTCCCAACGCTGTTATATGGCAGCGAGAGCTGGTTATGTAAGAAGGAGAATGAAAGTAGGATAAATGCGGTGGAAATGCGAGCTCTGCGGAAGACGTTCGGAGTGAAGCTGACCGACCGTATTCGCAACAGCGTAGTAAGAAAGCAAATAGGTATGAAAGAGAGTATCGGTGTAAAGGTGAGAAAGGGTAAGCTCCGTTGGTTCGGGCATATAGAAAGAATGTCCGAAGAAAGAATGACAAAACTGATATACAATGCGAAAGTGGAAGGATGTAGGTACCGGGGAAGATCTAGACTATCTTACAATGACCAAATAGACCGGGTCTTATCTGAAGGACAAGTCAGAAGTCTCCGTAACCGGCGAGCGTGTATGAGACGAACTATGAGAGTACAGGAAGCCAGAGAGGTATGTAAGGAAAGAGCCTGTTGGAACTCTGTACTCTCTGCCTACCCCGTAAGGGGTCTGGCGTAATGATATAGATAGATAGATAGAGAACTTTACTTTAGTGGGCAATTACTTATCAGAAAAAAAGACATTGGTGTTTTTTGCGGGCAGTCTGAGTGACCGCTTGTAGTATTACTATTTTTAGACATCTCTGAATACATTAAGCCGTTGGTCCCGGCTGTCACTTAACTACAAGGTGTAACAAAATAAACGCAAGACTTCAGACATTCCGATTAGAGAATTGCGTCATAAATTCAAAACGAAAATGGAAAAACCAAGTTCAAATGTTTTTACCTTTTTTTAACTGACTTCAAAAATGGAGGAGGTTGACAATTCGTGTGTGTTTTTTATTACGTCTTTATTTATGAACTGATTTGAACTGACTTTATGAACTGACTTCAAAAAAGGAGGTTCTTAATTCGACTGTATGTTTTTTTTTTGTATGTAAGTTACGCGATCATTCCACCAATTATGAATTGCTTTTGATGATTCTTTTTGCATTAAGTTCAGTATAGCTCCAAGGTGGTCCCATTTTAATTTCATCGGTATTGGGCCTTGGACTTTGAAGATACACCAGGAACTCCTGAACGAAAAACAATACGAATGCGTAGATTAAGATATTATGGGTATTACGTCAATCCTATAGGTACCCTGCCATAAAACTAATCAGAATATTAACCAACTTCAAAAAAGGAGGAGGTTGACATTCGTCTGTGATTTTTATTACGTCTTTATTAATGAATTGATTATGATAATTCTTTTTGCACTGGGTGTAGTATAGTTTCGAGGTAGTCCCATTTTAATGAAATCGGTATTGAACTTTGGACTTTGAAGACAAACCAGGGTACTCCTTCACGGCGAACAGCACGAATGTATAGATTCTGTTATTATGGTTATTATATCTATCTATCTATCTATCTATAACCTCACGCCAGATCCCTTGCGGGGTAGGCAGAGAGTACAGAGTTCCAACAGGTTCTTTCCTTACATACCTCTCTGGCTTCCTCGACTCTCATAGTTCGTCTCATACACGCTCGCTGGTTACAGAGACTCTTGACTTTTCCATCAGATAAGACTCGGTTTATTTGGTCGTGGTAAGATAGTCTAGGTCTTCCCCGGTACCTGCATCCTTTCACTTACACATTGTATATCTGTTTTGTCATTCTTTCCTCTGGCATTCTTTTTATATGCCCGAACCAACGGAGCATGCCCTTTCTCATCTTTACACCGATACTATCTTTCATACCTACTCGCTGTCTTACTATGCTGTTGCTAATGCGGTCGGTCAGCTTCACTCCGCACATCTTCCGCAGAGCTCGCATTTCTACCGCATTTATCCTACTTTCATTCTCCTTCTTACATACCCAGCTCTCGCTACCATATAACAGCGTTGGGACAAGAACTCCGTTATGTATGGCCAGCTGCGCCTTATGGCTTAAGTGCCGGCTTCCGAGTAGCTTTCCCATCGCACCATTCACTCTGTTCCCTGCACTCACTCTTCTCTCTATGTCAGCGGTGTATTTCCCATCCTTACTGAAGGCGCATCCAAGATATACAAACTCATTCACTTGCTCCAGCACATCGTTACCAACCACAATCCTTACATTCGTTCTGGTTTCTTCCCTTTCAAAAAAAAAATAAATGTTTATTATATCAATCCTATAAGTACCTTACTGTACAACTCCAAAATAAATAAATGAAATAATATAGGTATTTATTAGTGTAGTATACTATAATATAAGTAAATAATTCACCCGTCACATTAAATTGTAAAACAAAAATCTTTTTAAAAAAAGGTAAACCGACTTTAAAAAGCATTTCTCCTTTTTATGGACTGCCTCGTTAGTCAAGTAGGTACCGCATAATGCGTTTAAAGACCGCAGAGGATCTCGTACAAATTGTAGGGCGAGCAAAATGTAGATTTTCTATAGAAAATTTCCCAGTATCAGTCCGGAGTCCGAAGTTGTCCCGGTATAATAGCAATAGCCTCGCACATAGTATACCTCTTAGCCACTCCCATGAGCCATTCACATGAATAGTTTAACTTGGTTAATTTAATTTAGACTCACCTGATACTACATTGTTCTCCCATACCCCACAACAAAATGTAGATGGAAAAATTGTAAAAATAATATTTTAAAAGAGTAACCGTGGAGTTTCTTGCCCTTCTTCTCCACAGGAATGACATTCCGAAGTGGTGGTAGAGTCTTTGTTACTATTTTGACGATTCATAAATACTGTAATGGTTTACATGAATAAAAAATAATTCTGATTCTGTTTCTGACTCCCGCTTAGGAATGTAGACGTCCCGGTGTATGTGATTTTTTTATACGGAAATAATTGGATATAAAATATATAAAATAATATGTACAAAATAAATAATAATAAAATAAAATAAATTGTACAATATACAAAAATATAAATCGTCACACCTGTATTTCCCAAGGTCGGATATTAGGGCTCAGGCAAAAGGGGTATAGGTAACGTTGTAGAAGCTTTTGTGTTCGTATGTCTTTCTGGTTTAAATCATGTAATCCATTTTCAAGTACTTCGGTTATTTTATTTATTAGTTTTATTTTATTTTATTAAGATATCCATAGCGTTTGACAATAGAAAGCATGTATCGAAAGACTGGGCTGAAATTTAGCATACGTATGTAAGCTCGGTGACAATGCAATAATATAGTACATACCATGGACCTAGCTCCAGAGCAGTCTTTTGATGGGGTCGAAAGGTGATCACAACATAACCACCTCGTGTTTAGGCTTGTTAGATTGGTATTGACAAGTTCTATACAACCAGATGATGTTTAGGTCCGATGGTGAAGTGGCAAGGTGCAACTAACGGAACTACCCAAATACTAAACATACCCCCTCCGGGTTTGAGCTCTTTGGATTTGTCTTCACGAGACCCAGAAGTCGAACAGTGGCGTCATATGTAGCAAAGATATCCTTTAAAGTAAATTCCCTATATAACAATTCATTTCGTAATTGTTGAGTATCTATATCATATATAGATTTGTTGTGTTCTAATTTCTTGTTACATAAATCTAATTTATTTATTAATTAGAAGCGCTCATTTTATATTATCATTAACATAAATCTTATTTCCTTTTTTTGCTCTCTTACAACATTAATTTGAGCGATATACTCTGACACAACAAGTCTGTTTAAGGGAGCGATAATCCACTAAAGAGGAAATTACATTCCACACCTCGCATCCACATTCCGAACTTTACCACTTAGCTCAAGAATCTCGCATCTATCGAACAAGTTACGAGGTACTAAGTCCTTTGGCACGACTAAGTCTAAAATGGATTCTGTATACATATTGCAATATTAATCAATATATCTATCTATTTTATCCCTAGATCCCTTGTACCAGACCAGCAAACCTCTTTGGTAATTGATGCTTTTTATCTTGGAAACAAAGCAGTGATTTTGAGATTAAAACATGTTGGGCCCTTAGTTGCTTCTAGTTTCTGACCGCGACCTGGTCCGTGCTAACTTTAGACAGGGACCTAAGAGTTTTCCGCAATAGAAAGTATGTTTTGTTTTAATCCATTCACAACAATCTGTGTGCCAAATTTTATCTAAATCCGTTCAGCCATTTTGAGTAACAAACATTTTAACATACAAACATTTATAATATTGGTAGGATGACCAATTAAAGGCCTAAGGCGTCGCGTTACTATAGTTTTGTTATATCCTTTAATGACATTCCAGCGGCATACTAAATATCATTACATGATCATTTGGTTATAGCGAATACGGTACCTGGGAGAACACGGGAATTTGATTATATTGAAAATAAAAACTAAAAAAACAGAACGATTCTCTAATTTTTGGTTTTCCATGTTCCCACAAATATTTTGCGGTATAATTCCATAAATTGACGTAATCGGAATACATTAATGCCCAGGAGTGGGGAAGGCCGGTGGCGATTCGAGTGAGCTTATTGATTTCGGATTAATTACTCGCCCACTTTGGTGCGCGGGGATTTGAATGTTTTGTGCCGACGATATTAATTTGTGTACGGATATTAATGCGAGCTGTAGCTGGGCTAGTGGAACTGAGTATTGATTGAATCGAAACTAATGGAAGCTATGTAAATCATAAATTGGCGTATACTGACCCATGGTTAGACAAAGGGCTTCTGTTTGAAATCTAGGTGATCATACTCTGATACACGGACCCACTGTAGGTAAATGGAGGCAGGTTAGACTGTTGTTAAACCTTATCAAACTGCTGATAAGGCTTCTGACTTTGCCTTAACACTTATCATATGTAAGTCGCTTGAAAATAAAAATATCCACAATTGGTTACCCGTTAACGACCCAACATAATAAAAGTTCTTTCTGTGACACTCCGAGGATCAAACATTGATGTCATCTTTGGAGTCAGAGTGACAGTAGTGTGTCGCACTTAGTCCGATAAAAAGACTACATAATCAGACTGTCTTGTTGGTCTAATGGCGAATAATATGCGTAGTGATTACGAGGCTCTAGGTGATGACTAGATCTGACCTTGAACGAAAGTTCACGAAAGTTCCGTGTACAAAGGAATAAACTCAACTGTTCCACCGTGGCAAGGTTGACGCTACACCGAAACTGACCGGTAGTTATTTATCTTCGGAAAAACTAAAAACTGAGGGCTAGTTTTCTCTATTAATTATTCATTTTTCATCATTTTCGGTGCATCGCCATCTATCGGGGTATGTCGTAAACTATTAAATTATATAAAACTATTTTCATGACAAATATACAATATTTGTCCCAACAGACCTAGATCTGTGAAAATTGCCAGTATCAGTCCGTAGTCTGGCATTGCGACCACTACAATGTCAGCGGGCTCATCCCTTATTCCATTGGCCTAACATCGTTGGCAAAAATAAGTGTACACAGTATACCGCTTCCACCTCCGCTTTGAGAATAAAATAAACAAAACGCATTCTGAATGATGAATACACACACACACTTCACTACAGTAAATAATCTAGGAAACCCTGCACTGTTTGATAACAATAAGCTGAAAGGAAACCCAATGTAATATTACACGAATCGGATAAAATGATTTAAAAGAATCGGAGCCCTCGAAACATATCTCTCTCTATCCACATTTAATTGAAACAAACCGCGGGCCAGCGCCGCGGAAAGCAATTATACCCGATATGTGTTTAATTCCGTTATGAAATAATTTAACCACAGCACGCGGCGGTTTCAATATGCGCAGGATTGTTAAGTAGGTCAGCGAGGAAAATTTTTTTTAGCTAATGGCTGACAGAATTATCGCCGCTGCATAATGAGTTGTGGGTGGGAGGACCACAGGTTGAGATAAAAGTTAAGTAAGATGTTCAAATTTACCACTGAGACATGGTCGCTTATGATGAACCTCATCTTCTTCTTCTTCAAATGCCTCTCCATAACTGGAGGTTGGCCGTCAGCTCTACGTATGTGCTTCTTTCTTGAGCCATATGGAACAACTGCTCAACGCTGGCAATTCCGGTCCTAGGGATTTTTTGCAGCCATGATTTTTTCCATCACCCAACGCGTCTTTTGCCCTCAACTTTGCCCATTATAATCAATTGAAGCAGTTGATAACTATCGTGGCGCAGCACGTGTCCGAGATATCTAATTTTTCGCTTTTTGATGGGTTGCATCAATATTTGGGTCATACCAATGCTGACTCTATCATTGCTGACCTTCCATGTCCAACTTATACTTCGCGCTTCTTGGTATCCTCCTTAAGAGTCCAGGCTTCACAGCCGTACATGACTATAGGCCAAATATAGCATAAGAGAATGCGACTTCTAAGCTTAAGGTTAATTTGAATTTTCCTTATTTTGTTAAATGATGCTCGAGCAATTTCTATCCGGGTCATTATCTCTTGATCAGAGTCCCATACTTCATTCACCCAAGCACCGAGATATTTAACCTCATAAAAATGCTCAATAGGAGAGAACCATGCTTGGAATCTCCGTGTAACATAAAATAAGAAACGAGGAGATCCGTAAGAGAACTAAAGTCACCGACATAGCGAAACTTTTGTGGCTATAGGGAGGCGGGGCGCATTGCTCGCAGAATTGACAGCCATAGGGATAGTAAGGTTCTTAAGTGGCTTAAATATAAATTCACCTATAGTACTGTAATAATGTTATCAATTATTGAAAGGCAGTATTTGCAATTCATTTGATTGCACTCTTTGATTGTTGAAGGAAAGACTACAAATTCATCAATTATCTAAATCATATTCAATAAGTAGAACTGTATAAAATAACAAACTCGTTGCGACACAGTACCGACGTCCTTACGTTTTGGATAACACATTGTGACCAGACCTCTCTAGCCGCTATTGTTGCTCGGCGCATTGTGCGGTGCATACTGTCTGGCTAAGATCAACAGACAAGCAAATGGCACATACTCTGCACTGTCACTAAATTGGACTGGATGTTCAACTAGAACGTCAACTTAGCTTGTCAAGGGTATAAAAACTTCTATCGTTTGTGGCGCTTGTATTTATTTAAATGATAAGGAATTACTAATGGTCAAAGAAGCTAAGAAAATTAAATTGCATACCATGTAAAAAAAAGAAATACAAAACTTGTGGCGCAGGCATTAAGTCTTAAAAACGAAGCATATAAAAAATATTAAACATAATTATTTCGAGCGTTTTAAAGTTTTAAACTAGTATTGCATTGTTAATTAGGTCTGAAATATGTATAAAGTCTCTAGGCTCATCGAAAAGCGCCTTTGAAATCAAATGCAAATTTTGTACCGAACAGACAAACAAGACAGCGAGTTTTCAGTAAAGTGGTAAAAAAATAAAGTTCAATCTTTGATGTAAAGAATTAAAAGCGAAGAGAGTAGCTTACCTTACAGATAGACACACACACAGACACACAGAGTAGTAAACCTTACAGATGGCTTTGCACAAACAACTTCACCTTAATGCGGCGTGGTCGAAAAAGCATGTGTCACGTTCATTCTTATTTAGTAAATTATGTAGTAAGAAAAGATTGGCATATATACTCGATAGCGTTACGCTAAAGTCTATCTATTCGTAGTAAGCCCTCAGGTCTTTTGGTTGATATTATGGTATACCAGTACTCCTACATTTTGGATTGTGCTGAGTACACACGTGCGCCGTCTGCTGCCGCCATTGTTGCAACGCACTATTGTGTGGCACATGTCTCGTTAATTCCGAAGTCTGTGTTCAATAAGACATGGGCTACACGAGCGTAACACACCAATTGTTTTAAGAGATTAGCAAATTGAATACCAACTGCTTTCGATAGTCTTTACCGAGTAAAATGCTGCCGAGTTGCCGCGTCTTTAACGATTTGGAATTGTTTATTTTATTTAGTGGTGTATCACCATGGTATAGTGAAAAAAATCTTTTATAAAAAAAGGTAAACCGACTTCAAAAAGCAAAAAAATAAATATTTGAAGTCGGTGCTGGTTGGTGCAGTCGGTTACTTGGCACCGACTTCAAATATTTATTTTTTTGCTTTTTGAAGTCGGTTTACCTTTTTTTATAAAAGATTTTTATTTTACAATTTTAAGTGACCAGTGAATTATTCTATAGTAGGGTACCTATAGGATTGACGTAATACCCATAATATCTCAATTTACACATGCCTATTGTTTGTCGTTAAGGAGTTCCCTGGTGTATCTTCTAAGTCCAAGGTCCAATGTCAATAAAATTTATATGGGACTACCTTGGAGATATACTGAACCCAATGCAAAAAAAATATCAAAATCGGTCCACAATTGACGGAAATATCGCTGAACATACATAAAAAAAAAAAAAAAGCATACATACAACCGAACATAGAACCTCCTCCTTTTTGAAGTCGGTTAAAAACAGAAGTTTTATTCTGGAACTAACAGTTGAAAAATCATTTGTCATGTATTAATTTATGCAATGCTTCGTTAACTTTTTTTTCTTTATGGGATTGCTACGTTTGGTTAATACAAAAATGCAGGACGTCAACAAGAAGGAAAATTAACCTTGGACCTAGGATTAAATGTATTTCTATCTATAACATGCCAAATTTCTTTCGGCATTAAATTAGACTAAATCTATGTAGTAGCTAATACATTCCTAACAGTTGTGTTATTATATACGTAGATACATGTGATATAGAAGACAAATAAACTTGAAACTCTAAGACAGAATGTGGCATGAAACTTCCAAGTCCTTTGAATAGTTGTTGAGTTGGTTTGCACTTGAGACGAGATGCGGTGCGGTCTCAACTGCTAACTCTCATAAGACTTAGAAGAGGCATGTACTTATGGGTATTGCAAACCTAAATTAATTTAAATAATGTTAATATCTGGATATTGCCTTTGAAGCCTTTATAATATCTTAATTAAATAAAATTATGGCCTGGTTCACAAAAATTGTAATTTGGAATAATACATCCATCTATATGATCACGCCAGATACCTTTCAAGGTAGGCAGAGAGTACAGAGTTCCGACAGGTTCTTTCCATACATACCATCATCGACGGACGATTTAGCGCAGTGGTTAAGAGCTTAAGTCGCTCCGCCCACTGTGTCTAATAGTCGCGGGTTCGATTCCCGCACGGAACAAATCTTTGTGTGATCCACAATTATTTGTTTCGGTCTGGGTATTTGTGTGTGTGAACTTTCATGTTTGTAAACGCACCCACGACACAGGAATAAATCCTAGTGTGGGGCTACGTTTAAAAAAAAAAAAAAAAAACCTCTCTGGGTTCTCCCACTTCGAACGTACATATTTTATTTAAAAACAATAACTGTGTAGTTTGTTGCTCTTCTTCTCCACAGGAATGACATTTCGAAGTGCTTAGAGTCTATGTTACATTTATGACGATTCATAAATACTCTATCTTGATTCCGATTTATCAGCTGAACCCATAAGAATTGTATTCTTATTGATCCAGCTGATTCTATGGATCTTTTTCCGTTCTTATCATCTCAAAACATAGAGTATGTTTTGAGTCTCTTTAATAAACTTGCGTAAGTTATCCTTAAATTATTTTATTATTAACTAATTTGGCAGTTCAATCTAGAGTACTAAATAACAGTGTAACCATTCAGCAATCAAAAGCTTGAAACAGGATGGCTTTGAGCTCTATCCTATGTTCACCCTATTGAATTCTGAGCACAATCTATACGCGGAACAGGGGTGACACTTTTGTCAGCAGCCGGTCTAATCCGTGTTTGATTGCGCCGCGATCGGTCGCATCACCTCATTAATATTGGCGCTCGTTCGCCGTTGGGAGGGGATTTTTTCATTTCTCTCGCAGACTTGTGTCAACTTTGAGGACGCTGCACTTTATCGTGAGTGTGCAATAGTCTGTTTTTATATTTAGCTGTAAAATAGAAAACCCTATACATATATTGCTAAATCACTTAACAAATATGTAATAATCATAGACGCTAACCAAAGTCACCGATATAGGTCGCAGAATTGTCTAATTTAAGGGGCGACCGTAAAATAAAACGTGTTTTTGTACTTCATGCACTTCAAGAAGTATATGGAATAAAAATAAAATACCGTCACGCCTATATTCCCCAACCGGGGGTGGCAGAATTGTACTGAGTGCACCCACTTCTCGCCGACGATGTTAGGTCCCATGTAGTAAGGGTCGAACCTATTGCCATATACCGGGCACAATTCTTGACTCCGGACTCATAATGAGAATTTTTGAGATAAACAAATGTTTATTTAACGAAAAATTCGACCTAGGATTTGAACCCTCTCGTGATCACAAAGCGATGCGCTTTGCCAAAACATCAACTAGGCTATATGGATTATAGACTTACTATTTCGGAATATGATTTTTGACTGTATATTTTAGAATCTGGTAATAGGAATACACGATTAAACGAAATTGTCTCCATAGAAGAAAAATCTGAATTCATCTCTATTCCTTTATATTTTCTGATTCTAATGCGAATTGTTTAAGAACTAATCAATAAAATTTACTTAAAAACAGCAATAATTCTAGCAAAGTTCTTGTTAGCAGTTTTTTTATTTCAAAGTGTACTTTTTTCGTTTATTTCCGAGCGCGCGCTCAATATATCTGTCCCTTAATATTCTTTTGTAAAGAAATTGCATCTCTGTCACTCTCCCGATCGATAAATGGTCGATCACGGTAGGCCCTTAAGTGGCAGTGAGCGCGGTACATTACTCGTAGAACTCGTGGCCGTTGGGGTAGAAAGGTTCTCGAATGACGATCTCATACCTGAAGATGGCCAACCACTTTGGTGGACTGATAACTTGGTGAAGATCGCTGAATGCGTACAGCAAAAAGCCTGTAGTCGTGATCTTTGGGTGGGGGGGCATTGATCTGCAGTGTAAGCATTTGGCTGTTGACAATAGTCGCTAGTATTTAATAAAAATATACGTCGTCCGGCGAAAATCATTTACAGTAGTAAATGGAACTAATATTGAGTGCTATTACAATAAAAATTAACACTCTTTGTGAAAACTTAAAAAAAATTCGGTGACTTTTATATATTTTGCCTATAATTGCGGTCATGCATGCTTGTACAATGATAGCAGTGTTTATTATTCATAAAACTTGATTTTAGATCATTCAGAATATTATCAAGCACTGTTTAAGAAGTTTTATTAAATCGTTAAACATGTATAGACCTAATCACATTTTAAAATAACTTTAACACAACACGCTACGCTTTAATGCTATTTTCCGAAGTACTTTAAAGCAAGAATCGTCAAAAAAAAATTAAAAAGCCACTAACATTCAGAAAGGCTGAAAACTTCAAAGTCATTCCAAATGTCCCCACATTCGATAGAAATTAAATACGCCCCTACAACCTACAATACCGCTAACAAGGTAGGTTAAACTAGGTATATTTTAAATTAAGAATACATGAAATCTGGTGAAAATTTAATTTAGTTACCACTCGCTTCAGTCGGGTTTCACTTCCCACCGCAAATATTACAGTAATCCAACAAAGTCATAACACCCCATATACTAATAATCCCCGTCGTTTACTTAAGCTCTCTTACTATCGAAGTTGAATCGAAGTGGCGGTGCCGCGGCGCAGTTGCGGTACGGACGCGGCACCGCGCCGCGCCGCGCCCGCGAGACCAGATATTGTAAAGTTCCCATCAAACTCCACAACTGGTATCACCAGCTTGAGTATTAAGTAGAGGACATATTGTCGCAGAGCGCGACTTTGATGGTAAGATATAAATCTGTGTATACCAATGCATAGACAGATTTATATCTTACCATCAAAGTCGCGCTCTGCGTCTTTTCAATGTATGTACAAGCTAATCTCAGAAACTACATTACGGATTTATATTTATTGATGAAAAACCAATTAATTTTATGCAATTTGATTGAGTAACTCTTCTTTAAAAAATAAAAACGAAGCCTCACATTAGCAATTATTTCTTTATCGTGGGGTGCAATCTTTAACATTAAATTTATGTACACAATCACCCAGATCAAAATAAATATTTGTAAGTATTACAAAGATTTCTCCTGTACGTGGATCGAACCCGCGATTAATCGGTTTCGTGAGCGGAGCGGCTTAAACTCTTATAATCACTGGACTACGTCGTCTATTAAACTATAGTGCTATTTTATCCATGATATCCATACAAAGGCAGGCCGCAAGAAAGAATGAATGTTTCATTGATTTTGCCTATTTCCAGATACCGGGCACAAATCCAGACTCCGAACTGACACTAAGAGATCTTCGATACAAAAACTACATTCGTCCGACCTAGGATTTGAACCCAGGACCTCGAGATCGCAAAGCACATTATTCGCTACAAGACCAGCGAGGCAGTATTGACTTATTTGCAGTACTACGAATTACCATTTTATTTGGTGCCATACATTAATCTTGCGAAAATCATGGCTTGTCAATATGCGGTTTATTGCTGTGATTATAAGCGCGATCAAATCCGATCCGCGCTGGGCACCACAATATCTGATGCAATACACACGGCTGAGAACCGAGTTGGTTGGCGGAACATAATCCGCGGTATCGTTGTTCCCGGAGGTCACGACCCTCAACATTAAGGATATCGACGCAAGGAGGAGGATAGGCTCTAAATTATTATGAACTAAATTGATGTTAATAAACTTATAATACCATGTTTAAGTCGCAAATTTCAAGAAGCTATCTACAATAAGGGTCAACTCAGGTTAGGCGGCGAATTGCTTAAGATTTTTCCCATTGATAAATTAAAGTTCTGTGCATAGTAGTGGAACATTTAAATATGCTAGGAAAAAATCGTCCTTATACAATTCAAATAGAATTTTAATACGTATTATGTCAGGGACGTTATCCTCTGACAGAGCTCAGTGTTATTTTTTTACCAATTATTGACAACTATATTTGATTTGCATACGTATCAGCCATTAAGTACTCGAGCATTTTCGATCAGTTTTTGGCTTAATTTACGATAACCGGAACACGTATCAGGGCTTGTAAACAAATTGATTCACTGCAGTTATTCAACTAATAAAAAAAAATGTACGAGAATGCATTTCACGAAAAGTCATGTGCTCAGAATAAGGCGCTGTCGATTGCGGAAAGCGAAAACAAACAAAATGCTTACAACTTGTCTAGGCCTTCAGCTCGGATTGTCATAAGCTGAAGCGGTGTAGATAGAACCCCGCTCTCGCTACCTCCTATCACAATACCACAGCCCAACAGTGGGATCTCCTACGGGACGCATCATCGTTACACTTGCCGGAATAATTTCCATTGTAAAAGCAAACAGACCCTCTCCCTCCCCGTGCCTCTTCCTCCTCCTCCAACCCCCTCGGGCCCTGTAACGGCTTCGTTCGGGCATCGCACGTTTGCGTTGAATATCTAATACGGCTTTCTCAGTGTGGATACGAAGTTGGAAGGTTCAAATTAATACTGAATTGAATTAATGGAGTTATTGTGGAAAACGGTAAATGCGAGAGAAACCATTCAGTTCCAAGTGTTTTTGCTTTTTTAATTTTGTATGAGGCTGTTAGGTTTCTTTTTTATTAAGATAAAAAGGCTCTTGCTGCGTGCGGTACTGCGGTGTTTGGTGATCTTTAAACAGCTTTCGGCTTAGTCATTGTGAGCTGGTGCTTTGAAAGGCGATAGGCCAACGGTTCTGGTAAGTTCTTAATGCGGTAGTCGGTAAATCAAGCCTGATGGGTGGCTTGATAAGTTCAAAAGCAGGTGGCCACCGGCCTGCCTCTAGTAGTGCACTGGGTCGGTGTGATCAACTAGTAATATTCAAGCATGACCTATTCTCTATCACATCGCTTTATGAGAGAAGATCTGTACCTAGCATTAGAATAGAAAAGGGTTACAAAAGAATAGTTAATGATTGTTCGATGATAAGATCTAGAAATTATAAAAATATCTGTAGGTTCAAACAAACTTCAGTTCTAAAGTTATTATAAAGTTCTTACACTAAATCCACCAAGTTTTATATTTATAAAATAATATTTTGGGAATCTCGCTATAAACTCTGAAAACTTATGCCGTGACGCTCTGCACTCTTATTGAGATTCTAAGTCTACTATTATGCGTAAAATATTACAAAAACATGTAAAAATGCGAATAGATCATAATCTAATAGAAAACATCTCTCTGACTTCTATAAGCTATAATTTTTCACAACTCTAATTAAATAAGCATAACAAAAAATAAGTATTCTTTCATGACTAGTACTTTTTGCTACTATCATATACGATAAAAACCATATTAAAAGGACGGAAAAGTAAATATTTTTTTTTTGATAAAACGCCTATCGCGTGTATAAAAATATTTTCACGCGAAACAAAAAGAACAGCAGGCTAGACATCTTAAAATTAATTACCGGGTTTGCGTTATCATCGAGTCCCAGTCAAAACTGTAATCCAAGGCCGGGCGTTGCTGGGACAATGTAATCCTCTAGGGTGCAGAGCAGTTTAAATTAATAGACCGTCGATCGCCATACCACAAATCATAACCCACAAAACGTTTATTATGCACAGATGGCGCTGACTTCTCTGGAAATGTCATAACAGCCATTGAAAGCAAAAACATTAAATAAATTCTTGTTAAACCCACTAAACATTATCTAGTTTTTGTAGAACATATGAATATGTATTAAAAATACCTACAATTTATTGTGTTTAACGATGATAATTTAAGTCTGTATTGTGTTTACGAGCGACTGAGTCAGAAATACGGAGATCCGCAAAAGAACTAAAGTGGAAGACGTCGGATCCCGTATATTTCGACTCAAGTAGAGATGGGCAGGACACGTCGCAAGATATGGTAATGGCAGGTGGAGTAGATCTTTGACGGAATGGTGGCCACGGCAGGGATATCGCAATCGAGGAAGGCCAGTACAAAGATGGGTCGATGATGGGGTTAAGTGCGTTGTTAAGACCTGGCTAAGATTGGCTCGGGATAGGAATTTGTGGCGTAAAAGGGAGGAGGCTTATGCCCTGCAGTGGGCGGAATAAGCTGGAAGTGATATTGATGATGATGTGTTTACGAACTTGTAGGTTGACGAAATTTGTCAAATTGTCACGATAAAGCGGGCAAAAGGTTAATAGTAGCGCGTTCGTAGAGTAGATATGTCACTCTACAGATGTATTAAATAAATATGAACTTGACATCGCGTTTACTCGTCGGTGTCTCGCTAACGTCACTCTTTATATGATAAGCCCTCAGATAGCGTGTTGACAATCAGTAACGATATTTTGTAGGGTGTCGTAAGTCTATTAATTTAAACTAGTCTCGGTCCAGGGCGAGGCGGTAAGCCCTGAAGCGCGTCAAGGCACCGACAATCCGGCTGTTAGGAAACAGGTCACGTGGACATCGAATTTGTAATTAATCCATAGATACTGGTGATTTCATTAATTTTGGAAGGTATTATGTTAGGTGTTTCGGGGTGTTCGTTGAAGTGTGTATTTAAGAGAACATAATTATAATAATTTGTATGTTGATCGAATGGAAATATTTGGTTTCGAAATATATAGAAAGAAAAGGAAGAATAAGATAACTTCTCGAGTAGCGACCATGTACCAAAAGATGTGGAGTTAGGAGGCCCTCTACCAGATGGAATGATGACCGGTTGTTGGTCGCGGGAAAAAGGTGTACACTAGACAAAACCGCTCGTCGTCGCGATATTTGGAAGGTCTTTGTCCTGAAGTAGATGTTTTTGACCTATTCTCGACTTGAAAAAAACCGATCTCCAATATTAAGTTAACTCATACCATCGTGTTGGGCAAAGGCCTTCTCTCACAAACGAAGATAAGAGAAAATAGTTTATACTCCACCACGCGGAACCAGTACGGTGCGGTAAAGATTCGATACACGTAAAATTACAGGTGAAATGAGTGATGATGGACGGCTTGGTCTAGCGGTTAAACAAATTCCCGCACGAAACAAATCTTTGTGTGACCCACACATATTTTTTTGGGTCTGGGTGTTTGTGAATTTTATGTTTGTAAACGCACCCACGACACAGGAATAATTCAGAAATAAGTCAGATATGAATACAAATCATGGAATAGTGACTGCGAATGCAAATACGACTAATTGAAAATCAATATCGGACTCTTTTATAGACCCGTGTGAGATCATTTTCCGTGAAATGAGAATATTTGCATTGTGTACGTCTAACTTGGTGATGGAACTCGGTGACTTCTAGCCTCCCGAACAAGCCGGTTTCCAAAAAGGCTTCAGCACCATAGACCACATTCATACGCTGCGACAGGTCATACAGAAGACTGAAGAGTATAACCTGCCACTATGCTTAGCGTTTGTGGATTATGAGAAGGCCTTCGATTCGATCGAGACTTGGGCTGTACTACAGTCTCTCCAGCGGTGCCAAGTTGGCTACCGGTATATCGAGGTGCTGAAGAGTTTGTACGAAAACGCTACTATGTCAGTCCGCCTTCAGGACCAGAGCTCGAAACCTATTCAACTGCAGCGTAGTGTGAGACAGGGAGACGTTATATTCCCGAAACTGTTCTCCGCCACGCTGGAAGATGTCTTCAAGCTTCTGGACTGGAGAGGACTAGGTATCAACATCAACGGCAAGTACATCTCTCACCTTCGATTTGCCGATGATGTCGTGCTCATGGCTGATACCCTGGAAGACCTCAGTACCATGCTCGACGACCTCAGTAGTCTCTCAACAAGTAGGTCTTAAAATGAACATGGATAAGACGAAGATCATGTCAAACGTTCATGTAGTACCAACTTCTATAAAGGTTGGAGACTCTACGCTCGAAGTTGTTGACGATTATATATACCTGGGACAAGGAATCCAATTAGGTAGGTCCAACTTCGAGAAAAACGTCAATCGTCGAATCCAGCTCGGTTGGGCGGCGTTCGTGAAGCTACGTAACATCTCCTCGTCCAAAATTCCGCAGTGTCTTAAAACAAAAGTCTTTGACCAGTGTGTGTTGCCAGTGATGACTTACGGCACTGAGACATGGTCGCTTACGATGGGCCTCATAAGAAGGCTCAAGGTCACCCAAAGGGCGATGGAGAGAGCTATGCTCGGAGTTACCCTGCAGGATTGAATCAGTAACGAGGAGATAGAGAGGACGAAAGTCACTGACATAGCACTCAGAATTGCTAAACTTAAGTGGCAGTGGGCGGGGCACATCGCTCGTAGAACTGACGGCCGTTGGGGCAGAAAGGTTCTCGAATGGCGACCACGAACCGGAAGCCGGGGAGTGGGTAGGCCCCCTACAAAATGGACCGATGAACTAGTGAAGGTCGCGGGTAGAAGTTGGATGCGTACAGCGCAAAGCCGGTCGTTGTGGCGGTCTTTAGGGGAGGCCTTTGTCCTACAGTGGACGCCTTTCGGCTGAAGAAGAACATGGTGGAGAAGGCAGGTCACACTGATATGTACTGGATCTTGGCGGATTGGGCGAGTTATTAAGGAAATGTTGATGGCCTACGGCGGCAATTGAGGTCTGAAGGGACTGCCAGCTATATACTGTATCTGAACTCCCCGCCAGTCAGTTATCAGAAGTGAGGACCAAATAGGACATGTGCAGCTGCGCGCTCGCATATGTACCAACAATGTTCCAGGCAGATGACTGCTTCCGAGAGCTACATATTTTTTAGAAGAGGTTCCGAGTTTCTCTGTTTACCATGTGATGATATGGTGTAGTGCCTTCGTTAGCGCAAAATTTACGAAACATAGTACCGATACACTTACCAAAGCCTTGCTTATCAAATACCAACGCACATATTATTTGATGAGCAATCAATCACGCTGTAACGGGACGCGGGGCTGTCACGCGATATCTCGTCGCGTGACGTTGTCGTGGCGAGCGGTGTGATTGATCGCTGCTGACCGTGGACAAGCAAATGGTTGTCCGACGAGATTCTATATAACCTTTGACTTGAATTTTCAGGCGTTCATGAATATGAACTGAAATATCACTATATATATATATATATATATATATATATATATATATATATAGTGATATTCCAGTCTCTTAAAGAGGTCAGTATTTCAAAAGTCCAGGGCTATAATCCCAGGACGAAAAAATTGTGGTTGTTCGTTAGTTTGGTCCGTTAGTTCAGTCCGGAGTCTGGAGTTACGCCCAGGTTGGCGGCAGCAGGCCCGCCCTTTGTTATATTGGGACCTAACTTTGTTAGCAAGGTGTGGGTGTGTGCATCATCCGAAAGACAACCACAGAAGGACAAAAGCCTCCCCCACATATCATCACGACCGGTGTAGTACTGTACGCATCCTAATTTTTTACCGACTTCAAAAAGGAGTTCTATAGTCATCTGCAAGTATGATTTTTTTTATGTATGGTTACCTATATTTCCGTCTGTTTTGGACCGATTTTGATGATTCTTTTTGCATTGGGTCGAATAGCGCTCCAAGGTGGTCCCATTTTAATTTAATTGGCATTGGACGACAAACAATACGAATGCGTAGATTGAGATATTATGGGTATTACGTCAATCGTATATGTACCCTACTATAGAACTAAGCAGAATGTTAACCGACTTTAAAAAAGGAGGAGGTTCATAATTCGTCTGATGTTTTTTTGTAATTTCTTTGCTTATAAAATGTTATATATAAGATTTTATAAGCAAAGAAATTACAAAAAAACACTTTTGACTATTATTTTTGCATTGGGTTCATCATAGCTCCGTGATGGTCCCATTTAAATGTTATCGGTATTGGACATTGGGCTTTGAAGATACACCAAGGGACTCCTTGATGGCAAACAGCATAAATGTGAAAATTCGATCTTGTAGGTACTCGTACTTTAGAACCTTGTAGAGCTGAATTAGAATAATATAATAGATGTATATAAATAATAATACCGAATTCACTCATTACTTAAAATTGTAAAATAGAAATCTTTTTTTTTTAAAGTGTAAACCGACTTAAAAAAGCAAAAAAATTATATTTGAAGTCGGTACCGGTTAGTGCAGTTGGTTACTTGGCACCTTTTATTTATTTTTTGCGTGTTGAAGTTGGTTTACATTTTTTTTAAGATTTTTATTTTACAATTTTAAGTGACGAGTGAATTATTTGCTACTATTTTCATACATATATTATATTATTTTGCTGAGTTGTCTGTAGGATTAATATAATAAACGTAATAACGGAATCTAAACATGTGTGATGCCGTGAAGGAGTCCCATGGTGTATCTTCTAAGTTCAAAGTTCAACACCAATTTCATTAAAATAAGAAACTATACTAAGCCCAACGCAATAAGAATCATCAAAATCAGTTCATAGATAAAGACTTTTAAAAAAAACACCGAAGAATTATGAATCTCTCCTTTTTTTAAGTCGGTTAATATTCTGATTAGTTCTATGGCAGGGTACCAATAGGATTGACGTAATACCCATAATATCTCAATCTACGCATTCGTATTGTTTGTCGTTAAGGAGTTCCCTGGTGTATCTTCAAAGTCCAAAGTCCAGTACCAATGAAATTAAAATGAGACCATCATGGAGCTATACTTAATCCAATGCAAAAAAAGATTGTGTGGTTTTATGAAACCACAGTAAAAGTGAAACATATTGGCCTTGGCTGCTCTGGCGCTCGCCAGAGCAGCCAAGGCCAATATGTTACTTTCACTTTATCCCTACTCCGCGGCCGACCGTCACGCGACATGCAACACACAGACCAAAAAGTTTGAGACGATCTAATAAAAGTTTCACTTTAAAAGAATCATCAAAGTCCATAATTGGCGGAATTATCGCGTAACATACATACAAAAAAACGTAGAGTCAAATTGAGAACCTCCTCCTTTTTTGAAGTCGGTTAAAAAAATTAAACCAACTTCAAAAAGCAAAAAATAAATATTTGAAGTCGGTTCCAAGTAATCGACTGCACCAACTGTCACGGTTCCCCTTTTTTGCTTACCTTTTTTTAAAAGTGTTAAACCTCGTGTATACAGTACATCCTAATTGTTAGTATGCTTGACGTATAGTTGCGATGGTGTTGGACTAACATGGTTCACGTTATCACAAGGAAGCTTGTAACTAAACTAAAGTATATACTAATACGAGATAGTAGAATCGAATGGAGCTAACACTGCGTGCAGTGGACTTAATTCTGAATAATCTTTTTATTTATCTAACAAACTAACATTCACCATATCATTTCTCTGCAAAAAAATATGAAAATGTCTATTCATTTAAATGGACATTTTGTACGATCATCTACAGATGTAGTAACATATTCAAACACCGATTCAAACTTAAGAACATTCCACAAGCTAAATCACGTGAAATACAGAGACAAAATTCATTCCATGGAAACAAACCCTAATCCCTTCGCTATTAGATGATTTACGGCCAACATGGCGCCCAGTGCCGCAAACATTTGTGGGAGACTGCGGCCGCGAATGGCCGGTAGTGGGAGCCACGGGGCCACAAAGCCAAGGACGGCAGGCAAGGGCCACAGGGCCACGGACGGCAGGCAGAGGCCACGTATAGCAGGCAGGAGTTTAAGGGGCCTCGGGAGGCGAGCCACCCCACTAATTCGATGTTGGTATTGAAAGGATCCGATTCGTGTTGTCGTGAACATACTACTTTTATTTACCCGCTGTGACTATAGCCCGCTATGGGACAAAGGCAGAGTAGGTATGCGTATAAAAAGTGAAAAATGTACACATACTTTTGTATAAAAAGTATGTGTACATTTTTCAAGCGAAATGTTAGAAGACTTGCAGCAAAAATCAAACTGATTAACTATAAAAATATTATTCGTTAATCTCTTAGGTAACATCTTTGCTTATCGATAGTTACAGTGCATATTTTGTGTACTTATATAATAGTATTCTAAATATCTGCAATTCACCAAAAGTATCTGAATCTAATAAGCTAAGTTATGATTTTTAACTCATTAGTTCTTTTAGAATGGCTTAATTTTCGAAAAATTACGTAAAGAATTGACATGAGTTTTAGATTCGTCAAAATTTTTTATTAACTAGTGATAGCTGTTTTCCCTTAAGCCAGTAATATTTATATTTTCTCTCCTAATTATTTTTGCACACGCTAATATCCAATAGCCAATAAATCATTGTTTCCGGGAATGGCGCGAACAAAATGTGCTCTTGGCGGTCACATCCGCCATGTTGCGAACAACTGGGGCGTTTAATTCGTCGCCGTATAGGTTACGTCACAGCTCACAGGATTACTCGAGTGACGTCATAAGTACGGAGGATTCTGATGCAGATATAAAACTGTCGAGAGAGGGATAACATTTTATTAAGATTTTGTTATGTTATTCATACTATTATAATATACTTCCATACTATTATTGTATACTATATGAAACTGAAACTAACTCTGTTTGACTTTTAATGCCAAACAGCTGACCAGATTTTGAGAAAAAGCTGCATCATCATCATCTTAGCCTATACCAGTCCACTGCTGAACAGCACACTGTAAAAGGCTAGCTATTTTCGCGGTCTCAAAAAATGTTTTTTTTGAGCCAGAAGACTTAACAGCTTTTAAGGTATAGACTGCCTCGTTGGTCTGGTGGCAAAGCGCATCGCTTTGTGATCACGAGGTCCTGGGTTCAAATACCTATACCTTACACACCGTCACGCCTATATTCCCCAGAGGGGGCAGAGGTGTACTGAGTACACCCACGTTTCGCCGACGATGTTAGGTCCCATGTAATAGGGGGCGAGCCTTTTGCCATATACCGGGCACAATTCCAGACTCCGGACTCATACTGGGAATTTTTCGTTAGAAAAACTACATTTGTCCGACCTAGGATTTGAACCCAGGACCTCGTGATCACAAAGCGATGCGCTTTGCCACCAGACCGACGAGGCAGTCTGGAAAGAGTCTGCAGAGAATGGAATTCAGGTAACAGAATTGTAGTGTTGGCAAGTTGTGATCTCTTTCTTATTATTTGGAATATAGTATAAATGTGAAGCTATGACAGTTGTTATTGTTAGCATATCAATATACATGTGCAATGACTTTTCAAAAAATGGGTTAAATTTATATAAAGCAACTAACGTATTTTCAACTTACTTCTTGTTATAAACAGAGAATCACACCAGGTATCACGCCCTTATTTTTCCCAAGTATTTCCCCTTTTAAAAAAAATCATATCCCTTTTTTTTTTTTTTTACATCTTAGGTGCCATGTCGTGCCACGAACATACATGTTGAAAATACATTAGGCTAAAATAAACGTTTTGGTTCGCACAAAGATTTATCTCGCGCGAGTTTTGAACTCGAAACCACTCAATCTTTTGAGCTGAGCAGCCTACGCTAACTAAATAACGCTCTAGTTGGATTTTGGATTCAAATCGCGTTTCTGCCTACTCATGTGTAGTACATGGGTTGTACAACTAAATGATAGACCGACATTTAAATTGGCATCGTGTCGTATTTTCTTTATTTCGTCCCTAAGTGGGGGTAGCAGAAGTATATAACAGAGGTGTACCATGTACACCTCTAGCGGATTAATGAAATTTTTCTATCGAGAAATTCCCAATCATCAGTCATCAGATCAGTCCGGAGTCTGGAATTGTGTGCGGTGTATTGCAATAGGCTCTCCTCCTACTACATGGGACATAACACTGTCGGCGAAAAGTGGATATACACAGTACACCTCTGCCACCCTCACTATTTGGGATAGGGGATCACCACGCTCACTATACATCACAAGACTAAAGTCGAGAAGACAGTCAAAGTCAAAGAAGTCAGTCAAAGAAGACAGTCTATTTAAAATGATCGCATTATACAGAAGCGAAACTTTAATAATCTTGAAACAAAGAAACAAGCACAATATATGAAGTATAAAACCTCGAAATCCTTTTTAAAATTGCACTCAGCCGGTATGATGCATGTAATTAAAAAGTGGGGCAATGTTACGTATGTGACCAGTATAAACAGAACTTCACAGCTGTATTAACAGTTCAGCAGACAGGCAATTTCGAGGCTCAAGTTACACTGGTTGTATGAAACTAGGGGTGTGTAGGGTGGGGGTTTCCGCCGATGAAACCGCGAAGCTTTGATACCACCGGCTGGATGTGATAGATATGTTGATGTGCGGACGGAACGACGGAATTAAAATTTATATATTTAAAACGCCAATATTAATCTTCAACGGCACGTGTTTTTAGCGGTTTTCGTATTAAAGATATCGCCATTTTCAATTACGTTGAGTTATCTGGGTGGGGAGGCGTGCTGGTACGCTGGGGAAATTCATAAATCGGAATATCCGAATTCTCCCCGCGTACAGTGATGTGTGAAGGGTTACATCATTTTGCATGTTACTGGATAAAGTTGACGTTTGAGTTTAAATATTTGTATTCTTGTTGGATTGTGATTGGATATTAGTTTTCCTTTACGGTGTTCCTATACGGTATATAATTTGTTATATTTTCTTGACCATGTTGGATTTGAGTGATCTGATGGGTTTTCAAGACCCCTTTATTACGTGTGTCATGTTCTTGCAAGGCCTTCATGGCTTTATGCACGATGTCTTTCCATCAGATCCTATTTTGGGCTTCTTTTAGAACTGGTAATCAAGAGGTCAGTAAGAACACTGACTTGATCAAACTAATGGCTCGGTGACGTTGGTTGACTATTGTTAAAAAAATCCATCGGATTTTTCCATATAAAAATAATTATTTATAGGAGTTAAAAACTTTGATATTGACACCAATATTATATTGTTGTGTCAGGTTTTATATTTACATATAAAAATCTTCAAAATCACTTATTCAGTGTTAATTTAATTATAGGCTCGCTTGACCTAACATCGTCGCCGAAAAGTCGGTGTACGCTCTGTAACTACCGCTTGTGGAGTATAGGCGTAGCGGTATGTTTAATTTAACTATTGAAATAATCACCACAATCCATAAATTATAAAAAAGTAACTTTCCTCAAAGATTTACATAGTTTAGACACACACCGAGACATCGACACCTGCAGTTCCAAGATCTCAATAGCTCGGATACCAGCACAGCAAGCGAGAGATCGCACGGAACAAGCCCACGTCGTCTGGGCGACAGATATAAGCCTTTAATATTAAAACCGATCCTGCTCGTGCGACACATTTAAACTGGAGGATTGTGACTAGTTCCTCAAGTGTGGTCTAAGTCATGCGCGACAGGGGTATATTCGGTTAAGGAATCTCATATACGCTATATGTGTACCTATTGATATTATATAAATTTAGTCATATTATTAGGACTGCCACTGCCGTCGTTGGCCCAGTGGCGTATAGATTAGCTGGTTATTATAAGGTTCTTAGTTCGAAACTTTGGTCCGACAAAGTGTGCATCTTCTATCAAAACAATATATCAAAAACAGTCCGGGGTACTATAATCTAACAATGCAGTCAACGTAACTCTGATCTGGTAGCTTCCATATGGGGGAAAAAAATAGGAACCTTGCTATAATTATACGAGTAGCATGTTTTCTGATGAAAGCCTAAAAAAGAGAAACGGCTTGTTAAATACTGCTGCCTCGTTGGTCTGGTGGCAAAGCGCATCGCTTTGTGATCACGAGGTCCTGGGTTCAAATCCTAGGTCGGACAAGTGTAGTTTTTCTAACGAAAAACTTCCCAGTATGAATCCGGAGTCTGAAATTGTGCGCGGTATACGGCAACAGGCTCGCCCCCTATTACATAGGACCTAACATCGTCAGCAAAACGTGGGTGTACTCAGTACACCTCTGCCACCCCCTCTGGGAAATATAGGCGTGACGGTGTGTGGCTTGTTAAATATACGAAGTGCGTGGGCGTGTGCCTGTGCCAGTGTTGTGTCTTTGACTAGTATGTGCTATAACTGCATAGGTAAAATGCGCCCGTGTAGCCTTTCTTTGTATTGTCAGTTGTAGTACTAGCCGCTAGTCGAATAAACGTGTGTCCGCTCATTAAGACACTGTTTTGATTTTCTTGTCCCTGGTGCCCTGCCGATACGGCTTGCACCCTTTAATATTGAAACCTGACATTGTCGGTGACATGTGGGATCGCCTCTGTCATGTGATGGTGTGATGGTGTGATGTGTTTTATTTATTATAAGTTTATTCAGTGTAATGCTCTATCACACACTGAGTCCGCGTGGTGAATTATAACCTATTTTTTTTATTTTACCTTAATTTTTGAGGAAAAGGCTGTGTGACCCACTATGAGCTTTTGATAAAATAAGTAAAATTTAACAATCATAATTTATTTATCACAAGTTCTCATACTCAAATATGGGTATGTAGATGATTTGAAAACGTAACATAGAAAAAAAAATACACAGTAATTATTTCAAAATGTTAGGATATTATCACAGTTAAGTTTTACTAACTGCTATCGCTCATAACTTGCACATCCAGTACAGCGAGCTAGTTTGAAAGCGGAGATCACGCACACGTCGTGTTTCACGCCGCGCCGACAGCCACCTTACCGGCTTATGTACTAAACATTACATGCATATCTATGTGGAACAATAGGAATTATACTCTCGGATTCATAATAGATAGATATGAAGAGAATTATGCTAGGAATTTTGCTGCAAGATCGAATAAGATACGAAGTGAACTAAAGCGACATAGCTCCCACAATTGCCAAACTTAGGTAACAGTGGTCGGAGCTCATCGCTCGTAGAACTGACGATAGTTTAGGCGGAAAGGTTCTTGAGTGGCTTCACTTGAGTTCATATCGAGACGTGATGTGGGCAGGTTTGTCAATTTCAGACACTGATGCCAAAAATGGCAATAGTATTCAGTCAGACCACGACTACTACTAAAAAAAATACGCTTTTAATATTGTTCATGTCAAAGTACGTATTAATTAAATCTACCCTATTAATAAATCAGTCCATACCTACTATCCCACTGCAGGTTAAAGGCTTTCCCTTAATATATTATATTACCAGAATATAAGCGTATTCAAATTGTTAAGAACTACTGATACCGTAGCTAGAACACCTTCGTCATCGCCACGCGGATTACACTGGGTATGCAAATGACTTAAATACAGAACATTTTTTTTTTTTTTTTTTTTTTTTTTTTTTTTTTTTTTTTTTTTTTTTTAAACGTTGCCCCACACTAGGATTAATTCCTGTGTCGTGGGTGCGTTTACAAACATGAAAATTCACATACACAAATACCCAGACCGGAACAAATAATTGTGGATCACACAAAGATTTGTCCCGTGCGGGAATCGAACCCGCGACTATTAGACACAGTGGGTGGGGCGGACTAAGCCCTTAACCACTGCGCTAAATCGTCCATTCCCGAACATGGCGTCCATTACAAACTGAATTATCAAAAACAATTCAAACTTATTACAATATGAATACACTGCTTTTATGATCACAATACGAAGAATATTCAACCAACGGAATATGAACTCTATGAACCTAAATACAAGGTTCGATATTTTTTGCAGAGTAAATACAAAGTTATCAGTAGCAATGCCATTAGTGTTTATTGCTAGTTATTACGGTCGATTATTGCCTGCGCACAATGACACGGGCGGCTGAAATTTATTCGCACCAAAGCGTTGTCCGACTATAAATCAGGATTGATGAATGAATTCGTCGGATGCAACGGAAATGTGACGGGACTGTAGGTATTTGTTTGATATAACTATATAGTTTTCAGTGAAAACTGGACATACCAATTGGGAATTTGGTATAAAGTACTCTCCGGTTTCACAAACTGGGACTTTCACATATGAAAGTAATTAATACAGGAAATACCTGTTTAATATAAAAGTACTATAGTCTTTGCCTACCCCGCAAGGGATCTCGCGTGACGATATAGATAGATAATATAAAAGTAAATAACGTATCAGTTATTACCGATGATATCATAGCTTTGTATGATCTTATATTGCGGGAGAAATAAGATTTGATTGAAGGTTATGTCTAGCGGTGATCTAAAAAAAATGTTCTGAAGTACATTTAGTCGTCACGTAATAATATTACGTGTGCTGTTTAAAATTATTTTAATGAAAATGCAGCTTTTAGAATACCATAAATAAATAAACGCCATCACGCCTTTATTTCCCATGAGTGAGTAGAGGCGTGTTGTGTCATGTACACAACACGCCTCCATCCTCCTTCACGCCACCATTCATTCAGTCTTACACATTTTATGATACAGGGTTAGCCTAGTTTGGAACCGACTGCAACTTCATTGGGATGTATTTTAATTGAGAAATAAATTATTTATTATCTATTTATTACGCCGACAATAGTAAACAATCGCAACGCCGCAACACCTCGTGATCACAAGCCACACCCTGTGCTGCTAGACCACTGAGGAAATCCATATACTGGGTGACTTGGAATTGGTGTATCATGCCCTAAGTTGTTTCATTTATAGATCAGCCTAAGCCTTAAACTTATTTTAAAACTTTTTTTCAACTGCAGCGTTTTTTTCACTTTCCCAAATAAGTCCACTCGAACAACTGATCAATTCGTATTGGAAATTGAAATACGTTACCCGAAAAAAAAAGGATGTAAAACAAAAGTTGTGTCGAATAACTTATAAATGCAACAAATTTCGGCATGATACCCCGATTCTGGGTTACCCTGTATTAGTTATATATTTATTGTACTAGCGAATCAAAGAGGCAGAGCACACAGTGCAGATCCTCAATACCGTAATTAGAATCACGTGTACCGCCTGGCTCCACCGTCAAACAACTCAAAAGTCTACGAGGAGTGCTCTCGATGGCCCGCAGCTGGCGTACGTTCACCCCATTTAGTAATTAGGGAGTGGATAGCACTCGAGCCAAGGCTTTGTGATCGAACGTGACCGAGGGTAACTGCTCCGCTTGTCCGAGGAACAGGGTTGAACTTTTAAACGTAAATATTTTGCTTGATTTTATGGTGGTGAAAAAAAAATACTGCATTCTTCTTTTTTTGCTACCCAATTTTATTGTCCAATTCCCGAGCCAAGATTTCTCCTTTACACTTCTACAGCTGGTGATCTATTAATAATTGCTTATATTTTTTATCTGAAACTTGTTTTAAAGTACAATATTTAACAGTTTTATAAATATAATGGATTTGAGTACTAGGTTATTGTCATCGTAATTTTTACAAAAAACGCAAATTAAGAAAAAAGTACGCGTTGCCTAAAACGGTGTATAGATTTATGGCCAGTATAGTTAAAATACTTTTGTGAATCAGGAATTCATACATATAATATTGGCAGTATAAATAATAATTTTGAACATTCGTATTGCAGCAGCTAAGTACAACTTTTTTTGGAATTCAAATATTTCATCTATCTATCTATATCACCTCGCCAGATCCCTTGCGGGGTAGGCAGAGAGTACAGAGTTGCAACAGGTTCTTTCCTTACAAACCTCTCTGGCTTCCTCTACTCTGATAGTTCGTCTGATACACGGGAAACAAATATTAATGACTTATATTTAAAATGTAACCAAAATTCGTAACTTATTATTTGACGAGGCATTTATTGCTGACCCTACAAAAAGGGTTTGTAGGCTGTTATTTTCTAGAATGGTATTTTTAATTGGTGTGGGTGAGAGTCTTGGGGGTCTGTCCAAGAGCGTGCTCGTCGCGACCCCTGCCAGCCGCTACGGCTGCAATCTTGGACCGAGCAAGTACCGCAGTGCGGGCTAAGGCGTCCCCCCGAGGCGACGCGTACCGGCCCGCCCCCGTCGGTACGAACATAGGCAGAAGCGGCGATGGGGGCCGCCACCCATCACGCCGGGCCTGAACTGGCGAGTCGTGGGGTGCATGCAGAGTGCCGAATAGGCACCTGGAATGTAAGAGGTGGTATGGAAGATAAGATGCATGAGGTGATTGATGTAATGAAAGAGAGACGCCTGGATGTTCTGTGTGTAACAGAGACTAAGCGAAGGGGCAGTGAAGCCTGTGATCTCCCTGACGGTATGATGGCTCTGTGGTCTGGAGTGCCACAGAACGATCGTGCCAGCATGGGGGTGGGTATCTTGTTGTCCCGTCGCCTGGCCTCTGGAGTGAGAGATTATGGCCTGCATGATGCGAGACTCCTCTGGGTCAGCTTGAAACTGGGTGTCACTAGAGTATTTTTGGTTGGAGCCTACGCTCCTGTAAGCTCGTCGACACCCCCGGACCTTGAGAAGTTTTGGGATAATGTCAGGGAAGTCCTGGATCTGGCTGATGCGAATGAAAAGGTGATTTTGTGTGGTGACCTGAACGGATGGGTGGGAACCAGGCGGCAAACGTAAGTTTGCCGCCTAGTTCCCACCCACGCTGCTCTGGGTCCTTATGGTGATAAGAGAGTGAATGATGCAGGTAAGCTTATTGTAGATGTGTGTTTGGAAAGAGGTCTCTTTGTGTCCAATACAATATTCCAACACAAGGATATTCATATGTATACGTGGAGAAGAAATGAACAGAAAAGCATGATAGATTTGATCCTGGTAGATAACCGTCTCCGAAGTAAACTTCAAGATACCCGTGCATATAGAGGCCCCACTCTTGAATCGGACCACTATCTCGTAATTGCGCGGTTTAGTGGTTTGTTCAGGAAGTGGGCCTCCACTGGCGAGAGCGTATCCCCTTCGGAGGCCTTGAAAGAATCAAGGTTGAAAGGTTGCAAGATGAGAGCGTGAGGAGAACGTTTCATACGTTCTCCTCCGACAGAGTCCGGGACAAGCTTTTGACAGCTGGTTCTTCGGACTCAAACATAGATGAATTCTGGAATTGTCTGAAAGAGAATTTGGTAGAATCAGCGAAAGAAGTATGTGGCTGCTCAAAGAAGCATAGCACAGCAAAAGGAGATGCATGGTGGGACACAGAGTTAAATAGCTCTGTAGAAAGTAAGAAGAAAGCGTGGCAGGACTATGTCTCTTCTTTGAATCTAAATGACAGTATGACAGAGATGAGGAAAGAAATATATCGGCAATGCAAGAATGCCACCAAAACTTTAGTGAAAGAAAAGCGTGAAAGAGCTAGTGTGATTGAGGAGGAGAGGCTGACGAAGAACTTCGAGAATAACACCAAACTCTTTAGGACAAGGTGAGAAAGGCTCGAGGTGATTCGTCAGGCTCCAGAATGGAAAAGATAAAATCTAAGGATGGCGACATTTTTGCAGACACACAAGCTGTGCTAAACCGGTGCAGTGAATACTTTGGAGAAATGTATGAGAATGCCCCGGATGCTGGTGCCACAGACGAGCCCAGAGGCGAGTTTGCGGCACCAGAATCCACAGAGGACATCACTATGAAAGAAGTTGAATGGGCGATACGAAGTATGAAAAATGGTAAAGCTGCGGGAATAGACATGATATCTGCCGAGATGATTAAATATGGTGGAACTTGCGTCCGGGACGCTTTTTGGGTCCTCGCAAATCTTTGCTGGAAGATCGGTAGAGTCCCTACAGATTGGCGCCGCGCAGTCATAGTACCCTTGTATAAAGGCAAGGGCTCACAATATGACTGCGCCAATTACAGGGCCATCAGTTTGATCAGCTTGGCAGCTAAGGTGTATGGTAAAATTATTGAACGGAGAATGCGCGAGAAGTCCGATGGAGTGTTGTGTGAGGCACAGGGAGGTTTCAGGTCTGGAAGAGAATGTTCGGATCAAGTTTTCTCCCTCCGCAACATCGTAGAAAAGCATCTGGCAGTAGGCCAGAAGGTTTTCTGCGGTTTTGTGGACCTGGAGAAGGCGTTTGATAGAGTCGTGCGAAAGAGACTTTGGGACATTTTGCCAGAGTATGGTATAAACGGCACCCTGTTGCGAGCCGTCCAGTCCACCTACGTGGACGGCAAGGCATGCGTACGGGTGGGTGGTAACATATCACCTTGGTTTGACGTTAAAATCGGCGTCAAGTAGGGTTGCGTGTTGTCCGCTAGACTGTTTATAGTGTATCTGGATAAAAGTCTTCAAAGACTGTATGCGATGACTGAAGGGGTAAAAATGGGTGATCTAGTGATAAACCACCTATTGTATGCAGATGACGCGGTTTTGATAGCGCCAACAGCCACTGATCTGCAAACACTAGTCACAGTTATGAGAGACGACTGCATGAACAATGGCTTACATTTGAATGTGAAGAAAACCAAAACTCATCGCCTCTCATGAGATCAAATTTTAATCCGCATATTAGGTTCACGGTTGAGGAGGTGGCGGCAGTGCTGGAGGGTATGACGCGTGGGAAATCACCGGGGCACGACTCGCTTAGTATTGAGCACCTGCAACATGCGGGTGTTCACTTGCCCCGAGTGCTAGCCTTGCTCTTGTCCTTTTGCGTGTGTCACACATACTTGCCTGACGAGATGATGGGAACCCTGGTGGTACCAATACTCAAAAACCGTACGGGGGATACGTCTGATAAGACTAATTATAGGCCCATATCATTAGCAACCATCGTAGCCAAAGTGCTGGACAGTATGCTGGACAAGCAGTTAAATGAGCATATAAAGCTTCATGATGCTCAATTTGGATTTCAGCCCGGACTATCAACAGAGGCGGCTGTACTGTGTCTCAAGCATACTGTACGGTACTATACAGATAGGAAGACACCTATCTATGCGTGTTTTCTTGATCTGTCAAAGGCATTCGATTTGGTGTCCTATAGCAAGCTCTGGAATAAATTGTACGCAGAGACCACAGTGCCAGGTGAACTTATCAACCTATTAAAGTATTGGTATGGGCACCAAAGTAACTTGGTTAGATGGGGAGGCTCACTATCCGGAGCGTACCAACTCGAGTGCGGCGTGAGGCAGGGGGGGCTGACCTCACCCAAACTCTTTAATCTCTACGTTAACCGGCTGATTGAGGAGCTCACCAGCGCCAAAATAGGTTGCTCTATAGATGGTATATTTGTAAACAATATAAGTTATGCAGACAATATGGTGCTGCTGAGCCCCTCAATCAGTGCCTTAAGAAAACTGGTAGGGATTTGTGAGAGGTATGCGGAGGCCCATGGTCTTAGGTATAATGCCGACAAAAGTGAGCTACTCGTTTTCAGGGCGGGGACTAAAGAATATTCTTCGGTTCCGCCGGTAATGATAAGAGGCTCACCACTTAAGTTAGTGTCGGAATTTAAATACCTGGGACACTGGGTCACCGCAAACCAGAATGATGACCTGGACCTGGAGAGAGAGCGTAGGGCGTTGTCAGTGAGAAGTAATATGTTGATCCGCAGATTTGCAAAGTGTACCAATGGTGTAAAACTAACCTTGTTTAGAGCCTTTTGCCAAACGTTTTACACCTGCAGTCTGTGGATCAACTATACTAGAAGGTCTGGCGACGTACTGCGCGTACAATATAACAACGCGTTTAGGGCATTGATGGGGTTGCCGAGGTACTGCAGCGCCTCGGGGATTTTCGCGGAAGCACGTATAGATGACTTCTACGCGATAATTAGAAAGCGGATCGCGTCCCTGTGGAGGCGAGTGCGCGCCAGCCCCAACAGTGTCCTGCGCACAGTGGCGGAGAGGGTCGAAGGGCCGATATTGCGGCACTGGACCACCGCACATGTGGTGCCGTCAAACCGGGCGGCCAAATAACATTATTTTTTATTTTTTTTGTTTGTTTCTACTAACAATAGTTTTAAGAGTCGATGTAATTACTAACATATGTATGGATGAATATCCGAAATAAATATATTATTATTATTATTAAAACTATGGTTTTTGAACGGGAAGAAACCAGAACGAATGCAAGGATTGTGGTTGGTAACGATGTGCTGGAGCAAGTGAATGAGTTTGTATATCTTGGATGCGCCTTCAGTAAGGATGGGAAATACACCGCTGATATAGAGAGAAGAGTGAATGCAGGTAATAGAGTGAATGGTGCGATGGGAAGGCTACTTGGGAGCCGGCACTTAAGCCAAAAGGCGCAGCTGGCCATGCATAACGGAGTGCTTGTCCCAACGCTGTTATATGGCAGTGAGAGTTGGGTATGTAAGAAGGAGAACGAAAGCAGGATAAATGCGGTCGAAATGCGATCTCTGCGGAAGATGTGCGGAGTCACGCTGACCGACCGTATTCGCAACAGCGTAGTAAGAAAGCGAGTAGGTATTAAAGATAGTATCGGTGTAAAGATGAGAAAGGGTATGCTCCGTTGGTTCGGGCATACAGAAAGAATGCCAGAGGAAAGAATGACAAAACAGATATACAATGCGAAAGTGGAAGGATGTAGGTGCCGGGGCCTAGAAGACCTAGACTATCTTACAATGATCAAATAGACCGTGTCTTAGCTGAAGGGCAAGTCAAGAGTCTTCGTAACCGGCGAGTGTGTATGAGACGAACTATGAGAGTGGAGGAAGCCAGAGAGGTATGTAAGGAAAGATCCTGTTGGAACTCTGTACTCTCTGCCTATCCCGCGAGGGAGCTGGCGTTATGATATAGATAGATAGATAGTGGGTGAGAGTAGTTTGACAAAGTTTAAATGTTGATACAACTGTACCACGCACGTAAAACTTTGTCCAACCCAAACATTTGGTTTTGTGCGTGTAAAAATCTTTTTCAAACGCATCCACGTCATGGGATTGGTTCCTCGTGTGGAGCAAAGAAAAAAAAAACAGAAAATCAATAAAGCTTTATGTTATAGCACGCAAAAATTAATTCAAATTTATACTCACCGGCAGCAGAGAATAGAAGTAAAACTGCGAGCGTGTTAGCCAGCATGTTGGTTGGGTACCCTGCAAAATTACAAACATTCTATTATTGCGCAGCATAGCTAAAGTTTGACATGAATATTTATTATGTACATATTAAAATTAAGAGTCCTAAAGTATAGAAGTCCAAATAGAAATAAAGATTAATTTCAACGCAAGTAAAGTCAATTTTTATTTATAAACTTTTATACAATTTATTACAAAGGATAATTACAACTGCAATGGTATCAGTTCTGTAATCAGAACAGCGCATCGTGCTGTTTTATAGCTTCAAAGTTTGTCAAGTTTGAAGATTTAAGTTGAAGTGTGTCAGTGGGTGCGCCCGCATACCTTGGACAAAGGGAGCATGGTACCAGAGTACCATGCTCCCTTTCTCGGTATGTACTTTGCTTGGAGCCGGCCGAGTGTTTTCGAATTATGAGATAGCTGAGCAAATTTGATGGAGTGTTGATTCTGTTGATTTTGACTTAGCCCTGGGAATTGTTGATAATGGGAGTAGTTACTATGAGTCGTCTTAAATAGGTTGTGAAGGTCTAATTGACATGCGGAGTAGGTAGACAACGGAGATGAAGAAATAGAAGAAGATTCATAGCTTATTGAAAAAAAAAAATTGGTTGAAAAAGAGACTCTAATTGTTGTAGGAAAACTGTGTTCATCTCAAGTATATTTTTACTCCTGATTTAAACTAGGTGGGTAGACTTAGGCTTTAAAACCAAATTTAAGTAGGAATCATTAATTTTATTACGACAGGTGAATTCTTTTCATTGCTAACTATGATTTTTCTGTTAAAGAACAGCATTATTTTCTGTTATAAATATAGTGTAAAAGTGATAAGTTAAAACGGTTTTTGACAAACTAACATAAAAAATGTTTGAAAAGATTAGTCATGGCATTTACTACATAAAGCGCTGATTTTCTCGTTATTTAACTTATTTGCTCGTCTCCCAAATGCCGTTGACATTGTAAAGCTACAAACAAATAATGAAAATGGTCGCCGCTAGTTTTCACTAGTCACTTATTCAAATAACTTTAAATTACCTGAACTCTATTTCGTATTTAAACTCGCCGTAAACTATTTTACTATCGCGTCAACTACTTTTGAATTGCAGTAACGTGAATATATGGAAATTGAGCTAACTAAGTCGATGCAAGCAAATAGTCCGACAGGCCGTCATGAGGCCCATAGTTTGAATACTTGGTTAGACAAGGTTAATAAAAATCTTTTATAGGAAAAGGTAAACCGACTTCAAACAGCAAAAAAATAAATATTTGAAGTCGGTGCTGGTTGGTGCAGTCGGTTACTTGGCACCGACTTCAAATATTTATTTTTTTGCTGTTTGAAGTCGGTTTACCTTTTTTTGTAAAAGATTTTTATTTTACAATTTTAAGTGACCAGTGAATTATTCTATAGTAGGGTACCTATAGGATTGACGTAATACCCATAATATCTCAATTTACACATGCCTATTGTTTGTCGTTAAGGAGTTCCCTGGTGTATTTTCTAAGTCCAAGGTCCAATGTCAATAAAATTAATATGGGACCACCTTGGAGATATACTGAACCCAATGCAAAAAAAAAATCAAAATCGGTCCACAATTGACGGAAATATCGCTGAACATACATAAAAAAAAAAAAAAAAAAAAAGCATACATACAACCGAACATAGAACCTCCTCCTTTTTGAAGTCGGTTAAAAATAATATATAACAGCCTATACTATCCCACTGCTGTTCAAAGGCTTTTGTGAGAGGCTGTGGTGAGAGAGATCAGGTCATACTCCACCACGCGGAACCAGTGCGGATTGGCGGAGGCAGGTTTGTGGCCGTATGCTGTTGGAACTTATCAAGCCGCCGTGGCTTAACGACTACCACGTGACATGGTAACCGGGACCAACGGCTTAACGTACCTTTAAAAGCACGGAAACGCTCGAATATGAAAATTTCACAAACGGTCACCCATCTCGGGGCGACCGAGTCGAACGCTGCTTAATTTTGGTGATCGCTAGGAACACCGCGGTCGTACCTACGAGCGCTATGGAACGAGGGTGTTTTCTATCTAAAAAAAAATTAACAATGTGGGTATAAAAGTTCTAGTTTTGGCGCTTTACCTATGCCACCCTAATTAAGATATTGTAGGCGGTTAGGTTATACCGCAAAGGAATTGGCGTGTCGATACAAACGACGTTTATACTTTGGTTAAGCCAAGTTGAAACATTTAACCTCTGCCACCCTCACTTGAGAAATATAGGCATGACGAGAAAGTATATATTAGTAAAGTAATTATATTTCCTTCGTGAACATGCGTCAAACACTTCAACTTAACGATTAACGATTATAACCTTAAATAGGTAGTTAAAGATATTTTGGAGTATGTAGCTAAGTGTAACTGATGAAATTTGAGTGTTTCTTTAAATTTTAGAAAATGTTCTCTTTATTCTAGCCGTATTTTGCAAACGTCTCCAAGAAAAAATCGTGTTACTGTTTTAAATACCAATACTAAGGAAATTATGACGTAATTCCTAAAATACACCAGCTACTATATCGTAGATTATTTGGTATTCAGAAAAAGTAAGCCCTAAAGTTTACTTCTGAGTAACGGGCGCGATCGCCGAAACACAAGCAAGCAATAACCGTAATTGCCACCTCCAAACAATGTTTTTAATAATTTCCTTTTTATTGCCACTTCTTTTGTTTGGCACTTCCTCCCCCGACCCCGCGAACCGCAAAAACACCCTTGCGATTACCATTTTAACCCTTTTCAGTTTTTGTTCTAATAAAATTGAGTTCCCTATTATCCACTCTTGTATTCGTGTAATAGTGTGCCAAAGGCTGCATTAAAATTCTGAAAATCGGACTTTATTATTTGTGATAAAAGTTGAGAATGGAACGAAAACAAGTAAAGGTTCGCTGGAAGAGAACTCATATTTTGAGTTAAGCTCGCCTTTGTATATCACCTGTGAAATTACAACTGTAAATGTACTGTATACAATAAAGGATTAAATAAAAATAAATAAATAAAACACGTTTTCCGATAATTCTGCCCAATTCGAGTAACATCATTTAAATCGGTAGAATTTCTTATACAATAATAGTATAATTTTTAACGAATGTCTTCTCATAGTGAAACTTTGCCTGATCTTAAGGTTTAGATTAATACACACTTGTTTTTGGCTGAAATTCTTTTCCTTATGCCAAATTACTCTTTTATCAGATTATCTATATTTTCGCGCGAGGTTTTGCGATAGTGGCCCCCTATTACGTTGTCAAAACGTAGGTATACATAGTACACCTCTGCTAACCCCGCTTGGGAAATATAGGCGTGACGGTCTGTTTTTTTTATATGTTAATCTTTTTTTCCATTTAATACATTGAATTTTGGCACGTTGCCACTGCCTCTCTAACTATTTTAAATGTTACGTATTTTAAATAGTTTATGTGCATTGTTATGTGATGTGTATCAAACTACGACAAAGTTCAGTTCTTTTTCAACTTCATTGAGATTGACAAGTAAACATCTTATAACTTTATATATGGTATATCGTGGTAAATTGTACCAAATTCTGGTTTCTAATTTATATGCGGTAGTTATTTCAGTTCAAAATCGAACAAAAATATTGAAATTAAACACTGAATTATTAGTAACAGAGAGAGGGGTAAAGGGAGGGTTCCTTTATAGTTTAATTGAGTTATTCAATGTTTAGAAACTAATCAAACTTTTAAACGAATGCTGTGGATACCTGGAGCATGAAAGTTCACTGCGAATCTTGAAAATTAAATAAAGTTTAAATTAATACTATTCTGGACCTTTTTTTAGTTTTAGTCGACTGTGTACCGTTAGTTAACAACCGTTACTTAAGAAATTCTCTGTATTTTTATATTATCAGAAATGATTTTTAAGACTTAAAAACTTATTTTATGTTCGTAAGTATACTCAGTACACCACTGCCATCCCCGCGGGGAGGGGAGGGGGCATATAGGCGTAACGGTGTTTATTTATTTTATGTTCCTTTGAAATGATTCGTTCCAAAAGTACGTCGCTATTTTTCATAAACTTATAAGTTACAACATACTTACAACAATAATCCACTCGGCAAAATGCCCACAGTTCTAAAGTCAAGTTCCTCACTCAAACATCTCGTAGCATAGTCAAACATCCACAAAAGTTAACCCGCGAAACAAATTCCGAACTCGAAGCACTACGGCATAGCGCGTAGCCGACCACCGCGCTCGTAGACGCCACAAACAAGAATGGCGGGAGCCGCCGTAGCCGCGGCCGCTACAAGTCACAGACTAAAACATTCCCTCTATAAACGTTCCCACACACCAGTAAACCAATTGATCCTCTGTTGTTCAGTAGTGTTACACTTTCGTACATGTACCATATTATGTATTCGCTTGTTTCGGACATAATTGAATATGAGACCGTGTTTTGCGCAGATTAACAGGGCTTTGTTTTATTCCTATTGTGCGAATTTCGATTAATAATTAAATTAGGCTGTCGAGTTGACAGACTGGCACGAATGTTTGAAATTAGTTTTCGGTTTATTTGGTATTTCGTTTTGTAAAAGACAATTCGTTAGGAGTTGTGAATAGAGTATGATAACAGAGGAAATGACAAATGGAATAGGTTTAGAGGTTATTAGAACGCATAGTTTGCTAATTTTAACGTATTGTAGGTAAGTTTTCTGCAACATTGCAAGTTCCTAGACCCAGAAATTTAAGATGTGTGCTGGTCTACAAGTCAGGCAGTCTTTAAATATGCCAGTCAGTAAGTCTTTGTAATAATTAGCCGAAAATAATAATATTAGTCATGATGAATTATTTTGAAATGCCTACTTAAGTTCGTTTACAATAAAATCATATCATTCATAAACTATTTAAAAAAAATGTTGCTTCATGCTAGGATTTCTTCATGTGTGTTGGTGCGATCACAAACATAAAATTTACATGCACGAACAAGTATTTGTGGGTCACATGAAGATTTGTCCTGTGCCAGTATTGAACCCGCGACTACTCAACCCAGTAAAGGGCGGCTTAAGCTCATAACCTTTAGACCAAGCCGTTTGTTAAACTCTTCCATCTTTTTTTGTACTAGAAATCATCCAATATAGATCAACAACATAAATAAAATGGTGACACGATTTAACCGAACAAAGCCACGTACATTTTTAAGTAATTTAAAATGCAAATCCCGCCCGCGCCGCCCGATAAGTCGTAATACAATGAACTCGTAATCTTCCATTACTTGGAGGATCAGATACGAAGCGCGAACGAGCCCGCTAGCCTTGTTGAAGATAAGTACAATAAGTATATAAAGTCAACTTTTGACAAAAAGGGCGAAAAATAGATGTGGATTGAGTCTGGCTTCATCGTAAAAGATAAGATAGATAAAGTACTCTTTATTGTACACCAGTAATATTACAACCAATTTCACACAAAAATATTAAACTTAAATATTAAACTTTTAATACAAAACTCTGTGATCTCTGCCTATCCTGCAAGGGATCTAGGGCGGTGATATAATAATAGATAGAAAAATATTAAAAAAATCTTCTGGCGGTCTTAATGCTAACAGCAATTTCTTCCAGAAAACCAATGCTTTGGAAGAATTATTGAACTGAGAATGCGCGTCAAGTCCGATGGAATGTTGTGCGAGGCACAAGGGGGTTTCAGGTCTGGAAGAGGATGTTCGGATCAAGTCTTCTCACTCCGCAACATCGTAGAGAAGCATGTGGCAGTGGGCCGGAAGGTTTTCTGCGGTTTTGTAGATCTGGAGAAGGTATTTGACAGAGTTGTGCGAAAGAGACTTTGGGACATTTTGCCAGTGTATGGTATAGATGGCACTCTGTTGCGAGCCGTCCGGTCCACTTATGTGGACTGCAAGGCATGCGTACGGGTGGGTGGTAACAGGTCACCCTGGTTTGACGTTAAAATCGGCGTCAAGCAGGGTTGCGTGTTGTCCGCTAGACTGTTTATAATATATCTGGACAAAAGTCTTCAAAGACTGAAAGCGATGAATGAAGGTGTACAAATGGGTGACTTAGTGGTAAACCATCTACTTTATGCAGATGACGCGGTTTTAATAGCGCCAACAGCCACTGATCTGCAAACACGAGTCACAGTTATGAGAGACGACTGCATGAACAATGGCTTACACTTGAATGTGAAGAAAATCAAGATTATGGTTTTTGAAAGGGAAGAAACCAGAACAAATGTAAGGATTGTGGTTGGTAACGATGTGCTAGAACAAGTGAATGAGTTTGTATATCTTGGATGCGCCTTCAGTAAGGATGGGAAATACACCGCTGACATAGAGAGAAGAGTGAGTGCAGGGAACAGAGTGAATGGTGCGATGGGAAAGCTACTCGGGAGCCGGCACTTAAGCCATAAGGCGCAGCTGGCCATACATAACGGAGTTCTTGTCCCAACGCTGTTATATGGTAGCGAGAGCTGGGTATGTAAGAAGGAGAATGAAAGTAGGATAAATGCGGTAGAAATGCGAGCTCTGCGGAAGATGTGCGGAGTGAAGCTGACCGACCGCATTAGCAACAGCATAGTAAGACAGCGAGTAGGTATGAAAGATAGTATCGGTGTAAAGATGAGAAAGGGCATGCTCCGCTGGTTCGGGCATATAGAAAGAATGCCAGAGGAAAGAATGACAAAACAGATATACAATGTGAAAGTGGAAGGATGCAGGTACCGGGGAAGACCTAGACTATCTTACCACGACCAAATAAACCGAGTCTTATCTGATGGAAAAGTCAAGAGTCTCCGTAACCGGCGAGCGTGTATGAGACGAACTATGAGAGTCGAGGAAGCCAGAGAGGTATGTAAGGAAAGAACCTGTTGGAACTCTGTACTCTCTGCCTACCCCGCAAGGGATCTGGCGTGAGGTTATAGATAGATAGATAGATAGATCATGCCTGTATTCGTGCAGTAGAGGAGGCGGTGTACTGCAGTAATTTGTAATAATGGGAAAGCGTATTACCTCTCAATCCTCGCAATCTCAGACCTCGGACTGCATCTTAGGATTTATATATAGAGAAACATCAAAAGGTATGGCCGACCTAGGTAATACACCCAGAACCTTGTAATCGCCAGTTATATGACTCGCTACGAGACCAACGAGAAAGTCTGGTTTTACATTGTACCCTATAGTACATTTTTAAAAACAAGCTTTTATAGCAAAACAAAACTAGAATTACTTGTTTTTATTTAAAAAAAAAACCTTTTCCCATACTAGGATTTATTCCTGTGTCGTGGGTGCGTTTCCAAACATGAAAATTACACATTAACAAATACCCAGACCGGAACAAATAATTGTGGATCACACAAAGATTTGTCCTGTGCGGGAATCGAACCCGCGACTATTAGACACAGTGGGCGGAGTGGCTTAAGCTCTTAACCACTGCGCTAAATCGTCCGTCTAAAGTCTGTCTGTTTAGTTGGGGTGTTCCTATAAATTCCTTCCAATTCTATCACCAGACCTTGGATGGCATCTGTGTCAAAAGTACTCATCAAGACAAATCCAACGAGCCCAAACACGGTGGGATTATATTGAGTAGTTGAGTGCTTAGTTCCATTGGCCACCTTTTGGCTTTATCATCAGACCCTGAACATTATCTGGTTGTATAGTACTTGTCAATACCATAGTGTACAGTTCACATGTTCCTATGGCCACCTTCCGACTCCATCATCAAACTAGCTCCATGATATTGCATTGTGACTGACATTACGTATGCCAAATTTCAGCTCAATCGGATACCCGCAAGTGCTTGAAAAATGGATCACAAGATTTGAGTCGGAAAGACAGACAGATAGAGATACGGACAGACAGACATACGAACATTGCAAGTTAAATAAAAGTTTGTAAAAAGAAAATTTAAAATCTGCATAAAGAAAAGATACGACTATTCCAAATTGTTCTACGATTTTACTCAGAGCACACTTGCAGAAAACTTAGTTGCAAGCATTTTAGATACGCATTGCCATGAAAAATGAATTTATTTGTTTTTAAATTTTACTATATCCAAGTAAATTATTTCCATGTAAGAAAATAAATACGAGTGCGTTGACTCCCTACAACATGGACCGATGACCTGATGAAGGTTGCGGGAGAGACCTGGATGCATACAGCACATCGATGGTCGTGGCCATCTTTGAGGGTGGTCTTTATCCTGCAGTGGACGTTTTTCGGCTGAAGAGAAAAACAAATAAATATAAAATAAATAATTACAAGATATTGGCAAACGCAGCGTGGGACGGCCGCCAACCAGGTGAACCGCCGATCTTGTGAGGTTTGCAGGAAGTCGTTGGATGCAGGTGGCATCGGACCGGCTGCGCTGGAGAGCGATTGGCGAGCTCTATGTTCAGTAGTGGATAAGTATAGGCTGAGGTGATAAAAATGATGATGAATGTAAAAGCTCTAGTGTGACTGCCTCGTTGGTCTAGTGGCAAAACGTATCGCTTTGTGATCACGAGGTCCTGGGTTCAAATCCTAGGTCGGACAAGTATAGTTTTTCTAGCGAAAACTTCCCAGTACGAGTCCGGCGTCTGGAATTGTGCCCGGTATATGGCAATAGGCTCGCCCCCTATTACATGGGACCTAACATCGTTGGCAAAACGTGGGTGTACTCAGTACACCTCTGCCACCCCCGCTTGGGGAATATAGGCGTGACAGTGAATGTAAAAGTCTCATCTTAGATGACGTAACAAATGAATTTACCGCGTTCCCGTTATAATATCGTATATATAATTAAAGTATAGTATATTAGTATATTTTTGTAGGTATTTTTTTAAGGACTAAGCCCGCCACACATTCCCACCATTTGTAACTCCTATAAGCTAGGATCCATACTTGTGTAGGTAGTGGTATCAAACAAAATTTCTATAAATATTTCGAGATGTATCACATTCTTTACCTACAGGGATGCCACTAATACTTCGAACGTGTCACGAAAGTAAGAGCGAAGCAACAGAAAGCATTTTATGAGACGGTGAGTCAAGATGTCTATTTACACGACTGCCCATAATGGGAGTGTAATATTTATTGGCAGAGATGTACTGTATACACCCTTATATTGCCGACGGTTCTAGATCGCAATATACTAGGAGGCGAGCCAATTGCTATTATACCAGTCAAAATCCTCTTTGGGCTCTACCCGCCCAGTGCGCCACCAGAGAAACGAGGTATTCGTAAAGAAGTAAGTACTTAATTCCTCCCAAAGATGTGAAATTCTTAGGCATTAAAATGTCCATTACCATGCTGCGCGGTACATCCTGCTCTGTGCAGTAGCGGTGCGGCGCGTCACGAGCTCTGGGGTTATTTCTAAGAGCAGAACACTCACTAATTCAAAATGGATGCATATCGATCATGTTTGGTCGTAAGGTAAAACAACACTTGATTATTTATAGCTGAGAAATAATGATATACTACTGAAATTTTGTAAAAATGCTAACGTACTGTCTGTCATACAACGACTTAATTTCAATGCATATACTCGTAGGATTCATTGTAGTATGTAAAATTAATTAGAATGATTTTTTATTTGTTCTTTATTATAAAATATAACAAGAATTAACTAGTATCTTGGTAGGTTTTTGTGACGTGAGTGAATTAGGAGAGAGGAGGAAGCCCGAGATGTTTCTAAGAAATGAACCTGTTAAAACTCTTTACTTTCTGCCTACTCCCCAAGGGATTTGGTGTGGTGATACAGATAGATAGAATGACTTAAGATTTATACAGAACCGTTAAGAAATCTGAATTTGTTCAATTTGACGTTGTAAAGTAGTGGAATCGGTCCTTTGTTTATCAGCTGGCTGCAACGCGCGGTACCTGCTCGCCTCAAATAACCGCTAAGCAAACGGATTCAAAGATATTTAAACTTTGACTCTTATTTTACAGAGAGGGAATTCCCGCGCACATCCTCACGAGCGATGCGGTTATAAAATTAACTAATATTCTGTATCTATTTATTATGAAAAGGGTTTGTTGTTGGTCATGTTATACAACAACTGGGACACTTTTTATTTAATGTACTTATAAATGATATAGTTTTGATTAGCAAGAGCTGTAAAATATTGCTTTATACAGACGATTTAAAATTGTTTAGAGCTGTACAATCATATTCCATGTTTTATCACAGAATGATCTTGACAATCTTCAAAATTACTGTATTATAAATGGATTAAAGTTAAATATAAATAAATGTAGCGTAATAACTTTTACCCGGAAAAAGTCCAATATACTACTCATATTCAATTAGTAGTGAAACTTTTTAAAGACTATATTAGGTTAGAGATTTAGATAGATAGATAGATAGATAATACTTTATTGTTCCACCAGAAATACAAGAAGGAAATAAAAAGATACAATATTTCAATTGAAAGATAGTGTAACAATGGGCGGCTTTATCACTAATAGTGATCTCTTCCAGGCAACCTTTTGGATGGAGAGGATCTAAAGAAAACACAAGATTTAGGGGTGTACTTAGCTAACAGAACATAACAATACACAAATAAATCTATCATAAACTACTTAAATAATATACCTATATATACACAAGTAAAAATAATATACTCGCGTCAAAGATAAGTCTATAATATTAAGCAACTAGCAACAGCATATAGAACACATCCAGCAAATTTAATTGAATTAATCGGTGATGTAGAACTTTTTCACTTGACCTCTGAATATATGAATAGATGGAGCACTCCTTATAGAAACAGGTAGTGAGTTCCAAAGTCGTACGGCTTTGACCGTAAAAGAGTTATCATAAAAGGTGCTAGAGTGTAGAGGCATTACGAGAGCCAAGTTTTCTGATGACCTTAAAGAATACGAGATGGAAAAGTGAAGGAAATTGAATCGTTCCTTAAGGTAGCGCGGGGAAGACTGACTGAATAAAATATTGTACAGAAGACAGAGGATATGAGTATTCCGGCGAAGACGTATAGGGAGCCACTTGAGCTTAGAACGAAACTGAGATACATGATCATATTTGCGCAAGCCAAATATAAATCTTATACAAAAGTTTTGAAGACGCTCAAGTTTATTTAACTGGTCTTCAGTGAGATCTAGATAGCAGATGTCAGCATAGTCGAGAATAGGAAGCAACAGAGATTGTGCTAGAGCAATTTTAGTGGTAATAGGCAGAAAGTTTCGCAGTCTTCTAAGAGAACTTGTTGCAGCGTATAGTTTGCGACTGGCGTCTTGCAGCTGACTAGCCCAACTCATACAGCGATCCATCGTTAAGCCCAAGTTTAATACAGTTTCACTGTACGGAATCGACACTCCATTAAAATTAATCCGCGGAAGTAAAGTCCAGTCCACCTTTGAGATAAGACGCGAACTGCCAATGATAATTGCTTGGGTCTTAGTGGGATTCACTTTCAGGCCATAATTTTTGCTCCACTCTGTTATACGAAGTAAATCATTATTGACAGTACTTATACACTCATTTAATCTGTCCAGCGAAGAATGAGAATAAATTTGAAGATCATCTGCATATAAGTGGTATGAAGAAGAGATATCATGGGAAATTGAATTAATGAAGATTGTGAAAAGGAGTGGAGATAGGACTCCGCCTTGTGGTACTCCAGCCAACGTGTCACACCATGATGAGAAATTCTCTTCAAGGCGAACCCGCTGCCAGCGTCAATACAGATGTGTGTAACCAAGTGTGAAACCATTCGACCACCGTTGGAGATATGTTAATTGAGCGAAGTACAGCTAAGAGAATGTCAAAATCGACCGTGTTAAATGCATTGCTGAAATCCAACAATGTAAGCACTGTTAAGTTACCATTTTCCATAGAAAAGCGAATATCATCGGTGAATTTCGCAAGCGTACTTACTTGTGCTATGGCCAGGACGAAAACCAGATTGGAATGGATTAAGGAGATTATGACAGGAAAGGAAATTGCTGATTTGATTGTGAATAAGACGCTCAAAGACCTTAGAAAGAAACGGAAGAATGGATATCGGACGATAGTCGGAGAAAGATTTAGGATTGGGTTTTTTAGGTAAAGGAATTATTTGCGCGTCCTTCCAAATAGAAGGAAATATGCCTCTTGTGATGAAATTATTAAAAAGGAGACAAAGGATGGGAGCGATAATGTCGATCAATGGCACTAGCATATTGCGACTTATGCCATCGCCACCCACGGCGTTGGAGGAGATTGACAGTACGGTCTTTTTAACATCACAATCGGATAGACGATTAAAAATAAAAGGAGGGTAGTCTGGAGTTGGTATATTTGAAAGATATTTTAATGTATTTCCTCTAGTTGAATCATCAATATTGGACGAGGAAGAGAAGTGTAAGTTAAGCGAACTAATATTTAAATCAGTTTAAAAGAGTATCTTGGCGTGATTTGCCAACTCCAATGGAATTGAGAAATTTCCAGATTTTAGTTGGATCATTATTTTCAACAGATTCATGGATATGGCGGTGTAAAGCGTCCCTACATACCACATTGCAGCGATTTCGCGATTTAATGTACTTCGCTTTATTTTCATCGCTAGGACAGCACTTGTACTTATGTTTGGCCATCGTTTTTTTGTGCATTATAAGTTTAATGTCCTGAGTGATCCATGGCGCTGGAAGGTGTTTTAATTTGATGGCTCGCAAGGGTGCATGTTTGTCATAAAGTTGGGTTATTAGCGAGTTGAAGTTCATTATTTGATCATCCACTGACTCTGCATCAGTGACCGATGACCAATCAATTTTTCCAGCATCACTAAGGAATTCTTCCTGCTTCATACCACTAAAATTGCGCTGAAGAATTATTTTAGGCTTAGCTTTAGGAGGACGGATTTTATATGAGAGAAATATAAGATCATGATACGAGAAAGCATCAGCAGAACATTGATCGTGTTTGGCAACATGCAACGGTGAAGATACTATTACCAAGTCAAGAAGTGAGGGAGTAGAGTTAGGGAAGTGATGAGTAGCACTAAGGGGAAGAATATATAAGTTACTGGATTTGATGATAGTTTCCAGTGAATTAGTAAGATAATCATGCATAAGAAGGCAAGTGTTGAAATCACCCATGATGATAGTATGATTATATAAGGGCATGAGATCTTCCAAGATCTTTTCAAAAGATGAGAAATAATTAATGCGAATAGAAGGGCTGTAATAGGCTCCGAGTAAGAAAGATCTTGGTGTGAGATAAACGCACCTCAACAAATAGATGTTCGCCGGCATTTGAAACTAGTGGTTGTGGTGAAGTAGAAATTACAGCATTGGGAATATGTGCTCGAAGGTAAATGGCCACTCCACCACCTTCACCGCCAGTTCGATCGTTACGAATCAAACGAAAACCAGGCAAACAATATGATGAACTAGGAAGGCGGGGTTTAAGCCAAGACTCGGAGACAAGTACAGCGTGAATATTTTTCTGATTAAAGGACACCTGCATATCGGAAAAATAAGCTGGAATACTTTGGGCATTAATATGAACCACGTTAAAGTTTTTAGGTACATCAGAAAACTGGCTCACGAGTGTTTCGGAGAGAGTAGGAGTGCTAACAAAGCTCTCGTCACCACTACTACAAGATTCAGAGGACAAAGAGAAGTAATTGTCACTAGTACTGCTAGCATCATCATTAAATAAGCTGTTCATCGTTTAAATAAAAATATATAATAAAAAATAAACGTGTATATTAATACAAATATATATATATATATATATATATATATATATATATATATGTGTGTGTGATATGTATATAATGTATTCTTTTTCAATATATAAACAACTATGCGACTTTAAGCACTCCACTGCCGGTTGTAAGTTGGAATCAAGAAACATCCACGTTACGCATACACAACATAAATAATTACATAGCGATAGTATAACATAAAGAGTAATAATAAGAGAAAAAACAAATAACCTCACCGTTAAGAAACAAGTAACCTCACAACAATAAATTTATAGAGCGGAAAAACTAAACGTAGATAGTTTTTAAACACAATGACAAATGATAAATATTATCTATGGTATAAACAAAAAAAAATAAAAAATGACAAGTAGCAGTTGTCAACGATCTGCCAAATGTAAGTCAAATGTCGATTATTGGTTTTTTGCCGTAATGGCGACAAGAAGCCAATTTTTATAATTTACTGTTTATACTCTATTACTACTTGACATTGGCGAAATACACTGTTAAAGTGTGCGGCCATTAATTAAAATAAGAAGAAGAAGTCAAATGTCAATGATTGACAATTATTGTGAGGTTATAACAAATAAACAATACGGCTACGATCTACGATAAAGTTGTTGATAACTAGGTACTTATATGTTAAACATGCAGTTTACCTTACTAACGTAAAATAACAGTGAATGTGAGTACAACTAGCTAGCTACAGAAGAATGAAAGCGGGATACAGTGACAAAACAAATCGAAAAATCGATCCCAGCATGAAATAATATTACCTATATCAATAAGTATCTACTAAAACATTAAGGTACTACTACTAAAAACTGTACTCACAAAAAATAAGCTACTTAAATACAAGAATGAAAGATAATTATAAACACAAGAAAAAAAAGAACTACTTTTTGCTCGAGGCACCGGTACGCTTACTTTTCGGTGCAGCTGCCGCAGAAGATGTTGGCATATCAGGCACCGGGATTTCCTCAAGCTCGGCTAGCGTGCTGATGCGATGCCGCACACCATCACCATCCACAACGAAGACAGACCGTCGCGAGTCCAACATTTAGAGACTCCAAATTTTTGACGAGCCGCCATAAAGGTAGCATGCCGAGTTTTAGTCAAAAACGCAGACATTGTGAGGCCCGAACCCTTTCAATTCTTTTTTGCGTACCATAATTTATTTTTGAGTGATATGTCACGAACCTTTAACAAGATTGGCCTGGGTTTGTTGGTTGATGATGAACGGCCCATCCGATGACACCGTATGATGTCCCCCGATGTAAACTCTGGCACACTAAGATTATTTGCCACTGTTCTAGCAACTGTTGCCGACACATCCTCATTACTCTTCTCGGGCAGGCCATGAAGAAGAACAATATTGCGACGACTTCTCATTTTCAAACCATCACATTGGTGCATTAACAAGGCTACTTGGTCTTGTAGACACTGAAGAGCAGTCATTATGAATGTGCGAAAAGGCTGTAAAGTCAGCTGCCAAGTTGGCAATGGTATTGGACGGCACTGCAGCTTGAAGCTCACCTTGATAAGAATCCATCTTCTGGACGAACATATTTTGAAGCTTCGAAATGGAATCTTGGATGTCATCCATGTTGTAAATAAGTGTATGTGTTGTACTTACTGTAATGAGACAATGAATTATAATGGTGAAAATGGTTCTCATCATCATCATCATCATCTCAGCCTATACTTGTCCACTACTGAACATAGGCCACCCCAATCGCTTTTCAGCGTAACCGGTCCGATGCCACCTGCATCCAACGACTTCCTGCGATTTTCACAAGATCGTCGGTCCATCTGGCAGATGGTCGTCCCACGCTGCGCTTGCCAATACGTGGTCTCATCTCTAGAATCTTTCTGCCCCAACGCTCGTCCGATCTACGCGCTATGTGGCCCGCCCATTGCCACTTCAGCTTGCTAATCTTAAGGGCTATGTTGGTGACCTTGGTTCTTTTATGAATCTCCTCATTCCTGATTCGATCACATAGAGAAACGCCGAGCATAGCTCTCGCCATAGCTCGCTGAGCAACTCTGAGCTTTTTTATGAGACCTATAGTAAGAGACCACGTCTCTGATCCATATATCATCACTGGTAACACACATTGACTAAAAACTTTAGTCTTTAGGCACTGAGGTATTTTGGATGAGAAGATGTTGCGCAGTTTCCCGAACGCTGCCCAGCCGAGTTGGATTCGTCGATTGACCTCTCTCTTAAAGTTGGACATACCTAACCGGACTACCTGTCCCAGGTAAATGTATTCGTCGACAACTTCAAGAGTAGAGTTCCCAACGGTGAGTGCGGTGGGTACGACATGGACGTTAAACATTATTTTCGTTTTGTGCGTGTTCATTTTAAGACCCACTTGTTGAGATACTCTGTTGAGGTCGCCGAGCATTCGTCCTAGATCTTCCAGCGACTCTGCCATGACCACAATGTCGTCGGCAAATCGAAGGTGAGTGATGTATTCGCCATTGATGTTGATGCCAAGTCCTCGCCATTCCAAGAGCTTGAAGGCGTCCTCTATGGTGGTCGTAAACAGTTTCGGAGAAATGACGTCTCCATGTCTTACTCCTCTTTTTATGGAGATCGCCTTCGTGCACTGCCCTTGTACTCTGACTGACATGGTGGCGTTATTATGCAAGCACTTCAATACTTCGATGTACCGATAGTCAATGCGGCATCGCTGGAGAGAACTAAGAACCGCCCAAGTCTCGATCGAATCGAAGGCTTTCTCATAGTCCACAAACGCCAAGCATAGTGGCCGATTATACTCCTCGGTCTTCTGTATAATCTGCCGCAGCGTATGTATGTGGTCTATGGTACTAAAGTCTTTCCGGAAACCGGCTTGTTCGGGAGGCTGGAAATCATCAAGCCTGCATTCGAGACGATTCGTGATGACTCTCGAAAACAACTTGTAAACATAGCTCAGCAGTGTGATGGGCCTATAGTTCTTTAATAAAGTGTTATCACACTTCTTGAAAAAGAGTACCACCACACCCCTGTTCCATGCTTCCGGCATTTTTCCTTCGAGCAAGACGAAATTAAACAGCCTCTGAAGGACTTTAAGTACCGGCGATCCACCCGCTTTCAGAAGCTCTGCGGTAATTCCGTCTTCACCCGGCGCTTTGTTGTTTTTAAGTTGTTTGAGAGCCATCCTAATCTCGTACAGGCTGATGTCCGGGATATCTTCAGTGTAGTGTCGGGTTAGCTTGGCTCTTGGGTCTTTTACCAAGTCAACAACAGGTTCAGATACTGAGGTATACAACTGCCCATAGAACCTCTCTATCTCCCTGAGCACCTCTGACCTATTCGACGTTACGTTTCCGTTCTCCGTCTTCAGCTTCGTCAACTGGCTTTGCCCAATAGACGCGTCTCTTGCGAACACTTTGGAGCCCTTGTTCTGCTCTATGGTCTCCTCAATACGTCTTGAATTGAAGGACCGTAAATCGTGTCGCAAGGACTTCAATATCTGTCCATTGAGCTGCCTATAGGACTTAGCATCATCGGAGGTTTGGAGTGTCATGGTACGTCGCTCAGCCATAAGGTTTCGGGTGTAGTCAGATAGCTTTTGAGGCCTATTTTTACGGTGGGGCTTAAAATGCTTGGACCCGACCGTATGGACAGTCTCTACCAACCTATTGTTGATTTCGTCCACTGATGCGCTGCTGTCTAGCAATTCGAAGCGGTTTGACAATTCGAGTTCAAAGTTCTCGGGGTTTTAGATATGTGCATTAGAAGGTCGGAGCGTAGACTTCATCAGACGCGATCTTTCCATTTTGACATTAATATTTAATGTGCCTCTGACCATTCGGTGATCACTGCCGGTTTTTACCCTGTGAATCACCGAGACATCATTAAATATTTGTCGCTTGGTGCTTATGATGAAGTCTATCTCATTTTTTGTGAAACCATCAGGGCTCATCCAGGTCCATTTCCTATGAGACGGCTTCTGGAAGAAAGAGTTCATCATAAAGAGACCCTCCTTCTTCAGAAATTCGGCCAGCCTCTGACCCCTGGGGTTGTGCTGCCCATATCCAAATTGCCCCACTCTCAACTCATCATCGCCCCGTTTGCCCAGTCGCGCATTGAAGTCACCCATAACTACTGTAAAGTGTGCTTTGGAAGTATGTATGGCTCTACTAATGTCCTCATACATAACTTCGACCTCATCATCTAAGTATGCCGAGGTTGGTGCGTAGACCGGTATGACTTTCAGCGCATATCTTTTGGATATCCTGAGTATCAGGTACGCTACCCTGCTCGACACACTAGTGATGGACACAACGTTGTTTATGAGTGACTTGTGGACGATAAATCCGACACCACCTTGGGACTGCTGTTCGCCCTCCCGGTAGTAAAACAAGTTGCCGGATTTTAAGGTTATCGTGTCCTCGCCCTCTCTTCGGACCTCCGATAAACCAACAATACTCCACCGCAACTTGTTTAACTCTTCTTCCAGCTCAACTAGCTTCTCATCTGTCCTCAATGTGCGTGCGTTGTATGTTACCAAGGCCAATTTCCGGTTTCGGTGGTAGCCGAATCTCTGCCGGAGATTCTTAGCACCCCTTGTCCTGTCGTTACCATGGCTGCTACCGTGGCCAGGAAGAACAGGACCGCTGGGGACTAGGGGCCTGGTTTTCTTACTTTCTTCCAAACGCCCCCAATTAGGGGGCGTTTGCCATACTCGCCACGCTTGGCAGGCGGGTTGGCGAGCGCAGTTATTGATCGTCGAAGTGTTAAGGGAACGCTGCTGCCCATTCCCTAGTTTTCCCTTAGTCGCCTTGTACGACACCCAATGGGATGAAATGGGTTGGTCCTATTCTAAGCCGGGAACCACGCGGCTAAAATAGTTCTACAGTAAGGAAAATACTCAGGCAAGCAATGTGCAATTTAGATTTTAAATGTTCATATCAACAACTCTATTATAATTTGATTAACTATTTTAAAATAAATTACTTTACTGAGCATACAATGTACTCCTGTTTATTTAGCTACTACCCCCGACTTTTTTTTGTGGTCTTGACTATAAATTAACTTTTGTTGCGCCCTTTGATTACATTACTGCTTAGATATATCGTATGCTTGGCTTTGTCTTGAGAATTGGCAAAGAGCTCTATTCTCCCAATACAAAGTATATATATATATATATATATATATATATAGACGGTATTGAGCTTAGTTATGCTGAAACATTATTTTTAGCGGTCATTCAGCGGTCAGCGAGACCAAATATTTTTATTGAATATTATTAATAATTTGGTAGACTCACGTTTTGTTTTCCAGAAGTTAGGGAATATACGCTATATTTCTCTGATAGTAACGTTATTTTCGGGTTCGTTTTATTCCCAAATCCCAATCCCTTCTCGAATATTAATTCCTTAGCTGCACTCTCACAATGGCGCAGCGGCACTCGGTGGCTTAACGAATTATGTTAAATTTAAAGTTCGCTCGACGCACCGGAGCGACGGCGCCAGCGCCGCCCTGACGCACTAGCGTCAGGTCCAATTCATGGAACTTTGCGAACACTTTTCTAAATCTTTCTTAAGAAAGACTCAATGAATGCGGTAAATTATTCTAGCACTGCTGAGCTTATTTATTATATAAAGATGAAAAACGAGCACTGTAATGCCTGTGTTCCCCAATAATAATATTAGCCCTGTTAAGAAACTGCCCCACCGTTGGGCACGGGCCTCCTCTCAAACTGAGAGGGCTTATGCCATAGTCTACCACGCTGGCCCAGTGCGGGTTCGAGAAACTCTTAGGTATGCAGGTTAGCTCACGATGTTTACCGTAAAGGTAAAGCAAGTGATAGTTTCGCACATACTTTCGAAAATACAGAAGTGTGTGCCTGGGTTTGAGCCCGAGAGCCTTGACTTTGCAGTCCAACGGTCTAACTATTAGGCTATCACTGCTCTCCGCATTATCATATCCTAACTGAAACATTAAACATTAATTATCTCGAGAGATAATTAATGTTTAATGTTTCAGTTGAACGCATTACAGGTAAATGATATGTAGCGATCTCGCGTGTCGTCTATAAAAGTAGTTTCTTACGGCGTTATACTCCACGCTACTGACGACCGGTTACAATCCAAAAAGCTACTATTGCAATAAAAATCTATGTAGGATTCTATAGACCTTTTACTAGTTATAACTACCTAATTTTTAACCAAGTAGACAATGCCTTACATTTGAACTTCGTTTTATTTTGCTTAAAAAATAGGAATGTATATCAAGTTAAAAGGTTTCGATGTCGGCGATTAAGAAACGGCGTTTAAATTTGTTTATGGTTTGAGTACCCACTCGTGAATCAAGTCCTCCAGTGTTGGTTGTGCCCGCCCGCCGCTGACTGTATTGCCGTTTTAAAAGTTTAGAAATACACAGTATTTAGATGCTTGTAAAAATATAAATCCAGACAGAATATTGATCACCTCCTACTAATTGACTACTTATTATTAAAAAATGTTTCTTTTTCTTTTATCTACAAGGTTTAACATCATTAACGCAAGACCTGAAAGTAGTTTGTTTTAAATCGGTGACTGAATTGATTCCAACTATTTTTAAAGTATCTTACATTTGTTTAAAATTTGCGAAAATTGTTTTTACTCCTTCGGTGTGCTATAACAAACTAAATCTATTTTTGATTCATAGCATGACGGAGATTTGCATTTCTAACGTATTTCTTAATACGTGAACATACACGTACAAGTTTCATTGATAATTGAGGTATAAAAGTAATTAAAAAAAGGGTAAAGCTTTAAATTTGGAAATTAGTTTTTTTTCATTAAATTTGTGAAGTAACTATCTAATTGGAGTGGAGGTCTTGCGTTATTTACAATACACCTTGTATATCATCACGCCACAACCCTTGCGACCTTTGCGACCCTTGACATCTATGCCTATGCCTACTGTTCTTATTCGGTTTTTTGCCACCACGCCGTCAGTGGCACCACACTTGAGTTAGTAGCAGTTTAATAATAGAAGCGAGCGGTGGTAATCCGCGGCGGTTCATGTCGCAATTCGATCTAGCCGATATTTGGGATTAGCTACCGGCTAGAGACCACGGACCACGAGTCATCAGGCCTTAAGCCGCAGGTCACAATGATCCATTCAGTGCCCTTATTCGTTACGACCAAACGCACTATGTTACGATATTTTCTGGAAATAATTGTGTAATGGTATTCTGTACGCCAGTAGAGTACGATTAAACGATCATTTTACCCAGTAGATGGACAGCTTGGTTCAGTGCTTTAGAGGTGGAGAGCCGCTTTGCCTACCGAATTCTGTTGGGTGTTCCGTGTGGTATCCAACCTGCGACTAAGTTGGATACCACACGGAACAAATCTTTACCCAAACCGAGGTCGAGGACGTGATTAAAGGTCTTAAACCGAAAAAGGGTACCCTGGCTCTAACAGCATTTCTAATCGCGTACTCAAATGCTTGCCCGCCTAAATCATCTGCCTCTTAGCCTGCCGTCCTTAATGCCGCCATGACGAACTGCACCTTTCCCACTGCACCTTCAGTGGAAGGAGGCCGACGTCGTAGGCATCCCCAAGCCCGGTAAATCTCGTGAACGTCCAACGCGTTACCACCCCATCAGTCTCGTCAACCCCTTGGCAAAGATCTACGAGCGCCTGCACCTGGCACGACTCAAAGACTTTGTATCGTCCAGGGGTATTCTCATCAATGAGCAGTTTAGTTTTCATGCCTAACACTCTAGCGTCCATAAAGTGCACCGCATAACGGAGCCCATCCTCACTGGCCTCAACAAACCCAAACCCGTCTACACGAGTGCCCCTTTCTTCAATGTCGCGAACACGTTCGACAAAGTCTGGCACAACGGCTTGACCTAAAAGCTTTACCAAATGGGAGTGCCGGACAGACTCGTTGTCATGTTACGCGACTTCCTGACGAATCGGGCATTTCAGTATTGCGTCGAAATGACGCGCTGTACTTCCTCTCCATACAAGCTGAAGTCCCACAAGGCTCAGCTCTCTCCCCCCTCCTGTTCAGCCTTTACACCAGAGGTTTCCAGATTTCTTTTCTCATAGTCCACTTTCAAAATTTAGCTGGTTCCGGTGGACCTCCTGCAGCTACATTTCTATCATATTCCCAAAACTCGACAAAAAATGTGAAGATTAGATCTAACTATTGAAACTGGTTGCGACTGAGTACCAAACACGAATTAATAGTTTTTGAAAAAAGTGAGAAACGATTGGTTAATTAATTGACTGATTGTGCTGTGAGTGTATGTCAAAAAAGTAAAGTTGGTCAATCAAAAAAGTGATTCCATCCAACTTTACTTTTTTGACATCTACTCACAGCACAAGGAACCAGTCAATTCTCAGTTATTTCATTTAGAAAACTCCCCATCCGGAGTGGTAATAATAAAAAGAAAAATAGTATATATTTTTGTGTTGTATTTATTTAAATATGTAATTATTAAACTATTCATTATTATTGTTATCATATTACATTGTAATATGATAACAGTCGTAATATAATTAAAAAAAAAACATTAATAACGTATCGTAACTTCTACAATGACAATCACAAAATAGTCAGAATTTTAATGGGCGGGCTGTAGTTAATGGATTGACAGCAAATAAATAATATTTGGCTTTAGTTTTGTGAGGAATAACCGCAAATCTCCCTGTACCGTGATAATCAATCTGCTCCTTTTTTGTTAAAAGGTTTGTAACGACACTAAAACTTTTTTTGACAAGATATGACGAGGGAAACGCTATCAAAAGCTTTCTCGCAATTCTCCACAGTCCAGGATATTTTTCGGGTAATTTTGCCTGCAGCCTAAATGTTTGATACCCTCTTTTACACTTCAATTTCAGCTCCCCATTAGTGCTAAGCTCGAGTAGCTGCTCTTGTAATATCACATTCTCTACTTCCGTTTCATCAAATGGATTTATGATCCATGGTGGTATTTTCATCGTCAGAATATCTTCAAATCTGATTTTGCAGTCATCATGCTGGGCAATTAAATGTTGAACGTATGTCTGAATATCTTCATCAAGGCATTCTATCTGTGACAAGTTTAAAAACTGAGAAAATTTGCGCCAACTAATATTTTGCTTCATCTATCTATCTATATCATCACGCCAGATCCCTTACGGGCAAGGCAGAGAGTACAGAGTTCCAACAGGCTTTGCTTCATAAATTTCAATTATCCAAGAAAAACTGAAATTACACCCTTAGTTTTAATTAAACTGAGGCTGTTCCCTTGTTAATGTCATTAAATTTTTTGAACAAATCTGTCAAATATGGGATGTCTGCTTTCAAATTGATCAGGTTTTCTTTTAAATCTGGATCTTTACTTTCCAAAAACTAAAACTGATTCAAAAAGTGAGTTAAACATGCATCTTTCGACAACCAGCGTACTTCAGTATGTAAGAGCAATCGTTGGAAGTCTTCATCATTTTCATCGCACAGTTGTGCAAATAAATGCGTATCAGCGCAGTGCTTCTTATTTTGTTAACTGCGTTAATCACAAATTGAAGCGATTGGTGCAATCGATCACTCAACATTTTACTTCTTCACTATCAAAAGCAAATAAATTTTCGTGGACCCCGCTTACGAATTGTGAACCCCCATTTTTTTTGTCACGCCAACGTATACCCTCGTCGAGTCTCCCGTGGACCCCTAGAGGTGGCCTTAGTTCCCAAAGTGGTCTCCCGTGGACCACTTTGGGAACTAAGGCTTTACACGACCGATATTCCTTCTTTGAACCTGAATGCCAGTATGACAGAGATGAGGAAAAAAATATACCGGCAATGCAAGAATGCCACTAAAACTTTAGTGAAAGAAAAGCGTGAAAGAGCCAGTATGATTGAGGAGGAGAGGCTGGCGAAGGACTTCGAGAACAACACCAAACTCTTTTGAAGCAAGGTGAGAAAGGCTCGAGGTTATTCGTCAGGCTCCAGAATGGAAAGGATAAAATCTAAAGATGGTGACATTCTTGCAGACACAAGCTGTGCTAAACCGGTGGAGTGAATATTTTGGAGAAATGTATGGAGATGACCCGGATGCCGATGCCGCAAACGTGCCCAAAGGCGAGATTGCGGCACCAGAATCAACGGAGGACATCACTATGGAAGAAGTTGAATGGGCGATAGGAGGTATGAAAAACGGTAAAGCTGCGGGAGTAGACATGATATCTGCCGAGATGATCAAATATGGTGAAACTTGCGTCCGGGACGCTTTCCGGGCCCTTGCAAACCTTTGCTGGAGGACCGGTAGAGTCCCTACAGATTGGCGCCGCGCAGGCATAGTACCCTTGTATAAAGGCAAGGGTTCACAATATGACTGCGCCAATTACAGAGCCATCAGTTTGATCAGCTTGGCAGCCAAGGTGTACGGTAAAATTATTGAACGGAGAATGCGCGTGATGTCCGATGGAATGTTGTGCGAGGCACAAGGGGGTTTCAGGTCCGGAAGAGGATGTTCGGATCAAGTCTTCTCCCTCCGCAACATTGTAGAAAAGCATCTGGCAGTGGGACGGAAGGTTTTCTGCGGTTTTGTAAATCTGGAGAAGGCATTTGACAGAGTTGTGCGAAAGAGACTTTGGGACATTTTGCCAGAGTATGGTATAGATGGCACTCTGTTGCGAGCCGTCCAGTCCACTTATGTGGACTGCAAGGCATGCGTACGGGTGGGAGGTAACAGGTCACCCTGGTTTGACGTTAAAATCGGCGTCAAACAGGGTTGCGTGTTGTCCGCTAGACTGTTTATAATATATCTGGATAAAAGTCTTCAAAGGCTGAAAGCGATGAATGAAGGTGTACAAATGGGTGACCTAGTGGTGAACCATCTACTTTATGCAGATGACGCGGTTTTAATAGCGCCAACAGCCACTGATCTGCAAACACTAGTCACAGTTATGAAAGAAGACTGCATGATCAATGGCTTACACTTGGATGTAAAGAAAACCAAGATTATGGTTTTTGAAAGGGAAGAAACCAGAACGAATGTAAGGATTGTGGTTGGTAACGATGTGCTGGAGCAAGTGAATGAATTGTATATCTTGGATGCGCCTTCAGTAAGGATGGGAAATACACCGCTGACATAGAGAGAAGAGTGAGTGCAGGGAACAGAGTGAATGGTGCGATGGGAAAGCTACTCGGGAGCCGGCACTTAAGCTATAAGGCGCAGCTGGCCATACATAACGGAGTTCTTGTCCCAACGCTGTTATATGGTAGCGAGAGCTGGGTATGTAAGAAGGAGAATGAAAATAGGATAAATGCGGTAGAAATGCGATCTCTGCGGAAGATGTGCGGAGTCACGCTGACCAACCGCATTAGCAACAGCGTAGTAAGAAAGCGAGTAGGTATGAAAGATAGTATCGGTGTAAAGGCGAGAAAGGGCATGCTACGTTGGTTCGGGCATATAGAAAGAATGCCAGAGGAAAGAATGACAAAACAGATATACAATGTGAAAGTGGAAGGATGCAGATACCGGGGAAGACCTAGACTATCTAACCCCGACCAAATAAACCGAGTCTTATCTGAAGGAAAAGTCAAGAGTCTCCGTAACCGGCGAGCGTGTATGAGACGAACTATGAGAGTCGAGGAAGCCAGAGAGGTATGTAAGGAAAGAACCTGTTGGAACTCTGTACTCTCTGCCTACCCCGCAAGGGATCTGGCGTGAGGTTATAGATAGATAGATAGATATTCCTCGTTCGAGTAAGGTGCTATTCGCGGATGATACCGCTCTCTATGCCTCGCATAGTAATAAGGGTTTCATTACCAGAAACCTTCAGGCAGCCGCCAACACACTAGGGGATTGGTTCAGGAAGTGGCGTATTGAGGTGAACCCGGACAAGAGCGCTGCGGTGTTCTTCTCTAGAGGTGCCACCCCACGCCCCTCCCTGCGCCACCCCAGAAGTAATCTTGGTCAAGTGACCATGTTGGACCTACCTATTCCCTGGGTCAAACAGGTCAAATATCTAGGGGTCACCCTAAACAATACCATGACCTTCGGACCGCACATCAAGCGAGTCGGTAACCGCGCAGCCTTTGTGCTCGGTCGTCTGTACCCAATAATCTGCAAGCGGAGTGAAATGACCCTTAGGAACAAGGAGACACTTTACAAAACCTGTATACGGCCCATCATGACGTACGCTTGTGATGTGTTCGGGCACGCTGCCCGCTCTCACATCGATAGACTCCAAACGGTTCAATGCCGTTTCCTCCGCAAAGCCGTTGGAGCCCCGTGGTTCATACAGAACGTCGATCTCCATTCCTATCTCGGTCTCGAACCTATTCGCGACTTTATTAAAAGGGCGACAACCCGATATTTCGCGAACGCATCTAATCATAGAAATCCGCTAATCGTAGCCGCCGCCGACTACAAATCTAACTTCCCTCCTATCAGCTGCAACCGCCGTGCGCGGCATGTGTTCACCGATCCTCCCGATGCCCTTACTCCCTTCTTTCGGATACAGATACCGCACACAGGATCAGACACCGACCTCGCCGGCAAGGTCGAAGAATCCCTTGTCCGTCGGCCGGTGCAGAGCAGCACGGCGAGACACCTAGTATACGCCCTCCCCCATAGCGACTGCCCAAGCCGAGGCCATTCCTCCTTGAGGCGCCCTTGAGCTAGTTGCCCTTCGCCCTTCTGGCTCGAGCGTAGTGGTTGCACGCTCGCCTTCTTGTCCGGTGAAGCTGTAAAGGCCTCGCGGCCAAGAGCGTAGATCATTTACACACACACACACACACACACACAAAACCCACCATTGTTATATTTTTTTCGGTATGGGTTATCGTGTATATGAAGTTTATGCTTGTAAACGCATGCACGACACAGGAAAAATTCCTAGTATGAAGCTACATTTATAGTTATCGTAACGCACCGCGTTATGTGTTTAATTGGTCATAGCGAATAAGAGCACTGATAAGCATTATCCTGATCGAACACATGTATATTAATACCCTGTAACGAGGGAACGGAGAGGCTTGCTATCCATTGAGATTGTAATCGATTTAGAATAGAGTGTTATAGGAGTGTTGTATGGAACATTTATTTACCGACATTTTTTTTGTACAAAAGTATAAATTTAATTGTCGTAACACTTCAACTATTCCAGTGCAGAACAAAAAAAAACACCCATAATCCCAACTGGCAATTGAACTTTTTGGATTCTCCAAACATTTTTAAGTGAAACCGCTCTGTACCTGCACAGAGAGCAAAGGGCTTAGCACGAATACACTGAAGTTTGCGTTACACTATCGAGCTGATATGCCATCCTTTTTAACCGACTTCAAAAAGGAGGAGGTTCTATGTTCGGTTGTATGTATGCTTTTTTTTTTTTTTTTTTCTTTTTTTTTTATGTATGTTCAGCGATATTTCCGTCAATTGTGGACCGATTTTGATATTTTTTTTTTGCATTGGGTTCAGTATATCTCCAAGGTGGTCCCATATTAATTTTATTGACATTGGACTTTGGACTTAGAAGATACACCAGGGAACTCCTTAACGACAAACAATAGGCATGTGTAAATTGCGATATTATGGGTATTACGTCAATCCTATAGGTACCCTACTATAGAATTCACTGGTCACTTAAAATTGTAAAATAAAAATCTTTTATAAAAAAAGGTAAACCGACTTCAAAAAGCAAAAAAATAAATATTTGAAGTCGGTGCCAAGTAACCGACTGCACCAACCAGCACCGACTTCAAATATTTATTTTTTTGCTTTTTGAAGTCGGTTTACCTTTTTTTATAAAAGATTTTTATTACACTATAAAGGTACTAAATATAGAAAAACGTGTCTACACGCTTTCTCGACAATGGTACGATAATGTTAATCTGTTCGTGCTAAACCCTCTGGAGAGGCGAAGTTTCCAATTGAAAGGCAGTTAAGAGGACAACTACTGGTATTTGCTGCGAATACCGCATCAGAACTCAATGCACTCTAGTGATAATGCTTAAGGAGATGTTGTTTTGAGGAAAACTAAGTTTCAGTTGAAGGTTTATCGAAGTAGCGGTACCATCATGCTGATTTATCTCGATCATAAATAAAAAAAGTTTGTTTTGTTATAATAAAATACGCATGACCTATTTGCAGTTAAGAAGCGTCGGTAGCCTTGCACGATCGTGATGCTCGTAGCGATCACTAAAGTTAAGTAACATACGGCTCGGTCGTTTTGAGGTGGGTGACCGTGGGTGGCAATTGAATTGTCGAGCGTTTCTGTACTTTGAAAGATACGGTAAGCCGTTGGTTTCGGTTTCTACTTAATGTTGTAGTCGTTAATCCAAACTGTATGCTTAATAGACTGCTTAACAAGTGCTATCAGTAGAAGCCACAAACCTACCTCCACCAAAATGGGTTGTGATTGATTATGACCTGATCTCACTCGCTATATTTATAAGCAAATATATTTTTCAGCATTGAGACAGTAGGTAAAGTTTAATTTATTATTTTACTGCCTGCACTATACCTGTGGAGGCTTATAGCAAATGCAACTAAGAACGATTAATTAAGAGTTCACCGTATCCACACTACGGTTTTAACTTCTCAACTCAGTTTAGTTTCCATGATGATTTACATTTCATAAGCAGTCATATTTTAATTTATTATTTATCACATCAGGTCTCCACCGATGTGAAAATATAGAAACGGATATAAGTGACGGACGGCTTTGACGATCGAGTAGTCGCGGGTTCAATTCCCGCACGAGACAAATCTTTGTGTGTCCTTCAGTAACCCAATATTTAGAGCGGTTGCCCTAGTATAACAGATTACGTGAGATTAATTGATACCCGAAGTGATGAAATTTCTTTCAATTTAGAATTACTATTGCAATCATAAAGTTATGCAGTTTCACCTACCTACCACAATTCTTTCTACATAACTCTTAAGCAGACTGACCGAACTGAAAAATCTCAGACGCAAACCTAATTGAGTAAAATAATGAAATTCCAAGATCTTCTTCCTTTTTCTAACAGCCCGACTCGACCAAGCTCTGTTAAGTCCGAGCTTCAGGGCCCGGCGTTGAATCCGGATTGTTTGTACGCCCGGGTATTCCTTTGTCTCCTGTGAACCTGTTCTACCGCCGGGGGCTAAATAAACGAGTGGCTAATGAGAATTAACGGATTTTGTCATGTTTTGTGCTTAACCTAAAGATGTCACCGTACTCACGGGTATATTGCCTTGGGGATGGTCGCACACGGATGTATTGTGAATATTTGTTCCACTGAAGTAATTTCTACAATTAAAATCACAGGCAGTGATCTTATTGTTGGAAGAGAATAATAAATAACGTCATGCCTAGTCTTCAAACAGAGGTGTACTGTAAACACCTACATTTCGACAGTTTCCAGTGGCCGTTTCTAGGCTTACAGTGTTTATCATTAAGTAAATTATGACAATTTTAACATTACTGTAGTTTTGTGCTACCACAGGGCTTATGGTTTTCACTAGAAAATTATGCATATCGGAACACAAGCATCACGCCCTGAATGATAAATAGAGATTTTAAAAATTTTAGTTGAGTTTTAACTCCATCGAATGGCGCGCCGGATCTGACCCGGTTCGCTCGGCCAGCAGATCTGCGTTTGCGGCTAATCCGAATCTCGTGGGTGGTACCCTAATGCTGGATTACAAGAGAGAAGTAAATAAATACTGAACAGAATTAAAACTTACTGAGTTCTTAGATTTACGAGAATATTTTGCCCGTATGCTCATAATATATATTCTTTATTTTAAAATGAATATTCCCATGCGCTGTGCGGGGATTGTACCTGCGAATATTTGACAAAGTAAGTTAAGCAGTCTACCTTTTTTCGCTTAAATCAAGTCGTCGTTGTTTTGCAAAATTACTTTTACAGTCAACTTAAATATTACGTGAAAATTTCAAATCCTTTTCATTGCGTTGACAGCCGGTCAAAGTTTCTTCACTTTTTATTACGATTCAGCAATCACTGACTCTTATTGACAGAATATACACGTTATATCATGTAATTTTGGGCAATATACACACAAAATATGGAATTAATTTAATTATTTTAAATAAATACGACGAGAGGTATTTTTACTATAGCTCTCGTCGTATTTAGCCAGTGTTGCCAGCCCAAAAAAAAAACCTACGTTTATTTTATCTACGTTATGTGCTTATAACTGCACTGCTGCATTATGTTGAAAATATGATTTTTCATATCCCATCCTTGTCTGTTCGGCGGATAGAGAGTACTTTTATTTAAATATATTAATAATTTTGTATACTCACGTTTGTTTTCCAGAAGTTAGGGAACATACGCTACATTTCAATAAATAGTAACATTAATATCAAGTTAGTTTTATCTCCAAATCCAAATCCTTTCTCGCATGTTAATCCCTTAGCTGCGCGCTCCCGGCTAGCGAATTATGTTCAATTTAAAGTTCGCTAGACGCACTGGAGCGTCGGCGCCGGCGCCGCCCTATCGCACTATCGCCAGGTGCGATTCTTGGAACTTTGCGAACACTTTGCTAAATCATTTTTAAGAAAGACTCAGTCAATGCGGTAAATTATTCTAGCACTGCTGTTTATTTGTTATATAAAGCTAGCTGTGGTTGGTAACGATGTGCTGGAGCACAAGAGAATGAGTTTGTATATCTTGGATGCGCCTTCAGTAAGGATGGGAAATACACCGCTGACATAGAGAGAAGAGTGAGTGCAGGGAACAGAGTGAATGGTGCGATGGGAAAGCTACTCGGGAGCCAGCATTTAAGCCATAAGGCGCAGCTGGCCATACATAACGGAGTTCTTGTCCCAACGCTGTTATATGGTAGCGAGAGCTGGGTATGTAAGAAGGAGAATTAAAGTAGGATAAATGCGGTAGAAATGCGAGCTCTGCGGAAGATGTGCAGAGTGAAGCTGACCGACCACATTAGCAACAGCATAGTAAGACAGCGAGTAGGTATGAAAGATAGTATCGGTGTAAAGATGAGAAAGGGCATGCTCCGTTGGTTCGGGCATATAGAAAGACTGCCAGAGGAAAGAATGACAAAACAGATATACAATGTGAAAGTGGAAGGATGCAGATGAAGACCTAGACTATCTAACCACGACCAAATAAACCGAGTCTTATCTGATGGAAAAGTCAAGAGTCTCCGTAACCGGCGAGCGTGTATGAGACGAACTATGAGAGTCGAGGAAGCCAGAGAGGTATGTAAGGAAAGAACCTGTTGAAACTCTGTACTCTCTGCCTACCCCGCAAGGGATCTGGCGTGAGGTTATAGATAGATAGATAGATAAAGCTGAAAATAGAGCACTGTAATTACTATGTTCCCCAATAATAATATTAGCCCTATTAACAAACTGTCCCACCGTTGGGCACGGGCCTCCACTCAGAATGAGAGGGCTCATAGTCCACCACGCTGGCCCAGTGCGGATTTGCGAACATGACACGCCTTCGAGAAACTCTTAGGCATGCAGGTTTTTTTAACGACCTAGCAGCAAGGAATATACGAGTACTTCCGAAAAGACAAAGGTGCGTGCCTGGGTTTGAACCCAAGACCTCTGATTTTTTAGTCCAAAAGTCTAACCACTAGGGTATCACTGCACTCCGCATTATTTTTGACGGACGATTTAGCGTAGTGGTTAAGAGCATAAGCCGCTCCGCCCTCTGTCTAATAGGCGCGGGTTTGATTCCCGCACGGGAGAAAACTTTGTGTGACCCACAATTATTTGTTTCGGTCAGGGTAAAATCTGGGTAAATGTCAATTTTCATGTTTCTAAACGCACCTACGACACAGGAATAAATCGTAGTGAGGGGCTACGTATTTAAAAAAAAGAATTATTTCCCAAGAGGGTAATTAATGTTTAATGTTTCAGTTGAACGCATTATAGGTAAATGATATGCAGCGATCTCGCGTGTCGTCAATAAAGGTAGTTTCTTAAAGGTAAATAAAATCCATAAATTGCTACTATTACAATAAAAAAACTGTGTAGGATTGTATAGGCCTTTTATTGAACAAAACTATTCAATTTTTAACCGAGTAGACAACGCATTACATTTGAACTTCATTTTATTTTGCTTTTGAAAGTACATCAAGTTAAAGGGTCTCGATGTCGGTGATTAAGACACGGCGCCATTTAAATTTGTTAATGGCTCTTACCTACTCGTTAATCAAGTCCTCCAGTGTTGGTTGTGCCCGCCCGCCGCTGACTGTATTGCCATTTTAAAAGAGTTTAAAAATACACAGTATTTAGATGCTTGTAAAAATATAAATATAGACGGAATATCGATCACAAACTTATTGATTACTTCTAATAATTAATTTTCCCTTTTATCTACATCAATATCATCACGCCAGCACCCTTGCAGGACAGACAGAGAATACAGATTCCCAACAGGTTCTTTCCTTGCAGACCTTTCTCACTTCTTCCATCCTTACTTTTCCCTTCCGTTTTTTTTACTTCCACTAAATATTTAATAGCATACAAATTAAAAAAAAAAAAAAAAATTATTATATCACCGCCGATAAAAAGGTAATACTTAAGTTTATTTTTATTATATTCTCATTTCTAGTTTGCCTCATGTGCACTTGCCGTAATAATTTAATATAGGATAAGGATATTTTGGCCTATGGAAGACATTGACAGGGCGTCGGCGTAAAATTGGGGTTTCATTTAGTAACATTTTCCTACACCCAGGGAGATATTTCAAGAGGCGGGTCCGCATGGATACTAATTAAAAAAACAGCTTGGGTAAATTTCATAGCAAACGGCAACTCTGCGACTGACATGAAGTGACAATTCACTTGATAACAGCGTTAGTTCCGATTTTGGTCGCGGGCCAAAATATCCTTATATAACTGTAGATTCATCAAAACACTTCTAAAGAAGGTTGTAAAATAATTTTAGAGTCCTCACAATTTTAAACAGGTATAACCCTTGCCAGAAATTGGAGTATGTCAATGCTTTCCGCGTGGTGTTTACTGTATGTTACTGCGGCTCCCGCCCTGCCACTCCTGAATATTCAAGTTTTACTTGCACATGACACTGCGGAGCCTCACTGAAAGCGAATAAAGACTACAATGTCCTTTTCTATACATGTATGTTTTATTTAGAAACAAAAAATTGTGGGAAAAATTTAGAAAGACTGCATTGGTGGTGATTAAACCCGTGTCTTTGCATTGCACTAGAATGACTATAAAGAACAATTAATTATAAGTAAGTTTAGTGCCGAAATTACAAACAAAGTATTTGATTTTTTTTAATGATAAGTAAACCATTATTTATCATTAAAAAAATCAATTAAAAAAATATCATTAAAAAAACCATTTCTTAGTTGCCTTCAACAAGAAGAAAATATTATACAAATTAAAATCGAACGAAAGTGTTTTATTTCGTTCATTCATTGATTTCCCAACCATAATATATAATAATAACCAAATTATTGAACGGAGAATGCGCGTGAAGTCCGATGGAATGTTGTGCGAGGCACAAGGGGGTTTCAGGTCTGGAAGAGGATGTTCGGATCAAGTCTTCTCACTCCGCAACATCGTAGAGAAGCATCTGGCAGTGGGCCGGAAGGTTTTCTGCGGTTTTGTAGATCTGGAGAAGGCATTTGACAGAGTTGTGCGAAAGAGACTTTGGGACATTTTGCCAGAGTATGGTATAGATGGCACTCTGTTGCGAGCCGTCCAGTCCACTTATGTGGACTGCAAGGCATGCGTACGGGTGGGTGGTAACAGGTCACCCTAGTTTGACGTTAAAATCGGCGTCAAGCAGGGTTGCGTGTTGTCCGCTAGACTGTTTATAATATATCTGGACAAAAGTCTTCAAAGACTGAAAGCGATGAATGAAGGTGTACAAATGGGTGACTTAGTGGTAAACCATCTACTTTATGCAGATGACGCGGTTTTAATAGCGCCAACAGCCACTGATCTGCAAACACTAGTCACAGTTATGAAAGACGACTGCATGATCAATGGCTTACACTTGAATGTGAAGAAAACCAAGATTATGGTTTTTGAAAGGGAAGAAACCAGAACGAATGTAAGGATTGTGGTTGGTAACGATGTGCTGGAGCAAGTGAATGAGTTTGTATATCTTGGATGCGCCTTCAGTAAGGATGGGAAATACACCGCTGACATAGAGAGAAGAGTGAGTGCAGGGAACAGAGTGAATGGTGCGATGGGAAAGCTACTCGGGAGCCGGCACTTAAGCCATAAGGCGCAGCTGGCCATACATAACGGAGTTCTTGTCCCAACGCTGTTATATGGTAGCGAGAGCTGGGTATGTAAGAAGGAGAATAAAAGTAGGATAAATGCGGTAGAAATGCGAGCTCTGCGGAAGATGTGCGGAGTGAAGCTGACCGACCGCATTAGCAACAGCATTGTAAGACAGCGAGTAGGTATGAAAGATAGTATCGGTGTAAAGATGAGAAAGGGCATGCTCCGTCGGTTCGGGCATATAGAAAGAATGCCAGAGGAAAGAATGACAAAACAGATATACAATGTGAAAGTGGAAGGATGCAGGTACCGGGGAAGACCTAGACTATCTTACCACGACCAAATAAACCGAGTCTTATCTGATGGAAATGTCAAGAGTCTCCGTAACCGGCGAGCATGTATGAGACGAACTATGAGAGTCGAGGAAGCCAGAGAGGTATGTAAGGAAAGAACCTGTTGGAACTCTGTACTCTCTGCCTACCCCGCAAGGGATCTGGCGTGAGGTTATAGATAGATAGATAGATAGATAATATATTACATTGGCCATGTTAGAAAAAAGTTTTAGATAGAAAACTTTGCTAAAACTGAACTTTTAGCTGTAGTCATATAGGCTAGTATACGAAAAGATTGATCGGTGGCGATTAAAATTCGGTTTCAATGATTTTAACAGAATTGAGACTCTGTAGGCCAAAACAAATAGCAACCGCTTGGTGTCGATTCTATTCGATCAAAGTCAAACGTTTGAGCGCAGACGATAGAAAATAGGTAGCCAAGTGTACAATCACTTGTCAAACGACTGACTCTATCCGAAAGATGAAAAAAATAGTAAATGTTATCTATAAATTCGTCGGCAAACATCAGTTTGACGTTCGAAAATCACGAACTTGCAAATATCTACAAAGTCAACTATTACTCGATTCGAATAGTGTAAATAATAACAAAATCAGACAACATAGTCAAATATAAAGGCCGGCGTGACTTTATAAAAATATATTTTACAATATAAAATAAATTATGAATACTCAAAATATTAATGCAGTCAATTAATATTACTTAACGTTAGTGCGAACGGTAAGAGAGCTGAGTCGATATTAAATGTACTTTGCTTGGCGATGGCTATTTATAGGCATCGTCAAGTAAACAATTCTTTCTAGAACGAACCCACGCATTATGCGTCTTATTAATTGATATCTGATTATACTGCGTCCTTCGTTCTCGATATAAACTATATTAGCAGCTCTCTCGAATCGCTTGGCAACCGCGCGTCATTCAGATACTTCAAAAGTCAACGCCGCCTCTATGGTATCTGTGGACATAACCTCTGCAACCATTCTTTTGAAAGCGCGGCACCCGATGCTTTGTAATAAAGTTTTTGGTCGACATTTAATTTAATAATTTTGTTATGGCACTGAAATTATATAACAAAAAGGTTGTAATATACTCAAGTGACCTTGTAAAATAAATTTAAAACATCGTATAGGCAAATTTAGAAAAGTTTACGTCCTGGCAAAGGAGTACATTCTAAAAAGATCAACCGATAGTTGTTTATGTGTGGTGTTTTCAGCTTAACTTGTTTATTTATATAATATCTAATATTTGGAGACGTGAATTTCGTCATATTAAAATTTGGGAAAGCTTCGTAAAAGTAAACTTATGAAGTCTATGTCCCTATTCGTGTACAAACAGTTTAACACGAAATATACCTGAAAACGATTATTAACCGTCTATAAATTGGCAATGTTATACCTACAATAAGAGAAATTAGGGGGACGTTCATCAATTATGATGATTGTTAAGGATCGATAGCATTTTAAGGACACGGGTGATGTACGAGATACATCGACGTGGTCCGCAAGACTTGACGATAATTCAAGGACACGAGTGGTGTACGAGATACATCGGTGTGATCCGCAAGACTTGGGGCCCATACGAGATATGTGCTGAAGGTCATACTACTCATAGGTTTCATCCATGAGGTGTTCCTGTACAGTTCACATTTCTACAATGGTAAGAATCAAAAATGTTACCTAAAATACATACCTTAAACATGCCTAAAACAGTAAATACAAAGACTATTGCTATAAACTATAAGCAATTTGTCATATTATATCTCCAAAAGGAGACTTACTGAAAGGGTAATTAAAGTGACATTGTTTATGTATAACAATACATTATGAATAACAAAAGTGACTCCTTTGCAGAAACATAGTGTTTTTATTGATTTCATTATTAGACTTACTTGTATAATAATACTGAAATAGCCAAAACTGGAGCTTATTACACAAAGAATTGTGCAAAATTATGAGTACTTGTATTAAAAAAGTTAAATCCAGCAATACTTATTCCTGAACAGGGTTTATAACCAAATAAGCCAAAGTAATATACTAATGGAAATGCCTGCTGTAACTGACAAGCAACAGGACTGTAGATACATTCCAAATATAATATCTTATCCTACCGATGCTGCGGCAGGCAGGTTGTGGGATAATTTGTGTTATGCACAAAGATACTTAAAAGATAATATAAAATACCTGGTCTATCCAGTTAACATGAAACTAATAATTATCTATCAATATTATCAACCCAGACTCCTTGCAGGGTAGCCAGAAAAGATGAATCCTAACAATACAGTCATGAAACCTTTATTGAGATAAGAACCTTTAAGGTCAGCAATATATATTTTGCATAAAAGGAGTGTTAATATAGTAGATTATCAATATGGAATTATTAACTAGCTAGTCATAGCCAGTAGTTAAAATTTCATAAAACGACCACCGTTGTAACCAATATAGAACAACAATCCTCATCCTGGGTGTGAAAATATTAAGTCACAGTGTACCTATCAGTTCACCAAAAACAACATCACGTTGGACATTGGAAATCTCCTACCAAAGAAAGTGAGGTACAAAAAGCATGATAGGCATTTTACACAAGGACTTGGTTTTTAAGTTGCTGAAAAATTCAGAAAAACAATCAGGAATACAACATGGGTTTTACAAAGAAACCATAATATTGGCGGCTAAGGGTATTCACTGACTTTGGTATGTATCTATGACACTAATAATGCCTTCAACGACAAACATAATTTTATTGGTTTTGTGCAAGTACTTGCACTTCAGACAAGTGAATCTTGTCCTACATATGTTTAACATTATGTATAGAAACATTATTATTAGAAACACTATTGTTTAATAATTGATATATATAATAAAAATAAAAAAAAACAATAAAACAAAAACTTAATGCTAACAATAGACCTTATAGTCATAATAAATATACTAATAAAATATTTATTAGTACCTATTCAGTTTTCTATTATGTAATGAGTTCAATGGTTTTGCGTTTTTTGATTATTTCCAGCAACAATTATAGTGTACTTAATAATATTAGAAATTTGAGGCACACACAATGGAAAGCTATACATCAATTCATTATTTGGAGAATTAGATGGTTTTACTGTATTTTTGTTTGATCATATGATAATCAATAAATAATATGTCATTAAATAAGATTATTCAAGAAATTAAAACTATAAAAAATAGGTTTGTAATTAGTTTGGAATGTGTACAGTTATTTTGAACACTAGTGATGTTTCTGGTATAGTTATGATAACACAAGCACAAACGGCTACCATTAAAGTAACAAGTTGGTTTTAGAGCACTATATATGTTGTAATTTATTTAAAGGTGTTTCAGTAATAAAAATAGGATTGAGATATCACACAAAAATTTGCAATTTTGGTATTGTTATATTTAAATTATTACATCCACATGGTACATGTATCTTATAAATAGGTATCTATATATAAAAAGAAAATAAAGTCATGCAAATGACTAATGGTAATAATATCCATTTGAAAATTTAATGATATTATGTTGACATGCTACGGTGGATGAAATATTGAGTTACAGTATTTGAAAGTATGGATTATCTTAAACAAGAACAATCAAAAGCATATGCTTATCACAGGTATGATAAATATTATGTAGTATCAGCAATAATCTAAGTCCTAAGGAACTTGATATTATTTATTTATTATTAATGGGGGATACATAATAATAAGTGGAGTAGCACTCGATTCTCACGGTTAGACATCTAGAACTAACTAGAAAGTTACACATTGCATTTTTTTTACTTATAAATACAGTCACATACAAAGAAGCAAAGGAAGTGTGGTATGAAATGAAAATTTCATGGTATGAAATAATTCAGTTATGAATAGGATTCCCAATATGATACAGTTGTAACCCGTGGTTCGGTTTAGTCGACTGTAACTTATTCGCTTCTTAAGTTATTACTAAATTAGGAGTGTATTTGTTCATCAGTAATGTAATTGGTTCAGGTGTGGCCCGATCGTATTGCCAAAACGAATGTTCGCGGGCGTTATTGCGCAGGAACGAATCGTTAAGTAATACATAAAGATTTATGTAGCCAAGGATTTATTTGTCGGCGCACACTCAGAACATGGAAATGATTCCGGGATAGTTTCGAAATTTAAATTGAATTAATAATAGTGGTATAGTAATAACACTGGGGTAGGTTATGTTTGTTTACCACGCATTAGTACTGCCCTTCGTTCCAGACTCTAAAATTAGGGGGGGGGGGGGGCGAGATTATATAGGTAAAGCACATAGCCTTATGTGAGGAATATCTCCAGATAAGATGTGTGTGTGTGAGTGATGTACGCTGATGGCCTCGAGGCCTTTACAGCTTCACAGGACTTAATTCCATATAAGCTCATTAGTACAAAGGCCTCTAGTACAAAAAATGTTAAATTTTGATATATGTAATGTTACTTATATTTTTAATCTTTAAAGATTAAAAATATAACTAACATTAAATATAGCAGAATGTTGATATATAAAAAAAAAAAAAAAAAAAACAAATTAAATATGTAATGATAGCAAAAACATTCTTATAATAACCAAATTAATTCGTAGCCTTTGTTTGGTACGGTACTCAAAAAGAGATCATTTAAAAAAAAAAAAAAAGAACCACATGCCTGTTGGAAAACACATTAGTGGGGAAATAGGTTTCCCTGTTATATTTGTATCATATTGTTATAGATTGGGTACTAACAGACTTTGTTTTCAGGTCTAGTACACAGTAAGGGTTTCTAGCTATCTATCTATCTCTATCCATATTATGACGCCAGATCTCTTGCAGGGTGGGCAGAGAGAGCGAGGTTCCGACGGGTTCTTTCCTTGCATGCCTGCCTGACTTTCTTCACTCTCATAGTTCGTCTCATAATGGTTGTCAATGATACAAGAATTATTATAAATGATTTAATTTTATATAAACAAAACTCTAGATGGGCAATTCCTCAACTCTTGTTATATAGAAGATATCTATAGAAGAAAGATCTCTATAGAAGACATAACAGATGGAGACTGCACTGATATCTGATAAGTAATGATTGATTAATATTACCCGGTATTCATGAATTTTGGACAACAGGTGTGGTATAAAGGTACATAACAGGTGCTTTAAAGGTTTTGTTGGGATGGATCTACACTACATAACATTACATGTTATAGAATTTGATTATAAATTTATTTTAAATAAGTTAGACAGACTGGTTGTAAGAAACAATATATGTATATATATTTGTTGTGTTTGTGTTGTATGGCAATACAAAGAACGGGAATGTGTTATAGTACAAATATACTCATGATATGTTATTTTTTAGAGGTCACGCTCAAAAAAAAAAGCCTTTACGTGGTATACTTCAACTTTACCCTTATAGCTCTAAACAGCTGCTAATATAATTTATATCGAGAACGAAGGACACAGTATAATAAGTGATCAAACGAACTTACCTGAAGTGAAGTTTGACCATTATTATACGAAGTCCTTCGTTCGAAGATATAAGTACCCAACCCGCCCTGCCCGTTGGTAAAGTTGAAATGTACTACTTCTAAAAGGAATGGTTGCAGAGGTTATGTCCACAGATACCATAGAGGCGGCGTTGACTTTTAAAGTATCTGAATGACGCGCGGTTGCCAAGCGACTCGAGAGAGCTGCTAATAGTAGATGCCCACAAACCTACCTCCACCAAAATGGGTTGTGATTGATTATTACCTGATCTCACTCGCTATATTTATGAGCAAATACATTTTCAGCATTGGGACAGTAGGTAGAGTTTAATTTATTATTTTACTGCCTGCTCTACACCTGTGAAGGCTTTGCTATAGCAAATGCAACTAAGAACGATTAATTACGAGTTCACCGTATCCACACTACGGTTTTAACTTTTCAACTCAGTTTAGTTTCCATTATACATTTCATAAGTAATCCATGTTTGAATGTATTTTTTTACACATAAGGTCTTAATCGATATAGAAACGGATATAAGTGACCGACAGCTTGGTCCTGTGGTTAAGAGTTTAAGTCGCGCCACCAACTGGATCGAGTAGTCGCGGGTTAGATTACCGCACGGTAACAAATCTTTGTGTGAGTCACAAATATTTGTTTCGGTCTGGGTGTTTGTGCATGTGAATTTCGTGTTTGTAAACGCTGGGTGCGTTTACAAACACACAGAACACAGAAGAGAGTGGGGCTACGTTTTTTTTAATAAAAATAAAGAAAACGTCACCGCTGTAGCTATGATAATGATTACAAGTAACATTGATTTTAGACAACAAGAGCGGCGAGTCACACATATTCTGTGCAATTTTTACTAATGTCACTATATCAGCTATTTTTCTTCTTTCGTGCAACGGCAGTGTATGGTATTTACGACAACGAGATTCATAATTAGAGTCAAAACTTTGGCATTTGAACTGCAAGAATCTAAGAAATCGGCGTTGTATGGATTCAAGCCTGTTTACATAAATATTATATCGCGGGTTCCATACTTGAGAGCAATACTCGAGGATGCTACGCACCAAGGAACAATAGAGGATTTTGATCACTTTTATGTTATTAAATTGTGAACTAGATCTAATAATAAATCCCAATACTTTGGAGGCTTGTTTAGCTACGTGGTCGATATGTTTCTCATATGTTAATTTAGTATCATGTATGACACCGAGGTCCCGGATTCTATCCACCTTTTGCAGCTCCTGTCCTTGTAAAAAATATTTACTATGGATAAATTTAATTTTGCGGGTAAAAGAGATGAATAAACACTTATTAATATTTAAGTCCAATTTATTTGAATAGCAGTAACGTTCAAAGCTGTCTAAATCTTCTTGCAAGAGCCGACAATCGTTAGAGCTACTAATTTTTTTGAATATCTTTATATCATCCGCATAAAGAAGAATGTTTGAGTTGTTGATACAGAGGTTAACGTCATTTATGAATATATTGAAGAGTAAAGGTCCAAGTAAAGATCCCTGTGGGACACCGGAAGGGACATTATTCCAGACAGAAGTAAAGCCGTTAACGACTACTGCCTGAGAGCGATTTTCAATGTATGAGGTAAACCATCTGTATAGGTTACCATGGATACCTGCAGAGATCAGCTTTTGCAATAATATTTGATGATCAATGCGGTCAAATGCTTTGCTGTAGTCGGTAAAAATAGCATCAACCTGCCCCCCAGAGTCCATACCTGAAGTTATAAAGTCTGTGAAACAGAGCAGATTAGATAGTGTTGATCGCATTTTTAAAAAACCGTGCTGTTCAGGTATAAATGTTGGAGAAACCGTTTCATAAACTTGAGTATATATTATTCGTTCAAATATTTTGGCAAAAATACACAATTTAGATATTGGTCTGTAATTTTTAACGTCGTTTCTGCTACCATTTTTATGTATTGGAGAGATGAACGCGGATTTCCAGATTTTGGGTACATTTCCTTCAGAAATAGAGCGCTTAAAGAGAATAACGAGAGGTTCAGTTAAACACTCTGCACAGGCAACGATAAATTTGGGTACGATTTTATCAGGTCCCGGGCTTTTAGTCAGATCTAGAGTTTTTAACAGTTTACAAACTGTATCGGCATTGACCTCAATGTCACTAATATAGTTGGATGTATTACTAACAATTGATGAGTTATCCGAAGGAGATTGAGCACATTGAGAGGTTGAGGGACGGAAGGTAGAATGGAAATAGGATGCAAAAAGATTGGCAATTCCTTCTCCAGTGCTAGCAGATTCGCTATCATTATAGAGTGTCGAAGGTAGTGAATTATGACCACGTTTATTCGATTTAATAAATGACCAAAATAATCTGGGATTACTAATAATTGAATTTTCTGAATGTTGTATATAATTTTTATAGCACTCATGCTCCAATTTTTTAGCGCGTTCACGAAGTAAACAGAAAGTATCGTAATCGCTACTATTACCATATATTTGGTGTTTTTTTAAATATTTATACTTCTCCTTTAATATTTTTTTTAAGGGAGCGCTGTACCAAGGTGGGAAAGTAGAAGTAGGAATTAATTTATGGGGGATATATTTATCGCGCAGATCATACAAATAACTATAGAATATATTAGTGGCATCATCTAGTGTAATATTGTTTAAACAAACCTTCCAATCGACAGCTTTTAAAGAAGATTTGATGGTTTCATAATTAGCCTTGTCATAATAATATTTGAGCCTAGAGCTATATTCTAACAAATTCTCCTTAGTAACGTGTAATGTAATTTCTAACGATTTATGATGCAGATCTTCCGGAACCAATGGGTCATTACATGAGTTTACAGTCACTTCCTTGTTACATAACACATAATCCAATAACCTGCTGTTTATATTTCTATTTAAATTATATTGATTTAAGTTACACTCAATTAATGTATCAAAAAAGTACACCTGCGGCTCGCCAGTAACCCCCAAAGGCTGTAGAGAGCTTAACTCGCCGTACCAGTCAATATTACTCAGGTTAAAATCACCTAATATTAAGAATAAATCATTGGGACAAGAATTAATTACAAACGAAAGATTTTCTGTGAAATTATGTAGCTGTGCATTAAAAGAATTGCCAAGATTCTCCTTACAGAGATATAAAGTACAGATATGAAGCTTATTTTTAAGTCTGTTAACATTTTTATTATTCAATGTAACAGACACCCAAATATCCTCTGCGGAGGAACGCCATTCAGGGCGTTCCACCGCTGCCAAGTTCTGGTGTACGGCTAAAAGTACTCCACCTCCGTACCTCTCTCTCGTAGACAAGTACTGCCTATCCCGTCTCCAAATAACATACCTGTCATCAAACAACTCGCTGTTATTTATACCTTCCAACAGCCAAGTTTCGGTTAATGAGATAACATCGTACGATGACAGTTGTAGGTTTCGTTTAAAGTCGTGCGTTTTGGTACGTAAGCCTCGAGTATTTTGGTAGTATGCACTAATTGCGGTGGGAGCCATAAGGATTTAATAAAATAAAAACACGAGCGAAACAATTAAACGATAAAATGCAAAGTTGACTAGCTAGTAGCACCTGTAAAATAAATACCTGTATATAAGTATTGCACGAGTATAATATGTAACACACTATTTTAAGACCTAAACGGTAAAATAAATAAATAATCAGATATAAAACTATAAAATTAAACGATTTGTATCCAAAAAAAGCATAATATGAAATGTGTGTATCGCCGCCACTTATTACGACTGATTTTAATAATGAATAGCTCCTTTTTATTTTTATAGTTAGGGTAGACAAACAATGGATTCTAAGCGCCCGTCCCGCGCATTTCAACCATTGCGCAAGCCAATGCGAACGTGATTCGCAAAAAGCGCAACCGATAGTGAACGTAAAGGACATGTATAGGGCCGTGCGCGCGAGCGAAAGCTCTGCGAAGGGTTGTGAACTTACATGCGATAACTGGTTGTCCGCTCCTATGTGACTCAGGTGATTAACGATAGAACAAAAGAATCGCAAAATGCGTATGGTTCTCAAACTGTTCACAAATTTAAAGGATAACAAAAATAAACTTAAGAAAGAATATACTAATAGTAACAAATAGTATAAGTGATTTATATGATTTTTGTTAGATCGTTTTCGCTTTTTATAAAAAATATTGGCGATGTATCAGATTTCCTGGCCATAATTTTTTAAAGTTTCACCCAAATATATTGAAAATTACGCTCTCTCGCCAACACTCTTGCTTTGCTCAATAAGTTCTTATTTTTCAGTGTTAGATGGTCGTTAACATAAAAATTACCGGTCGACGAAAAGCCCAAATCAGAGAGAGTGAGTCGTTTACTTTTACGCGCCAACGCCACTAGTTCTTCTTTGGTATAACGATTGTTAAACGCTATAACTATTGATTTAGCTGTGTTCGGCACCCGAGTTGGAATACGAGCAATATAGTTGATGTCTTCTTTTCTGAAGCGAAACTCACATAGATTGCCGATCCTCTCTGCTATTTCATACAGATTCTCATTCTTTTTCTGGGGAATCCCTCTAACCTCAACGTTGTTCGCTCTAGCCCATTGGTCTCTGTCGTCCAGTTCCCGGTTAAGTCTGTTAATTTCTGATTGGAGGTTAGGTATTTGATTTGACACTTTCTCTACCTGGGACACTCGTACTTCTAGAGAATTGATTGTGCTCGAGAAGTTACCAATCAATTCGTGTGCCATATCTAGGGAATCCTTTAAATTGCTAACATCGGCTTTAATAGTCTTGATATCTTTAATCAATGATGCTAACGGAGATAGCTGCAATACGATCTTGTCTAATTGCTCTTGAATTTTATCCAGCTGACTTGGCATTGGATAAGTCAGAGCCGGTGATGGTAGAGGACTCGACTTACACTTAGGGCAACGCCACGTGTTCTTTCTGTCACCGAGCTTTCTGTAACCATTTTCCGTTACTCCAGCACACCCAAAATCGAACTGATTTTTGCAAACACTGCATATCGGACCGTCCGAATGTTGTAGGTCACAACTTGCGCAGGTAAACATAGTGATAAACTTTGAGAAACGCTGGAAGATACGTATAGTTAAACGAACGGGCGTGTGCACCACAATAAAGCCAAGCGGCGACTGGCGACTTTATTACTATATTGCTGTAATCTTCTAGAAGATGAAATGTATAACATATTTTATGTGATTAAATAAGATGCTGCAAAGTCTATAATGATAGTTACAGAAAGGTTTAGTGGTTCAAGCTTAAAATATGCGCATGACAGTATAAAAACTGTAGATCCCATACACAAAATTATGCACAGAGCTATTTTTGAATTTTAATTATTTTATTTTTTAATTATTTCGGCTGAAATATTTCAGCAGAGTTTAAGAAGCGAGTTGAACAGTATCGTTTTAGAGAAAATCCGTAAACATAACAGCAGACTAACACAAGATGAGAAACTTTGAAAAAAACATAATCGTTTGAGAAACTGTTTTGTATGCCTCAATGATGCTTCCTTCCATTACGACTTCTATGATTAGTCGCTGTAGGCGTAATAATACCCTGCCATGAATAAATAAATTATTCAGCAATTTAGCAGTGACACAATACACTCTCTCGTCTTCTCGGAACAAGGCGCTTGTCTTATTAACAAACTTGTTAATTCCGCCGCGCCAACTGCCATTCGATGAGTAAACAATACTTCATTACCTCCCTCCCTCTCCCACGCGTTAGTCAACAATGCTTCAGTACTGCGTTCTCGCTCAGCTGTATGCTAATTTAACCTAGTTTCGCTGCAAATTAGACCACTCAGAGTTACTTTAGCAACGTGGAGCATTCTAAGCGTTCTTGCTATGGTATTTTAGTGGAAATAGTGAAACAAAAGTAGGTTCTACTACTTCTTAGTACTTGGAGAGTATGCAGTAGCGGTACGATTGTGCTCCATAGAGCAGGAATTCGAGGCACTGAATCGTGATTTCGAATTAGTATTGTATTATATGAAGTTTACGCGTTGCAGCTGCGCTGCTGGCGATGGATTCAAGAGTTCGAGCGCTAAATGCATGTACGGTCGCAGCACGATTGGGTCGCTACAGTGCGCGTTGTTTATTTATATGGATTTACAAAGCAGCGTGGCCGCAGCGCTGCCGCCGAGCTCCTTTGGGCGGTAGTTTGCGGCAAATTTGAAGGCGCCCTTACTTTATTGCTTTCACGGCATATTAAAGTTTACACAAATACAGCTAAAAATATTATTGTATACCCCTGGTCTGTCAGTCAACGTCATTACTACTAAATTTACTCTATAACTGCTTTTCTATAGTAGGCATATGATTTGGTAATGAATATCTAATTTGATTCCTAAATAAATATCATCCTAAATATTATTTCGTTGATCATGATTTTCATGTTCCATGTCTATACAGAGTGGATTTCTAGGAAAACGGTCTGAGGAGACTATTTCGTATATCTCTCGCCTGATAAACAAATTTTCGTTTACAATAAAATCATATCATTTATAGACCATTTAAAAACACGTTGCTGCATGCTAGGAAGTATTCATGTGTGGTGGTGTGTTATTACAAACTTGACGGACGATTTAGCGCAGTGGTTAAGGGCTTAGCCCGCCCCGCCCACTGTGTCTAATAGTCGCGGGTTCGATTCCCACACGGGACAAATCGTTGTGTGATCCACAATTATTTGTTTTGGTCTTTTGTGTATGTAAATTTTCATGTTTGTAAACGCACCCACGACACGGGAATAAATCCTAGTGTGGGGCAACGCTTAAAAAAATAAAAAAATTACATGCACAAACATATATTTGTGAGTCACATAAAGATTTGTCCTGTGTCAGTATTGAACCCGCGACTACTCGACCCTGTAGGCGGCGGCTCAAGCCCGTAACCTATGGACCAAGTCGTCTGTTAAACTCTTTCATCTTTTATGTACTTGGATTCATAGAATATAGATCGACATAATAAATAAAATGGTGACATAAACGAAACCGAGGTCGTACATAACGTAACACAATACGATTTAGCCGAACAAAGCCATGTACATTTTTAAGTAATTTTAAATGCAAATCCCGCCCTCGCCTCCCTATAAGTCGTAATACAATGAACTCGTAATCTTCCATTACTTGGAGGGTCAGATACGAAGCGCGAACACGCCCGCTAGCCTTGTTGAAGATAAGTACAATAAGTATATAAAGTCAACTTTTGACAAAAAGGGCGAAAAATAGATGTTGATTGAGTCTGGCTTTATCGGAAAAGATAAGATAGATAGAGTCCTTTTTATTGTACACCAGTAATATTACAACTAATTTCACACAAAAATATTAAACTTAAATATTAAACTTTTAATACAAAACTCTGTAATCTCTGCCTATCCTGCAAGGGATCTAGGGCGGTGATATAATAATAGATAGAAAAATATTAAAAAAACAGCCAGCTGGCGGTCTTATTGCTAAAAGCAATTTCTTCCAGAAAACCAATGCTTTGGAAGAAACAACATGAAGAATAGGGCAGTATATAGCATAAGATACATCATCATGCCTGTATTCCTGCAGTAGAGGAGGCGGTGTACTGCAGTAATTTGTAATAATGGGTAAGCGTATTACCTCTCAATCCTCGCAATCTCAGACCTCGGACTGCAGCTTAGGATTTTTATATAAAGAAACATCAAAATACCACGTCGGCCATACGGGCCGACCTAGGTAATACACCCAGAACCTTGTAATCACCAGTTATATGACTCGCTACGAGACCAACGAGAAAGTCTGGTTTTATATTGCACCCTATAGTACATTTTTAAAAACAAGCTTTTATAGCAAATACAAAACTAGAATTACTAGATTTTTTTTTATATTTTCGCACACTAGGATTAATTCCTGTGTCGTGGGTGCGTTTACAAACATGAAAATTCACATACACAAATACCCAGACCGGAACAAATAATTGTGGATCACACAAAGATTTGTCCCGTGCAGGACTCGAACCCGCGACTATTAGACGCAGTGGGTAGAGCGGCTTAAGCTCTTAACCACTGCGCTAAATCGTTCGTCAAATAAAAGCTTGTTAAATAAAAGCTTGTAAAAAGAAAATGTAAAATCGGCATAAAGAAAAGATACGACTATTCCAAATTGTTCTACGATTTTACTCAGAGCACACTTGCAGAAAACTTAGTTGCAAGCATTTAAGATACGCATTGCCATGAAAAATGAATTTATTTATTTTTAAATTTTACTATATCCAAGTAAATTATTTCCATGTAAGAAAATAAATACGAGTGCGTAGACTCCCTACAACATGGACCGATGACCTGATGAAGGTTGCGGGAGAGACCTGTATGCATACAGCACATCGGTGGTCGTGGCCATCTTTGAGGGCGGTCTTTATCCTGCAGTGGACGTTTTTCGGCTGTAGAGAAAAACAAATAAATATAAAATAAATAATTAAAAGATATTGGCAAGCGCAGCGTGGGACGGCCGAAAAAAGACAATTTGTCCGACCTAGGATTCGAATCCGACCTTTTTTGGGCACTACCCGCCCAGTGCGCCACCAGAGAAACGAGGTATTCGTAAAGAAGTAAGTCCTTAATTCCTCTCAAAGATGTGAAATTCTTAGGCATTAAAATGCCCATTAGCATGCCGCGCAGTACATCCCGCTCTGTGCAGTAGCGATGCGGCGCGTCACGAGCTCTGGGGTTAATTCTACTAGCAGAACACCGAAAAATATACCCTTAAGCACTGCTAAGCTACCTACTTAACTGTTTTTTGAATTTACTTCACTATTTCAAAATGGATGCATAACGATCATGTTTGGTTGTACCTTACTTTTGATTATTTATAACTGAGAAATAATAATGTACTACTGAAATTTTGTAAAAATGTCTGTCATACAACGACTTAATTTCAATGCATATAAGATTCATTGAAGTATTTTCGTAAAATTAATTATGTTAGAATCCACATAATTTGTAGGCGATTATTAGCATTTCGTCTCTGAAAAATCGATATCGATTGTTGTCTGTGGTCTAAATCTAATTTACTGATTTTTGAACAAGACGGTCATTCTGCGATTGACCACCGAATAGTGACGACTGCAAGAATAAAGAAGTGATTCTGTTATCCTGGAGTTTAATTTATTAATACTTCAGAAGCCAGGATATTAAGTACTCCACGCCCGAAAAGAAAGGTTTCGTATAAGTTTGATATTTAAGCAGCGACCCGGTAAGTGATACGCATTATCTATCTACTTTTTACTTTATCTGAATATAATGTGTTTTTGTGAATTAAATCGTTTGGTGCCCTTAATTTTATAAGACTTTATTTAAAGATTATGCTGAATGCATTAAAGTTAGCCGTCGACATATTTCCAGCGTTTTTAAATACGATAAATATCTACCCACATATGCTTTTAAAAAAAAAGTTTTAGCTACCTTTTGATTTATTACACTAACTGTTGCTTATATGTGAGCTAGATTTTGATTCAATATAGTGTTGGTAGTCAAGGTCAACCTGCATCGTAATAACTGTATTCCCGTTATTTTTTTAAGACTTTTATTTACAGAGTGTTATTAAGAAATAAGTCCTTGTTTCGGTTCACTAAAGAATTTGTCAGGAATGTCTACCTACACATAACTAATATTATAATATTAAAGATTTTCCCGAATGCTTTAAAATTAGCCATCGACATTTCCAACATTTTTGATTGCGATAAATATCTATCACACATAAAATATAAAATTAGCTATTGATTGTCTGTATTAATTGGTGTTTATATATGGGATATATTTTGATTTAAAATAGTGCTTACATTCATACATAGAAGTGTGTTCTCGTTATTTTTTTTTGACAATTATTTACAGAGTGTGTTACTTTCAGAAATAAAAGTGTGTTCTCGTTATTTTGTTTTGACAATTATTTACAGTGTGTGTTATTTTCAGAAATAAAAGTTCTTGTTTCGGTTCATTATCGATTTTGTCAGGGATACCTACCTCCTACCTACGCTTGACTATTATAATATATAAATTACCCTCACTTTATCTTTTCACTCAGAATATAAATAGTACTTAGAATTTTTAATTGTATGCCTGACCGAGGTTTCCCGCCTGTAAATTCACCACCATCCAGAAAACGTAAACGTACACTCCAGCCCAGGTTGAGTCGTAAGCGATATCGGAGTGTACCAGTAACTCATCTCAATCAAGCAGCTCTTGCGGTTACCAAAGACATCGTCGTCACCGTTTATTCAGTAAGATATCTCAATTGTCTGGGCGTCACGCGCGTTTGCATAAAAGTAGATATAGACTGGAACTCTGTACTCTCTGCCTACCCCGCAAGGGATCTGGCGTGATGTTATAAATAGATAGATAGATATAGACGAACGAAATCGCGCACGAATTCTTCATCTTCCTGTCGAAATAGTATATGCTATTCACGAGTTAGGGATGAACGTCGCCACCGTAAAGAAAATCGGTCAAAATCACGACAGCTTCGTCAAACGCGATCACGATCTCGGATCATACGATCCTATAGTCGCCATCGTTCACGTTCTCCTTGACTAGATAACCCAAACTGTACCAACAAAACAACGTCTCCAAGTGAATCTACAAATGTGGTTCTCGGAAAATTAGTGGCGACTTTATAGGGTGGGGGTGCTCGTGGTATTTTATCATCCCATGTACAAGGCTCTCAAAATGTGATTACGGAGTTTGATCCGAATTCAAAATCTGCCCATGAAAGACTCTTATATATACTCGATCGTAAAAATTAGGAGTCAGTAGAGATCTACGGTTGAACAGAGCAGCAAACTATTTACTTGGCTCTGCCCAAGTTATGTGGTTTAGCCAAGAAATTTTAAGAAAGAAGTTTAGCTGGGCACAATGGCAAGATAAATTATTATCAGCGTTCCCATTCGAACAAAATTACGCGGATTTATTAACAGAAATGTTAAATCGTCGAAGTAGTCTCAACGAAACGCTTGTTGAATTCTACTACGACAAAATATGTTGATAAACCGATGTCAACTAATTGGAAGGCAAGCAGTGGATTGTATTAGTCAGGGCATATTCGATCATAATATTAGAATGATTGTTTAGGGAGCACGTTATGACAACCCAGAACAAGTATTAAATTATTTTCGTAACATATCTCACGGCAAAAATGAGCAACTCATGTTTAAAAAGTTTCATGCCCGTGATTCTCAAATAGTACGTTGTTATGGAACAAGGACAAAATTGAACGAATAAAAATATTATAGATAATTCTGGTCCCCAAAAGTCTTATTTACTAGGACCTACTTCAATTGCGCCGAAGCAGGTCACATAGTTCAGGCATGCACAAAAGAAATAAGCCTGTGTGCTAGATGTAAACGGTACGGTCACGTTGACTCAAACTGTAGATATTAACATGACTACGCTGATAAATTATCCAGAAATACTCCAGAATCAAACACCTCATCAAAAAGTACTAAGTATAGGATATAATCGTGATGATAATAAAAAAAAAAAAATATTACAAGCAGGTCGTAGTTAATGGCGTAGAGATGCAAAGATATATTGATTTCGGCGGTGAGTGACCACATAGCACGACGATAGCACTCTCATCATGACCATTTTTACCCACGTTACGAGGATTCATAATACCGCTATTGTTCCTGTAGTTTGTGTTACAATTCGAGTGACGTTAGACTTAGTCTACGTAAAATTACCTACTTTAGTCTCTAAATCACTTTTACCAGCTGATATATTAATTGGACAGTCACTTACTGAATATCCAAGCGTAAGATATATTTGGATAAAAGTCTTCAAAGACTGAAAGCGATGAATGAAGGTGTACAAATGAGTGATCTAGTGGTAAATCATCTACTATATGCAGATGACGCAGTTTTGATAGCGCCAACAGCCACTGATCTGCAATCACTAGTCAGTTATGAAAGACGACTGCATGAAAAATGGCTTACATTTGAATGTGAAGAAAACCAAAATTATGGTTTTTGAACGGGAAGAAACCAGAACGCATGCAAGGATTGTGGTTGGGAACGATGTGCTGGAGCAAGTGAATGAGTTTGTATATCTTGGATGCGCATTCAGTAAGGATGGAAAATACACCGCTGACATAGAGAGAAGAGTGAGTGCAGGGAACAGAGTGAATGGCGCGATGGGAAAGCTACTTGGGAGCCGGCACTTAAGCCGAAAAGCGCAGCTGGCCATACATAATGGAGTGCTTGTCCCAACGCTGTTATATGGCAGCGAGAGCTGGGTATGTAAGAAGGAGAATGAAAGTAGGATAAATGCGGTGGAAATGCGAGCTCTGCGGAAGATGTGCGGAGTGAAGCTGACCGACCGTATTCGCAACAGCGTAGTAAGAAAGCAAATAGGTATGAAAGGAATATCGGTGTAAAGATGAGAAAGGGTAGGCTCCGTTGGTTCAGGCATATAGGAAGAATGTCCGAAGAAAGAATGACAAAACTGATATACAACGCGAAAGTGGAAGGATGAAGGTACCGGAGAAGACCTAGACTATCTTACCATAACCAAATAGACCGGGTCTTATCTGAGGGACAAGTCGGGAGTCGCCGACGGTATTGGGCGTTTGATCACTTTCAGCTTGAATAGTGATCACGTCTTTATCCCTAAAGATAGAATTATAGCTCGAGGGGTAGGCATACCCGGAGCTATTGTAGGTTTGATAATAAAAATAATAACTTATTAATGTAAGGCGTATACAGCACAACTGTTCTCCGATAAATATAGACGATCTCAACATAGATTCGGATTTCGATCCCAAAAAAAAAATATCGCCCGGGACTCAGATTCAAAATGCCGACTGCCTCAGTCGTAATCCTTTACCTAGTACTAGCCACGACCTATTAGAACTTGACGTGTGCATAATGAACAGTTCTTGTTGGCTACCCAATTAAGCGATCCTACGTTAAAATTCATTAAAGGTATTCTTGATGAAAATTCCGCAGAGGCAAGAGATATAACTATGCACTAAAAGATGGGATGATATATAGGAAGGTTGGGACAGATTTAAGATGGGCGGTTCCTAGAGACGCACGTTGAAAGACTTGTATGCTCTGTCATGATAAAAGCGGTCACTTTGCTTACGAAAAGACAATAAGATGAGAAAAGACTATTGGTTCCCTGGTATGGCTCGCTTTATCAGAAAATATGTTAAGGCATGTATTCCCTGTGCATACGCAAAGGAACCAACTGGTAGAAAACAGGGTCTCTTACACCCTATACCTAAACCAAGTACACCATTTCATTGTATTCATATAGACCACGTAGGCCCATTCGATAAGAGTAGAAGCGGTAACACTTATATTTTAGGTATAATCGATGCCTTTACAAAATTTATCGTCTTAGGCGCTGTTAGGAAGACTATGAGTAAAACATCAATACAGGCTATGCGAGAGTTTGTCGGGTGATTCCGTACACCACAAGTTATAATCTCAGATCGTTACGAAGTTTCCAGCGTGAGTGGTCTTTCGAAAGGGAAATACAAAAATATTTATTCTGCTGACAAAATAAAACCCTGGTTAGGCCCCGACCCCAACTTTAATACTGATATAGATAATAAAAGTTGTCAATCTGATAACGAGTAGTCAAAATTCCTACCTGTACAACTCCAATCTTTGAAAAAAAAACACATGATCCTGAAAATTACAATCTATACACAAACCTGTAGTATTATTATACGTATTATACTCACCTTGTCCTGAAATTACCTGTACAATTTCAATGTGGCCAAAACCGAACTCTGGCTGCCAAAGGAACCACGCAGTATTTATTGAAGAAGAATGGAGCAACATGAAAAATTAACACCATCAGGCCGACACACCTTGTGCGTGTAAGCAGTGAGATGGGTTATCTATGTATGTATATGACATCAGGCCGACACACCTTGTGCGTGTAAGCGGTGAGATGGGTTATCTATGTATGTATATGACATCAGGCCGACACACCTTGTGCGTGTAAGCAGTGAGATGGGTTATCTATGTATGTATATGACATCAGGCCGACACACCTTGTGCGTGTAAGCAGTGAGATGGGTTATCTATGTATGTATATGACATCAGGCCGACACACCTTGTGCGTGTAAGCGGTGAGATGGGTTATCTATGTATGTATATGACATCAGGCCGACACACCTTGTGCGTGTAAGCGGTGAGATGGGTTATCTATGTATTTATATGACATCAGGCCGACACACCTTGTGCGTGTAAGCGGTGAGATGGGTTATCTATGTATGTATATGACATCAGGCCGACACACCTTGTGCGTGTAAGCGGTGAGATGGGTTATCTATGTATTGATATGACATCAGGCCGACACACCTTGTGCGTGTAAGCGGTGAGATGGGTTATCTATGTATGTATATGACATCAGGCCGACACACCTTGTGCGTGTAAGCGGTGAGATGGGTTATCTATGTATTTATATGACATCAAGCCGGCACACCTTGTGCGTGTAAGCGGTGAGATGGGTTATCTATGTATTGATATGACATCAGGCCGACACACCTTGGGCGTGTGAGCGGTGAGATGGGTTATCTATGTATGTATATGACATCAGGCCGATACACCTTGTGCGTGTAAGCGGTGAGATGGGTTATCTATGTATTGATATGACATCAGGCCGACACACCTTGTGCGTGTAAGCGGTGAGATGGGTTATCTATGTATGTATATGGCATCAGGCCGACACACCTTGTGCGTGTAAGCGGTGAGATGGGTTATCTATGTATGTATATGACATCAGGCCGATACACCTTGTGCGTGTAAGCGGTGAGATGGGTTATCTATGTATGTATATGACATCAGGCCGACACACCTTGTGCGTGTAAGCGGTGAGATGGGTTATCTATGTATGTATATGGCATCAGGCCGACACACCTTGTGCGTGTAAGCGGTGAGATGGGTTATCTATGTATGTATATGACATCAGGCCGACACACCTTGTGCGTGTAAGCGGTGAGATGGGTTATCTATGTATGTATATGACATCAGGCCGACACACCTTGTGCGTGTAAGCGGTGAGATGGGTTATCTATGTATGTATATGGCATCAGGCCGACACACCTTGTGCGTGTAAGCGGTGAGATGGGTTATCTATGTATGTATATGACATCAGGCCGACACACCTTGTGCGTGTAAGCGGTGAGATGGGTTATCTATGTATGTATATGACATCAGGCCGACACACCTTGTGCGTGTAAGCGGTGAGATGGGTTATCTATGTATGTATATGGCATCAGGCCGACACACCTTGTGCGTGTAAGCGGTGAGATGGGTTATCTATGTATGTATATGACATCAGGCCGATACACCTTGTGCGTGTAAGCGGTGAGATGGGTTATCTATGTATTGATATGACATCAGGCCGACACACCTTGTGCGTGTAAGCGGTTAGATGGGTTATCTATGTATGTATATGACATCAGGCCGACACACCTTGTGCGTGTAAGCGGATGGTCACCTATTGGACATCACAGGAGGATACACATGGCGCGTGCACGTGGTGGTACGGGACATGCAGGAAGAAGACACGAACGCGAATGAAGATTGAATGAGGACATTCAAAGTAAAGGATGGCCGAAGTTACAAGTGATAAATGCTGTAGTGGTTTACATGAATAGTGTTCTGATTCTGTATGTTAACAAAGGCTAACGTTAGGGTTTCAGAATGTTAAGGTTTTAGTTTCCTTTCTTTTTAGTTCTCTTTTTTTTCGATATTTTTATGTTAACAACATTTTCTTGACTTGATTACCTAAAACATTGATTTTCTGTATAATCAAGCTTAAATTGTATAAATCCAAAAACTAAATTAGATACTTAATTTGATTAAGTCATACGTGTACTTTTATACATTTTTATAAATATTAAAAATATATATATTTGTTTATAGTACATATTTATATTTGATAAAAATGTTGTTATTTCTTAATAAAGATGAATAATATCATTGTGGTAAAAGACCAGGGATTCCAATCGTTGTTTGATATACCAGAGCTATAAATATGCCTGAGGACAGGCAAGCCTCAGGATGGCCGATTGTTAGAATCCACATAATTTGTAGGCGATTATTAGCATTTCGTCTCTGAAAAATCGATATCGATTGTTGTCTGTGGTCTAAATCTAATTTACTGATTTTTGAACAAGACGGTCATTCTGCGATTGACCACCGAATAGTGACGACTGCAAGAATAAAGAAGTGATTCTGTTATCCTGGAGTTTAATTTATTAATAATTAGAATGATTTTTTTTTTTTTTATTATAAAATATTACAAAAATTAACTAGTATCTTGTTGGCTTTTTGTGTCATGAGTGAATTAGGAGAGTGGAGGACGCCCGAGATGTTTGTAAGAAATGAACCTGTTAAAACACTTTACTCTCTGCGTATTCCCCAAAGAATTTGGTGTGGTGATACAGATAGATAGAATGACTTAAGATCGATACAGAACCGTTAAGAAATCTGAATTTGATCAATTTAACGTTGTAAATTAGTGGAATCGGTCCTTTGTTTATCAGCTGGCTGCAGCGCGCGGTACCTGCCGGCCTCAGATAACCGCTAGGCAAACGGATCCAAAGATATTTAAACTTCGACTTTTATTTTACAGAGAGGGAATTCCCGCGCACATCCTCCCGAGCGATGCGTTAATACAATTAACTAATATTCTGTATCTATTTATTATGAAAAGGGTTTGTTGTTTGTCATGTTATACAACAACTGGGACTCTTATTATTTAATGTACTTATAAAAATATAGTTCAATTAGCAAGAACTGTAAAATATTGCATTACACAGATGATTTAAAAAGGTTTAGAGCTATACAATCATATTCCATGTTTTATCACAGAATGATCTTGACAATCTTCAAAATTACTGTATTATAAATGGATTAAAGTTAAATATAAATAAATGTAGCGTAATAAATTTTACCCGGGAAAAAGCCCAATATTCTCATATTCAATTTGTAGTAAAGCTTTTCAAAGACTATACGTCTTTGAAAAGCTTAGGGATTTCTTTAGGGGACTCAAATGAGTGTGGTCTTGACTGTAAATTAACTTTTGTTGCGCCCTTTGATTCTATTACTGATTAGATGTATCGTATGCTTGGCTTTGTCTTGAGAATTGGCAAAGAGTTCAGATGATGTTCTATTATGATAACACTTTTTAATTCCTTTGTTCGCTCTATTCTCGAATACGCTTCTACAGTATACCCCCAATACGAAGTATATATATAGACGGTATTGAGCTCAAATCAAAACATGTTTAAAATTTACGTTATTGACACGGTTATGCTGAAACATTATTTTTAATACCCGTGCCTCGCCTATTCAGTGGTCAGAGAGACCAAATATTTTTATTGAATATTATTAATAATTTGTTAGACTCACGTTTTGTTTCCCAAAAGTTAGGGAATATACGCTATATTTTTATGACAGTAACATTAATTTCAAGTTCATTTTATTCCCAAATCCCAATCCCTTCTCGGATGTTAATTCCTTAGCTGCACTCTCACAATGGCGCAGCTGCACTCGGCGGCTTAACGAATTATGTTCAATTTAAAGTTCGCTCGACGCGCCGGAGCGTCGGCGCCGGCGCCACCCTATCGCACTAGCGCCAGGTCCGATTCTTGGAACTTTAAGAACACTTTTCTAAATCTTTCTTAAGAAAGTCTCAGTGAATGCGGTAAATTATTCTAGCACTGCTAAGTTTATTTATTATATAAAGCTGAAAAAAGAGCACTGTAATGCCTGTGTTCCCCAATAATAATATTAACCCTGTTAAGAAATCGTCCCACCGTTGGGCACGGGCCTCCTCTCAAAATGAGAAGGCTTAGGTCATAATCCACCACGCTGGCCCAGTGCGGGTTTGCGAACTTGACACGTCTTCGAGAAACTCTTAGGCATGCAGGATTTTTTAACCATGTTTTCATTCACCGTTAAAGCAAGTGATATACTATCGAAACCCGAGACCTCTGACTTTGCAGTCCAAAGGTCTAACAACTAGGCTATCACTGCTCTCCGCATTATTTTGACGGACGATTTAGCATAGTGGTTAAGAGGTTAAGCCGCTCCGCCCCCTGTTTAATAGTCGCGGGTTCGATTCCCGCACGGGACAAAACTTTGTGTGACCCACAGTTATTTGTTTTGGTCTTTTGTGTATGTAAATTTTCATGTTTGTAAACGCACCCACGATACGGGAATAAATCCTAGTAAGGACTACGTATTTAAAAAAAATCATTTCACAAGAGGGGTAATTAATGTTTCAGTTTGCCGTGTGAGGACGGCATAAGAGTACAATCTTCCCACCGCATGCTGGACAGACAGCGGGTCGTAAGAGGCGACCAAATCCAGCGCAAAAATACTGCAAACAGCGGTAGTTCACACAATGCAGTACTTCGGTGCCACATCGGAGGAGGGCTTGTCTGGGCTGAGTGTGGTCGGAAGCAGGACACCACTCCTTGGGATGGAGGCACCTATGGCATTCATAGCCCTAGGCAGTTGGATTACTGCTGGGAATAACATCCTTTCCTAAAGATGTCGTACTAGACACCCAAGGAATACCAGAAATGAGGGTGGGCAGCAGCGTCCCCTTATCTCATATAAAATCCCACACTGCTATCGTCAACCCGCCTGCCAAGCATGGCGATTATGTCAATAACCCCCCAAATGAACGACACTTAAATTAAACGGCCCCCAGACCCCGGCAGCCCTGCCGGCATCTTCCTTGGCCAGGACTAGCAAGTTCTGGCCAAGGAAGATGTGGAGTGGCCAGGCCTCCCACAAGGTGGTAAAAGCTGGATACGTACAGCACAAAGCCGGTCGTTGTGGCGATCTTTGGGGGAGGCCATTGTCCTGCAGTGGACGTCTTTCGGCTGATGATGATGATGACGATGATGTTTCAGTTGAACGCATTATATAAAAATGATATGCAGCGATCTCGCGTGTCGTCAATAAAGGTAGTTTCTTAAAGGTAATTAAATCCATAAATAGCTACTATTACAATAAAAAAAAATGTGTAGGATTGTATAGGCCTTTTATTGAACATAACTATCCAATTTTTAACCAAGTAGACAACGCCTTACATTTGAACTTAATTTTATTTTGCTTAATAAAATAGGAAAGTACATCATGTTAAAGAGTCTCGATGTCGGCGATTAAGAAGCGGCGCCATTTAAATTTGTTTATGGCTAAAGTACCCACTCGTGAATCAAGTCCTCCAGTGTTGGTTGTGCCCGCTCGGCGCTGACTGTATTGCCATTTTGAAAGAGTATAAAAATACACAGTATTCAGATGCTTGTAAAAATATAAATCTAGACAGAATATCGATCACCTCCTACTTATTGATGCGTATTTAATATTTACTTACAAAAGCAACTTAATAAAATAGGAACATTAAATATTTACACCGTTTAAATAAAATAAAAAAAATACTATGTAAACAAAATTCTTGTAAATGTTCAAATGAAGTTAATATTTGCAAAAAATATATTTGTGTTATCGCTGCCGCTTGGCAGTGTGCCCAGAACGGTGGCAGGATTGCCACGTTGTATGGCAATGCTTATCCTCTGTGCGGGGTAAGAACCAGCCCTCTAATTACTTATTAAAAAAAGTTTTCCGTTTATCTATATCATGACGCAAGATACTTTGCGGGGTAGAAAGAGAGTACAAATTCTCAAGAGGTTCTTTTCTTGCAGACATCACATACTTTTTGCATCCTTACTTTTTCTTCCGGGGTTTTACTTCCATTTAATATTTTCAAGCATACAATTATTGTAAGACCACTGGTAAAAAGGGCATAATACTCAAGTTTATTTTTATTTCATTCTCATTTCTAGTTTACCTAATGCGCACTTGCGAAAATAATTTAATATAAGACAAGGATATTTTGGCCTATGGAAGACATTGATAGAGCGTTGGCGTAAAATTTGGTAACATTTTCCTACGTCCAGGGAGATATTTCAACAGGCCGGTCCGCATGGATACTAATTAAAAAAAACAGCTTGGGTAAATTTCATAGCAAAAGGCAAATTTGCGACTGACATGAAGTGACATTTGACTTGATAAAAGCGTTAGTTTCGATTTTGGTCGCAGACAAAAAGACCCTTATAGTATAACTGTAGATTCATCAAAACACTTCTAAAGAAGGTTGTTAAAATAATTTTAGTCCTTAAAATTTTAAACAGGTATAATCGTTGTCAGCAATTGGACTATGGCAATGCTTTCCGCGTGGTGTCTACTGGATGTTACTGCGGCTCCCGCCCTATCACTCCTGAATATTCAAGTTTTACTTGCACATGGCACTGCGGAGCCTCACTGAAAGCGAATAAAGACTACAATGTCCTTTTCAATACATGTATGTTTTATTTAGAAACAAAAGATAGTGGGAAAACTTCAGAAAGACTGCATTGGTGGTGATTAAACCCGTGTCTTTGCATTGCACTAAAATGACTTTAAAGACCAATTAATTATAAGTAAGTCTAGTGCCGAAATTACAAACAAAGTATTGATTTTTTTTAATGATAAATAATGGTTTTGTTAGTTGCCTTCAACAAGAAGAAATTATTGTACAAATTAAAATCGGACGAAAGTATTTTATTTTGTTCATTCATTGATTTCCCAATCATACTCGTAATATATTGTTTTTAGTCACCATACCATATTTATTGATAACATTGGCCATGTTAGAAAAAGTTTTAGATAGAAAACTTTGCTAAAGCTGAACTTTTAGCTGTAGTCATATAAAGAAAAGATTGATGGCGATTAAAATTCGGTTTCAATGCTTTTAATACAATTGAGACTCTGTAGGCTAAAACAAATAGCAACCGCTTGGTGTCGATTCTATTCGATCAAAGTCAAACGCTAGAGCGCAGGCGATAGGTAGCCAAGTGTACAATCACTTGTCAAACGACTCACTTTATCCGAAAGATGAAAAAAATAGTGAATGTTATCTATAAATTCGTCGGCAAACATCAGTTTGACGTTCGAAAACCACGAACTTGCAAATATACAATACAATACACTACACTACAAAGTTATACTATTACTCGATTCGAATAGTGTAAATAATAACAAAATAAGACAACATCGTACACATTGGAGCTTAGCACTTAATTATCTATATAATATAATCGTTTGTCTTTTAGGCACGGCGACCTTCTAAAGGATTGTTTTTATTTTGTCGGAATTAGGTAAAAAGGCTTCGTAAATGTTTCTTTGTTTATTTTAAATCTCTCTATTAGTAAAACATCCAGCATTTCACTTATTTTTTCCAACATAACAACAATTCTCCAGCTGATTAAACAATCGCCATCTTGTTCATTGGCTATCTAGAGGGTCTCGGCGTTTGCTTCGGATGGAATAAATCAAACGCTCAAGTCCGCGATTCGCTTGTCAAAAATGTTACTTGATTATGGTTTTGTATGAGGAAGTCGTTCGTCGCCTGGCGTTATGTTTCATCAAATAGAATTATTAGCACTTGTCTACCGATTTCAAGTTTGAATCCCTAGATAAAATGGCTTATCGTCACATTATGTCAATCTCATACATTTATGATTCTATTCGACTAGTGTTTTTGCCACTTTTCTAGGTCTATTGTTCTTATTCGATTTTTGCCACCACGCCGGCAGTGGCACCACACTTGAGTCGGTAGCAGTTTAATAATAGAAGCAAGCGGCGGTAATCCGCGGTGGCTCGCGTCGCGAATTCAATCTAGCCGATATTTGGGATTAGCCACCGGCTACAGGCCACGGGCCACGGGTGATCAGTCTGTCAGCCGTAGGCCACAATGATCCATTCAGTGACCTTATTCGTTACGACCAATCGCAACGTGATTGTATAATGGTATTCTGCACGCAAGTAGAGTAGGATTTAACCATCATTTTACCAAGGTGACGGACAACTTGGTTCTGTAGTTCCATACCATATGATTGGATACCATACGGAACAAAACTTTGTATAATCAACAAATATAATATTTGTTACGGTCTGGGTTTTCGTGTGTCTGAAGTTTATGCTTGTAAAAGTACGCACGAATAATTTCTAGTATGGAGCTACATTAATAGTTATCGTAACGCACCGCGTTGTGTTTAATTGGTCATAGCGAATAAGAGCACTGGTTGGACATTGCCCTGATCGAATACATGTATATTAATACCCTGTAACGATGTAACGAGGGAACGGAGAGGATTGCTATCTATTGAGATTGTTATCGATTTAGAATAGAGTGTTATAGTATGGAACAACATTTATTTATCGACTAATTTTTTTGTACAAAATTATATATTTAATTGACGTAACACTTCAGGGCATGCTATCGTGAACGAACGCGTGTTGTATTTAAATCGAGAGTATTAACATAGAATATGCAGACTAGCTGAAGTTGCGCTTGATGATTATACCATTACTGCAAACCTACCCTAAGTTCTCTTCCAATCCTCATAATAGGTATATGTCTTGATTATTATTCTAAAAGGAGCATATATATGAGTAGGTAGGTTATCTTCCGTCATGTTAATTGTGGCCAAATTAAAATAGGTAATCAGTTATTAAATGTTTTCGATCACATTTTTATCCTTACCTCAAATCTGCATCTCACACTTCGAGAATAAAGACATGACGGTGTTTATTTTTTATTATCAATAGAGTCTTAAAAGTCCTAACCTAATCTTATTTTATCATATCCACACATGATACCAATTCCCTTACATTGTTAGCTTATCCCAACTATTCCAGTGCAAAACAAAAATACACCCATAATCCCATATTGCCCATATACCCAACTGGCAATTGAACTTTTCGGATTCTCCAAACATTTTTAAGTGAAACCGCTCTGTACCTGCACAGCGTGCAGAATACGCTAAGGTTTAAGTTACGCTATCGATCTAATATACCATCCTTTTTGCACTATAAAGTTACTAAAAGAGACGAACGTGTCCACACGCTTTCTCGACAACGGTACAATAATGTTAATGTGTTCGTGCTAAACCCCCTGGAGAGGCGAAGTTTCCAAACGAACGGTACTTTAGAGGACAAATACTGGTATCTGCTGCGAATGCCGCATCAGAACTCAATGCACTCCGGTAATAATGCTTAAGGAGATATTGTTTTGAGGAAAACTTTGTTTCAGTTGACGGTTTATCGAGGCAGCGGTACCATCACGCCGACTTAGTTTGATAATAAATGGAAATATTTGTTTAATTATAATAAAATACGCATGAGCTATTCGAAGTTAAGAGGTGGCGGTAGCCCTGCGGGATTGCGGTGTTCTTAGCGATCACCAAAGGTAAGTAACATACGGCTCGGTCGTTCTGAGATGGGTGACCGTTAGTGGCAATTACATTCTCGAGTGACTCTGCACTTTGAAAGACACGGTAAGCCGTTGGTCTCGGCTGGTGCTTAATGTTGTAATCCTTAATCCAAATTGAATGTTTAATAAACAAACCATGCCATTAGAAGATAGCTACAAACCTACCCCCACCAAAATGGGTCCACATTATAACAACCTAATCTCACTCGCTATATTTGTGAAAATACATTTTTCCAGCATTGGCACAATAGGTAAAGTTCAATTTATTATTTTACCGCCTGCACCATACCTGTGAAGGCTTATAGCAAATGCAACTAAGAACGATTAATTACGAGTTCACCGTATCCACACTACGGTTTTAACTTCTCAACTTAGTTTAGTTTCTATAATAAATTTCATAAGTAATAGATTACTTATGAAATATATGTTTGAATGTATTTTTTTACACATAAGGTCTTTATCGATATAGAAACGGATATAAGTGACCGACAGCTTGGTCCTGTGGTCTATCTATCTATCTATAACCTCACGCCAGATCCCTTGCGGGGTAGGCAGAGAGTACAGAGTTCCAACAGGTTCTTTCCTTACATACCTCTCTGGCTTCCTCGACTCTCATAGTTCGTCTCATACACGCTCGCCGGTTACGGAGACTCTTGACTTTTCCATCAGATAAGACTCGGTTTATTTGGTCGTGGTAAGATAGTCTAGGTCTTCCCCGGTACCTGCATCCTTCCACTTTCACATTGTATATCTGTTTTGTCATTCTTTCCTCTGGCATTCTTTCTATATGCCCGAACCAACGGAGCATGCCCTTTCTCATCTTTACACCGATACTATCTTTCATACCTACTCGCTGTCTTACTATGCTGTTGCTAATGCGGTCGGTCAGCTTCACTCCGCACATCTTCCGCAGAGCTCGCATTTCTACCGCATTTATCCTACTTTTATTCTCCTTCTTACATACCCAGCTCTCGCTACCATGTAACAGCGTTGGGACAAGAAATCCGTTATGTATGGCCAGCTGCGCCTTATGGCTTAAGTGCCGGCTCCCGAGTAGCTTTCCCATCGCACCATTCACTCTGTTCCCTGCACTCAATCTTCTCTCTATGTCAGCGGTGTATTTCCCATTCTTACTGAAGGCGCATCCAAGATATACAAACTCATTCACTTGCTCCAGCACATCGTTACCAACCACAATTCTTACATTCGTTCTGGTTTCATCCCTTTCAAAAACCATAATCTTGGTTTTCTTCACATTCAAGTGTAAGCCATTGATCACGCAGTCGTCTTTCATAACTGTGACTAGTGTTTTTCCTGTGGTTAAGAGTTTAAGTCGCGCCACCGACTGGATCGAGTAGTCGCGGGTTAGATTACAGCACGGTAACAAATCTTTGTGTCAGTCACAAATATTTGTTTCGGTCTGGGTGTTTGTGCATGTGAATTTCGTGTTTGTAAATGCACCCACGACACAGGAGGGAGTGGGGCTACGTTTTTTTAACCGACTTCAAAAAGGAGGAGGTTCTATGTTCGGATGTATGTATGCTTTTTTTTATGTATATTCAGCGATATATCCGTCAATTGTGGATCGATTTTGATAATTTTTTTGCATTGGATTTAGTATAACTCCGCGGTAGTCCCATTTTAATTTCATTGGTATTGGACCTTGGACTTAGAAGATACACCAGGGAACTCCTTAACGACAAACAATAGGCATGTGTAAATTAAGATATTATGGGTATTACGTCTATCCTATAGGTACCCTACTATAGAACTATATTAGCCAACTTCAAAGAAGGGGGTTCATAATTCATCCTATATTTATAACTCCTTTGCTTATGAACCGATTTTGATGATTCTTTTTGCATTTAGTTCAGTATAGTTTTGAGGTGGTCGTATTTTATTGTTATTGGTATTGGACCTTGGACTTTCAAGATACAAGAGGGAACACCTTAACGGCGAACAGCACGAATGTATAGATTCCGTTATTATAGTCATTACATTAATCCTGTAGGTACCTTACTTTGCAACTTAGCAAAATAATATAATATCGGTATATAAATATTACTAAATAATTCACTCGTCACTTTAAATTGTAAAATAAAAATCTTTAAAAAAAAAAGGTAAACCGACTTCAAAAACCAAAAAAATAAATATTTGAAGTCGGTGCCAAGTAACCGACTGCACCAACCAGCACCGACTTCAAATATTTATTTTTTTGGTTTTTGAAGTCGGTTTACCTTTTTTTTTATTTAATAAAAATAAAGAAAACGTTACCGCTGTAGCTATCTACTTCGTGAGATTACGTGAGATTAATTGATACCCGAAGTGATGAATTTTTATTGCCATTTACAATCACTATTCTAAACATAACATTATTCAGTTTCACCTACCTATCACAATTCTTTCTATATAACTCTTTAGCTGACTGGCCCAAAATACCTCAGGCGCAATTCAATTACAAAATAATGAAATTCCAATATCATCTTCCTTTTTCTAACAATCCGACCCAACCAAGCTCTGTTAAGTCCGAGCTTCGGGGCCCGGCGTTGAATCCGGAATGTTTGCACGCGCGTGTAATCCTTTGTCTCCTGTGAACCTGTACTACCGCCGGGAGTTAAATAAACGAGTGGCTAATGAAAATTAACGGCTTTTGTCATGTTTTTGTGCTTAACCTAAAGATGTCACCGTACTCACGGGTATATTGCTTTAGCGATGGTCGCACACGGATGTATAGTGAACGTTTGTTCCACTGAAATAATTTATACAATAATTAATACCAGGCAGGCAGGCAGTGAGCTCATTGTTGAAAGGTAATAATAAACAACGTCATGCTTCGTCTTTAAATAGAGATGTACTGCATAAATCTACACTTCTCCAGTTTCCAGTGCCGGTTTCTAGGCTTTACGGTGTTTTTTATTAGGTAATTTATAACAATGTTAAAATTACTGTAGTGTTGTGTTACCACAGGGCTTATGGTTATTACTGAAAAATTATGCATTTCGAAACACAGGCATAACACTCTGAATGATAAATAGAGAGTTTAAAATTGTTTTCCTTTTTTTTGTTGCAAATGTTTAATTCCATCGAATGGCGCGCCCGATCTGACCCGGTTCGCTCGGTCGGCAGATCCGCGCAACTTGCGGCTAATCCGACTCTCGTATGTGCTGCCCTAATGTTGGATTAGGAGAGAAAGTAAATAAACACTAAACAGATTTAAAACTTGTTTGCGTGCAATTAGGGAAGGTTCTGTATTTATAATGCTTAAGCTAGACTGGATAATGCTTAGTGGAATCTGTGCAGTTTTCATTACGGAGCGAAAAATAAGGTCTCGTTTTTGACGTCAGTTATTACTTTAACTGCCTCTTTGATTTTGGGGCGTATAGTTCCAGTGGTTTTTACTAGAGGTAGGGTTCAAATCCTTAATTAAATTAGTCTGAAGTCTGGTATTGAGCCCGGTATAATAGCAATGGATTCGACCAGATCGACTCGATTAGATATGAGACTTTTGACGGAACATCCTTGCCCACCCCGTTTTGGAATACGTGATGGTGTTTATTATTTTACGCTAATCATACGCACATCACTTACCGCACTCACCGAAACGGATCAGTAGACAATTTCAACAAATTAAATTTCGGGTATCTTTGCACACACCGTCACGCCTATATTCCCCAGAGGGGGTGGCAGAGGTGTACTGAGTACACCCACGTTTCGCCGACGATGTTAGGTCCCATGTAATAGGGGGCGAGCCTATTGCCATATACCGGGCACAATTCCAGACTCCGGACTCATACTGGGAAATTTTCGTTGGAAAAACTACATTTGTCCGACCTAGGATTTGAACCCAGGACCTCGTGATCACAAAGCGATGCGCTTTGCCACCAGACCAACGAGGCAATGAGCAGAGGTATCTATGCACCTCTTAAATATAAAAGTCTCAATGATCGAGTATTGTTAAGAATGTTGTAGTTATCACTCTTGTCCGAAAAAAATATTCTTAAACCCTGATAGCTGGTTCTCAGATGGCTGGTATATATACACGAGTGGCTAATGAGAACGAACGTGTTTCCTTGACGGATCGCTGCACACCGACATAATAACCTTGTTAACTATTGTTGACTTTCTGAGTTGAGGAGTCCCAATGGGGTGTGATATACAACACTAGCTTGTTTAGTGTCGCCATTTGATTTTATAAGAAAATTGAAAGAACTTCGCTATCTAAGTTCTTAAATGTTTTAGAAATTGTTTGTAAATATTTTTGTTGTCTATAATACTCAGGTGATTATTAAAAAAATATTTATATCAATTAGCCTAGACCGTCTTACTGCGTGCAAATGCCTTCTCTCACATATCGAAGTAAAAGATATTACTTCTCTACGCGGACTTAATGCGGATTGGCAAAGGTAAAAAGTAGGTAATATAGAAAAAAAGCTAGGTTCAACTGGCGATTTTATTGCTAATAGCAATTTCTTTCAGATGATCCGAAAGAAAGACAACAAAAATAAACAGGAATTTATTGGTGTACATTTATTAAGAGTTAGATAGCCTACAATAGAATAGTTCGCATTTTTTATTTAATTAATAGTTGGTTATGTGTTAGTCGGATGATCTTAAAGAGTTGGTACCTGTTTTTTTTAAAAAAAATTCCGAGAGAATATTTTTAAGATGGGAACTTGTTGTTAGTTATGTTCCAAGGTATATTAAAGTTTACCCACCCTATACAGCCATACCCCAAATGTACCAAAGGGAGTAGCTGCTTTTCAAATAGAACGAAGTATCTATAAAAATAATGCCAGAATATTAGTAAAATCAGGCTCCTACACTATTTTGGACATGAACATTGGGCAAAACTAGTTTATTTCAACATAAGAGAAACTTAAGTACATTCGAGCAGCTAAGCGACAATTTGAACAGATAATAAACTATTAAGAACTGGCCCCGGTTCGTTTGCGCTGGAGTTAACCGGCTCATATCATCTTACGTAGTGTTAACAGTCAGTTCTGGAGCGAATATTATGCTGCAGAATTACGCTAAACTTTATTACTATATTGCTGTAATCTTCTAGAAGATGAAATGTATAACAGACTTTATGTGTTTAAATGAGGTGCTGCAAAGTCTATAATGATAGTTACAGAAAGGTTTAGTGGTTCAAGCTTAAAATATGGGCATGACAGTATAAAAACTGTAGATCACATACACAAAATTATGCACAGAGTTATTTTTGAAAATTAATTATTTTATTTTATAATTATTTCGCCTGAAATGTTTCAGCAGAGTTTAAGAATCGAGTTTAACAGTATCGTTTTAGAGAAAATCCGTATACATAACAGTAGACTAACACAAGATGAGAAATTTTGAAGAAAACATAAACGTTTGAGAAACTGTTTTGTATGCCTCAATTAAGCTTCCCTCCATTACGACTTCTCTGATTAGTCGCTGTAGGCGTAATAATACCCTGCCATGAATAAATAAATTATTCAGGAATTTAGCAGTGACACAATACACTCTCTCGTCTTCTCGAAACAAGGCGCTTGTCTTATTAACAAACTTGTTAATTCCGCCGCGCCAACTGCCACTCGATGAGTAAACAATACTTCATTACCTCCCTCCCTCTCCCACGCGTTAGTCAACAATGCTTCAGTACTGCTTTCTCGCTCAGCTGTATGCTAATTTAACCTAGTTTCGCTGCAAATTAGACCACTCAGAGTTACTTTAGCAACGTGGAGCATTCTAAGCGTTCTTGCAATGCTATTTTTTAGTGGAAATAGTGAAACAAAAGTAGGTTCTACTACTTCTTAGTACCTGGAGAGTATGCAGTAGCAGTACGATTGTGCTCCATAGAGCAGGAATTCGAGGCACTGAATCGTGATTTCGAATTAGTATTGTATTATATGAAGTTTACGCGTTGCGGCTGCGCTGCTGGCGATGGATTCAAGAGTTCGAGCGCTGAATGCATGTACGGTCGCAGCACGATTGGGTCGCTACAGTCGCGCGTTGTTTATTTATATGGATTTACAAAGCAGCGCGGCCGCAGCGCTGCCGCCGAGCTCCTTTGGGCGGTAGTTTGCGGCAAATTTGAAGGCGCTCTTACTTTATTGCTTTCACGGCAAAATAAAGTTTACACAAATACAGCTAAAAATATTATTGTATGCCCCTGGTCTGTCAGTCAACGTCATTACTACTAAATTTACTCTATAACTGCTTTTCTATAGTAGGCATATGATTCGGTAATGAATATCTAATTTGATTCCTAAATAAATATCATCCTAAATATTATTTCGTTAGTGATTGATCATGATTTTCATGTTCCATGTCTATACAGAGTGAATTTTTTAGGAAAACGGTTTGAGGAGACTATTTCGTATATCTCTCGCCTGACAGACAAATTTTCGTTTACAATAAAATCATATCATTTATAGACTATTTAAAAACACGTTGCTTCATGCTAGGAAGTATTCATGTGTGGTGGTGTGTTATTAACAAACAAACTTGAAATTCACATGCACAAACAAATATTTGTGAGTCACATATTTGTCCTGTGCCAGTATTGAACCCGCGACTAGACCCAGTGGGCGGCGGCTTAAGCTCGTAACCTATGGACCAAGTCGTCTGTTAAGATCGACAAAATAAATAAAATGGTGACATAAACGAAACCGAGGTCGTACATAACATAATACAATACGATTTAACCGAACAAAGCCACGTACATTTTTAAGTAATTTAAAATGGAAATGCCGCCTGCGCCGGACGATAAGTCGTAATACAATGAACTCGTAATATTCCATTACTTGGAGGAACAGATACGAAAAGCAGTGCCCGCAGGACTCTCGGCTCTGGCTAGCCTTAATTGGCCGTCCAGAGAGGAGCCGTGAGAGCTATAGTATAGACGTCGGAAGATAATGCGTTCCTACATCGATGTACTCCAGGGGTGGAAGTGTTAAAGGGCATAACGCCGCGAGTAACTTTGGAGAAAGCGCAGCACACCTCTCTACACCCCTGAGCCGCTCACACCGGTGTTGCCCTCAGTTGTCCTAGGACGACCGTTTGAGGGCCCATCTAGTAAGCGGCGAGTCACCGCCGGCCACGGGTAATTAGGTATCACTAATTATGGCCGGTGTCCGTCCCCTTTGAAATAGTCCGTTTTTTGTCCATCAAACCTCATTTACATAGCCCTTGTTTTCTTTCCATAATTTACAATAGTCCTTGCACCTGCCGGGGTCAGTTCGCTGGTTATGTTTCTTCATTTTCAGCAAGTGATCGCAGCAGGTGGCTTACATAACATTAACTTCTCGCAAAGGGCCTCTACGTGTTGGACCCCTGTCCCCATGCAAGCCTTTCAAGGGTCCGCGTAAAGCCCGTGAATCTCAGCGAGATACATATATAATAATAATAAGTCATTTAATCCAGGCAACTGAAATTTTACAAAAATATTTTGTTAAACTTACGGGCCCATAGAATATATACCTTACAGACTAACATACATATAATATATAAACTTATAAATTAAGTAACATGTGTTGCCGGCGACATGTTGCGCTGTACGGGGGTATCTCTCAGTCTCCCACGAAATCTTCTAAAAACGACACCCCTCGGCCAGAAGTCCTCGCTCATGAAGGTCTCCAATTTAGCAGTGGGAACTCGCACAACAAAGGAATTAAAAGCCGCATTGTGTTGCGAGTTCAGCTTCTCGACCCTCAGAGAATACAAGGACTTCTTGCGGGCATACTCCACAATGTCATCGGCTTTGGTGGTGTAGTGTAGCCTTGACACGTACAGCAGCGTCGTCGGTACTGCTGAACGCAGGAGTGTGCCATCGTCGACCGGTGCAGACCCACACCGGTTTCTTCGAGGAGGTTTCTTCTTCTTCTTTTCCACCTTGATGAAGCCTTTCTCATCAATTTGACCCTTCGTGGTGGTCCAAGGCACCTTATGTGCCTTCCCAGTTGTCCTCTCCGGTGCGCGGGCGGCAGCGGCGGCGTAATAACGACGAGGAGAAGCCGTGTTTACGTTTGACGTCACCGGCGGGATATGGAGCAGGAGGCGGGACGCGGTGTACTGCGAACGGCGGGGTGCGGTGTGCTGCAGGCGGCGGTATAATAACTCAACAAGTATATTAACTCAACTTTTGACAAAAAGGGCGAAAAATAGATGTGGATTGAGTCTGGCTTCATCGGAAAAGATAAGATAGATAGAGTCCTCTTTATTGTACACCAGTAATATTACAATTAATTTCACACAAAACTATTAAACTAATAAAAATATTAAACTTAAATATAAAACTTTTAATACAAAACTCTGCGCCTCTCCCTATCCTGCAAGGGATCTAGCGCGATGATATAAGTAGATAGAATAATATTAAAAAACAGCTAGCTGGCGGTCTTATTGCTAAAAGTAATTCCTTACAAACAACCAATGCTTTGGAAGAAGCAACATGAAGGATAGGGCAGTATATAGCATAAGGTACATCATCATACCTGTACTCCCGCAGTAGGAGAGAAGCAGGTGTGGTGCAGTAATTTGTAATAATGGAAAAACGTATCCTATACCTCTCAATGCTCGCAATCTCAGAGCTCGGACTGCAGCTTAGGATTTTTCTATAAAAAAACATCAAAAGACAGTTTTAAAAACAAGCTTTTATAACAAAAACACAACTAAAATATCTTGCTTAGTTGAAGAGTTCCTACGGATTCCTTCTAGCTCCAAAGTACTCGTCAAGACAAATCCAACGAGTCCAAACACGTCGGGGCTATATTGAGTAGTTGGGTGGTCCCATTGGCCACCTCTTGACTTCATCGTCAGATTATTACATTATGTGGTTGTATAGTACTTGTCAATACAAATTTACCAAACCTAAATACGAGGGAGTTACGTTGTATTGTTCACATGTTCCTATGGCCACCTTCCGACTCTATCATCAAACCAGCTTCATGGTACCATATTATTGTATTGTCACCGACTTTACATACCCATGCCAAATTTCAGCTCAAGATAGATAACAAGATTTGTACCGGATAGACAGACATGCAGACAGACGAACAGACAAGGAAATACAAAATCGGCATAAAAAATATGACCAAACTGAATCTGTGTACATGGAGTATAAATGTGAATTAAAAACTAATTTATCAAAACTGAAAACAGTTCAGCCATCAGCTAGTTCACATAGTATTGAAGCACCTCAATTTAAATTACCTAAGATTAATATACCTACTTTCTCTGGTAAATATTCAGAATGGTCTACATTTAAAGATTTGTTTCAGTCCGTAGTTCATAATAATAATTCATTAAGCAATGTTCAGAAACTTCATTACTTAATAAGTTATTTAATTGATGATGCAGAACAACTGTTAAGACATATCCCTATCACGGAAGATAATTATATAAAGTGTTGGGACTTATTGGAAAAACGCTATAGTAACAAAAAGTACATTTGTCATTACTTGTTAAAAAAATTACTCAGTCAGAAAAATATGCCAAATGAATCTGTAAGTAGTTTAAAGGCTTTAATTAATACTACAAACTAAGGTTTATCTGCTTTGTCAACGCTTGGAATTAATGTAAAAACTTGGGATGTTATTGTAGTACATATTTTATCTCTGAAATTAGATCCAGAAACCAGGAGTCAATGGGAATTTCATAACAGTTCAATTGATGAGTTAGCTACTTATAGTGAAATGGAACAATTTCTAACCAAGCGATACAAATCTATTGAATTTCTGGAAACTAGATCCAATTCAAATTGTAAGAATCATAATAAAGATAATAATGTAAATAATAATAATGTGGTAAAAATAAAAGCATTACATGTAACAAATAATGCTAAAAATGTAATGTGTCAATTTTGTTCAGAGACTCACAAGTTGAGTATGTGTAAAAGGTTTTGTAGGGAACCATTAGATTCAAGACGTAACTTTGTAAAACGTAAAAGGTTATGTTATAATTGTTTTAGTAGTAGCCATTCGGCAAAGAAAATGTAGTGTTAAAATTAGATGTGCAAAATGTAAACATAAACACCACTCACTACTACATCCCAATGGTTTAGGAAGTAATTATAATTTAAATGTCAGTAGTAAAGAAAAGAAATGCAAAGAAATTTGTGCAACTGACATTAACAGTTTAAAAAGTGAGGAACCAATAGTCGCTTGTTTTTCGACAGGAAATATTAATCAGGTCTGGCTACCAACGGCGTTAGTCAGGGCTCGGTCTGGAAACGGCGAAGGTTATAAAATTATTCGAACTTTATTTGACCAAGGGTCACAGTCGTCTTTCGTAACAAAATCAGCTGTGCAATATTTACGGTTAAAAAAGATACCTGCTTACGGACAGATATCTGGTTTAGGCGGAGACCAGTTGTCAAACTCGAAATCTATGGTCCAAATAGAATTAAAGTCGTAAGTGGAACCAAATACGGTCGTAAATGCAAAAGCTTACGTATTAGACCCAATCACCAGCCCCCTTCCCCTTAATAAGGTAGAAAATTTAGAGTGGGAAGAATTAAATAAATTAAAATTAGCTGATCCTACTTACAGTGAACCAAGTAACATAGACTTGCTACTGGGAGCAGAAGCACAGAAGTATATTGTGATCTTCTTAGAGCAGGCTTCAAAAAGGGTCCTAGTGGTGGCCCAGTAGCACAAAATACAAGTCTGGTTGGATTTTATCTGGGGTAGTCGATCATAATAAAGTACCTAAATCTGTCCATAAGAATTTGGGAGACAGGTAACTGAAGATAAAAATAGGATTAGGAAACGAAACAGAATAAAACCGTTAGATTTAAAATGAAAGAAGGGGCAGTTAATAATAATAATAATATAATATCAGCCTATACTGCCCACTGCTGGGCGAAGGCCTTCTCTCACAAGTCGAGGTGAGAGAGATTAGGTCATACTCCACCACGCGAACCCAGTGCGGATTGGTGGAGGCAGGTTTGTGGCCACCTGCTGTTGGAACTTATCAAGCCGCCTATAAGGCTTCCAACTCGGCTTAACGACTACCACATTAAGTGGTAACCGGGACCAACGGCTTAACGTGCCTTCCGAAGCACGGAGACGCTCGAATATGAAAATGCCACAAACGGTCACCCATCTCAGGCCAACCGAGTCGAACGCTGCTTAACCATAGTGATCGGTAAGAACACCGCAATCGCACAGCGCTACGAGCGCCTGATTAGTGGTAAATGTTGTTTGTGTTATAATATTTTTGATATATAAGTTAATTTTAAGAAACTTAAGTTGTAATATGCCAGCCTTTGTATTGTAATATTCTCATGGTGGGCGGCACAGTAGGTTAAGGACAAAATAAAAAGTTTAATTTGTCCTTGGTGGGCGGTATGTTGGAACAAATATCGTAAGTTTATCTGAACAACAATGTTTAACATATTTTAGTTGTTTACGACATATCCGGATAGATGGCGCTGCACCGAAACTAAATAATGAAGAAAATTAGCCCGCGGTTTCGAGATTTTCAACCAATTAATGACTACCGGTCAGTTTCAGTGTAGCGTTAACCTCGGCACAGTGGAACAGTTGTGTTTACTCCTTAGTACACACGGAGTTTCTTTGGACCTTCGTTCAATATCCTTCTATAGAGTAATAGTTTAATTAGATTTTCGTGACGCTTGTTGGCCTTTGCTGGAATATTATTTACTAGATAGTTTTGTATGCAGTTAAAGTAAGAACTGCTGACCAAAACAAACAGGAGGCTTTAGGTCGAATTATTCATCCACCGTCCGCTATATGTCTAGCTGATTTATACTTGTGATAAATCTATCAATGTTCTTTACAAAAAACAAAAATGCGAATTTGTATTGTTATCAAGTGGTACTAGTCAATATGAACAAGGATACCATGGTATGCTTATTGGTTCTTCAGAAAAACCTAATAGGGTTGTACCGACAGGTTCCGGATAAAGACAATTTAGGATATTACGAGCAAACCACAGCATTAATTTTACTTACTCCATAGTGGAATTAGAAGCTTTGAGAGTGGAATCAAATTATATTTCTACTCAGTTGACCAGTTACGTGTCAGAGTTCCAGTCAAAATGAGCCAGGCTTCCAACTGTAAACTGCACTATACTTGAAATGGTGAGCGCACAATCAACTTGTTTGTCTCGTTCTTGTGGACCCTTTCAGATCCAGATGTTTGTAGAATATGCTAGGCGCGGCTCTTTATATCTGAGTACCAAAAAGGTTTCCTCTACTTGGATGGACTAACCTTCCGCCGTGATGAGGTAGCATAAAATACGCGGGAGCATGGCTGGTCGAGCAAAACCACTATCTTAAAAGCAAACGTTCAAGTCTGATAAGTATAGTGACAGTTTAGGTGCTTGTAGCACTAGTTACGCAATGTTTTTAGCGATAACCTGTTCAAACAACTTTCGACTTAATCTGACAGATTGGAGTCTCCGTGCATCAAAAGGCAGGTTGCTTTTCGATGCACGGACCATGAGTGCGACTATCACTTAATAATAATGCTGCCATTAATTTAACACGATGCCCTTTAGGCGGCTTAAGATGTTTTGGCAGTAGATGTTCACAAGCATGCCTCCACCAATCCGCATTGATTTCACTTTCTGCGAGGGAAAGCTTATGCCCAATAATAGTAGGGACAGTTATGACATTTTTTGTCGTTCACTATGGCCCCTTACTGGATAAGGAGACTGATGAGAGGATTGATTGGTAACTATGAACTCTAACAAATGGCGAGGGTTTTTTCTGATGAACATTGGTGTGGTGCTGTAATGTGTGGCAATGCAACCTTCCCCGGTGGGTGATGAAGGTTGCAAAGTTGAGTTATCTTAAAATGCGTGGCGCTATTTAAGGATTTAAAGCGCCACAGTATGCACTGATGGATTTTGAAAACCTTGTCTGGAGATGAACTCTCGCGTATTCCAGAATGAAGACCATTGCTCTGGCGCTGCAATTTAGTGCGATGCAAAGGGGTTGGCTAGTGGGTGACGAAGGTCGCAAAGCTTAGATGCTCTGAGGCGTTGCGCCTGTTTATATTTTCAACTGATGGCTCTTACGCACGTCAGTGGGCACTGACGGACCTTGAAAACCTTGTCCGGCGGCAAATGCTTGAAGTTGGATTGTGGGTCCAGACTGCAGACCATTGCTCCGGCGTTGCAGGTGGCATCGGACCGCTTGCGCTGGAGAGCGCCGCAATCGCTCTTGTTATAAGGCTTATGTTCAGTAGTGGACCGGTATAGGCTGAGATGATGACTATGATGATGATGATGGAGAACCCAACGTCAGTAAACATTAATAAGGATGGGAAATACGCAGCTGATAAAGAGATAACAGTATTCACTCTTTGCGTTCGCAATAGTGGATATATGTAAGGATGCTAGATGGACGAAAATAAAAATTAATTTTCGAGAACCTAATCTAATGAACTGCGCGGTACGAAAGACGACGCAACAATGACAAAGGTATGGCGGCTTGCTCTGTGGTAAAAAGTTAGTTCCAGGTTTCGCCACGTGTGGCGCTGGAGGTCAATTCACATGACGGAAATAGCGCCATTCAGCGACAAAGCGCTAACAGATAATGTACTCTCATAAATGGACTTCGGACATCAAACGGAACACATAATAGATATGAAATCCCCACAATTTTTTTTTAAACTCGCACTCATGATAGATATATGCATATTCCCGGAAAATTAATGTGTTTATTTTTAAATTGTTCTATGTCTAAGTGGATTATTTTATGTAAGTAAATAAATATGAGTGCGTAGACTCCCTACGAGATGGACCTACGACCTGGTGAAGGTTGCGAGAGAAACCTGGATTGATACAGTACATCGTTGGTCGTTGTCATCTTTGAGGGTGGTTTTTAACCCGTAGTGGACGTTTATCGGCTGGAGAAAAAAAAAAAATATAAAAGAAATAATTAAAATATATTGGCAAGCGCAGCGTCGGACGGCTGCCTACCAGATGAACCGCCGATCTCGTGAGGATCGCAGGAAGTCGTTGGATGCAGGTGGCATCGGACCGGCTGCGCTGGAGTGCAATTGGGGAACCCTATATTCAGTAGTCGATAAGTATAGGCAGATGGTATAGGTAGGTGATGAAAATGATAATGAATTAAAAGGCTCATCTCAGATGACGTAACAAACGAATTTACCGCGTTCCTGTAATAATATCCCTTTCTAATATAATTAAAGTATATTTGTGTAGGTTGTGGCATCAAAGAAAATTTCTATAAATAATTCGACAAGTATCACATTCTTTACCTACAGGGTAGGGTATGCCACTAATACTTTGCACATGTCACGAAAGTAAGACCGAAGCAAAAAAATAGGTTATTATGTGATGGTGAGACAAGATGTTTAAACGACTGCCCAAAATAGAAGTGTAATGTTTTTTTTGGTAGAGGTGTACTGTATGTACTCTTATATCGCCGACGGTGTAAGGTCGCAATGTACTAAAGGGAGACCCATTGCTATTACCAGGCAAAATACCCGAGCACATTTCTAGACTTCTGACCGATATAAAAGACATTTTGTCCCACCTAGGATTCGAATCAAACTCCTCGTGGGCACTACCCACTCAGTGCATCACCAGAAAAACGAGGCATTCGTAAGTAAGTACTTAATTCCTCTGAAAGATATGAAATTCTTAGGCATACAAATGTCCATTACCTTGCCGCGCGGTACATCCCGCTCTGTGTAGTAGTTGTGTGGCTCGTCACGGGCTCTGACGTTAATTCTACTAGCAGAAAACTAAACTAAATTAAACTACCTACTAAGATGTTTTTGTATTCTACTTCACTAATTAAAAATGGATGCATATCGATCATATTTGGTTGTACCTTACTGTTGAATATTTATAACTAAGAAACAATGATGTAATACTGAAATTTTGTAAAAATGCCGACGATGTTGATACCATGAAAATGTCTGTCATACAGCGACTTAATTTCTTTTATTTATTCTTTACTATCCAATATAACAAAAACTAACTAGTCTATTGGTAGGTTTTTGTGTTGTGATTGAATTACGCGAGTATAGGAAACCCGAGATGTTTGTAAGAAAATAACCTGTTAAAACTCTGTACTCTCCGCCTACTCCCCAAGAGATTTGGTGTGGTGATACAGATAGATAGAATGACTTAAGATCCATATCGAACCGTTAAGAAAACTGAATTTCTTGAATTTAACGTTGTAAAGTAATGGAATCGGTTCTTTTTTTATCAGCTGGCCGCAGCGCGCGGTACCTGCCCGCCTCAGATAACCGCCAAGCAAACGGATTCAAAGATATTTAAACTTCGACTTTTATTTTACAGTGAGGGAATTCCCGCGCACATCCTCACATATATCACTCAGATTCAATTAGTAGTAAAGATCTTCAAAGACTGTATGAGGTTAGAGACTTGGGTGTGGTCTTGAACATAAATTAACTTTTGCTGCGCACTTCGATTTACATTACTGCTTAGACGTATCGTATGCTTGGTTTTGTCTTGAGAATTGGCAAAGACTTCAGAAGATGTTCTACTATGATAACACTTTTTAATTCCTTTGTTTGCTCTATTCTCGATACGCCTCTGCAGTATGGAACCCCAATACAAATTATATATAGACGGTATTGAGCCCAGATAAAAATATGTTTATTTCATCTACATTATAGGCACGGGTATGCTGAAAACATTATTTTTAATATCCCTTCCTCGCCTATTCAGAGAGACCAAATATTTTTATTGAAAATTATTAATAATTTGGTAGACTCACGTTTTGTTTCCCAAAAGTTAGGGAATATACGCTATATTTCTATGAAAGTAACATTAATTTCAAGTTCGCTTTATTCCCAACTCCCAATCCCTTCTCTATAGGATTTTAATTCCTTAGCTGCGCTCTCACAATGGCGCGGCTGCACTCGGCGGCTTAACGAATTATGTTCAATTTAAAGTTCGCTCGACGCACCGGAGCGTCGGCGCCAGCGCCGCCCTATCGCACTAACGCCGGGTTCGATTTTTGGAACTTTGCGAACACTTTTCTAAATCTTTCTTAAGAAAGACTCAGTGAATGCGGTAAATTATTCTAGAACTGCTAAGTTTATTTATTATATAAAGCTGAAAAAAAAACTCTGTAATGCCTGTGTTCCCCAATAATAATATTAGCCCTGTTAAGAAACTGTCCCACCCTTAGGCACGGGCCTCCCGTCAAACTAAGTGGGCTTTGGTCATAGTCCACCACGCTGGCCCAGTGCGGGTTGGCGAACATGACATATCTTCGAAAAACTCTTAGGTTAGGCAGGTTTCCTCACGATATTTTCCTTCACCGTTAAAGCAAGTGATAGTTAATTTTTAATACGCACATACTTTCGAAAAGACAGAAGTGGGTACCTGGGTTTGAACCCGAGACCTCTGACTTTGCAGTCCAACGGTCTAACCATTAGGCTATCACTGCTCTACGTATTATCTTTTCCCAAGAGGGATAATTAATGTTTGATGTTTCAGTTGAACGCATTATAGGTAAATTATATGCAGCGATCTCGCGTGTCGTCTATAAAGGTAGTTTCTTGCGGCGTTAAATTCCACGCTACTGACGACCGGTTAATTACAATCCAAAAATCTCCTACTGCGATAAAAAGATCTGTGTAGGATTCTATAAACCTTTTACTGAATATAACTACCCAATTTTTAACCAAGTAGACAACGCCTTACATTTGAACTTTATTTAATTTTGCTTAATAAAATAGGAATGTACATCAAGTTAAAAGGTTTCGATGTCGGCGATTAAGAAACGGCGCCATTTTAATTTGTTTATGGTTTGAGTACCCACTCGTGAATCAAGTCCTCCAGTGTTGGTTGTGCCCGCCCGCCGCTGACTGTATTGCCATTTTAAAATTTTAGAAATACACAGTATTTAGATGCTTGTAAAAATATAAATCTAGACAGAATATCGGTCATTTCCTACTTATTCATTACTTATTAAAAAATGTGTTTTTTTTCTTTCATCTACAAGGTTTAACATAATTAACGCAAGACCTGAAAGTAGTTTGTTCTAAATCGGTGACTGAATTTATTTCAACTATTTTTAATGTATCTTACATTTTTTTTATATTTGCATATATTGCTTTTCCCCTTCGGTGCGCTATAACCAACTAAATCTATTTTTGATTCATAGCATGACAGAAATCATAAATCATTTATTCAGTGTGATTTTTGGTGATACAATATGATCTTGGTTTAACATTTAAGTTTCTCAAAAATCTACCCATTGGGCGTACACTGTTTAGGTAGTTAAAAATACATGCAATTACATTATTACTAGTATTAACATTACATAACATTATTAATTCTTGAGTGATTTGTCAAAAAGGAATTCGTCAACTGTAAAATAGTCCAATAAAAATACATTTAATTTTTGTTTTTTTGTGTCAAGTTTAAGTCTTTGATGTCATTCGGGATTTTATTGAAAATTTTTGGAGCCATTTGAAAGGTCTCAAACATAATTCATGCCGATATTTCTGTCTCACTATTCTAGATCGCTTTCGGCTATATTTATAAAAAGATCACTATTTTTTTTTCACAAACAGTGCGGTCTCATATATGTAAAGACATGGTAATATTTTAAGTAAAGTAAAATGAGGTTTGCAACCATCAATTGGTTTCAAGTTACATATTAATCTAATTCATCTTTTCTGCGCTTTGAAAATGGAGGATTTTTCGCAGGAATATCCCCAAAATACAACTCCGTATCGCAAAATGTACTCAACATAACCAAAAAAGGCAGTGATGACAGCTGCTTGGAGAACTTACTCGGTTTTTTAATTAGGATAGATGCATGTTCTTTCTAAGTTAAGTCAATTGTTAAACCTAAAAATTTGGTGCAATACTTCTTTGTCGAAAAGTAATAATTTTAGTATTATTTATATTTAAGATTATGAAGAAGAAGAATTATTTTAATATAAAAAGGGGAAAAGGCTTTAAATTTGGAAATTAGTTTTTTTCATTTAATTTGTGAAGTAACTATGTAATCGGGGTGTAGGTCTTGCGTTATTTACGATACAACTTGTATATCATCCGCCAGAACCCTTGCGGGGTAGAAAGAGAGTACAAATTCCCAAGAGGATCTTTCCTTGCAGACCTCACGAACTTCTTCCATTCTTACTTCTCCTTCCGGGTTTTTGCTTCCATTAAATATATACAAGCATACAATTATTGTAACACCACCGGTAAAAAAGGCATATAAAAGGGTAATACTTAAGTTTTTTTTATATTTTCATTTCTCATATAGGACAAAGATATTTTGGCCTGTGGAAGACATTGACAGGGCGTTAAATTGGGGTTTTTATTTAGTAACATTTTTTCCAGGGAGATATTTCAACAGGTGGGTCCACACGGCGACTAATGAAAACGCAGCTCGGGTAAATTTCATAGCAAACGGGAACTCTGCGACTGTCATGTAGTGACACTTCACTTGATAACAGCGTTAGTTTCGATTTTGGCCGCGGCTCAAAGAATCCGTATATAATTGTAGATTCATCAAAACACATCTAAAGAAGGTAGTTAAAATAATTTTGGAATCCTTAAAATTTTAAACAGGTATAACCCTTGCCAGAAATTGGACTATGGCAATGCTTTTCGCGTGGTGTTTACTGTATGTTACTGCGGCTCCCGCTCTGCCACTCCTGAATATTCATGTTTTACTTGCACATGACACTGCGGAGCCTCACTGAAAGCGAATAGAGACTACAATGTCCTTTTCTATACATTTCTATTTTATTTAGATTCAAAAGATACTGGAAAAAATGCAGAAAGACTGCATTGGTGGTGAGTGAACCTGTGTTTTTGCATTGCACTAAAATGATTTTAAAGAGAAATTGATTATAAGTAAGCCACGTATCTGGATAAAAGTCTTCAAAGACTGAAAGCGATGAATGAAGGTGTACAAATGGGTGACTTAGTGGTAAACCATCTACTTTATGCAGATGACGCGGTTTTAATAGCGCCAACAGCCACTGATCTGTAAACACTAGTCACAGTTATGAAAGACGACTGCATGATCAATGGCTTACACTTGAATGTGAAGAAAACCAAGATAATGGTTTTTGAAAGGGAAGAAACCAGAACGAATGAAAGGATTGTGGTTGGTAACGATGTGCTGGAGCAAGTGAATGAGTTTGTATATCTTGGATGCGCCTTCAGTAAGGATGGGAAATACACCGCTGACATAGAGAGAAGAGTGAGTGCAGGGAACAGAGTGAATGGTGCGATGGGAAAGCTACTCGGGAGCCGGCACTTAAGCCATAAGGCGGAGCTGGCCATACATAGCGGAGTTCTTGTCCCAACGCTGTTATATGGTAGCGAGAGCTGGGTATGTAAGAAGGAGAATGAAAGTAGGATAAATGCGGTAGAAATGCGAGCTCTGCGGAAGATGTGCGGAGTGAAGCTGACCGACCGCATTAGCAACAGCATAGTAAGACAGCGAGTAGGTATGAAAGATAGTATCGGTGTAAAGATGAGAAAGGGCATGCTCCGTTGGTTCGGGCATATAGAAAGAATGCCAGACGAAAGAATGACAAAACAGATATACAATGTGAAAGTGGAAGGATGCAGGTACCCGGGAAGACCTAGACTATCTTACCACGACCAAACAAATCGAGTCTTATCTGATGGAAAAGTCAAGAGTCTCCGTAACCGGCGAGCGTGTATGAGACGAACTATGAGAGTCGAGGAAGCCAGAGAGGTATGTAAGGAAAGAACCTGTTGGAACTCTGTACTCTCTGCCTACCCCGCAAGGGATCTGGCGTGAGGTTATAGATAGATAGATAGATAGAATGACTTTCTTTCTTGCCTCCAACAAGAAAACATGCATAAAAACATTGAACGAATTCATCATTTTGTTCATTTATTGATTATCCAACCATAAAGTTTATTGTTTTTAGTTACAATGCCATATTTTTTTATAACATTGGCCATATTATAAAAAAAAAAACTTTAGATAGAAATCTATCCTTAATCCTTAATATGAACCGCCGGCAATTTAGCATTTAGCTATTTTCATTTAGGCTAGTATACAAAAACATCGATTGATGGTGGTTAAAATTCGGTTTCAACGAAGTTAAAAGAATTGAAACTCTGTAGGCCTAGACAAATGGCAAACGCTTGACGTCGATTCCATTCGATCAAACTCAGACGCTTGAGCGTAAGTGATAGAAAATAGGTACCCAAGTATAAAAATGACTTGTCAAACGCTTACTCTATTCGAAAGATGGAAAAAATAGAAAAATTGTCTATGAATTCGTCAGCAAAATGGTCGGCAAACGTCAGTTAGACGTTCGAAAACCGCGAACATGCAAATATCTACAAAGTAATACTAGTACTCCATTCGAGTAGTGTAAACAATGACAAAATCAGACAACACAGTACACATTGGAGCTAAGCACTTGATTAATCGTTTATGTTATAAGTAGGCTTATGTTATACAATGCAAACGTGGAAGGATGTAGGTACCGGGACTATTTTACCATAACCAAATAGACCGACTCTTATCTGAAAGACAAATCAAGAGTCTCTGTAACCGGCGAGCGTGTATGAGACGAACTATGAGAGTGTAGGAAGCCAGAAAAGTATGTAAGGAAAGAAATTGTTGGAACTCTGTACTCTCTGCCTACCCCGCAAGGGATCTAGCGTGATGATATAGATAGATAAATAGATAGGTTATAGCTACGGCAACTTTCTGAAGGATTTTTTTATTTTGCCGTAATTAAGCAAAAGCTTCGTAAATGTTTCTTTGTTTATTTTAAATTTCTCTATTAGTTAAATGTCCAGCATCTCGCTCATTTTTTTCCAAAACAAAACAATACAACAATTCTCCAGCTGATTAAACAATCACTATCTTGTTCGTTGGCTATCTACAGGGTCTCAGCGTTCGGTTTATATAGAATAAATCATGCGCTTAAATTCGCAATACGCTTGTCAAAAATGCTACTTGATTATGGTTTTGTATGAGGAAGTCGTTCGTCGTCTGGCGTTTTGTTGCATCGAATAAAATAATTAGCACTTGGCTACCGATTTCAAGTTTGAATCCCTTGATAAAATAGCTTATCGTCACCTTATGTCAATGTCATACATTTATGATTCAATTCGACTAGCGTTTCGGCCACGTTTCTATGCCTACTGTTCTTATTCCGTTTTTGCCACCACGCCGTCAGTGGCACCACACTTGAGTCGGTAGCAGTTTAATAATAGAAGCGAGCGGTGGTAATCCGCGGTGGTTCGTGTCGCGAATTCAATCTAGCCGATATTTGGGATTAGCCACCGGCTACGGGCCACGGGTCAACTAGTCCGTCAGCCATAGGCCACAATGATCCATTCAGTGCCCTTATTCGTTACGACCAAACGCAACGTGTTCCGATATCTTCTGGAAATGATTGTGTAATGGTATTCTGGACGCCAGTGGAGTACGATTTAACAATCATTTTTTAGAAAACGATAAAATTTGTTTTTGCACAAACGTCGTTTATTTCCGAGCGCGCGCTCAATATATCCCTTCCTTATAATTCTTTTGTAAAGTAATTGCATCACTCTCACTCCCGGTCGATAAATGGTCGATCGCGATAGACCCTTAAAATGCTGTATTCTGCTAGAAGTACCATAATAAAAAATATGTGGTCTTTTTACGAATTAATTCGACCCAACCATAGCCAACGTGAGGTGAGGACGCGCTAAAATGCTACAGTTTGCTAAAACTACCATGATAAAAAGATCTGCGATCATTGATAATTAAAAACTAATATCTTCAGTTGCTAGCTACGAGTACGCATAGATGCCTAAGTATTTTCGTAAAAGCAGTTGTTTCTTGCTTCTTAGAGCGAATAATATATTTGTTACCGAAAATGTATCAATTAGCCACCAGCTACAGCCCATGGGCCACGGGTCATCAGTCCTTCAGCCGCAAGCCATAATGATCTATTCAGTGTCCTTATTCGTTACGATCAAACGTACGCCAGTGGAATACGATTTCACCATCATTTTACCAAGTTGACGGACGGCTTAGTTCAGTAGTTCAGTGATGGAGAGCCACTTCACCTACTTGATTGTGTAGTAGCAGGTTGGATACCACACGGAACAAATCTTTGTGTGACCCGCAAATATTATATTTGTTTCGGTCTGGGTTTTCGTGTATGTGAAGTTTATGCTTGTAAACGCACGCACGATACAGGAATAATTCCTACTATGGAGCTAAATCCATAGTTATCGTAACGTACCGCGTTATGTGTTTAATTGGTCATAGCGAATAAGAGCCCTGATTGAACATTGTCCTTATCGAATACATGTATTTGTAAATTAATACCCTGTAACAAGGGAACGGAGTGGATTGCTATCCATTGGGATTGTTATCGATTTAGAACAGTGTTATTGTGTGGAACAACATTTATTTATCAACTCAATTATTTATACAAAAGTACACATTCGATGTATATATTTCATTGACTTAACACTTCACGGCATGCTATCGTGAACGAGCGCGTGTTGTATTTAAATCGAGAGCATTCAACAAATAATATGCCGACTGGCTGGAGTTGCGCTTGATGATTATACCATTACTGCAAACCTACCCTAAGTTCTTCTTCGAACCCTCATAATAGGTATATGTCTTGATTATTATTCTAAAAGGAGCACATGCTCCTTAGAGAATTAATTAAGATAACCTACCTACTCATACATATGAGTAGGTAGGTTATCTTCCGTCGTGTTAATTTTGGCGAAATTAATATAGGTACTCAGTAATTGAATGTTTCTGATCACATTTTTATTCTTACCTAAACTCTGCAACTCACGCTGATCGAATAAAGGCATGACGGTGTTTATGTTTTATCTTCTTTTATCAATAGAGTCTTAAAAGTCCTAACCTAATCTTATTTTATCATATCCACATAAGATACCAATTCCCTTACATTGTTAGCTTATCTCGACTATTTCAGTGCCAAACAAAAATGCACCCATAATCCCAACTGGCAATTGAACTTTTCGGATTCTCCAAACATGTTTAAGTGAAACCGCTTTGTACCTGCACAGCGAGCAGAGGGCTTATCACAAATACACCGAAGTTTGCGTTACACTATCGAGCTAATATGCCATCCTTTTTACACTATAAAGGTCCTAAATGTTTAAACGCTTTCTCGACAATGGCACGATAATGTAAATCGGTTCGTGCTAAACCCTCTGGAGAGGCGAAGTTTCTAAGCGAATGGCAGTTAAGAGGACAACTACTGTATTTGCTGCGAATGCCGCATCAGAACTCAATGCACTCTAGTGATGATTAAGGAGATGTTGTTTTGAGGAAAACTTAGTTTCAGTTGAACGTTTAGCGATACATCATGCTGATTTATCTCGATCATTAATAAAAAAGTTTGATTTCTTATAATAAAATACGCATGAGCTATTTTACGCAGTTAAGAGGCGTCGGTAGCCCTGCGGGATCGCGATGTTCTTAGCGATCACTAAACTTAAGTAACATACGGCGCGGTCGTTCTGAGATGGGTGACCGTTAGTGGCGATTATATTCTCAAGAGTTTTGGCTGGTGCTTAATGTTGTAGTTGTTAATCCAAACTGAATGCTTAATAAACTGCTTAGAAGTGCCATGAATGTTGTGCGAGGCACAAGGGGGTTTCAGGTCCGGAAGAGGATGTTCGGATCAAGTCTTCTCCCTCCGCAACATCGTAGAGAAGCATCTGGCAGTGGGGCGGAAGGTTTTCTGTGGTTTTGTAGATCTGGAGAAGGCATTTGACAGAGTTGTGCGAAAGAGACTGGCACATTTTGCCAGAGTATGGTATACCATACCATCTATAGATGGCACTCTGTTGCGAGCCGTCCAGTCCACTTATGTGGACTGCAAGGCTTGCGTACGGGTGGGTGGTAACAGGTCACCCTGGGTTGGCGTTAAAATTGGCGTCAAACAGGGTTGCGTGTTGTCCGCTAGACTGTTTATAATATATCTGGATAAAAGTCTTCAAAGACTGAAAGCGATGAATAAAGGTGTACAAATAGGTGACTTAGTGGTAAACCATCTACTTTATGCAGATGACGCGGTTTTAATAGCGACAACAGCCACTGATCTGCAAACACTAGTCACAGTTATGAAAGACGACTGCATGGTTTTTGAAAGGGAAGAAACCAGAACGAATGTAAAGATTGTGGTTGGTAACGATGTGCTGGAGCAAGTAAATGAGTTTGTATATCTTGGATGCGCCTTCAGTAAGGATGGAAAATATACCGCTGACATAGAGAGAAGAGTGAGTGCAGGGAACAGAGTGAATGGTGCGATGGAAAAGCTACTCGGGAGCCGGCACTTAAGCCATAAGGCGGAGCTGGCCATACATAGCGGAGTTCTTGTCCCAACGCTGTTATATGGTAGCGAGAGCTGGGTTACATACCCAGCTCTCGCTCTCTCGCTCAGAAGGAGAATGAAAGTAGGATAAATGCGGTAGAAATGCGAGTTCTGCGGAGTGAAGCTGACCAACCGCATTAGCAACAGCCTAGTAAGAAAGCGAGTAGGTATGAAAGATAGTATCGGTGTAAAGATGAGAAAGGGCATGCTCCGTTGGTTCGGGCATGTAGAAAGAATGCCAGAGGAAAAAATGACAAAACAGATATACAATGTGAAAGTGGAAGGTTGCAGGTACCGGGGAAGACCTAGACTATCTTACCACGACCAAATAAACCGAGTCTTATCTGAAGGAAAAGTCAAAAGTCTCCGTAACCGGCGAGCGTGTATGAGACGAACTATGAGAGTCGAGGAAGCCAGAGAGGTATGTAAGGAAAGAACCTGTTGGAACTCTGTACTCTCTGCCTACCCCGCAAGGGATCTGGCGTGAGGTTATAGATAGATAGATAGACCTACATACCACAATTCTTTCTACATAACTCTTAAGCAGCCTGACCGAAAATACCCCAGACGAAAACCAATTATAAAATAATGAAATTCCAATATTATCTTCCTTTTTCTAACAGCCCGACCCAACCAAGCTCTGTTAAGTCCGAGCTTCGGGGTCCGGCGTTGAATCCGGACTGTTTGTGCGCGCGTGTTATCCTTTGTCTCCTGTGAACTTGTTCTACCGCCGGGGGCTAAATAAACGAGTGGCTAATGAGAATTAACGGCTTTTGTCATGTTATTGTGCTTAACCTAAAGATGTCACCTTACTCACGGATATATTGCCTTGGGGATGGTCGCACACGGATGTATTGTGAACGTTTGTTGTTCTGAAAGCATTTGTAAAATTAATACCATAGGCAGACATCTCATTGTTGAAAGGGAATAATAAACAACGTCATTCTTCGTCTTCAAATAAAGGTGTACTGTATACACCTACACTTCTCCAGTTTCCTCAGTGTGTATCATTAGGTAATTTATAACACTGGTAACATTACTGCAGTGTTGTGTTACCACAGGGCTTATGGTTATTATTGAAAATTTATGCATTTTGAAACCCTGAATTATAAATAGAGAGTTTAAAAATTGTTTTCCTTTTTTTTGTTGCAAAAGTTTAATACCATCGAATGGCGCGCCGGATCTGACTCGGTTCGCTCGGCCGGCAGATCCGCGCAGGTCACGGCTCTCGTTTGTGCTGCCCTAATGTTGGATTAGGAGAAAAAGTAAATAAATTCTAAACAGAATTAAAACTTTTTTGCGTGAATTAGGGAAGGTTCTGTATTTTTATTTATAATGCTTAAGCTAGACTGGATAATGGTTGGTGCGATCTGTGCAGTTGTGGTTTTTGACGCCAGTTATTATTTTAACTGCCTCATTGATTTTGTAGCTTATAGTTCGAGCGGTTTTCACTAGGTGTAGGGTTCAAATCCTTAACTGAACAAGTGTGGAGTCTGGAATTGTTCCCGGTGTAATGGTAATAGACTCGCTTCCTATTCAATTGGGGAATAACATTATTGGTGATATGTGACTTTTCACAGAACATCTCTGCCCATCCCGTTTTAGATTAAGTAATGGTATTTATTATTTTACTCTAATCATACGCACATACTCACTAAAACGGATCGTAGAAAATTGTAACAAACAATTAATTTCGGGTATCTGTGCACACCTCTTTATGATAAAAGGCTCAATGATAGCTCGAGTATTGTTAAGAATAGTGGTAGTTATCACTCATATGCCAAAAAATATCTTTACACCCTGATAGTTGGTTCTCACATGGCTGGTACACACGAGTGGCTAATGAGAATGAACGTGTTTCGTTTCGGAGAGGGATCGCCGCATACCGGTGCAATAACCTTGTTAACTATTGTTTACTTTCTGTGAGGCAGTTGAGGAGGCCCATAGGGTGTGCTATACAACACTAGCTTGTTTAGTGTGACCATTCTATTCTATAGGAAAATTGAAATAACTTAGATAGAATACTCAAGTACACCAAAGTCTTAAAAAATAGTTATATCAATCAGCCTATTCTCTCTTACTGCATGCAAAGGCCTTCTCTCACATATCGAAGTGAGAGAGATTAGGTCATACTCTACTACGCGGACCTAATGCGGATTAGCGAAGGTAAAAAATAGTTAATATAGAACAAATGCTAGGTACAACTAGCGATTTTATTGCTAATAGCAATTTTTTTCAAATAATCCGAAAGAAAGACAACTAAAATAAACAGCAGTTTAATGGTGTACATTTATGAAGAGTGTTTACGTATTATTAAATTATATTATTTTTAGTTTCCATATAACCTTCCTAGATGGCGCTCATTGAGACGCCCTTCATTGTGAATCGCGATATATATTTCTTTATACAGTTCATATAGTCGATAGTTTTTTTTGTATGGTTAGATGGTACGTAAGCACAGATCACAAGGACACCGCTCCTGGATCAAATATAGATCACGATAACCTAACATGTGGTTATATTAGTGCATCCTGTAGGATCTACCTAGTACGTCTAGACCCCAGACCTTATACATTGGTCCTTCAAGCCGGATATTTCACTGAAGTTTCGGGTACTGAAGAACGCGCTGACCCAGTGGTGGATCGCTGCTGATAGCGCTAGGGTGCCAGCGAGGCACTAGGGCGAGGTTTAGCTTTCCAGATCAAGAAGAAGTGGGGTCACACTGAGGGCGCATCCAGAGTGGGGGTTCCTGAGTGGAAGACCAGCCCCGAGCACCAGCGGCGCTGCGACTACATTGCGAGCGGAAGCGGGCGCACGAGTGGTAGCGGCGGCATACGAACAAGTTAGCAGGCAGTGTGTGAGTGCAGTGGATTTTGTGTGTGAAAATTTGAAGTATTCCAGAGACTTAGAAAATTTAGTAGTGAACTTAGAATAATTTGTGTAGTTTGGACTTAGTAAATTTTAGCTGTAGTTTAGACTTAGAATATTTAAGGAAAAAGTTTAGCTACGGGGAATCTATGTCCGATTCTTTCCAAGTAGTATTTGTCCTCAAACACTTAGAAAAGTTTTGTATTTAATTTGTAAGTTAGAAAAAATACGAGTATTAAGTTTTATAAAAAAAAGTGTAAAATTACTTAGAATAGTTTTTGTTGAAATTATTGTTGTCTTTTAGTAGTAAGAAATGCTTTGAAATTAAGTTTGTTTAAATGTAATTGTGACACCTTTAACAATTTATTACGTAGACATCTTTTACATTTTGCGTATAAAGTTATTGTTTAATCATGGAGACTTTAGTTAAATTACAGTTAGATTCTTAAGGTAATATAGAAAAGGGGCGAATTAATTTTACAAAGGCTTCTAAAGATAGGTTTACTAGGGGATATGTAGAAACAAGATTAGAGTTATTACAAGATGAATGGAAAACGTTTGAATCATCAAATCGTCTATCAAGACATACACACATAATTGGAATAGCTACAAAGGAAGAAAGTTCAAACAGTCAGTATTTTACGTTAAATAATTTTTAAGCATATATATTATACGAGTCAGAATTGAAAAATAATCATGCATAGTTTGTTCCTAAACAGACCCGTGAACAGGCATTTTCGAATACTGGACCGCATGTTAATGTAAAATTGCCAAAGATAAATATTCCGACGTTTTCGGGAACGTATGAAGAGTGGACAAGTTTTCATGACATCTTCACTTCTCTTGTTCATAAAAATAGAAGTATAAATGACGTCCAAAAGCTCTATTATTTGAAGTCATCTTTATCGGGTTAAGCGGAGCAATTGCTCCGGCAAGTACCTATTACAGCGTCAAATTATAGCGAGTGTTGGGCTCAGCTAGAACATATGTACAATAATAAACGTTATTTGACAAATAGTATCCTACAAGGTCTATTTGGACAAAAACGTATTGTAGTTGAATCTGCAAGTGTATTAAAATGTTTGTTGGATACTACTACGGATTATATGAGTGCATTATCCAAGTTAGGTATTAATCTGACCACATGGGATGTTATGATTATTCATATAGTTTGGTCTAAACTTGACCAAGAGACTCGTAAGCAGTGGGAATTAAAGGTATCCTCAGCTAATTCAACCGAACTACCAGACTACTAGATCAGTTCAAAGGTTTTATTGAAAGTCAATATAGAGCGCTATTGAACCTCAAAGGTCAGTAGGACAGTCTAATGTAACCCATGCAATACGTCACGTCAATCTAAAGTGTGGGTACTGTGCAGAATATCACAAATTGTGCTTTAGCAAGAAATTCATTAAGTTATACTCGGATCGCAAAAGACAATTCGTAGCCGAGAACAAGATCTGCTTTAATTGTCTTGATGGTAATCATATGGTAGGTCACTGTATAAAGGTCATAACATGTCGGGTGTGTAAAAGGAGACATTACACTCTGTTACATGTAGAGATCACAAAACCAGGTACTTATAAAGGGCAAGAAGATAAACCGAGTACTTCCTTTGAAGATTCTAGAACTTCAAAAGATAGTGCACCACTAGTTTCTTGCCTCTCAACAAAGAAAATCAGCAATCCAGGTCAGGTTTTACTATACTCGGCGCGTGATTTCCAAGTTGTTCGAGCCTTGTTGGACCAAGGGTCGCAAGCTTCTTTTATTACAGAAGCTGCAGTACAATTCATGCGTATAAGGAAGAGTTCAATTAAGGGTAGCATATCCAGTCAGTCTCGGTACAGAAAACACAGTTGTGCCAAATTTATGGTTACCTTGGTATTACAGCCGATGATAGAGTCAGGAATAGAGTTGCAGGTCAAGGCTTATGTTTTGAGAGACATAACGTCATATCTTCCACACAGACTATTCAATCAATCAATCAATCAGCCTATCGTAGTCCACTGCTGGACATAGGCCTCTCCTAACACGCGCCATTGCACACGGTCCTCCGCCTTCCGCATCCAGTCTGTCCCAGCGACCTTTTTGAGGTCGTCGGTCCATCTAGCTGGGGGCCGTCCTACCTTACGCTTACCAAGTCGCGGTCTCCACTCTAGGACACGCTTGCTCCATCAGCCGTCGGTCCTTCTGCAGATGTTACCAGCCCATTGCCACTTTAGCTTACTGAGTCTGCGAGCTATGTCGGTAACTTTGGTTCTTTGTCGGATTACCTCGTTACGAATTTTATCCTTCAAAGAGACGCCGAGCATAGCTCGCTCCATAGCCCGCTGTGCGACTTTGAATTTGTGGACTAGTCCCACTGTGAGTGTCCACGTCTCGGCCCCGTAAGTTACAACAGGTAGAACGCATTGGTTAAAGACTTTAGTCTTCAGGCATTGCGGTATAGGCGAAGCAAAAACGGGACGTAGTTTGCCAAATGCTGCCCAACCCAATTGGATCCTGCGGTTGATTTCTTTCTCGAAGTTGTTCCTACCAAATTGGACAACTTGTCCAAGGTAGATATACTCCCGAACAACTTCGAGCATCGAACCATCGACGTAGATCGGTCCCGGCGTGACATGCTCATTAAACATGATCTTGGTTTTATCCAAGTTCATGCCGAGACCGACACCACGAGAGGCTCCATTTAGGCTATGCAGCATTTCGCTTAACTGTTCCAGTGACTCTGCCACGATGACGATATCATCGGCAAACCGAAGGTGTGAGATGTATTCGCCGTTGATGTTAATGCCCCGCCCAGTCCAGTCCAGCGTCTTGAAGACGTCTTCGAGTGCATTGGTGAAGAGCTTGGGGGATATTACATCCCCCTGTCTTACCCCTCGACGCAGCTCGATCGGGTTGGTCTTTTGGTCCTGGAGCTGGACGGTCATTGTGGCGGTATCATACAGACATCTCAACACCTCGATATAGCGCCAATCGATGCCACATCGCTGCAGAGCATCCAAAACCGACTAGGTTTCGATGGAGTCGAAGGCTTTCTCGTAGTCCACGAAAGCCATACACAGCGGCTGATTGTACTATTCGGTCTTCTGTACAATCTGCCAAACAGTATGGATGTGGTCTACGGTGCCTTTTCGAAACCCGGCCTGTTCCGGTGGCTGGAACTCGTCAAGTCTTCTGGCGAGGCGGTTTGTGAGTACTCTCGAGAACAACTTGTACACGTGGCTCAGGAGTGAGATGGGTCTGTAGTTCTTCAGCAAAGTTTTGTCACCTTTTTTGAAGAACAGAACCACCGCACTCCCGCTCCACGCTTGAGGTGTTAAGCCCTGGTGGATGACAGAATTAAAGAGACTCGCTAGCTTTTTCAGGATTGGAGTCCCGCCTGCTTTTAGGAGCTCAGTGGTGATTCCGTCATCGCCTCGCGACTTGTTATTTTTGAGCTGCTCGAGAGCCACTGTGACCTCGTCCTGGTTGACATCAGGGATGTCTTCCGTGTGGTGGCGTGTGAGTGGGGCTCTGTGGTCGTCAGCGCTGGGTCTCGAGGGTTTAGCCATCCGTGATGCGTACAGGTCTTTGTAGAAACTCTCAATTTCCTCGAGTATCTCGAACTTGGAGGTCACGGTTTTGCCATCCGCTGTATTAAGTTTCGTCAGATGGGATCTACCTAGCTGGCGAGCGAAGACTTTGGTGCCTCTATTCTGTTCAATCGAAGCCGCGATGGTGCGAGTGTTGGAACATCGGAGGTCACGTCGCACCAGCTTCCGGATCTTCCGGTTGAGGTTTCTCCCATCCGGCGAAGACGCCTGCGTGGATGACATTTCCTGTCTCAGCCTCATAAGTTCGAGAGTCTCGAGCGAGAGTTTAGACTCTCTGTTACCGCTTTTGCCGGGAAACACCCTTTGAGACACATCCTGTAGCGTTTTGACCACTGTGTCGGTTTTCTCGTCAACATTGCCTTCGGTTTCCAGCAGGTCGAAACGATTTTGAAGCTCCAGTTGGAACTTTTCGGACGCTAAAGCTATTTGAGGCGCAGTTGGTCTGAGAGTAGACCTCATCATGCGACGTCTTTCGGCCTTGAAGTTTATATTTACAGCGCCTCGGACAAGTCGGTGATCGCTGCCGGTGTTAAACCTGTTGATCACGGAGACGACTCTAAATATAGACTTCCTGTCAGTCATGATGAAGTCTATCTCGTTCCTCGTCACAGTGTCGGGGCTTCGCCATGTCCACTTTCTATGAGGCTTCTTCTTAAAGAACGAATTCATCAAGAAGAGCCCCTGCGACTCCAGAAAGTTGACCAGCATCTGCCCCCTGTGGTTTCGGCGCCCTACGCCGTGGGGTCCGATTATCGTTTCGCTGCGTTCTTGTACTCCCACTTTGGCATTGAAGTCCCCCATAACAACGTTGTAGTGAGCCTTGGTAGTGCCATGTAATGCCTTGGCTATGTCTTCATACATGGCTTCCGTTATGTCGTCGCAGTATGTCGAAGTCGGCGCATATACCTGTACCACCTTCAGGGTGTACCTGTTGGTGATTTTAATTATGAGGTACGCTACCCGTGTCGACACACTGCTGACTTCCACAACGTTGTTAGTGAGAGCTTTGTTGACCAGGAAACCGACACCGCCCTGAGAGGGCCGATCACCTTCCCGAAAGTAGAACAGGTGGCCTGACTCAAGGGTTATCGTGTCCTCGCCCTGTCTTCGGACTTCGGATAACCCCAATATGTGCCAGTTTATGCGACCTAGTTCTACCTCGAGTTCAGTGAGATGTTAGTCCAGCCGTAGAGAGCGTCCATTGTACGTAGCCAGGGTCAGGTGTTTTTGGTAGCCTTTTGTCGCTGTTACCGCGACCGCTACCGTGGCAGCGGACAGCGGGACTACCGGGAACTGGGGGCCATTGCGTTTGGTGTCTTAACATGTTAAGAGGTTTTTGGCCTACTATACCACGCTGGCCAGACGGGTTGGTATAGGGTTTGTTTCAAATTTTCCTTTTCTGGTCGTTGATCGGATGACGTTACTACCTTTGGTGGACTCTTACCACCAGCCAAGCAAAAGTATGGCTACTGGGGCATTCTAAGTTTTTCTTTCGCTTCCAGCCCAGTAAGGAAGACTATGAGGACTATTAGAACCTATCATTTGGTCTGATTTAGATCATCTAGCTAGATATTTTGTTAGGTGCTGATGTGTACAGTAAGGTGTTGAGAGAGGGTGTGAGGAGGGCTCTAAATGGATCATGCATAGCCCAGTCCACCAGCTTGGGCTGGATTCTTTCGGGTATGGTCCATTTGGAAGATCAGGTCAAGATGACAGAACAGAGTGACAGTACAAACGGATTACGGTAATGCAGGTGCACATAGATCGGAATGAAATTCTAAAGAGAAATTGAAAATCAGTTGCCAGGTACTGGAAGAATACTTACCGATGAAGAACAGAGATGTGAGGACTTTTTTGCATCAACAACTAAAAGGACAAAAGATGGACGTTATGTTGTGAGACTGCCGGTCCGTGAAGAACACCATGCGTATGTAGGAGGCAATAGTAGAGAGATCGCTGTAAAAATATTTAAAGCATTGGAAAGAAAATTTGAAAGAGATCCAGATTTAAAAAAAAATATACACATGTTATTGAAGAATACTTATAACTAGATCACATGAGAAAGGTACCGATGGAAGGGGAAAAAAGAAATGAAGCTTTTTATTTACCGCATTATGCAGTGGTCAGAGAAGACAAGGCTGCCATGAAAGTGCCAGTGATATTCGATGCATCCTACAAAAATAATAATAGTGTATCGCCCAACGATACCCTGATGGTAAGTAAAGTAAAGTAGCAGAGGAAGATGCTAAGTACCAAAGAATAATATGGTGGGATAATCTTCACGAAGAGTTGATGACTGTGACCTTTGGTACAGCTTCTGCTCACTACTTGGCAGTAAAGGCTTTACATCAAGTTGCTTTGGATGAAGGTGAAAGGTTCCCGTCAGCATCTGAAAGGGTTCCTAATAGTTATTACGTCCTAATAGTTATTCGTCGAATACGATGAGGAGGGGTCCCGGTGGACCGGCAAATACAAGTTCAGAACCCCCCCTAACGACCCAATAGTGGTTGCGGCGAAGTGCACGAGGGTGGTGCTCGACGACCGGATACTTGAGATGGCAGAAACTGTCTCAAGTGGCCGGGGTCGGGGGCCTGCAATCGAGCACTGGACCGTACCCAAAATAACATGGGTCAACTGGGTTCCTGGATGCGGAAAAACAACATGGATAATCGCAAATTACAACATCGAAAGCGATATCCTAATAACATCTACAACCGAGGCAGCGAATGACATAAGGGAGAGACTCGCGCAAAAAGTTAAAACAAACACCAAGAGGAGGGTCCGCACTATGGCTTCAATGCTGGTCAACGGATTGAAAGAAGGTGAAGAGTTTATTATCATCGACGAGGCACTCATGAACCACTTTGGAGCCGTAGTGATGGCCATCAAGATAACTGGCGCGAGAGAGGCTCTTCTCGTCGGCGACTGCAACCAACTGCCGTTCATTGATAGGGAGAACCTGTTTCGACTGCGTTACAACCGCCCAGACTCCGTGGCGCGTGTCAACAGGGAGCTGCTCTGCACTCACAGAAACCCAATGGACGTAGCGTATGCTCTCAACGAGATATATGGGGGCATATACTCGTCCAAATCCCTCGTGAGGTCCTTGAGCCTCAGTAAGTACACGGGAGCGCAAATTCCAAAACACCAGGAGAACACCCTGTTTCTGGTGTACACCCAGGCCGAGAAGGAAATCCTCCTCGGCCAGGGCTATGCGTCGGGAAACGGGTCGCGCATCCTCACCGTGCATGAGTCTCAGGGACTAATGAGTGAAAACGTGGTGATAGTGCGAGTGGTCCCCAAGAGACTGAAGCTCCACGGAAGCTATCCACACGCGGTCGTAGCTATATCTCGCCACACTGGAAGTTGCGTCTACTACACAGACAGCTGTGAAGGGGACGCAACGGCTACACTAATAAGCAGGGCGGGGGCAGCTGCGACCAAAAAAATAAAAGAATACAACATAAAGATGGCTATTCGCAGTCGAGACATGGTAGTTGTTAAACAGCTGCTGGAGGCGGAGGCCTAAAGGAAACCCTCACAAGCAGCCAAACACCTACACAACTGAGGCATTCTCGCTCAAAGGCAAGCCAAAACAGAAAGCCTCATTCACTTACAAAATCATTAATGTTAACTACATATTGTCAAGGTAAGAAAAAAGTTATTATATGTGGGGATTTCAACATTAACATTATAAACAAGACAAAAACATCTGCTACATTTCTACAATTACTGTCATGTCATAATCTGAGATGGGCGTTTGAGGAGCCTACACGTCGGATCAGCGGCACATGTATAGATAATTTTCTATATAATTTTGGTGGGTGTAAAAGCGGGCTTTTAGAATTAGCTTTATCTGATCACACAGCTCAGATGCTTACATGTCCAATACTAAAGAGCTCTGTTTACAAGTACTGGTTCACTAAAAAACGAAATTTAAGCCAAGAAAATATAGACAAATTTAAAAAATGTATAAACTCTTTGACTTTTTGTGAGGTGCTGGAATCCGAGAAGCCAACTGAGGCTTTTAACAGCTTTTATGAAACATTTGTTCTGTTCTACAACTTATGCTTTCCTGCTACTTACGTAAAAAATAATTCAAATAAAAGACCTAGATGGATCACAAAAGGTATAAGGACGTGCTGCAGACGAAAACGTCAACTTCTGTGGTTATATCGATCTAACCCAACAGTAAAAAATAAAAAAGCGTTTAAATCTCTCTCTTCTAGGTTAAACCACATTATAAAACTTACACAAAAACGTCAAAACAACTACTTTATTGAATCAGCCCCTAATAAATGTAAGGCTACTTGGAAAATAATTAATAATTCAAAATATAATTTACCGAAAGATGAAATTCACGACATCGGTATTGACATCGATAATATTAAAACAACGGACGACCCTCTGACTATAGCTAATTCATTTAATAATTTTTTCATAGACCAAATTCAACAATTAAACTCCGACGCAAATGTAATCCAATCTGTAAATGTTCCAAACTCTTTGTTTATGAGCCCTACTACTTCCGTCGAAATACATAAAATAATTTCAGACTTAAAAAGTACGAATAGTACTGGGTACGATAATATATCTACGATTATTTTAAAGACTGTTTCATCAAAAATAGCCCCAGTGTTATGTCATGTAATAAACCTATGCATAATGCATGGTGTATTTCCTGACAGACTAAAACGAACTATAATAAAACCACTATTCAAGAAAAACGACAAACACTCTATGAATTGTTACAGACCTATTGCACTGATTCCAGTAATTTCCAAAATTTTTGAAAGAGTAATTTATGATAGAATCTATACTTTCTTTGAAACTAAGAACCTGTTTGCCAAGGAACAAATCGGATTCCGAAAGAATAAATCTATAAACATGGCAATCTATAAGTTTTTGAAAATAGTTATGGAAAACATTGACAAAAAAATACCAGTATGTGGGTTATACATGGATCTCACCAAAGCCTTTGATCATGTGGATCACCGTAAACTGTTACAGAAATTACATATGTATGGAATAAGAGGAAACGTCTTAAATTTAATACAGTCGTATCTCTCTAATAGAAAACAGTGTACACAAATAACTAGAATATGTCCTAAGACGAAAAAAGAAATACAGTATTTATCTGCCCACAGAGATGTAAAATTTGGCGTTCCTCAAGGGAGCGTACTTGGACCACTTTTATTCAATATTTATATTAATGAACTTCCAAATATAACTCGTCACCCCACAATCTTATTTGCAGATGACAGTACTGTAGTTATGAGAGGTAAAGATAAGGAAGGTCTGGAAAATGAAATAAATCGGACTTTATTAAGTATAATAGAATGGTTGACATCAATGAATTTGAGGATTAATTTAGAAAAAACATATATTATGACTTTTAAAAATAGAATCTCACAAATATCAGATCTTAATGTTACCTACAGGGGAAATTTGATTCAAGAGGTACAAACGACAAAGTTCTTAGGATTACATATTGACAATACACTGAATTGGAAGTTGCATGTTGAGAATTTATGTCTAAAATTAAGCCAACAATCCTATGCACTCTTTATGCTTTCCAAGGTTGTGGACCAGTCTGCAGTATTAACTGCTTATAATGGCTATGTTGCATCTCTGTTAAGATATGGCATAATATTTTGGGGTCATTCCACTAACAGCGAACAAGTATTTATAGCTCAAAAAAGATGCATACGAGCTATTTGTAAACTCAAGCAAACAGATAGCTGTAAACCCTACTTCAGAAACTTAAAAATATTAACAATGCCTTGTCTATATATGTATGAGTTAATAATATTTATAAAAAGAAATAGAAGCATGTTTGACAATTATAAAAGTAAACGGCATACTTTCAAAATCTGTTGTCCGTCACATAAAACAGCTATGTATACCAACAGCGTTTTTTGTATGGGACCACGTGTCTATAACCATTTACCTAAGACTGTCTTAGAAATAGGAGATTCAAATATCTTTCAGTGTAAGGTTAAGAGACTTTTACAGGATACAGCCTACTACAGTGTGACTGAATACCTCTGTGATAAAATGTTGGATCACTAATCTAATATTAATTTATATATAAATGACTATAACTAATTTTATATCACTTGACATACATAATCTATATATAATATCTGACATAAAATTTTATATAATTGGAAAAGTTAGTAATAAGTATTCGTAATTTTATTAGACATAATGTATAACAAAAAATTATGATTGATGTAGATAATTATAAATATATATTTTAACCTGAATAATGAATATGACTGAATGGCTTAAATTATACTTACAATTTTATATTTTGCATGTCTAAAGGCAGATTATGGCGTCACATAATAATAAAATGTAACATCCTGTACTTGTACCCATTTTCGCAAATAAATGATTTGATTTGATTTGATTTGATTTGATTGATTAATATAAATTAAAAAAAAAAATATAGGAAAAGAAAAAACCTCTACTGAAGTACCGCTACAAACAAATACCAAGCACTGTAACAATCTATCTATCTATCTATCTATAACCTCACGCCAGATCCCTTGCGGGGTAGGCAGAGAGTACAGAGTTCCAACAGGTTCTTTCCTTACATACCTCTCTGGCTTCCTCGACTCTCATAGTTCGTCTCATACACGCTCGCCGGTTACGGAGACTCTTGACTTTTCCATCAGATAAGACTCGGTTTATTTGGTCGTGGTAAGATAGTCTAGGTCTTCCCCGGTACCTGCATCCTTCCACTTTCACATTGTATATCTGTTTTGTCATTCTTTCCTCTGGCATTCTTTCTATATGCCCGAACCAACGGAGCATGCCCTTTCTCATCTTTACACCGATACTATCTTTCATACCTACTCGCTGTCTTACTATGCTGTTGCTAATGCGGTCAGTCAGCTTTACTCCGCACATCTTCCGCAGAGCTCGCATTTCTACCGCATTTATCCTACTTTCATTCTCCTTCTTACATACCCAGCTCTCGCTACCATATAACAGCGTTGGGACAAGAACTCCGTTATGTATGGCCAGCTGCGCCTTATGGCTTAAGTGCCGACTCCCGAGTAGCTTTCCCATCGCACCATTCACTCTGTTCCCTGCACTCACTCTTCTCTCTATGTCAGCGGTGTATTTCCCATCCTTACTGAAGGCGCATCCAAGATAAGCTCCAGCACATCGTTACCAACCACAATCCTTACATTTGTTCTGGTTTCTTCCCTTTCAAAAACCATAATCTTGGTTTTTTTCACATTCAAGTGTAAGCCATTGATCACTGTAACAGCAAAACCAAAAAAATAAATAAAAAATAAGCGGCATGTACCATACAAGTGCATATAAAAGCAGTAGTTGCTTTTATATGCACATAAATTACACAAAAAAAGGTGCGGGACAAACCGGGCCCGCAGTGTCTAATTATAAATAAAGAAAAAAAAAAATTGTTATTACATGGACGATATGATATTAAACTGCTCAACAGTAGATGAAGGACTGAAATTGTCTAAGGAAATGAAAGATTTATTGGGAAAAGGTGGGTTTGAATTACAAAAATGGAGTAGTAATAACAAGAACATTGTTGTACATATTAAAATTAAAAGATCTGTTATTTTACGCACTATTTATTTGAAAAAAACATACTTTTAAGTGCATTAAGTAAGTGAGAACGTTATATAGTGTTTTCCTATGGAAAAAGGGACAAAATTACAATATAAACTTAAATCTAAAAATACAAACTAATATTTATCTACCCTTACATTAAATAAAATAAGTGATCACTCTTTATTTTATGTGGAATTTCGGTATATTTGGAATACTATACTACTACTATAGTTCAGTGTGTAGTGTTAACTGAAAAATTGGTTGGTGATGTTTGGAGCTGTTGCACCGTTGACTTTACATAGTAAACACCATAACAATTAGTACAGCGCCATCTGTCCAGGCTTTAGTAAATCTTAAGGCGAGGTCGATAACGAACAATCAAAATGATCAAATGCTCGGCTTGTGGGAGGTTCCTGTCTCAGACAGGTTCCGCTGCCTGCACAACCTACCCTTGTATATATCACAAGGAGGTGTAGGGGTACTAAGTAGCGCAACCGTTTGCGAGGGATGCGTGTGCCCGGAATGCACTAAGACTAAGCGGAAAGGTGACAATAGTAGCACCCCCGTTAAAGCTGTCGGTGGGAATATGCCCCTTTCTTTCCTAGCGAGATTGCTATTGCTGGAACATCTCGCTCGGCGCGCGCCGCGATTTCGTCACCGGAGCTAGCTGCACCGATCAGGGGAGACAGGGAGATCCGAGAGATGCGTCGCGAACTGTCCGAGTACATGGCTGAGATACGCGAATTCCGAAAGGAGTTCCGGACCTCAATGGCGAGCATGGGCGTACGCATGGACGGGTTTGAGCGTAGACTCGAGGTGCTCGAGCTGAGGGAGGTCGCGCTCGTGTCGGGTGAGGTGACGGAACTTCAGCGGACAGTGGTCCAACTCAAACTCGACCTAAATGATCGGGACCAGGAGGTGCTTCTAAGTGACCTCGAAATTGAGCGTCTTCCTGAGGAGAAGGAGGAGAATTTGTTGCAAACCGTCACTGTACTAACTGCGAAGCTGGGGATCACGCTGCACGGCCGAGACGTTGTATTCGCTGAGCGTGTAGGAGCGGTGGACACAAGCGGGGCCGGCACCAGCGGTGCGGGAAGGCGGCCGCGCCGCGTCGTAGTGCGCCTGGCGCGCCGTCAGCTGAGAGACGACATGCTACGCGCCACGCGCGTCCGCCGCGGGCTCACCACGGTTGACGTCGGCTTGCCGGGACCGCCTGCCCACCTCTACATTAACGAGCGGCTCACCAGAACTAACCGCCTGCTATCGGTCGCGCTAACCGATATTTCATCGGGCACAGGAGGAATGCCGAAAGAAACAATGGTGGTACTCGTGGACCAGGAGGAGTAGAGTCTACGTACGAAAGGGGGACGGTGAGCAGGTATACCCTATACGCTTGGACGCAGCTCTTAGCCGTGTTTTTGGAACTGGTGTGGTTTGAGACATATGTCGATAACTATACTAATGATTCTGTAAATAGAATACAATATTGACGGACGATTTAGCGCAGTGGTTAAGAGCCATTTAGCGCATTTGTTCCGGTCTGGGTATTTGTGTTTGTGAATTTTCATGTTTGTAAACGCACCCACGATACAGGAATTAATCCTAGTGTGGCGCTAAGTTTTTTAAAAAAAAATATATATATTGTAGATTAAGTGCTTTGTATAAATTATATCAGTAACATGCTGTACTTTAGTGTAAGTAACAATATCAGTGATATTGTATGAGTCTGACAGATTATTCTTAAATTCAAATATTGTTCTTGTTGATAGTATTAGTATATACAATTTGAACTACATTAACTTTGAGCCATCATATGCAGGCATGTCGAAATAATGGTTTATTGTATACAATAATTCAGTTCTATTTTCATACAGTTTTACCTATTATTATTCGTTATTATAGAATACGAAATCCAGTACACATTACCAAGATGATTACAATACTTCCCAATATCTAACAATCGCCTAAAAATTGGTTTGTATAACGCTGGGTCGCTTAGCACAAATGATGATAATTTTATTGTGTCAGTTACTAAAAATGATATAGACATCTTAGCAATTAATGAGACTTGGGTCAGAGCAGGTGAGGAAGGTCGTGTCCCTGCATTACCGGGGTACCGATTGCGGCACATTCCTCGCCCTTCAGAGGTACAATTGCGCGGAGGTGGTGTAGGTTTTTAAACTAAGCGGAATGTTAACTTTCGCATCTGGCCCCACCCTGTACACCCTTTATATAAGTCTATTAAGCAAACGTGGCACATTATGACTCTTAACGGAAGGAAGTTGGCGATTGGCACGGCATATCGTCCACCTTGGATGAGTGTTGACATATTTTTGACGTGTTATCTGATACAATAAGTTCTATACCTAATTATGATATCTTGATTTTGTAAGGAGATTTTAATATTAATTTATTTAATAAGTATGACATCGAGACAAATAAGTTTAATACCTTCATTTCGTGCTTGAATTTGTCACAACTTGTCAGTGACCTGACCCATTTTTCTGATTCCAATCAGACCCTTATTGATGTGGTATGTACTGATATGCATATTAATAAAATAACAACCGAGCTGGTGGGGTCTTTATTTGGTCATTGTCTTATTGTTTGTGAGTTTAACATCAGACGCGTAAAACCATTACCAACGTTTGGACGCATTTAATAAGAATTTGCAATGTTTAAAATGGGATACGGCAGTAACGTTTGGCAATGTTAACAAAATGGTCAGCGTACTGAACCATTGTGTCGTGGCCCTATTTGATCTTCATGCGCCTTTAAAGACAGTCATCGTCAAAGAACCGACCTACCCTTGGATTACAGACACAATCAAACTTATGATGCGATTGCGTGATAAAACTTCGATGGATTATCATAAAATAAAATCATCTGCAAAGAAAGAGCCTAAAAAATACAGTGAATTAGGCACTTTTTCGAGAAAAGTGTGCTTATTTCAAATTTAATATAAATAATAAGATAAGTTAACCTAAATTGCTTTGGAATAATCTCCGTAACGTTTTAATATCTGAAAATAATACTGAATTGGCCTACATCACTTCGTAGTACAACATTTTATGAGTTTCTTTTAACATTACTATACTCTACTTATTTGCTTTCTAGCTCTTATTGTGTCACAAAATTAACCTACTTACCTTAATGCGTTAACATATTTAGGATTACAGTCTAGTTTATATTCCTTTGCACTATCTTACTGACTTTAGTCTTCGATTGTAATCTGTTTTGTTGACCAAATAAAATAAATAAATAAATAGATAGTGAAGAACTAAAATGTTGGCTTGACTTCACCTATCAATGTAGGCAGATAATATTTTAAGCAGCTCAGCGAATGTTACTTGTAAAAACTTGCATATTCCATATTCAGTTCATTATAAACCTTTTAACAAAAGAAAGGAGCAGATTGAATATCACGGAACGGGGAGATTTGCGGTTATTCCTAACAAAAGTGAAGCCAAATTTTAATTATTTGCTGTTCAATAAATCAAGCACATCCCTTTCATTAAAATTATGACTATTTTGTGATTGTCATTGTAGAAGTTACGTTACGTTATTGTTTTATTTTAATTATATTACGACTGTTATCATATTACAATGTAATATGAATAGTGTAATAATTACATATTTGAATAAATACAACACAAAAAATATACTTTTTTTCTTTTTATTTTTACCACTCTGAATAGGGAGTTTTCTAAATGAAATAAGTGAGAATTGATTGGTTCCTTATGCTGTGACTAGATGTCAAAAAAGTAAAGTTGGATAGAATCACTGTTTTGATAGGCCAACTTTACTTTTTTGACATCCACTCACATCACAATCAACTAATTAATTAACCAATCAATTCTCACTTTTCTTTTCGAAAACTATTAATTCGTGGTTGGAACTCAGCGGCAACGCAAATTTCCATAGTTAGATGTAATCTTCACATTTTTTGTCGAGTTTTGGGAATATGGTAGAAATGTAGCTGCAGGGGGTCCACCGGAACCAGCTAAATTTTGAAAGTGGTCTATGAGAACAAAGGTCTGGGAACCTCTACTTTAAGATGAAAAGTATAATAGACTGTACGTATAGTAATGAGGAGCTGGAAATTTTATAAAGATAGTTTGGGTTATGGAAAAGTTTAAATGATTTAAAGCTAAAATGCTGCGCATGCCAGCATAGCAATTGTAGAACTTGACAATGGTTTGAAAGTTTTTGGAAAGCAATCAGTCGATATTCAGGGGTCTGTCCAAGAGCGTGCTCGTCGCGACCCCTGCCAGTCATTATGGCTGCAATCTTGGACCGAAGACGTACCGCAGTGCGGGCTAGGGCGTCCCCCCGAGGCGACGCGTACCGGCCCGCCCCCGTCGGTACGAATATAGGTGGAAGCGGCGATGGGGGCCGCCACCAATCACGCCGGGCCCGAACTGGCGAGTCGTGGGGTGCAGAGTGCCGAATAGGCACTTGGAATGTAAGAGGTGGTATGGAAGATAAGATGCATGAGGTGATTGATGTAATGAAAGAGAGACGCCTGGATGCTCTGTGTGTAACAGAGACTAAGCGGAGGGGCAGTGAAACCTGTGATCTGCCTGATGGAACGATGGCTCTGTGGTCTGGTGTACCGCAGAGCAGTCGTGCCAGCATGGGGGTGGGTATCTTGCTGTCCCGTCGCCTGGCCTCTGGAGTGAGAGATTATGGCCTGTGCGATGCGAGACTTCTCTGGGTCCGTTTAAAACTGGGTGTCACTAGAGTATTTTTGGACGCAGCGTATGCTCCCGTAAGCTCGTCGACACCCCAGGACCTTGAGAAGTTTTGGGATAATGTCAGGGAAGTTCTGGATTTGGCTGAGGCTAACGAAAAGGTGATTCTGTGTGGCGATCTGAACGGATGGGTAGGAACCAGGCTGCAAACTTGCGACGCTGCTCTGGGTCCTTATGGTGATAAGAGAGTGAACGATGCAGGTAAGCTCATTGTAGATGTTTGTTTGGAAAGGGGTCTCCTTGTGTCTAATACGATATTCCAGCATAAGGACATACATATGTATACGTGGAGAAGGAATGAACAAAAAAGCATGATAGATCTGATCCTGGTTGATAACCGTCTCCGAAGCAAACTACAAGATACGCGTGCGTATAGAGGCCCCACTCTGGAATCAGACCACTATCTCGTAGTTGCGCGGTTTAGTGGTCTGTTCAGGAAGTGGAGGCACTGGCGAGAGCGTATCCCCTTCGGAGACCTTGAAAGATTAAAGGTTGAAAAGTTGCAAGATGAGAGTGTGAGGAGAATGTATGAAGACAGAGTCCGGGACAAGCTTTTGACAGCAGGCTCTTCGGACTCAAATGTAGATGAATGCTGGAATAGCCTGAAAGAGAGTTTGGTGGAATCCGCGAAAGAAGTATGTGGTTGCTCAAAGAAGCATATTACAGCAAAAGGTGATGCATGGTGGGATGCGGAGTTGCAAAGCTCCGTAGAAAGTAAGAAGAAAGCGTGGCAGGACGATGTATCTTCTTTGAACCTGAATGCCAGTATGACAGAGATGAGGAAAGAAATATACCGGCAATGCAAGAATGCCACTAAAACTTTAGTGAAAGAAAAGCGTGAAAGAGCCAGTATGATTGAGGAGGAGAGGCTGGCGAAGAACTTCGAGAACAACACCAAACTCTTTTGGAGCAAGGTGAGAAAGGCTCGAGGTGATTCGTCAGGCTCCAGAATGGAAAGGATAAAATCTAAAGATGGTGACATTCTTGCAGACACACAAGCTGTGCTAAACCGGTGGAGTGAATATTTTGGAGAAATGTATGGAGATGACCCGGATGCTGATGCCGCAGACGTGCCTAAAGGCGAGATTGCGGCACCAGAATCAACGGAGGACATCACTATGGAAGAAGTTGAATGGGCGATAGGAAGTATGAAAAACGGTAAAGCTGCGGGAGTAGACATGATATCTGCCGAGATGATCAAATATGGTGGAACTTGCGTCCGGGACGCTTTCCGGGCCCTTGCAAACCTTTGCTGGAGGACCGGTAGAGTCCCTACAGATTGGCGCCGCGCAGTCATAGTACCCTTGTATAAAGGCAAGGGTTCACAATATGACTGCGCCAATTACAGAGCCATCAGTTTGATCAGCTTGGCAGCCAAGGTGTACGGTAAAATTATTGAACGGAGAATGCGCGTGAAGTCCGATGGAATGTTGTGCGAGGCACAAGGGGGTTTCAGGTCTGGAAGAGGATGTTCGGATCAAGTCTTCTCACTCCGCAACATCGTAGAGAAGCATCTGGCAGTGGGCCGGAAGGTTTTCTGCGGTTTTGTAGATCTGGAGAAGGCATTTGACAGAGTTGTGCGAAAGAGACTTTGGGACATTTTGCCAGAGTATGGTATAGATGGCACTCTGTTGCGAGCCGTCCAGTCCACTTATGTGGACTGCAAGGCATGCGTACGGGTGGGTGGTAACAGGTCACCCTGGTTTGACGTTAAAATCGGCGTCAAGCAGGGTTGCGTGTTGTCCGCTAGACTGTTTATAATATATCTGGACAAAAGTCTTCATAGACTGAAAGCGATGAATGAAGGTGTACAAATGGGTGACTTAGTGGTAAACCATCTACTTTATGCAGATGACGCGGTTTTAATAGCGCCAACAGCCACTGATCTGCAAACACTAGTCACAGTTATGAAAGACGACTGCATGATCAATGGCTTACACTTGAATGTGAAGAAAACCAAGATTATGGTTTTTGAAAGGGAAGAAACCAGAACGAATGTAAGGATTGTGGTTGGTAACGATGTGCTGGAGCAAGTGAATGAGTTTGTATATCTTGGATGCGCCTTCAGTAAGGATGGGAAATACACCGCTGACATAGAGAGAAGAGTGAGTGCAGGGAACAGAGTGAATGGTGCGATGGGAAAGCTACTTGGGAGCCGGCACTTAAGCCATAAGGCGCAGCTGGCCATACATAACGGAGTTCTTGTCCCAACGCTGTTATATGGTAGCGAGAGCTGGGTATGTAAGAAGGAGAATGAAAGTAGGATAAATGCGGTAGAAATGCGAGCTCTGCGGAAGATGTGCGGAGTGAAGCTGACCGACCGCATTAGCAACAGCATAGTAAGACAGCGAGTAGGTATGAAAGATAGTATCGGTGTAAAGAAGAGAAAGGGCATGCTCCGTTGGTTCGGGCATATAGAAAGAATGCCAGAGGAAAGAATGACAAAACAGATATACAATGTGAAAGTGGAAGGATGCAGGTACCGGGGAAGACCTAGACTATCTTACCACGACCAAATAAACCGAGTCTTATCTGATGGAAAAGTCAAGAGTCTCCGTAACCGGCGAGCGTGTATGAGACGAACTATGAGAGTCGAGGAAGCCAGAGAGGTATGTAAGGAAAGAACCTGTTGGAACTCTGTACTCTCTGCCTACCCCGCAAGGGATCTGGCGTGAGGTTATAGATAGATAGATAGATAGAATCAGTCGATTCTGGTTTTCCGAAATATTTTTTTATAAATAAATGCGTACACGCTGGTTCCGCGGAGTTATCACACATGCCAAATTATTATTTCACCTGAAATGTTGCAGTAGAGTTTAAGAAGCGTAACAGTAAACTAACACAAGATGAGAAACTTTGAAGAAAACGTAAACGTTCGAGAAACTGTTTTGTATGCATCTATTAAGCTTCCATCCATTACGACTTCTCTGATTAGTCGCTGTAGGCGTAATAATACCCAGCCATGAATAAATAAATTATTCAGCAATTTAGCAGTGACACGATACACTCTCTCGTCTTCTCGGAACAAGGCGCTTGTCTTATTAACAAACTTGTTAATTCCGCCGCGCCAACTGCCACTCGATGAGTAAACAATACTTCATTACCTCCCTCCCTCTCCCACGTGTTAGTCAACCATACTTCAGTACTGCGTTCTCGCTCAGCTGTATGCTAATTTAACCTAGTTTCGCTGCAAATTAGACCACTCAGAGTTACTTTAGCAACGTGGAGCATTCTAAGCATTCTTGCAATGGTATTTTTAGTGGAAGTAGTGAACCAAAAGTAGGTTCTACTACTTCTTAGTACCTGGAGAGTATGCAGTAGCGGTACGATTGTGCTCCATAGAGCAGGAATTCGAGGCACCGAATCGTAATTTCGAATTAGAATTGTATAATATGAAGTTTACGCATTGCGGCTGCGCTGCTGGCGATGGATTCAAGAGATCGATCGCTGAATGCATGTACGGTCGCAGCGCGAGTGGATCGCTACAGTCGCGCGTTGTTTATTTATATATATTTACAAAGCAGCGCTGCCGCCGAGCTCATTCGGGTGGTAGTTTGCGGCAAATTTGAAGGCGCCCTTGCTTTATTGCTTTTCACGGCAAAGTAAAGATTACAAAAATACAGCTAAAAATATTGTTGTATGCCCCTGGTCTGTCAGTTAACGTCATTATTACTAAATTTACTCTATAGCTGCTTTTCTATAGAAGGCATATGATTCGGTTACTAATATCTAATCTGATTCCTAAATAAATATCATCCTAAATATTATTTGTTAGTGACAACATGATTTTCATGTTAGACATGGGACAGAGTGGATTTTTAGAAAAACAGTCTGAGGAGACTGACGACAAATTTTCAACTTCACATCAGTTATTTTACGACAGTCATCTTTCGCGTGTGTGTGTGTGTGAATGATGTACGCTGTTGGCCGCGAGGCCTTTACAGCTTCACCGGACTTAAAGGCGAGCGTGCAACCACTACGCTCTAGCCAGCCAGAAGGGCAAGAGGCGACATACTCGGTTGGGACAGTCGCTGTAGGGGGACGGGTACACTACTAAGTGCACCGGTCAACCGCCGGCTATGGGAGGGGATCAACTACTATGGAGATCGTAGTCGGCGGTGGCTATGATTAACGGATTCGCATGGGTAGATGCGTTCGCGAAGTGACGTGTTGATGCCTTTTTAATAAAGGTGCGAATAGGTTCGAGACCTAGATCGGAGTGGAGGTCGACGTTCCGTACGAACCAGGAGGCTCCTACGGCTTTACGGAGGAAGCGGTTTTGAACCACTTGGAGTTTATCGATGTGAGAGGGGGCGAATGCCCGAACACAACACATGCATAAGTCATGATGGGTAGAAAGCAAGTTTTGTAAAGTGTCACCTTATTTCTAAGGGACATTTTACTCCGCTTGCAGATTAACGAATGGAGACGACCGAGCACAAAGGATGCTTGGGCCGAAGGACATGGTACTGTTTAGGGTGACCCCTAGATATTTGACCTCTTTGACCCAGGGAATGGGTCGGTCGAACATGGTCACTTGGCCGAGATTACTTCTAGGACGGCGCAGGGAGTGGCGCGGGGTGGCACCTCTGGAGAAGAACACCGCAGCGCTCTTGTCCGGGTTCACCTCAATACGCCACTTCCTGAACCAATTCCCTAGGGAATTGGCGGATGCCTGAAGGTTTCTGGTAATGAAACCCTTATTCCTATGCGAGACGTAGAGTGCGGTATCATCCGCGAATAGGGCTAGATGCGCCTTACTCGAACGAGGAATGTCGTTCGTGTAAAGGCTAAACAGGAGTGGAGAGAGAACTGAGCCCTGTGGGACTCCAGCACTGATGGAGTGGGAAGTGGAGCGCGTCATTTCGACGCGATAACGGAAGGCGCGATTTGACAAGAAGTCTCGTAAGATGAGCACGAGTCTGTCCGGCACACCCAATTGGTAGAGCTTGTAGATCAAGCCGTTGTGCCAGACTTTGTCGAATGCCTTCGCGACATCTAGGAAGAGGGTGCCCGTGTAGACGGGTTTGGGTCTATTGAGACCGGAGAGGATGTGCTCCGTGATGCGTTGCACTTGGTGTACGCAAGAGTGTTTGACTCGAAAGCCGAACTGCTCGTCGATAAGAATACCCCTGGACGTTATGAAGTCTTTGAGCCGCGCCAGAAGTAGGCGCTCGTAGATCTTGGCCAGGGAGTTGAGGAGACTGATAGGGCGGTAGCTCGCGGGGAGATTGCGAGGTTTGCCGGGCTTGGGAATGCCTATGACGTCCGCCTCCTTCCACTTAGCGGGGAAGGTGCAGTTCGTCATGGCGGCGTTCAGTATGGCCACTAAGAGGCAGATGAGTTGGGCGGGCAGGCATTTCAGAACGCGATTCGAAATGTCGTCAGAGCCGGGGGCTTTTTTAGTTTTGAGACCCATAATGAGACCTTCGACCTCCGTTTGGGTGATAGGAGTAAGGAATCGGCGGGGTGTAGGGATGCCCTGCGCTCGACTTCCCTGTCGACCGCGTCGACGTGGGACTGGTCGACGGACTGCGAGCTGGGGGTGCACTTTTTCTCGAGGGAGTCGGCGAGAAGCTCGGCCTTTTCGTCGTCGTCGAAGGCTGGGGGTGTGCCTGAAGGGCGGGACAGCGGGGGCATGCCAGTCGTGGAGTCGGTTTTGAGGCTACGCGCCAGCTGCCAGTAGGCCAGATGCGATGGCGCGATGCCCTCTAGGAGGTCACCCCACCGTTCCTCCCGGATCTCCGGGACACGACGCTTTACCTCTAGTTGTAAAGCGCGCATCCGGGCCCGATTGGCTTCGGTGGGGTAAGAGTCGTACGCTCGGATAGAGGCATTCTTGGAACGAATGAGATCCCTAACATCGTCCGGCAGCCGAAAGCGGTTGAGGTAGAGATCTTCCGCCTCGACTTGCTTGGACGATCGACTGACAGCCGATCGGATGTGTTCGGTGAAGGCATCTACGGCCTGATCGGTGTCCTGAGGGGAAGGGATTGAGTCCGAGCTGAGAGGGAGGGGGGGAGAGTCGGCATCCGCCAAGGCCGTGCTTAGCGCATGCCAATCCACCACCGTCTTTTAGGGTCGCTGAGGGGCAGAAGGGGGGAACCGAGTCTCATGACTACAGGTCGATGGTCAAAGTCGAGTTCCTGGACTACTTCCAAGGAGTGCAGCCGTAGGGTGACACCCTTCAGAAGCGCCATGTCCAGGACGTCGGGTCGGTGGTTGGGATTGTTGGGATAGTGGGTAGGGTGCATAGGTGCGATGACGTCAAAGTCGAGAACGTCGACCAGGGCGTCAAGGCTCCTACCGTTAGGGGAAGTGGTGAGACCGTTCCAGGCCACGTGCTTACTGTTGAAGTCGCCCGCCAGAATGACGGCGCTTCCCAGCTTGAGGAGTGCTTCAAGGTCACTCCTGAGAACGAGTTTAGTGGGGGAGAGGTATACGTAGGCAATCACGATGGGCTGGTGCCCAGTGAGAGAGATGCGACAGACCGAGGCTTCGATGTTGGTGAGCGCGGGGAGATCGAGAGGGATGCAGTGAAGGGACCTCCTGTAGTAAATGAGAGTACCGCCTCCACGGGAGCCGATTCTGTCATTACGCACGAGGTTATAGTTTGCGATCCTAGGATCGTGCTGTGCGGGCTTGAGGAAGGTTTCCTGCACTAGGAGGATATCAAGCTGGTGATCTTGAAGGAAATCAGCAACCTGATCTCGCTGGGAGCAAAGGCTATCGGCGTTAAAGAACGCCAGGGATAGGTTGTGGGGCTTATGGCGGGGAGGTCGTAAATCCATTATTGGGTGCGGGGGGGTTGGGTTCTGAGGGACGCCAGGACGTCATAGACGTCCCTATATTCCGCGGCCAGGAGAACCTGGTCCGCCAAGTTGGTAGCAGCGCGGAGTTGGAGGGCGAGTTCTCGGACTCTGGGGATTAGCGCGGGGCTTATAACTGCCGAAACGTTCATAATCAGGTTGACGTCCTGACTGACGTTAGTGGGCGGGGGGGACAAGTCGCCGCCGGCGGCATCGCCGGCGCGCGCTTCGGGGGGCAGACAGGCAGCGGTGGGGGAGGGGGGGTCAGCTTCTGTGGCGCGGGAGCTCGGGGAGCTGAGGTCTCTGGCGCTGAAGGCACCGGACGGGGGTGCACTGAGGGCACTCGGGGGTTGCGCCGAGGGCGCAGAGGGGGGGGGCCAACTGCGCGGGGGCGGCGGCGGCCGCCGCGCCTCGTCCGGTCGCGCTTCCCCTTCGGGGCCTTGCGGCAACCGCGATAGTTCGCGGTGTGCCCCTTGGTGCCGCAGAGGACGCAGCTGGGGGGCTCGGCCGTCGTCTCCCTCGAACGGGCGCACTGGGATGTCGCATGGTCCCCGATGCATTTCACGCATCGAGGGCGCGCGTGACAATTACGGGCAGAGTGCCCGTAGAGTTGGAAATTGTGGCACTGCCCGGGCGTGCCACGTTTGTGGGGGGCCTCCACGGTGAGGCCAGAGATGTGGCAAACGGCCTTTAGGTCGAAGACCCTACGGCCGGACTCGGTGCGGTCGAGGATGACCAGCACCATGTCGTAGGCCTCCTTGGAGCGCCCATTGACCATTCTGTGCACCTGGCGCACAGGAAGGTCCTGGGACTGGAGGTCGGCTTTAATGACGGCGGTGTCCAGCTCCCTAGGGACACCGCGGATGACTACCCTGAGCTCCCTTTCCTCCTCCAGGGTGTATGTGTGATATGCGATCTTGTTCGATCGCAGGAACGCGGATAGCCGTCGGTGGTCGTCCGAGGACGCCACCTTGACGGCTATGCCTTGCGCGGTGGAACGCGCGTGCGTGTAATTTATTTGGCGATTGTAAATCGCCTTAGAGATGCGCTCCCAGGCGCTCTTGTCCTGAATGACAAGCGGCGGGGGAGTGATGTTCGGACGTGCGGGGCGCGCGAGGAGGGAGGCCCTCGCGGCCGCGTTGGGAGACGGAGACGGAGACGGCCGGGGGCCGGAGGGCCGGGAGAAACGGAGACGTTCCCGGCCTTCTGGATCTTGGGAGGCGGCGAGTCGCGCGGCTTACGCGCCCGCTTCCCATTTGAAATAAGAATGAAGTCGTCCTCCGACGAGAGCGACGGGGACGGGGACCGGGCGGGGGCGGCGCGTCGCGCGGACGCGCGCTTGACCTCCATATCCGAGTCCGAGAGCGGTTTGGACCCGCATGGCGAGACGGGGCGGTCAGCGGGGGTCGGGGGCGGCGGCGGCGCAACTAAGTCCGTTCTCGGCGCGGTGAACGGAGTCGCGGGGCGCGCAGAAGGCGCGAGGTGCGCGGGGGCGGGGGGCGACGCATGCGCGGGCGACGCGTCGGGCAAGTACGTCGCGCTGAATTTCCGGACGATGTCCGGGCAATACAGCACGATGTACTGCCCTAGATCCCGGATGAATTCCGGAGGGAAAACGTCAGCCATTTCCAGAGGGGAAATGGCAGGGCGGGTGGACTAAAATAGGACCCTAAGACCCGGGCGTGAACAATGCCCAGATCCCCCCACCGGGTGGCGGCGGGGGGGTGGCACTACCGGGGAGACGCGGTGTGCCCCTTCGCCTTGAGGGCGAACGGGCGGCACCAAACCCTAACTGCTCCGGGGCGAAGAGAACCGCCGCACGGAGAATAGGATAGCGGGATGGGTAAAGGTAGGGTCCTGGGGAAATCAAGAGCCCTGACTAGGGAAGCCCCCAAGGCCAGAGCTCAAGCCCTTCCGAGATGGCCGCCCTCTGAAGGAGGGAGGCGAGCGCTCGGGTCCCGCTCAAGCCCGGCTTACGACACCGCTAGGCGTCCACCGGACTCACCACGAACGGACAATAGACGTGGATTTACAATACAAACACTATTAAGTAATCGAAATTAACAACCGTTATGAAAAATAACCGTTAAGAAAAAACCGCGGGAGGGCCTGCCTAGCAACCCACGTAATTAGGTACACAGAGCAAAACGCACGAACGTGAATAAACAAAGACGTAGCTGCATACACACGAGCGGATGAAGACACGTCACTGCACAAGCACGCAAGCACGTAAGCACCGCAAACCGAACCACGTAGGCACACGAAACGAGAAACCGTTAGGAATCGCGGGAAGGCCGACCGCCGTTATAACGGCGCGTCTGCCTAGCAACTCACGAAGTTGATTATGCGCGAGCCAAACGCAATACGTCAATTTCAAATGCAGAGCAGATGCAATGGACGCAGTCACGCAAGCGCAGGCAAGACCAACCACGAAATAGTCGTAATTAATTACGCGCGACAGATAGCGAGCGGACGGGCTGCGCAGAGAAAACGACCGAGCGCGGGCGAGGCACAGCCAGAACTACATCTTTCGCATCTTCTACTCTTAAATTTCGTCTAATACGCGCTAGCCCAACAAATTTAATAAATTGAAACTTCGATTTATTTTATTCGTGTATACGTTGGTAGTGAAAAGAACCCTGATCATTAAATCAGCGGAGCAGTAGCAACACTGTGTATTCTTTGCGTTATAAGATACAGTAAATGTCTATATTGACTCGCCATATTTGGCTCGTCAGGTGCGCCGTGCGCGTATCGGCTTCAAAGAAACTGTTATTCCGAGGATGGTGCAAATATTTGAGCGACCGGAACGCTTCACTTAATTCCGTCCACTGCGAGGATGGGATGCGTCCCAGACGCCAAACGAAACTAAGATATATTTACGCAGGATAAGAAAATTGTATAACATACCTCGCATGAACTTATTCCGAATCAGCTATCTTAAGTAGACATAAAATATAATTGAGTAAAAATGGTGGCGCTGAAATGGTATCCACTCGACATAATGCCAAGGTTTCCGTGAGTACCAGTTCCAGAGAAAGAGAATTACTGAGCGCAATAACCACATAAAGAGAGAAATACATAATAATAGAATAGTGTATATTTTCATTATATGCATATACAAAACGTGTTTTATACAAAAACGAAGAGAATAACCTATGTGCTGTTCGAGTTCTAATTACGGAATAAAGAAGTGGTTCTAATGACGATAAAATAGTAAGATGTAGTAACACGCTATATATTTTTCTGTTCTCTTGTCCTGCCCTGCATAATCAAGGCAGCTATGTAAACTTCTTTGAACAACAAAAGTGGGGCGGGCACTTGTCTGCTGTGCTGCCGGCTGTGGACACTGTGTCCGCGCGGGGTCACTGTAGACCATTTGAAGATACACTGCGTCCGCGTGGAGTCACCGTGGGCATACTGTGTCAACCGTATGTGTTTGTATTTGCATACTTACTTCACGAATATTATTACAAAAGAAACTGATTTGGTTCATGTTTGCTATTGCAGGGTTATTGCTATAGAGATAGCTGACAGTGCCATTCCTTATTAGAAAAGTCGCCGATTATCTTAGACTTTGGCATATCTTTAATGGAATATCATATCGTATTTTTATATACCTAGCCAATTTAGAATCTTTAAATAATCGAGTAGCTAGCGAGCTTTAAGATTACTTTATACGTAAGTTTTTTAAATAATTTTTTGATGCCTCCGTTGGAGCGTCTCTGGAATATGGTCTACGTTACTATTGTAACATCAACTATATTTCAGAGACGCTGTTTATTGTTGTGGATATTTCCACATATATCAGTATAATGGACGCTATATTATGACAAGGCATAATATTAACGAAGTTTGTGCCGGCCAGCAGGGCCCCGGGGCCCAGCGGCGCGGGAGTTGCGTCCCTGAAGGTGCGGCATAAATCAATTTGGCCATTTTAATACGGTTAGCAGCGAACCCCTCGCACGATATTGCATCACGACACGCTCCGCACGATACCGCCTTGTGGGAAACTGAAGTAGTTTTAATGCTGCAGGAAATTGTTTTGAAAGATTGTTTATGAAGAAAAGGTTAAGATTAGAACGATGTTTATAAAAAAAACCCACACAATATTGAAAGGGTACGATTACACTGTTTGTTTTAAAGAACCTTACATAATTTCGGAAGGGATAGAATTAGACTGATGAATATAAGGAAATCCCTGAATAATTTTGAAAGGACTAAGATTAGACTGGTGTTTTCGAAGGAATTCCTAAATAATTGCAAAAGGGATAAGATTACACTGGACTATAAGATTACACTGGACTTTGAGGAAATTCCCAGTACAGATGTGTAGTTTAATAGACGTATTGTGGTTGACATAAAAGTTGACTGAATTAATAAAATTCAACTTTTTTTAATGTTGTATTTTCAATCTTCCGCTTACTTCCTGCCTTTACCTAGGAACACATCTGTAAAGTATGTTTTAAAGATTAATAGTTTTATAATCATTATTAGATTTAATATATTTATTTTAACTGCTTGGTCTGAAAGTACATAATGGCGATCACGAGATCCTGGGTTCGGATCCTACGTCAGGTAAAGTGTTGGTTTTCTATTAAAATGCGCTCTCTAGTAGTCCCGAATCTGGAATTGTACCCAAAACAACTCGCCTCTTATTATATTAGGACTTAACATCGCCTCTGCCACTCCGCTTAGGGAATATACGCTTGACGGTGTATAATATTATTTTAACTCATCTTAACTGTACCACACCCTAGAGACAATAATAATCATTATACTTGCATTTCTGAACGACACCACAAAATGCAATTAAGTACTTGAAATACAAAACAGTATCCATTAGTTTTCACGATAATTGCTCCTCTTGATATTCTCCTAAACGCTGGATCGAGTTACGCCGAACCACCCAATAAATAGGTACAGAAGGTCGACTCCGAAAGAACTAGTGTTGTAAGAAATGAACTCTGAGTCGAAGCTCGCGAGCGTTCAACGCTCAAGCCTTAAAGTCTCCGGAGCCCTTTAGGTGCGAACTTTTAAACCTCGAGCTTTAAAGGCTCGAGAGCCGTTAGGACGCGGCTCTTAAAAGTTCGAGTCGAAGCTTGAGCCTTCAATTTTGCCTTTACGAGTACTAATAAGAACGAATAATACAACCTGATCTTTTGATTTTTGGTACGATTAGCAAAATATTGTACTAAATGAATATATTTATCCATATCTATCACCACGCCAAATATTGCAGGGTGGGCAGAGAATGTTAATGTTATGACTTAAATACACGCCGATATCTCGTAAACCCTTTATCGGGGGATGTTAATTCTTACAAGCTTTTATTTAACTTGCAATGTTCGTATGTCTGTCTGTCTCTCTCTCCGGTTCAAATCTTGAGATCCATTTTTTAAGGACATGCGGGTATCCGATTAAGCTGAAATTTGGCATACGTATGTAAATCCAATAACAATGCAATAATATGGCGCTGATCTGATGATGGGGTCGGAAGATGGCCATAGGAACGTGTGAACTATACGACATAACCCCCTCATGTTAAGGCTCGTTAGAATGGTATTGAGAACTACTATACAACCGGATAGTGTACAGTGTCTGATGATGAAGCCGAAAGGTGGCAATGGAACGACCAAACTACTCAAAATAACCCCGCTGTGTTTGGGCTCATTGGATGTGTTTTGACGAGCACTTAGCACTCGGATGGTGTCCAGTGTCTGCTGATGGAGCCCGAGGGTGGCCAACAAAACTACCTAAGTACTCAACATAACCCTGCCGTGATTGGGCTCATTAGATTTGTCTTTTTCGTGTTCTATAGACATGGATTATGTCCAGGTTCTTATGTTGGAGCCGGAAGGTGGTCAACGGAACTACTCAACTATTCAACATAAAGTCGCCGTGTTTGGGCTCATTGGATTTGTCTTGACAAGTTTTATATACACGGATGATGTCCAGGGTCTGATGATGCAGCCAGCAGGTGGCCCACAGTACAACCCAAGTACTCAATACAACTCCGACGTGTTGCGGCTCTTTACATTTGTGTTGACAAGTACTTGTCGGTCTGCGTTGTGTTTTTGCTATAAAGGCTTGTTCATTATCTATCTATATCATCACGCCAGCTCCCTCGCGGGGTAGGCAGAGAGTATAGAGTTCCAACAGGTTCTTTCCTTACATACCTCTCTGGCTTCCTCCACTCTCATAGTTCGTCTCATACACACTCGCCGGTTACGGAGACTCTTGACTTGCCCTTCAGATAAGACATGGTCTATTTGGTCATGGTAAGATAGTCTAGGTCTTCCCCGGTACCTACATCCTTTCACTTTCGCATTGTATATCTGTTGTGTCATTCTTTCTTCTGGCATTCTTTCTATAAGCCCGAACCAACGGAGCATACCCTTTCTCATCTTTACACCGATACTATCTTTCATACCTACTCGCTTTCTTACTACACTGTTGCGAATACGGTCGGTCAGTGTGACTCCGCACATCTTCCGCAGAGAACGCATTTCGACCGCATTTATCCTGCTTTCGTTCTCCTTCTTACATACCCAACTCTCACTGCCATATAACACACAAGCACACAAGGACAAGCACTCCGTTATGCATGGCCAGCTGCGCCTTTCGGTTTAAGTGCCAGCTCCCAAGTAGCCTTCCTATCGCACCATTCACTCTATTACCTGCATTCACTCTTCTCTCTATATCAGCGGTGTATTTCCCATCCTTACTGATGGCGCATCAAAGATATACAAACTCATTCACTTGCTCCAGCATATCGTTACCAACCACAATCCTTGCATTCCTTCTGGTTTCTTCCCGTTCAAAATTAATTATAAACGTATTATTTACCTTTAGGTTAGTTATCGATTTTTCAATAAAGATCTAGAATCCGCGCTTGAGTGCTTAAACGTCTAGAAGTTTCCTCTCCATTTTATTATCGCCGGCGAGCGGTCTCGGTAACCAAGTAGCTACATGTTTACCTACAAGTATTTACTTAATAATGATATCACTTTGTGGAATGCGCCGGCAATTTTTCAATGTACCTGGGCCTTTCTATCGATGTACTTGGTGGTCTGGTCCGTTCTAGAACTTTCATACGAGTATAAAATGGACGCTCAGCGCGGCGACGGGCACATCTTATCCGGTGAAGATGTGCCCGTCGCCGCGCGAAATTTTATTTATTCTTTGTTGTACAAAGATACATAAATTAGTAAGTACATTTACATGATGTACAAAAGCAAACTTAACTCAATTTGTGTTGTCTACCAGTTAACCTTGGAGTGCAAAGAGAATATTTAGCGTATACGTAAAGGCAATTGTACAACAAACTGTTCAGTAAACTCTAAAAAAACGAACAAACAATCATAAAAATGAAAACAAAAATCGAAGTCTCTGTATACATAAATTATACTAACATATACAATATACAATCATATACTAAATTAAAACTATACAAATAAATACACCTATATACATAAGTTTATATACATAGATATATACTTATATAAATATAAAATAATTAATAATATAAATAATATAATGAAATTTATATCCATTGCAAAGGAAATGCTCTTTTACTCTTTCCCTGAAAACATCCAGAGAACAGCTAACGCGTATGATATGTGGAAGGGGGTTCCATAGTTTCACCGCACGTACAGTGAAGGAGCCATCATAAAGGTTGGAAGTATGACGGGGAGTTCGGAGAAGGAGAGAGGTAGCTAGCTGTACGACAAGTTTTGCCCCGAGGAATAAGAAATTCAAAGCGTTCGCGAAGATATTCAGGTGAGTTAGGGTTATAGAGAACAGACAACAGAAGAGTGAGAATATGTAAATTCCGACGTCGCCGAACAGGTAGCCACTTCAGTTTCATTCGATACACAGAGATATGATCATACTTGCGTAGACCAAAAATGAAGCGGATACATAAATTCTGCAGGCGTTCGAGTTTATTAAGAAGTTCCTCTGTAGCGTCAAGAAAACAAACATCAGCATAGTCTAAAAGTGATAGAAGGAAGGAATAGGCAAGAAATATTCTCGTTTGAAAGGGCAGGAACTTCTGGAGACGTTTGAGAGATTGAAACGAGAAGTATACCCTCCTGCTGACTTCCGCAATGTGAGTGCTCCAGGAAAGATTTTAATCTAAATACTCGCCTAAATTCTTCGCACTCGTGGTATAAGGTATAGGGACAGAGTCATAAATAATTGGGGGGAGAGACTGATGGTCCAGGAGATAGTAGAAATGCCTGCCACCAATAATGAGAGCTTGCGATTTGGTTGGGTTGACTAAAAGTCCAAATCCCTTAGCCCATTGATTGATGTTTTTAAGATCATTATTGATGGCACTAATTGCTACCGACAATTCTTCGACCTTAAAATGACGGTACAGCTGCAAGTCATCTGCGTAGAGATGATAGTGTGAAGCTATAACTTTAGTGATCGCATCGATAAATACCGAAAAGAGAAGAGGAGAGAGTACGCCACCTTGCGGTACGCCCGCAGAAAGTTCACACCATCCTGAGGAGGCCTCATTAGAGTGGACCATCTGCGAGCGACCGCGAAGATATGAATTAAACCAAGCAGTTACAGAGGAAGATACGTTAAGTGAGGATGGGATTCCCAACAGAATGTCAAAATCGACAGAATTGAAAGCACTGCTAAAGTCCAGTAGAACCAGAGCTGTAAGTTGTTTGTTTTCCATGGCCAATCGAATGTCGTCAGTAATCTTGTCCAGTGCAGTTACTGTACTATGGCCAGTACCTAATCCAGACTGGTAAGGACTAAGCAAAAAGGCTGTTAGAGGCAAGAAAGTAAGATAGTTGTTTCTGGACAACACCTTCAAGAACTTTAGACAGGATGGGAAGTATAAAAATTGGACGGAATTGCGAGACTGAAGAGGGATTTGAAACTTTAGGAATCGGTAAAACATAGGCCTTCTTCCAGGCTGAGGAAAAGGAGCTAGATTCAAGTGAATAATTGATAATGTGGGCAATAACAGAAATAAGTTAATCCACGAGGGGGCGAACCATTTGAATTTGAAGGCTATCATCAACAATAGCCTTGGTAGAAATCGATAAGATGGATTTTTTGACCTCTTCCTCTGTGACTTGCCGAAAAGAAAACTGAGGACATACAGGCAGAGGTTGGCAAGAAAGGTTGCCAAGTGTTGAAGTTTTAATATCATTGTCTAAAGTGACAGGAGATTTTGAAAAGTGCATATTAATAGCATTAAGGTCGATATCTAGAATGCAATCGTTAGTAAATTTTCCGATACCTAGAGACTTAAGGAATTGCCATGCCTGAGCCGTATTTAAATTTTGAACTGAAGCGTTAATGTGGCGTCGCTTAGCATCCCTACACATACGACTGCAGCGATTTCGTAACTTTTTATACAGAGACCAATTCTCATCTGTAGGGAAATTATCATCGTAGATCATTAAAAAACACACACACACAGCGACGGACAGTCTCTCTTTGGAAGCGATCAAATCAAGAACAAGCGATCTAAGCGGAATACACCGGCGACCTTAGCGACGATACACGGATACGGGTGGCTGACTCAGTGACTTAGTAGGAGTAATTGGGTTTTAGCGAGAGTAGTACTAGTGTGTGTTTAGTACCAGTGTGTACTTACATTTTACGAACATTTTCGTGCGTACAGAGCCTAATAAAGTACTTCGCACGTTATTCGGCATTTATAAACCCCACAAACATAATATTAATAACATAACTAATTAAGAACAATAGAATGGGGCTATACATTCTTCTGTCGTGTGGCTCGTTAGATTTGTCTTGTGATGTGACCAGGGTTTGATGATGCAGCCGGAAGGAGGTCAACCCGCCAACTAGGTACTCGCAACCTAACCCCGTCGTGTTTTAGCTCGTTTGATTTGTATTAACAAGTACTATACATTCCGATGGTGACCAGGGTCTGATAATAGAGTTAAAAGGACACCTTATAAATAAAAGCTCATTGTAATAAAGACTTAAATTAATTTTATTTACCTTAAATGTATTACAATAAATAGTCTTGAGATTGAACAAGGACATAATTTTAAGAATGTAAGGTTAATTGTAAAACACTAACACCTCGCAGGACTATACACGGTGCCATTTTTATCATCCTGGATCGAAAACCCTGCTAATGTATCCAATACCTACTATCTATTAATAAATCATATATGAGAATAAAAAATCTAACCTTTTTTAAACCTTGTAAACACAATACAGAAGAATCCTATATCGAGCGCAAAATGACACTAAACTGCCCCGCAGCGCATCAGCTGTTTGGTAATACGCAGCACGAGATATGATAACGTTAATAATATGCTCGCGCACTCCAGCTTTTTCTAGCGTCCGGACACGACACAATTTACTTACCTATTTCCAGTGAAATGGGTGGAGCGCGGCGCGGCGGCTGCGGTGTCACAAAGGATGGCGCGAGCGCATCAATGCTTGTATTAATTAGGTAATCGGCGTCAACTTGTGGTCGGCATTGCTTTGTGCGATTTGCCAACAAAACAAACATTATAAACAGAATGTTAGAAAACTGCATTGCCTTTTCTTTTTTTATCTTCGGTACTGAAAACATAGGTAAATGTTTAACTAATTACAAATTATAAGAATATATCGTAAGTAAATAACGCAATATTTGATAATTGCTTCAGAAATTCCATACAAAAACCAAATTTCAAAATTTAAAGTTTTTACCCTTTTTTAAATACTTTTTTACCTTAACTAACAATGAAACTTGTACTGCGTATTGAGAAAAACCTTTTTAGAAATGCATTTGAAATTTCCGTATTGCTTTGTCACAGACATTGCTGCGCATGTTGTAATATCACACGCGCCCGCGCGCCCGCTTTCGAACCTGAGGGCCTAGACAAGTTGCCAGCGTTTTGTTTCTATTCTCTTGTCGCAATCGATAGCGCATTGTTTTGACCACGTGACTTTTCGTTGCAAAATGTCATTCCCATACATTTTTCCGCTTTCTATTAGCGTTAACGACTGTAGATTGTGAACTTGGCTATAGGCGCTGTTTCTCTGTAATATATATTGGTGGTCTCGGTGACGTATTTTAGTGTTAACGACGAGCCCACTTGGGTATAAGAACTTTAGGAAGGGGTTCTTCTATAACTATAATATTTAACTAAATATTGTAAACACTAAATAGGAGGAGTCTGTTTGGAAAAAACCTGTTGGAATTCTGTACTCTCTGCCTACCCCGTAAGAGATGCGTTATAAATAGGTAAATAGATAGACGAAATATTATTTTCAGTTCAATAATATATGATGGCGACATTCCTTCCGTAGTATTTTTAAAAGGTGTGTCATTTTCATGGTGGTTACTCATGTTTGCTCTTCAAAAGAAAAACTTCACGGTTACTTCCAAAGCTTCGTCTTTATTCCAAACTGACAGCGTAACGACGTCCGAGAAAGGTCCGCACTGTCCAGCGCATAGAGTAAAGTAATATACTGGAAAGCGGTCCAGCGGTTCGAGCGAGAATGCCTCGAGCGCGCTCTGTGCTGCCGTATTTATAGAGTACGTCGTGCATGTGTGTACACAAGTTTTTAGGTTAAGTATTGAATTGGGGGTCTGTCCAAGAGCGTGCTCGTCGCGACCCCTGCCAGTCATTATGGCTGCAATCTTGGACCGAAGACGTACCGCAGTGCGGGCTAGGGCGTCCCCCCGAGGCGACGCGTATCGGCCCGCCCCCGTCAGTACGAATATAGGTGGAAGCGGCGATGGGGGCCGCCACCCATCACGCCGGGCCCGAACTGGCGAGTTGTGGGGTGCAGAGTGCCGAATAGGCACTTGGAATGTAAGAGGTGGTATGAAAGATAAGATGCATGAGGTGATTGATGTGATGAAAGAGAGACGCCTGGATGCTCTGTGTGTAACTGAGACTAAGCGGAGGGGCAGTGAAACCTGTGATCTTCCTGATGGAACGATGGCTCTGTGGTCTGGGGTACCGCAGAGCAGTCGTGCCAGCATGGGGGTGGGTATCTTGCTGTCCCGTCGCCTGGCCTCTGGAGCGAGAGATTATGGCCTGTGCGATGCGAGACTTCTCTGGGTCCGTTTAAAACTGGGTGACACTAGAGTATTTTTGGTCGCAGCATATGCTCCCGTAAGCTCGTCGACACCCCAGGACCTTGAGAAGTTTTGGGATAATGTCAGGGAAGTTCTGGATTTGGCTGAGGCTAACGAAAAGGTGATTTTGTGTGGCGATCTGAACGGATGGGTAGGAACCAGGCGGCAAACTTGCGACGCTGCTCTAGGTCCTTATGATGATAAGAGAGTGAACGATGCAGGTAAGCTCATTGTAGATGTTTGTTTGGAAAGGGGTCTCCTTATGAAACCAAGATTATGGTTTTTGAAAGGGAAGAAACCAGAACGAATGTAAGGATTGTGGTTGGTAACGATGTGCTGGAGCAAGTGAATGAGTTTGTATATCTTGGATACGCCTTCAGTAAGGATGGGAAATACACCGCTGACATAGAGAGAAGAGTGAGTGCAGGGAACAGAGTGAATGGTGCGATGGGAAAGTTACTCGGGAGCCGGCACTTAAGCCATAAGGCGCAGCTGGCCATACATAACAGAGTTCTTGTCCCAACGCTGTTATATGGTAGCGAGAGCTGGGTATGTAAGAAGGAGAATGAAAGCAGGATAAATGCGGTAGAAATGCGAGCTCTGCGGAAGATGTGCGGAGTGAAGCTGACCGACCGCATTAGCAACAGCATAGTAAGACAGCGAGTAGGTATGAAAGATAGTTTCGGTGTAAAGATGAGAAAGGGCATGCTCCGTTGGTTCGGGCATATAGAAAGAATGCCAGAGGAAAGAATGACAAAACAAATAAACCGAGTCTTATCTGATGGAAAAGTCAAGAGTCTCCGTAACCGGCGAGCGTGTATGAGACGAACTATGAGAGTCGAGATAGCCAGAGAGGTATGTAAGGAAAGAAACTGTTGGAACTCTGTACTCTCTGCCTACCCCGCAAGGGATCTGGCGTGAGGTTATAGATAGATAGATAGATAGAAGTATTGAATTTCCATTTTCCAGAATAAGCTGATAGCTTATGAAATAATTTTAAGACAATCAAATTATTCTTATAACCGACGAAATATTGTAGTTGCGCCGATATATATAAAAAAAAGGTTTTTAAAAGATTATTTACGTTTATTTAATGTCGTACTTTTCAGTTTTAGATTTAGATTATTATTCTATAATAATATCTTTATTTTTGCGTATTTATTTGTTCAGTATTAAATTTTATAACTATTTTATATAATTATATTCTTATTTAAAATAAATAAGGTATGCCCAAACACGATGGTGTTTCGTGTGAAAGTTGTCATCAGACCCTGGACATAATTTGCGTCCAAAATTCTTGTCAATATAATCTAAACGAGTCCAAAATGACACGGTCATGACCGTGTCATTTTGAGTAGTTCCGTTGAATACCTTCCGGCTCTATTATCAGACACTGGGCATCATGTGGGGGCTAAAGTACTTATTAAGACAAAATCAACGAGCCTGATCGCGATCTGTAATGTTGTGTAGTTAGGTTGTTCTGTTGTCACCTCCTGGCCCCCCTTATAAGACTCTGGAGATCATCATCTGGGGCTAAATTACTTGTTAAGATAAATCCTACGAACCCAAACACGACGGAGCTATGTTAAATAGTTGGCTAGTTTCGTTAAACACCTTCGGGCTCCATCATCAGACCCTGGACATAACCTCAGCCGAAAGTTCTTACCCAGTCAAGTTAAACGACCCCAAGCACAACGGGGCTGTGTGGAGTATTTGCGCAGTGCCGTTGACCACTGTTCAGTTAGATTATCAGTCTCGAATATTCTTATTAAGACAAGTTTAACGACCTCAATCACGATGAGGCAATGTTGAGTAGTTGCAGAGTTCCGTTGGCCACTTTTCTGCTCCATCATCAGACCCTGGACATAATCTTAGTCCAAAGTTATTATCAAGACAAGTTAATCGACTCCAAACACGACGGGGCTATGTTGAGAAATTGCGAAGTTCCGTTGATCACTTTTTGGCTCCATCATCAGACCCTGAACATCATCTCAGCCGAAAGTTCTTATCAAGACAAGTTAAACGACTCCAAACACGACGGGGCTATGTGGAGTAGTTGCGGAGTTCCGTTGGCCACTTTTCGGCTCCGTCATCAGACCCTGGACATCATCTCAGTCGAAAGTTCTAATCAAGGCAAGTTAATCGACTCCAAACACGAGTTGTTTCAGAGGTCCGTTGGCCACTTTTCGGCTCCATCATCAGACCCTGGACATAATCTTAGTCCAAAGTTCTTATCAAGACAAGTTAATCGACTCCAAACACGACGGGGCTATGTTGAGAAGTTGCGGAGTTCCGTTGATCACTTTTCGGCTCCATCATCACACCCTGAATATCATCTGGATCTTAAGCACTTGCCAAAACACAAATGAGCCCAACGCCATGGGGCCGTGTTGAGTCGTTGGGTAGTTCTGATGGCCATCTTCCGGCGCCATCATGTGACCTTAAACACCATCTCGGTCTATAGTACTTGTAAAGATAAATCCAACGAACCCAAACACGCTGGGGCTATGTTGTACAAAAGACGTTTCCATTAGACCAGCACAATAACACCGTGTTAGTGGTATTTAATGAATACCTAAAGTTTTTCGTTTTACTTTATTAAAATCGGTAGAAATTACGAAAACATTGATTGACCCTTTCTACATACCTACTACTATTGCTTTACGGCCCTCGCCTTTAAACTCTGAGCGGAGTCTTTTTTCATAGTAACTACCATGAACCTTGTTAACAGAGCTCGTTTAAAGCTCGAACATCCGAGCCTTGTAGCTTCGAGGTTCGAGCCGCAGGTTGGGCCTTGTAGCCGGCACTCGAGCTCTTGATAGATAGCCGGCACTCGAGCTCTTGATGAATCGAGCTCTTGATAGATAGCTCGAGTCGAAGCACAAGCCTTGTATGGATGCGCGAGCTCTCAACGACTTTAAGGCTCGGAAGCTCGAGTTTTGTGACAACACTAGAACGAATCCTACAAGTGCACGCACGCAAATGCTTCTAACGATGATCTCGGGTCGCGTCGGTTGAACCAACAGAAATCGTAATAATAACGCTATTAGTGAATAAAAAAATTAAAAAAAAAGGGAAAACGACCTTTAAACGCAAAAAATAAATATTGAAGTCGGTGCCAGTTGGTTCAGTAGGTTACTTGGATAACTTAACTTTGGATTACTTCTTTAATTTTTTATATACCTATATTATATTATTCTACTTAGTTCTACAGTAAGGTACCTACAGGATTGATATAATACTCATAATAACTGATTTACACATTCGTGCTACTTGCCGTCAACGAATGTCCTGGTGTATTTCCAAAGTCCAAGGCCCGATACCGATAAAATTTAAATGGGACCACCTTGGAGCTATATTGTAGAGAATCACCAAAATCGGTTTATAAGCAAAGAAGTTATTAACAAAACAGACGCATTATGAACCTGTTCCTTTTATAAAGTCGGTTAATATTCTGCTTAGTTTTATGGTAGGGTACCTATAAGATTGCCATAATATCTCAATCTACACATTCGTTTTGTTTGTCGTTAAGGAGTTCCCTGGTGTATCTTCAAAGTCCAAGGTCCAATACCAATGAAATTAAAATGGGACCCAATTTAAAAAGAATCATCAAAATCGGTCCACAATTGACGGAAATATCGGTGAACATACAAAAAAGCATACATACAGATAAACATAGAACATCCTCCTTTTTGAAGTCAGTTAAAAAGCGCACGATTTTGTTCAACCGCTTTGCCATACATATACAGTACAGTACACCCACATTATTGCCGTAAAAATATATAGGTAAGTCCAGTTACGAATTTCAGAAGACTTTCATACTAACTTTAGCCACTATATCACGTACATTAGTCTACCCAGTCGTAAAGCATTTTGTTATAATTTTCTTTTAGTGGAGACATGTTTACGTGGCTATACTACTACTAGTGAGTTTATAAAGATTAAGATTTTTATGGACAAACCACTCGACCGACTTGATCAGAGATCGTCATAAGCACCTGTTTGTATGTTTACGCGTATTAGCGGTCGTTGAAGCTGGCCTTCTGTATTTGCCGATTTATTTTGGTGCCGAACGATCGAACGCGCGCCACCCAACAATGGTTACACTAATTTCCATTTAGTTACCGGCGACGAAATTGACGACATTACTAACAACGCACTCACTGTGGACTCCGAAATGTAGTATTTTTGCGTTGTCGACCTGTGGGTATATTGAATAAATGATAAACCAGCCTCTATTTTACTGCTGGTTAAAGACCATCCCTCACAAATCAAAATCAGTGTGGATTTGTGCAGGCAGTTTCACTACTTGTATAGGTAATGCAATAAACAAGGCCTTAATGACTTACTCCTGGGTAAAGATTTCTTGTACGAATCAAAGTAAAAGATATTAGGCCATAATCCGTGCGGACACAGCGCGCGTTGGTGGAGCCAAGTTTGTGACCACCTGCTGAAATTAGTGCATATAACACAACAACAACTCGGCTTGAAGACTACCACTCTTAGTAATAGTGAAGACCAATGGCTACAAGTGTCTTGCGAAGTTCGAAAACGATCGAAATTAGAACGGTGCTTAACTAGTGCTAGCTTAGACCATTAGCAAATCTTCAAGATTACCGCTATAATGGATTTTTAATGTAAAAGTGGCCTCACACTAGAAATTATACCTGTATTATGGATGCGTTTACAAACTTGAACTTCACTTGCTCAAACACCCAGACGAAACATATACGTGGATCACACAAAGATTTGTCCCGTGCACTTGAATAAGCGATCATTTTAGAAGCTCTTAACCACTGGACGAAGTCAACTATTCCTTCCTTCTTTCTTCCGCATGACTTTATTTTTTAACCCCGGTGCATTGATTTTCATTGTTGTCTGCATTCCAATCGCTGGTAAGTTACAAACTAACACTCTACTCTATTTATCTATCTATCTATATCATCACGCCAGATTCCTTGCGGGGTAGGCAGAGAGTTCAGAGTTCCAACAGGTTCTTCCCTTACATAACTCTCTGGTTTCCTCCACTCTCATAGTTCGTCTCATACACGCTCGCCGGTTACGGAGGCTCTTGATTTGTCCTTCAGATAAGACCCGATCTATTTGGTCATGGTAAGATAGTCTAGGTCTTTCCCGGTACCTACATCCTTCCACTTTCGTATTGTATATCAGTTTTGTCATTCTTTCTTCTGACATTCTTTCTAGATGCCCGAACCAACGGAGCATACCCTTTCTCATCTTTACACCGGTACTATCTATCATACCTACTCGCTTTCTTACTACGCTGTTGCGAACACGGTCGGTCAGCTTCAGTCCGCACATCTTTCGCAGAGCTCGCATTTCGACCGCATCACTACTTTCATTCTCCTTCTTACATACCCAGCTCTCGCTGCCATATAAAAGCGTTGGGACAAGCACTCCGTTATGTATGGCCAGCTGCACCTTTTGGCTTAAGTGCCGGCTCCCAAGTAGCTTTCCCAGCACCATTTACTCTGTTCCCTGCACTCACTCTTCTCTCTATGTCAGCGGTGTATTTCCCATCCTTACTGAATGCGCTTCCAAGATATACAAACTCATTCACTTGCTCCAGCACATCGTTACCAACCACAATCCTTGCATTCGTTCTGGTTTCTTACCGTTCAAAAACCATACTCTACTCTACTGTCCAAATAATAAGTTAACTTAGGAGAAACATGAATTAATATTATTATAACAATAGGTTCTTTGTTTAGACTCTTCCCGAAGACTTAGAAGCCCAAAGGTTGACCTTCGGCAATTTTGGGGCGCCGGATTGTTACGGAATCCAGTTTAAAATTCATATATATGTACTTATGCCGAAGCATGTGAGTTATGTGTTAATTATTTAAGCAACCCTTCTCAAGGGATTTGGTTCGGGTCAAAGTTCTCCTCGAATAATATGCTTCTACTTGTGAAATTATTGAATGAATTAATTTGACTTTTCGATCCGCGCACGATACATATCTCAGTGTGATCCACAATTATTTTTTTCAGTTTGGGTGTTCGAATATATATTTCTATTTATCTATCTATATCATCACGTCAGATCCCTTGCGGGGTAGGCAGAGAGTACAGAGTTCCAACAGGTTCTTTTCTTAAAGACCTCTCTGGCTTCCTCCACTCTCATAGTTCGTTTCATAGACGCTCGCCGGTTACGGAGTCTTCTTTACTCTTGGAGTAGAATTTCATGTTTATTAACGCACCCACGGCACGAGTTATTCCTAGTTGCAGAATTATACTAGTTGTACCCATACTTCCGAGATGGATACTGTATTTTTTCTGTGGAAAAACTACATTTTGTGTAAATGTATATATGAATATGTGCCTAATTAATATAATTATTAGGGTAGGATAATGCAACAACGTAATTATCGTGTAACTATAATAGCAGAAATCTGTTATTAATTATGCAGTATGGACGTGTTTACGCACTCAGAGCTTCGTTGGTAACCCGGTTCAGACAGTTTATGTCTGCCAGCCTGATCAAAAATATTTTTTTTTAATATACCACGTTTCTAAAACAGACTAAAAAGTATGAAATAATATTTCTACATCATCATACCAGATCTCTTGCATACGTGGGGCGCATGCAATAGATAATAGTAAGGAGTATAAGTAGGTAGCTTTTACTGAGTTCTTAGATTTACGCGAATATTACACATGAAATAAAACTATTTTACGGATTTTATCGCGGTTTATTATTGATATAATAACGTCGGGAACTAAAAATCAATAATAAACCGCGATAAAATCCGTAAAATAGTTTTATTTCATAGGTAGCTGTTTTTAATAGGTGATGACAGAATTGCATGCGTCTCACGTTTTTCGTCTAGAATTTTAGTGCTTTTCAACATAAATCTAACGAGTTTAAATCCGATGGGACTTTTTGTCCTTTAGTTTAGAAGTTACTACGATCACTTTCGTGCTTCATCATCAGACCCTAGACACCACCTACGTAAGTAACGTTGCCAAGATAAATTCAACGAACCCAAATACGACGGGACTATGCCGTTTATTTAAGAAGTTCCTATGGCCACCTACCGGTTTCATCACCAGACCCTGGATACTACTTAAGGATGTAATATTTGTCAAGATAAATTCAACGAGCACGGACACGATCTGGCTGCGGTGTTCAGTTTATAATTTGTTATGGCTACCTTCTGGCTATATCATCGGACCCTGGTTACCACCTAAGTGTATTGTTCTTATGAAGATATATCCATCGAAATCAAAAACGCCAGAGCGGTGTTTTTCAAAATTCCTATGGCTACCTTCCGGGACCAATCTCTAGACATCACCTAGGGATGTAGTATTGGTTAATACAAATCCAATGAATGCAAACACGGTGGGGCTATGTAGTTTATTTTAGAACTCAAACTTAAATAATTTATTTTGTATAAGCCCTGCGGTAATAGTCAATTTACATTTTTTTAAGTCTAATTTAAATATTAATCTACCACCGGATCGGAACGCGGCCTCCACTGAGAAGTTCCGGCAAAGAAACTCGACAGGCTTGTCTTTTTTTATTTAATTCTCTTTCTCTTTTTTTAATCATATTGTGTTGATACTATGTTTAGGTTGTAATTAAATACTTTACGATCTAACTCCAATTGGATGCCAATGGTCGTACGACCGAGGTACGAGGCATGCCTTTTAAGTTTTGTCGTTTGAAGAAAAAAACACAACTAGAACCTTATAGTACTTTTTATTGTTTTTCAAAGCCACGTAGCTTAATACACTTTTCCATTCACTCAAACCAGTTATTATAACATTTATTCCACTCTAAAGTGGGGCTGTTCAAAATGGCTGACTTGAAAACGTCGACTGCTTCTTCACCGGACTGGAACCTTTGACCACGAAGATTTTTCTTAATTTTAGGAAATGTAAAGAAATCGTTAAGGCTTAGGTCAGGACTGTATGGAGGATGGTAAAGAATTTCTACTTTTTCCTGCTTCAAATACTGAATCGTTTGACGAGCGCTGTGTGAGCTTGCGTTATCGTGGTGCAGGATGATGCGTCGCTTTGAGTTAAATTTTCGAAGTTCGGCGATGACTAATGATGTTATTTATGAAGAGTGTCAAAAGGATTCCAGATGGATCAGCCAACCATAGGCCTAGCCATCGACCTAATATAGGCTGTGATATATCGATATTATTCTATATGAGCTCTCTAACATAATTCTTTTCTTTTCTCCCTCATTTTTGGCATTTTCTTCAATTTTCGTGTTACGCTATAACTTAATATATTTGTAATAACGTGAACGCATAATTATCAAAAGTATGTAAATAAACCTCGGCGGAACTTGTTTAGCATTCCATCGAGATACCATGTTAGTTTTTGACCGTGTTTTGAGTTAAAGATTAATTCAAATAACCTTTAATTATTTATATTCTCGCCCAATTTATGGGATACATAATACACGGAGTACTTAATTATTCTACAGTACTTAAAACTGGCTATGTTATAAGTCATATTTTCATAAATGCCAATGTGTCATTAAATCAGAAGAACCTTAGTTGACGCAAAGAATACGCTCCAACGTGGTAGATATGATAAGACCAAAAATTACATTAAAATCCGTTCAGTAGATTTTGCATGATTGAAACATAAAGAGTCAGACAATGTGACCCCAAATTAAGTAAAAAAACAGTAAAATGTTTATAGATAGTATATATGGGATTCACCTGATGATAGAGCGCAACTAATTTACGGGTTTCTATTTAGTAGTAGTTCGGAGGTCCAATGGATCTTATTATGATGACCTTCATTGACCACCACCACTGCTACTGCCTCGTTGATCTAATAGTGTGGTAATTATGCACATAGCGATCACGAGGTCCTGGGTTTGTATCCTAGGTCGGACAAACTAATTTTACTACAGGAAAATTCTCAATATTAGTCTGAAGTCTGGATTTTTCCCGGCATGGGACCTAAAATCATTGGCGAAAAGTGGATGTACATAGTACACCTCTGCCACCCTTGCTTGGTGACTACGCTTTTCATACCTTCACAGTTAATTAATTTTATATATGTTCCCAATCGAAAGTTCCTGATAAAACAATTGAGAGTTTGATCAAATATTTTGATCAAAAATCAAAGTAAGGTTTTGTTTTAATTTAACAATGAAATAAGAGAGTAATCGATTCTGATCAAAAACCGTTGGAATCCAATTATAACTTCCTTGTAACAGATTGTGATATTATTTTAGTTCTGCCGGAATTGTTTTTATGTCTTCATTCAATCAGAGGGGCTAAGCACGAAACGTAGCACGGTTGACGTCAGCGTGACGCTAGCGAGTTGATATGCCAATAAATAAACGAAAATGTCTTTTGTCTTTGTCTTTTTTTTTTTTTTAAGCGTAGCCCCACACTAGGATTATTCCTGTGTCGTGGGTGCGTTTACAAACATGAAAATTTACAAACAAATACCCAGACCGGAACAAATAATTGTGGATCACACAAAGATTTGTCCCGTGCGGAAATCAAACCCGCGACTATTCGACACAGTGGGCGGAGCAGCTTAAGCTCTTAACCACTGCGCTACATCGTCCGTCAAACAGCATGTTTACTCGCTAACGTCACGCTAACGCCAATCTTTTCGTGTTAAACCCTTAGATTTATGAATCAATGTCAATAACCAGTTATACTAACTTGGAACTTTTGTTAGGATGTTATCGTAGGGAGTAACGCAAAGCTGGTCGTGGTGGCGAACTTTGAGGAGGCGTTTGTCCTACAGTGAACCTATTTTGGCTGATGACGGTGATAGACGGGAGCAGTGGAAGTAATTTTACTATAATTTCTATTCATTTCTGAGTTGGTTAATTATAGACGTTTGAAATAAATAGGAACACGACCCATAGACGACTATACCAGAGTTCGATCGGCTATCTTACCATGACCAAATAGAACGTGTCCGTTCTAATGGGCAAGTCAAGTCTCCGTAACCGGCGAGCATGTATGAGAGTGGAGGCGAGAGTGGTGTGTAAGGACAGATCCTGTTGGAACTCTTTACTCTGTCTACCCAGCTAGAAATCTAGCGTGATAATGTAGATAGAGAATATTATAATCAAAAGAAATTTGTGATTGTTTTATTTGAGAGTGATCTGAGGACTTAGAACGAATAGACTACATTTATCGTGACGTTGTCCAGAAAGTGTGCTGCCACGTTCATGTAAATTATTTAGTAAATTAACAGTGTGACAAGAATAGCATACTTCTTGCTAGCTTTCTTCTACCCGCCAACTTCAATCTTTTCGTGTTTTGTCCTCTGTTTGTGTGAAGCTCTTTGTTTCTTTATGAATTACGGATGTTAATTTTTTCTTACTTTCATTAACAGTAAATCTTCAATCTAAGTTGATTGTTGGGCAAATTTTTTATCACTCTCAAACGACCGCAACCACGTCCACTTGTTCGCGTGCGATACGCCCCACATAATTCGCAAACACAATTAACATGGAGCACATAGAACGGTTTACGGGCACATAAAACACAAACGTAAACGTTCTTATCTCCGGTACGCGGCCCGCATCGGCGTATCTCTAGAGCGCGTAGTGCGCGCTTTATGTCTCTGACAGTACGCGGCGTATGGTTGTTGTTCGTGTGCAGGCGCCATTGTTCCCTATGAAGAATGTGATTATTGTAAAGATATTATCTTTGACCCATGGAGTACAAAGTGGTACCACTTTGTATATATTGTATAGATATAGATCAAAATTATCTTTTTCTGGAGAACAATGAAGCAGGTTAAAAAAGCGAATAGTTATCTGTAATATTAAAATCCTAGTACTTGGGCAGTAACAAAATACTAAAGTAATTTCTTTGTACATTATTATTTCTCGCATATTACTACGTATTTAGTAATATAGCCAGCTGGCCTATTGCCTATACCGGGCACAATTTCAGACTACGAACTGCTATTGAGATTTTTTCAATAAAAACACACACTTGGTCCGACCTAGGATTTGAACCCAGGACCTTGTGATCGCCACTCGCATCATACACCACAAGACCAAGACGACAGTTGGGACGGGACACGATTACTTTCTGAACAAAACCAACAGAGAGAAACGATAATTAGTCGTAAACCAGTTTGTCTGATTAAAAAAAGTTGTCGGTTACAATATTGATATACACACACATATCAATGTACACGGTTATGTATGTAGTACAGCTCATGTCATGTCGGCGTCATCGATCCGCTTGCATCCAATTATTCATGTATGTCTATAGTTATGTGCAGGTTAGGGCCACCACGATATGTTCAGAGGCAGGACTGACGCCGTAACTTTCACTTTTTGAATGAGCCTTTGGACATTTCTCACAAAACTAGATGAGAAAGATTAGCTCGTACTCCACCATGCGTATCCTATCCGGTTTGGTAGAAGCAAGTTTGTTGCTGCCTGCTGTTAGAACTTATCAAGTTCATAAGGATTCGAGGTGAGAGGGCCACACTACACCACGCAGACTCCAAGGCTAGTTTGTGTCCACCTGCTGTTGTAACTTATCGAGCCGATAGAGCTTCAAACTTGGCTTAATGACAATCAAATTCGTAGTGACCCGGACCAATCGCTTATCGTGCCTTTCAGAGCACGAATACTTTAACACTCAACCGATCATCTCAAACTGACCAAGCTAGCTTGATCGTTAAGAATAACCTAATAGTTAAGAATGTTATACAGCACTAGGAGCGCATTATTACGATACAGAAGTAGCCTATTCCATGTGTCCCATGACGTACCCGCATGATATGCACCGCAGTTGCTGTTTGGGCGCTATGCACGTGCATACATATATGCGCACACAAAACAATGCGCCGTGTGTCACCCACGTTGGATATCCTCGCGCAACACCCGCCTGGGGTCGGCAGAAACGATGCCCATTTAGTGCTGACTTTGTGACCTACTTTCTGGAATAATAGAATGAATTAACACTCACACATCGCCGCGATGTTATGTTCCAATGTAATAGAAAGCTAGTCTATTTCCATCATATCGGGCACGAATCCAAACTTTGGACTGCGTCTAAAGTTTTTCAATAGAAAAAAGCGCATCTCGTCTAATCTACGATTTCTGCCCAACACCTCGTCATCATAACGTGTCTTTTTCGTTACAAGACTGACGAGATAATTCTAATATCTTATACGAGTACAAGATGTAGTATAAATAACGCAAGGCTTCAGACACCCCGATTATATAATTGCTTCTTGAATTCAAAACGAAAACCAAATTTCCAAATTTAGAGTTATTTTACCCTTTTTCTAAGCGCTCTTTTACCCCGATTAACAATGAAAGTTGTACGTGTATATGTGCGTATTGAGAAATGTTCTTTAGAAATCCATTTCAAATGTCCTTATAGCTATGTAAAAAAATTTAATTTTTTTATAGCGCGCTGAAGGAGTAGAAGCGTTTTTATGCAAATTAAAAACAATGTAAAATACATTAAAAATTATTGAAATCAATTCAGTTACCGATTTAGAACAAACTACTTTCAGGTCTTACACTTTGTATATAAAGCGCTGGAAAGCGATTGGGGAGGCCTATGTTTAGCAGTTGACAATTTCAGCTGAGATGATGATGATATGTTTAAATGGCAGCGGCGAGCGTGTATGAGACAAACTATAAGAGTGAAGAAAGCCAGAGGGGCCTGTGAGATAAGAACCTGTTGGAACTCTATACTCCCTGCCTACACCGCAAGGAATCTGGCGTGGTGATCGATAGATAGATACAATACATCATATAATGTAATATATTTGATGAGAGCGAGTTATGCAACAATAAGTGGACCACTGCAATTGTGCGGCGCGCCTTTGACAAGTGACCCGAGCAATTGAACGCCAATGTTCAGTGAGAAATTATTGCGGATCGCAACGCGGTGCGGTGTGTTTGTGGATATGTGAGGAAACATGAAAATTATTAAGGTTAAATAAAAATAATGTAATGATATTAACAATATTAATAAGCCAGGCTCCCTCGTTGTCGTGTATAGCGAACAATGCACGTAGCGATCACGAGATTCTGCATTCAAATCCTAGGTCGTACAAAGATCATCATCATCATCTCAGCCTATACTTGTCCACTGCTGAACATAGGCCTCCCCAATCGCTTTCCAGCGTATCCGGTCTGATGCCACTTGCATCCAACGACTTCCTGTGTAAAAACAAGATCGTTGGTCCATCTGGCAGGCGGTCGCACGCTGCGCTTGCCAATACGTGGTCTCCACTCTAGAATCATTCTGCCCGAACGCCCGTCCGATCTTCGCGCTATGTGACCCGCCTATTGCCACTTCAGCTTGCTAATCTTAAGGGCTATGTCGGTGACCTTGGTTCTTCTACGAATATACAGCCTCAACTACAGCCTCCGAAGGACTTTAAGTACCGGCGTTCCGCCCGCTTTCAGAAGCTCTGCGGTAATTCCGCCTTCGCCCGGCGCTTTGTTGTTTTTGAGTTGTTTGAGAGTCATCCTAATCTCGTACAGGCTGATGTCCGGGATATCTTCAGTGCAGTGTCGGGTTAGCTTGGCTCTTGGGTCTTCTACCAAGTCAACAACAGGTTCAGCTACTGAGGTATACAACTGTCCATAGAACCTCTCTATCTCCCTGAGCACCTGTGACCTAATCGACGTTATGTTTCCGTCCTCCGTCTTCTGCTTCGTCAACTGGCTTTGCCCAATAGACGCGTCTCTTGCGTACAAAGATGAGAAGAAAATAATAAAATAAAATTATTTTTTCGGAGAGGATTTTTGGGTACAGTGTAATTTTTCAATGAGGAATCCCCGAATATAGAGGTAACGGAGTTAATTTTTTGTACGAGACGAGACAAGAAGTTTAGTAACACTTCCGACCTAGAATCGATCACCAGGCCCGCTCTACTAGACTAACGAAGCAGAATTGAGAGGTATTAATATAGTCAGATCTAAATTGGATCACTAAAACTTGTATAGCGGCTGTGGGCCGTTCCGATACAAAACCTTCCGGAATGAGGTCCACGTATCGGAAGACGTAGTGTGATTAGACTAGAGATAAGATTAAAGGTAATTAAATGAAAATAACTGCTTGACACTCTATTCACTGTGATCGTCAAATAATAAGAAAAAGGCTCAAAAAGGTGTGTACGTGCGATAACTGGTCTATGAATGAGAGAAATATGTAAAGGTTTAAGGACACTAACGGTACCCTCTCTTTATATCTGCGAGGTTACAGCTTTTGTAAAAAGTAATATGCCTGCAGAAAGCCGTCGTAAACATACCATACACCCACTGCCTTGTAAAACACATCTTATGCATAATAGTATAGTCTGTATGGGGCCTACTATTTACAATAAAATACCCCTACACATAAGTAAAATTAGTAGTGCTAATATTTTATAAAAATATGTTAAGTAATTTTTTAATAGACAAGGAGTACTTCCATTTCCGATTCAGGAGGATTCCATTGACAAATTCATAGAGGGAAAATAACACCATTATTTCTGTTAATACCAATAATAAGATCATTATTATATTTTTTGAATTAATTTTATAATAATATGACATTTATATATTATATAATAAACACTGTCACGCCTATATTCCCCAGAGGGGGTGGCACAGGTGTACTGAGTACACCCACGTTTCGCCGACGATGTTAGGTCCCATGTAATAGGGGGCGAGCCTATTGCCATATACCGGGCACAATTCCAGACTCCGGACTCGTACTGGGAATTTTTCGTTAGAAAAACTACATTTGTCCGACCTAGGATTTGAACCCAAGACCTCGCGATCACAAAGCGATGCGCTTTGCCACCAGACCAACGAGGCAGGCATATTATATAATACTTTATAATTTTGTACGCCTGATGCACGGCAGGATATACGAGTAGTAGAACTTATGACTATATACATGTAACATCCTATCTAACCTATTATGCACAAATAAATGATTTGAAACAAATGTATTTACCTGGTGAAATTCACAGGTGAAATAGATAAACGTGCAGCATAAGTACACACGACGACCACGTCGTGGCATTTTTGGGGGGAAGTTACGCTCAGCAGTTGACTTCTTTCGGCTGAGGATGGCGTGTAACGGCAAGGAGGCAAAATAACATAAAAGCGTTGCATAATTATAAAGTAGGTACACCACAACCACAAAACTGGTTTATCTTAATTCCTACTAATATTATACTGTGTCCTTCGTTCTCGATATAAACATGCAGCTCTCTCTACTCGCTTGGCAAGCCGCTAAGTTTTTTAGAAACGTCAACGCCTCCTCTATGGTATCTGTGGACATAACCTCTGCGATCATTCTTTCTTTTAGCGTGGCAGCCGATGCCTTGTAATAAAGTTTTGGTCGACATTTAATTTAATCAAATAATCGTAGCAGTGAAATTATATAACAAAAGGTTTTTATATACTCAAGTGATGTTGTGAAATAAATTTAAAACATCGTATAGGCAAATTCAGAAATATTTTACGTCTTGACAAAAGAGTACATTCAAAAAAGATCAACTGATAGTTGTTTATTTGTGGCGTTTTCAGCTTAACTTGTTTATGTATATAATATCGAATATTTGGAGATGTGAGTTTTATTATATTAAGACTTGTAAAGTCTTCACTCGAAAAGTAAACTTACGAAGTCTCATGTCCCTCTTCGTGTAAAAACAGTTTAACACGCAATATACTTGCAAACAATTATTAACCGTCTATAAATTGGCAAGGTAATACCTCTAATGAGAGAAATTAGCGGGGACATTAATCAATAATGATTGTTAAGGATCGATGCCAATTTAAGGACACGGGCGATGTACGAGATGCATCGACGTGGTCCGCAAGACTTAACGGTAATTCAAGGACACGAGCGGTGTACGAGATGCATCGGCGTGATCCGCAAGACTTGGGGCCCATACGAGATATGTGCTGAAGGTCATACTACTCATAGGTTTCACCCATGAGGTGCTCCTGTGCAGTTCACATTTCTACAATGGTAAGAAACTAAAATGTTACCCAACATACATACCTTAAACAGTAAATACAAAGACTATTGCTATAAACTATAAGCAATTTGTGATATTATATCTCCTAAAGGAGACTTTCTGAAAGGGTAACTAAAGGGACATTGTTTATGAATTTATGAATAACAATACATTATTAATAACATAAGCCACCCCTTTGCAGAAACATAATGTTTTGCATTGATTTCATTATTAGACATACTTGTATAATAATCCTAAAATAGCCCAAAGTGGAGCTTATTACACAAAGAATTGTGCAATATTATGAGCACTTGTATTAAAAAGGTAAACCTTGCAATATTTATCCCTGAACAGGGTTTATAAACAGATGAGCCAAAGTAGTCTCTACTTATAACAATGCCTGTTATAACTGACAAGCAACAGAATTGTGGAAATATTCCAAATATAATATCACAGCCTACCGATGCTGAGACAGGCAAGTTGTACAATAATTTGTGTTACACACATACATCCTTAAAATATAATATAAAATACCTGGTCTATCCAGTTAACATAAAACTAATAATTATCAATATTATCAGCCCAGACCCCTTGCAGGGTAGCCAGGGAAGATGAGTCCTAACAATACAGTCATGAAACATTGATTGGGATAAGAACCTTTGTGGTCAGCAGTATATATTTTGTATTAAATAAGGTTAATATAGTGGAGTACCAAGATGGAATTATAACTATCTATTCATAAGCAGTAGTTTAAATTTCAAGAAACCACCAGTGTTGTAACCAATATGGAACAACAATCCTCATCCGGTGTGTAAAAATGTACACCTATCCACAAATGTATGTATAAATGTACCTACAGTGTACCTATCAGCCCACCAAAAACAAATCACAATGGACATTGGAAGTCTCCTTCCAGAGAATGTGAGGTAAGAAAAGCTTGCTAGGCTTTTTACATAAAGGCGTGTTTTGTTTTTTTTATGTTACTGAAAAAATCAGTTAAACATTCAGGAATACAACATGGCTGTTACAAATAAACCATAATATTGGAGGCTAAAGGTATTCACTGACTTTGGTATGTAACAATGTATCTATGACACTAATAAAAATGTGTGTCTGTCTGCCTTCAACGGCAAACATAACTTTATGAGTTTTGTGCAAATACTGCAAGTAATCCAGACAAGTGAAGGTTAAAAAATCTGGTCCTACATATATTTAACATTATGTATAGAAACATTATTATACTGTGTCCTTCGTTCTCGATATAAACTATATTAGCAGCTCTCTCGAGTCGCTTGGCAACCGCGCGTCATTCAGAGATTTAAAAAGTCAACGCCGCCTCTATGGTATCTGTGGACATAACCTCTGCAAGCATTCTTTTGAAAGCGCGGCAGCCGACGCTTTGTAATAAAGTTTTTGGTCGACAATTAATTTAATAATTTTGTTATGGCACTGATATTATATAACAAAAAGGTTGTAATATACTCAAGTGACCTTGTGAAATAAATTTAAAACATCGTATAGGCAAATTTAGAAAAGTTTACGTCCTGGCAAAGAAGGACATTCTAAAAAGATCAACCGATAGTTGTTTATTTGTGGTGTTTTTCAGCTTAACTTGTTTATTTATATAATATCTAATATTTGGAGACGTGAGTTTCGTCATATTAAAATTTGGGAAAGCTTCGTCGTCCGAAAAGTAAACTTATGAAGTTTATGTTCCTATTCGTGTACAAACAGTTTAACACGAAATATACCTGAAAACGATTATTAACCGTCTATAAATTGGCAATGTTATACCTCCAATAAGAGAAATTAGGGGGACGTTCATCAATTATGATGATTGTTCAGGATCGATGGCATTTTAAGGACACGGGTGATGTACGAGATACATCGACGTGGTCCGCAAGACTTGACGATAATTCAAGGACACGAGTGGTGTACGAGATACATCGGCGTGATCCGCAAGACTTGGGGCCCATACGAGATATGTGCTGAAGGTCATACTACTCATAGGTTTCATCCATGAGGTGTTCCTGTGCAGTTCACATTTCTACAATGGTAAGAATCAAAAATGTTACCTAAAATACATACCTTAAACATGCCTAAAACAGTAAATACAAAGACTATTGCTATAAACTATAAGCAATTTGTCATATTATATATCCAAAAGGAGACTTACTGAAAGGGTAATTAAAGTGACATTGTTTATGTATAACAATACATTATTAATAACAAAAGTCACTCCTTTGCAGAAACATAGTGTTTTTATTGATTTCATTATTAGACATACTTGTATAATAATACTGAAATAGCCCAAACTGGAGCTTATTACACAAAGAATTGTGCAAAATTATGAGTACTTGTATTAAAAAGTTAAATCCAGCAATACTTATTCCTGAACAGGGTTTATAACCAAATAAGCCAAAGTAATATACTAATGGCAATGCCTGTTGTAACTGACAAGCAACAGGACTGTGGATACATTCCAAATATAATATCTTATCCTACCGATGCTGCGGCAGGCAGGTTGTGGGATAATTTGTGTTATGCACAAAGATACTTAAAAGATAATATAAAATACCTGGTCTATCCAGTTAACATAGAACTAATAATTATCTATCAATATTATCAACCTAGACTCCTTGCAGGGTAGCCAGAAAAGATTAATCCTAACAACACAGTCATGAAACCTTTATTGAGATAAGAATCTTTAAGGTCAGCAGTATATATTCTGCATAAAAGGAGTGTTAATATAGTGGATTATCAATATGGAATTATTAACTAGCTAGTCATAACCAGTAGTTAAAATTTCATAAAACAACCACCGTTGTAACCAATATAGACCAACAATCCTCATCCTGGGTGTGAAAATATTAAGTCACACTGTACCTATCAGTTCACCAAAAACAACATCACGTTGGACATTGGAAATCTCCTACCAAAGAAAGTGAGGTACAAAAAGCATGATAGGCATTTTACACAAGGACTTGGTTTTTAAGTTGCTGAAAAATTCAGAAAAACAATCAGGAATACAACATGGGTTTTACAAAGAAACCATAATATTGGAGGCTAAAGGTATTCACTGACTGTGGTATGTATCTATGACACTAATAATGCCTTCAACGACAAACATAATTTTATTGGTTTTGTGCAATTACTTGCACTTCAGACAAGTGAATCTTGTCCTACATATGTTTAACATTATGTATAGAAACATTATTATTAGAAACACTATTGTTTAATAATTTGAAATATAATTTATAGCCATTTTTATTAAAAAAAAAAAAAAAAAAAAAAAGAAAAAAAAAAAAAAAACTTAATGCTATTACGCTAGACCTTACAGACATAATAAATATACTAATAGAAAATTTATTAGTACCTATTCAGTTTTCTATCATGTAAGGAGTTCAATGGTTTTGGGTTCTTGATTATTTCCTGCATCAATTATAGTGTACTTAATAATATTAGGAATTTGAGGCACACACAATGGAAAGCTATACATCAATTCATCATTTGGAGAATTAGATGTTTTTACTGTATTTTTGTTTGATCATATGATAATCAATAAATAATATGTAATTAAATAAGATTATTCAAGAAGTTATTAACTATAAAAAATAGTTTGGATAAAAAATAATTAGTTTGGAATGTGTACAGTTATTTTGAACACCAGTGATGTTTTCTGGTATAGTTATGATAACATAAGCACAAACTGCTACCATTAAAGTAACAAGTTGGTTTTAGAGCACTATATATGTTGTAATATATTTAAAGGTGTTTCAGTAAAAAATATTGGATTGAGATATACAAAAATTTGCAATTTTGGTATTGTTATATTTAAATTATTACATCCACATGTTACATGTATCTTATAAATAGGTATCTATATATAAAAAGAAAATAAAGTCATGCAAATGACTTGATAATAATATCCATTTGAAAATTTAATATTATGTTGACAAGCTACGGTGGATGAAATATTGAGCTACAGTATTTGAAAGTATGGATTATCTTAAACAAGAATAATCAGAAGTATATTCTTATCACAGGGATGATAAATATTATGTAGTATCAGCAATAATCTAAGTCCTAAGGAACTTGATATTATTTATTTATTATTAATGGGGGATACATAATAATAAGTTGAGTAACACTCAATTCTCACGGTTGGACATCTAGAACTAACTAGAAAGTTACCCATTGCAATTTTTGTTTTTACTTATAAATACAGTCACATACAAAGAAGCAAAGGAAGTGTGGTATGAAATGAAAATTTCATGGTATGAAATAATTCAGTTATGAATAGGATTCCCAATATGATACAGTTGTAACCCATGGTTCGGTTTAGTCGACTGTAACTTATTCGCTTCTTAAGTTATTACTAAATTAGGAGGGTATTTTTTAGTATTTTTAGTATCAGTAATGTAATTGGTTCAGAAGTGCTCCAATCGTATTGCCAAAACGAACGTTCGCGGGCGTTATTGCGCAAGAACGAATCGTTAAGTAATACATAAATATTTAGGTAGCCAAGGATTTATTTGTCGGCGCACACTCAGAACATGGAAATGATTCCGGGATAGTTTCGAAATTTAAATTGAATTAATAATAGTGGTATAGTAATAACACTGGGGTAGGTTATGTTTGTTTACCACGCATTAGTACTGCCCTTCGTTCCAGACTCTAAAATTGGGGGGGGGGGGGGCGAGATTATATAGGTAAAGCACATAGCCTTATGTGAGGAATCTCTCCAGATAAGGTGTGTGTGTGAGTGATATACGCTGATGGCCGCGAGGCCTTTACAGCTTCACCGGACTTAATTCCATATAAGTTCATTAGTACAAAGGCCTCTAGTACAAAAAATGTGAAATTTTGATATATGTACATCTTTAAAGATTAAAAATATAACTAACATTAATTATAGCCGAATGTTGATATTAAAAAAAAAAAAAAAAAAAAAAAACATAAATTAAATATGTAATGATAGCAAAAACATTCTTATAATCACCAAGTTAATTCGTAGCCTTCGTTTGGTACCGTACTCAAAAGGAGATCATTTGACAAAAAAAAAAAAAAAAAAAGAACCACATGGCAGTTGGAAGACACATTAGTGGGGAAATAGGTTTCCCTGTTATATTTGTATCATATTGTTATAGATTGGGTACTAACAGACTTTGTTTTCAGGTCTAGTACACAGTAAGGGTCTCTAGCTATCTATCTATCTCTATCCATATTATGACGCCAGATCTCTTGCGGGGTGGGCAGAGAGTGCAAGGTTCCGACGGGTTCTTTCCTTGCATGCCTGCCTGGCTTTCTTCGCTCTCATAGTTCGTCTCATAATGGTTGTCAATGATACAAGAATTATTATAAAGGATTTAATTTTATATAAACAAAACTCTAGATGGGCAATTCCTCAACTCTTGTTATATAGAAGATATCTATAGAAGAAAGATCTCTATAGAAGACATAACAGATAGAGACTGCACTGATATCTGATAAGTAATGATTGATTAATATTACCCGGTATTAATGAATTTTGGACAACAGGTGTGGTATAAAGGTATATAACAGGTGCTTTAAAGGTTTTGTTGGGATGGATCTACACTACATAACATAATATGTTATAGAATTTGATTATATAAATTTATTTTAAATAGGTTAGACAGACTGGTTGTAAGAAACAATATATGTGTATATATTTATTGTGTTTGTGTTGTATGGCAAAACAAAGACCGGGAATGTGTTATAGTACAAATATACTAATGATATGTTATTTTTAGAGGTCACGCTCAAAAAAAAAAAAAAAAAATAAAAAAAAAAAAAAAAAACCTTTATGTGGTATACTTCAACTTTACCCTTATAGCTCTAAACAGCTGCTAATATAGTTTATATCGAGAACGAAGGACACAGTATAATAAGTGATCAAACGAACTTACCTGAAGTGAAGTTCGATCATTATTATACGAAGTCCTTCGTTCGAAGATATAAGTACCCAACCCGCCCTGCCCGTTGGTAAAGTTGAAATGTACTACTTCTAAAAGGAATGCTTGCAGAGGTTATGTCCACAGATACCATAGAGGCGGCGTTGACTTTTTAAATCTCTGAATGACGCGCGGTTGCCAAGCGACTCGAGAGAGCTGCTAATATAGTTTATATCTTCGAACGAAGGACTTCGTATAATAATGATCGAACTTCACTTCAGGTAAGTTCGTTTGATCACTTATTATTAGAAACATAATTTTTAATAATTGATATACAATTTATAGCCATTCTCATTAGAATTTAATTAAAGATAGATGATCACAACGGTGCTATAATCCTTATCCCACAAAGAAACTCAATGCTAATAATAGACATTAGAGTCATATTAAATATACTAATAAAAATTTATTAGGAGCTATTCAGCTTTCTATTGGGTAATGAGTCCAATGGTTTTGGTTTTTGGTTACGTCCTGCATCATTTATAGTGTAATTAATACATTAGAAATTTGAGACACACAGAGGAAAGATTATACATCAATTCATGAATTGAAGAATTAGATGTTTTTATTGTACTTTTGTTTGATAATATGATAATCAATAAATAATATATAATCAAATAAAATTATTCAAGTAATTAATAACTATAAAAAATAGGTTTGTGTTTAGTTTTGAATGTGCACATTTATATTGAGCACCAGTGATGGTTCTGGTACAGTTAGGATATCGGAGATATGACACAAACACAACCTGCTACTATTATGGAAACAGGTGGTTTTAGAGCACTATACATGCTGTAATTTATTTGAAGGTGGTTCAGTGTAAAAATATTGAATTGGAAATGTCATACAAAAAATTTGCATTTTTCATATTGTTACATTTAAATTATTACATCCACATGTTACATGTATCTTATTAATGTATCTATATATAAAAAGAAAATAAAGACATGCAAATGACTTGATAATAATACCTATTTAAAAATTTAACGATATTAGGTTGACATGATATAGTTGATGAAATATTGAGTTACAATTTTTAAAAGTATAGATTATCTGCAACAAGAATAATCAAAAGTATATTTTTATCACAGGTATGATAAATATTAGGTAGTATCTGCAATAACCTTAGTCTTAGGGAACTTGATATTATTTATTTATTATTAATTATAAGACCACGCCAGATCCCAAGTGGGTAGGCGAGGGCGCAAAATATATTATGATATTAAATGAAATATGAATGATACGTAGGTACTACATGTATAAGTTAAGTGACACTCAATTCTCACAGTTGGAAATCTAGAACTTACTAGAAAGTTACTCATTACAGTTGCTACTTATAAAAAACAGCCACATACAAAGAAGCAGAGGAAGTGTGGCATTTAAGGGTATGAAAAAGTTAAGTTATGAATAGGATTCCCAATATCATAAAGTTATAGTCCGTGGTTTGGTCTAGTTGCCTGTGACTTATTCGCTACTTAAGTCATTACTAAATTAGTAAATTTGAGTATAATTTTCATTAGTAATATAACGGGTCAGGGGTGGCCCGATCGTATTGCCAAAAATGAATGTTCGCGGGCGTTATTGCGCAAGAACGAATTGTTAAGTGATACATAAATATTTAGGTGGCCACTCAGGACATGGAAATGATTCCGGGATAGTTTCGAAATATATAATAATAGTAGTAGTATAGTTTAACAGTGGGGCAGGTTAAATTAGGTTACCACACATCAGCACTGCCCTTCGTTCCAAACCCAAAAATAGGGGAGGGGGGGGGGGGCGAGATCATATAGTTAATGTACATAGCCTTATGTGAGGAATAGCTCTAGATAAGGACATTAGTACAAAGGCCTCTAGTACAAAAATGTTAAATTTTGGTATATGTACATCTTTAAAGATTATAAATATTACTAACATTAAATATAACCGAACTTTGACATAAAGGAAAATACTTTATCATAAATTGAATAAGTAATTATAGCAAAGCATCCTTATAATCACCAATATAATTTGTAGCCTTTGTCTGGTACTGTACTCAAAAACGAGATCATTTGATTAAAAAAAAAAAAAAAAAAAAAAAAGCCCCACTTGGAAGACACTTTAGTGGGGAAACAGGTTTCCCTGTCTTATTTGTCTTATATTGTTATAGATTGGGTACTAACATACTTTGTTTCCAGATCTAGTACACAGTAAGAGTTTTCTATCTATCTCTATCTATATCGTCACGCCAGACCCCTTGCGGGGTAGGCAGGGGGGTGCGGGGTTCCAACAGATTCTTTACTTACTGGCTTCCTCCACTCTCATAGTTCGTTTCGGAAGGGTTTTCTATGATACAAGAATTATTATAAAGGGATTAATTTCATATAAACAAAGTTCTGGATCGGTAATTCCTCAACTCTCGTTATATAAAGAGACTACTATAAAAAAATAAATAAAAAAAAATCTATATATAGAAGACATAACAGATGGAGAATGCACTGATATCTGATAAGTAATGATTGATTATTATTACCCGGTAGTAATGAGTTATGGACAACAGGTGTGCTATAACAGGTGCTTTAAAGAATTTTGTTTGGATGGATCTACGCTATATAACATAACATGTTATAGAATTTGATTAAATAAATTTATTTTGAATAAGTTAGACAGACTGGTTGTAAGAAACAATATATGTTGTATTTGTGTTGTGTAGCAATGCAAACAACAGGAATGTGTTATACAAATGTACTCATGACATATTATGTTTTAGAGCTCACGCTTAAAAATGACATTCATGTGGTATACTTCAACTTTACCCTTATAGCTCTAAACAGCTGCATGTTTATATCGAGAACGAAGGACACAGTATAATAAGTGATCAAACGAACTTACCTGAAGTGAAGTTCGATCATTATTATACGAAGTCCTTCGTTCGAAGATATAAGTACCCAACCCGCCCTGCCCGTTGGTAAAGTTGAAATGTACTACTTCTAAAAGGAATGGTCGCAGAGGTTATGTCCACAGATACCATAGAGGAGGCGTTGACGTTTCTAAAAAACTTAGCGGCTTGCCAAGCGAGTAGAGAGAGCTGCATGTTTATATCTTCGAACGAAGGACTTCGTATAATAATGATCGAACTTCACTTCAGGTAAGTTCGTTTGATCACTTATTATAAACGTATAAGTTTGTATGTTTAGATGTTTGCATGTTAGTTTTTCAATCACGCAACAACAGCTAAACGGAGAGAAGCTTGTTTTATTACAAACACAATCTTTTTAAACATTATAAGAACTCGTTTATATGTATGCGATGTGAAATAAAAATCTTATTTTATATAATCTCATAAGCGAGATGCTAAGATCTTATTACGTTCATTTCGTTACGTGTCACGTCATCTTCTAAAGAAGAGCATAAAGCTGGGTTCAGAACATGTAATGCCATTACCCCATTACCTATATTACACTCAAATATATATAAAGACAAGCGGTTAAAACTCTTTTCTAACAAATCAGCGTAAATGCCTACATAAATCAGTTCTGGCTGTGCCTCGCGCGCGTTCGGTCGTGCCACTGCGCAGCCCGCCCGCTCGCTATTTTCGTATTTTCGCACGTACATATTTCATAATCGACTTGCTCTGTTGGTAACGCCTGCGTTTGCGTGGAGTGGTGATTTCGTTGGCTCGATATACGTGTATACGTACATATATACGTGCTTGCGATATTAGTTCTCCGCGTCTGGCTCGCGCGTAGCAACTAGGCGAGCCGATAGGTAGACGCGCCGTTCGGACGGCGGTCGGCCTTCCCGCGTTTTTTGCAACGGTCGTTTTCCGAGACCTACGTGGTTTGTCGCGGCTGTGGTAACGTGTTTTATGCTTGCGTGTTTACGTAATTGCATTCGCTGCGCGTATGCTTTTGCGTCTCGTGTAGGTACGGTTCGCGTATCGCCCGGTGCGACCAATTACGTGGGTTGCTAGGCAGCCGCGTCGGTTAACAGCGCGGCCGGCCCTCCCGCAGTTTTTCCCTAACGGTTTTTTTCATAACGGTTTTTTCATTTCGTTTCGTTTGTATTGTAAATCCACGTCTCTTGCCCGTTCGTGGTAAGTCCGGTGGACGCCGAGTGGTGTCGTAAGCCGGGCTTGAGCGGGACCCGAGCGCACGCCTCCCTCATTCAGAGGGCGGCCATCTCGAAAGGGCTTGAACTCTGGCCTTGGGGGCTTCCCTAGTCAGGGCTCTTGATTTCCCCAGGACCCTACCCTTACCCATCCCGCTATCCTATTCTTCGTGCGGCGGTTCTATTCGCCCCGGAGCAGTTAGGGTTTTGGTGCCGCCCGTTCGCCCTTAAGGCGAAGGGGCGCACCGCGTCTCCCCGGTAGTGCCACCCCCCCGCCGCCACCCGGTGGGGGGATCTGGGCATCGTTCACGCCCGGGTCTTAGGGCCCTATTTTAGTCCACGCGCCCTGCCATTTCCCCTCTGGAAATGGCTGACGACTTCCCTCCCGATTTTGTCCGGCACCTAACGAGGTACATCGTGCTGCATTGCCCGGACATAGTCCGGCAATTCAGGGCGACGTACTCGCCCGCCTCGCCCGACGCGTCGAACGCGCGCGCGTCGGCCCCCGCCCCCGCGCACCCCGCGCCTTCTGCGCGCCCCGCGACTCCGTTCGCCGCGCCGTGAACGGATTTAGTTGCGCCGCCCCATACCCCCGCCGACCGCCCCGTCTCGCCATGCGGGTCCGATCCTCTCTCGGACTCGGATATGGAGGTCGAGCGCGCGTCCGCGAGACGCGCCGCCCCCGCCCGGTCGTCGTCCCCGTCGTTCTCGTCGGAGGACGACTTCATTCCCATTTCGAATGGGAAGCGGGCGCGTAAACCGCGCGACTCGCCGCCTCCCAAGATTCAGAAGACCGGGAACGTCTCCGTTTTTCCTGGCCCCTCCGGCCCCCGGCCGTCTCCGTCTCCCAACGCGGCCGCGAGGGCCTCCCCCCTCGCGCGCCCCGCACGTCCGAACATCATTCCCCCGCCGCTTGTCATTCAGGACAAGAGCGCCTGGGAGCGCATCTCTAAGGCGATTTACAATCGCCAAATAAATTACACGCACGCGCGTTCCACCGCGCAAGGCATAGCCGTCAAGGTGGTGTCTTCGGACGACCACCGACGGCTATCCGCTTTCCTGCGATCGAACAAGATCGCATATAACACTTACACCCTGGAGGAGGAAAGGGAGCTCAGGGTAGTAATCCGCGGTGTCCCTAGGGAGTTGGACACCGCCGTCATTAAAGCCGACCTCCAGTCCCAGGACCTTCCTGTGCGCCAGGTGCACAGAATGGTCAATGGGCGCTCCAAGGAGGCCTACGACATGGTGCTGGTCGTCCTCGACCGCACCGAGTCCGGCCGTAGGGTCTTCGACCTGAAGGCCGTGTGCCACATTTCAGCGCCGGCGACCTCAGCTCCCCGCGCTCCCGCGCCACTGAAGCTGACCCCCCCTTCCCCGCCGCTCAGGCCGTCTCTTGGCGCAAACGCGTGGGTGAAGCCGCTGCCCTACACCGCGGCCCCCCACCCGTCAGTGGGCCCTGCCCGCCCCCCGAAGCGCGCGCCGGCGATCCCGCCGGCGGCGGCTTGTCCCCCTCCGCCCACTAACGTCAGTCAGGACGTCAATCTGATCATGAACGTCTCAGCGGTGATAAGCCCCGCACTATTCCCCAGAGTCCGTGAACTCGCCCTCCAACTCCGCGCCGCCACCAACTTGGCGGACCAGGTTCTCCTGGCCGCGGAATACAGGGACGTCTATGACGTCCTGGCATCCCTCAGAACCCAACCCCCCCGCACCCAATAATGGATTTACGACCTCCCCGCCATAAGCCCCACAACCTATCCCTGGCGTTCTTTAACGCCGATGGCCTTCGCTCCCAGCGAGTTCAGGTTGCTGATTTCCTCCGAGATCACCAACTTGATATCCTCCTCGTGCAGGAAACCTTTCTCAAGCCCGCACAACGCGATTCTAGGATCGCAAACTAGAACCTCGTGCGTAATAACAGAATCGGCTCCCGCGGAGGCGGTACTCTCATTTACTACAGGAGGTCTCTTCACTGCATCCCTCTCGATCCCCCGCGCTCACCAACATCGAAGCCTCGGTCTGTCGTGTCTCTCTCACGGGGCACCAGCCCATCGTGATCGCCTCCGTATACCTTTCCCCCACTAAATCCGTGGCCTGGAACGGTCTCACCACTTCCCCTAACGGTAGAAGCCTTGACGCCCTGGTCGATGCTCTCAACTTTGACGTCATCGCACCTATGCACCCTACCCAATCCCAACCACCGACCCGACGTCCTGGACATGGCGCTTCTGAAGGGTGTCACCCTACGGCTGCACTCCTTGGAAGTAGTCCAGGAACTCGACTCTGACCATTGACCTGTAGTCATGAGACTCGGTTCCCCCCTTTCCGCCCCTCAGCGACCCAAAAAGACGGTGGTGGATTGGCATACGCTAAGCACGGCCTTGGCGGATGCCGACCCTCCCCCCTCCCTCTCGGACTCCATCCCGTCCCCTCAGGACACCGATCAGGCCGTAGATGCCATCGCCGAACACATCCGATCGGCTGTCAGTCGATCGTCCAAGCAAGTCGAGGCGGAATATCTCTACCTCAACCGCTTTCGACTGCCGGACGATGTTAGGGATCTCATTCGTTCCAAGAATGCTTCTATCCGAGCGTACGACTCCTACCCCACCGAAGCCAATCGGGCCCGGATGCGCGCTTTACAACGAGAGGTAAAGCGTCGTGTCGCGGAGGTCCAGGAGGAACGGTGGGGTGACTTCCTAGAGGGCATCGCGCCATCGCATCTGGCCTACTGGCAGCTGGCGCGTAGCCTCAAATCCGACTCCACGACTGACATGCTCCCGCTGTCCCGCCCTTCAGGCGCACCCCCAGCCTTCGACGACGACGAAAAGGCCGAGCTTCTCGCCAACTCCCTCGAGAGCCAGTGCACCCCCAGCTCTCAGTCCGTCGACCAGTCCCACGTCGACGCGGTCGACAGGGAAGTCGAGCGCAGGGCATCCCTCCCCCCCGTCGATTCCTTGCCTCCTATCATGCAAACGGAGGTCGAAGATCTGATTATGGGTCTCAAATCTAAAAAAGCCCCCGGCCCTGACGGCATTTCGAATCGCGTTCTGAAATGCCTGCCCGCCCAACTCATCTGCCTCTTAGTGGCCATATTGAACGCCGCCATGACGAACTGCACCTTCCCCGCTAAGTGGAAGGAGGCGGACGTCATAGGCATTCCCAAGCCCGGCAAACCTCGCAATCTCACCGCGAGCTACCGCCCTATCAGTCTCCTCAACTCCCTGGCCAAGATATACGAGCGCCTCCTTCTGGCGAGGCTCAAAGACTTCGTAACGTCCAGGGGTATCCTTATCGATGAGCAGTTCGGCTTTCGAGCCAAACACTCTTGTGTCCACCAAGTGCACCGCATCACGGAGCACATCCTCTCCGGTCTCAATAGACCCAAACCCATCTAAACGGGCGCCCTCTTCCTAGATGTCGCGAAGGCATTCGACAAAGTCTGGCACAACGGCTTGATCTACAAGCTCTACCAATTGGGTGTGCCGGACAGACTCGTGCTCATCTTACGAGACTTCTTGTCGAATCGCGCCTTCCGTTATCACGTCGAAATGACGCGCTCCACTTCCCACTTCATCAGTGCTGGAGTCCCACAGGGCTCAGTTCTCTCTCTGCTCCTGTTTAGCCTTTACACGAACGACATTCCTCGTTCGAGTAAGGCGCATCTAGCCCTACTCGCGGATGATACCGCTCTCTACGTCTCGCATAGGAATAAGGGTTTCATTACCAGAAACCTTCAGGCATCCGCCAATTCCCTAGGGAATTGGTTCAGGAAGTGGCGTATTGAGGTGAACCCGGACAAGAGCGCTGCGGTGTTCTTCTCCAGAGGTGCCACCCCGCGCCACTCCCTGCGCCGCCCTAGAAGTAATCTCGGCCAAGTGACCATGTTCGACCGACCCATTCCCTGGGTCAAAGAGGTCAAATATCTAGGGGTCACCCTAAACAGCACCATGTCCTTCGGCCCGCACATCAAGCGGGTCCGTCACCGAGCATCCTTTGTGCTCGGTCGTCTCCATTCGTTAATCTGCAAGCGGAGTAAAATGTCCCTTAGAAATAAGGTGACACTTTACAAAACTTGCGTTCGACCCATCATGACTTATGCGTGTGTTGTGTTCGGGCATTCGGCCCCCTCTCACATCAATAAACTCCAAGTGGTTCAAAACCGCTTCCTCCGTAAAGCCGTAGGAGCCCCCTGGTTCGTACGGAACGTCGACCTCCACTCCGATCTAGGTCTCGAAGCTATTCGCGCCTTTATTAAAAAGGCGTCAACACGTCACTTCGCAAACGCATCTACCCATGCGAATCCGTTAATCGTAGCCACCGCCGACTACGATCTCCCCGCCGACCCCTGCCGCCACCGCCGGCCGCGACATGTTCTCACCGACCCCCCCCCCCCCCCCGCTGCTTTGTCATCCCTTCTTTCCGCTCAGAATACAGGCGACGACGACGTAGTCGTAGATCCCCTCCCATAGCCGGCGGATGACCGATGCACTTAGTAGTGCACCCCGTCCCCCCACAGCGACTGTCCCAACCGAGGGCGCCTCTTCAAGGCGCCCTCGAGTATGTCGCCCCTTGCCCTTATGGCTCGAGCGTTTGGGTCGAGGGGGCCAAAAAACAAGCCGAATCACGCAGTGGCACTTCCAACCGCTGTTTACAACGGTCATTAGTAAGGTTGAAGTGTATACGTTCATAAAGTTCCTTATAATATAGTGACAAATGTGAGCTGTCAAAAGTGCCATTATAAGGTGCCGCCACCTTGATACACAAACATACACGCGGTAAAAATTGTTTTCTAGCAAATTAGCGTCAACGCCGCCACAAACCTTTTTCTAAGAGATTCTAAGGGCTTAAATATTTCGAAAAAAATGTTCAGTCGTTTTCTAGTGCACAGCGAGAAGGGACAACTATGGAAGGTACTTTAAAAGTTTGCACACTTATTAATTTTCTTATATACTGACTGCTGTCAAAAGTGCCATTATACGTTAACACTAGCGTAGAAAAAGTATAATACGCGTACCAGCACACTCTGTAAGTTATGCCTAACCACGAAGAGCTAATTTACGTTACAATGACAAATTAATCTAAACCCGGCTTTATGATTATAGAGATATTTTTCTCGTTTTATCTGCAAGCTGACAGGAATACTAATACCATTACCCTGATGATAGGATACAGCAGCTCTCGTGTAGTCTTCAAGATGTATATAACCGGAATTATCTCATCCTGTCTTTCTTTATATGCTATAAAAGACAATTAAGCAGTGATAGCCTAGTGGTTAGACCGTTGGACTTCAAAGTCAGAGGTATCGGGTTTAAACCCAGGCATGCACCTGTATTTTCGAAAGCATGTGCGTATTAATAATTAATGATCACTTGCTTTAACGGTTAAGGAAAACATTGTGAGTAAACCTGCATGCCTGAGAGTTTCTCGAAGGTGTGTGAAGTTCGCCAACCCGCACTGGGCCAGCGTGGTGGACTATGGCCTAAACCCTCTCAGTTTGAGAGGAAGCCCGTTCCCAACGGTGGGACAGTTTCTTAACAGGGCATAATAATAGGTAATTGATGACAATCACATAAGTTCTTATTATCTCACCCTATCAGAAGCCTACATAAAAAATCGCCATTGTAAATTATAAAAGTTGTAATTTTTTAAATTATTCTTACAACCGATAATAAATCACAAATTAATTTCTGGCAAGGTAAATCAACTGGTTGTATATACCAAAGATTGCGCCATGCCTAAGACATGTTTCTTCCGGCAGCACCTCCTGGAGTTTTTATTGTTTTGCTTGAACTATCACTACTAAGTACCGCAAACTTTTTTCTGTATTTATTCTTCTCTTACAACCTACGGTTAGTCCAACTTGCGGTATCGACACTTCATAATATTCCGACTATAGCCATACACGAACAGGTCTTCTTACTGATAAAATTTTCAATTGATGGTAAACACAAACAGTATTAATGTTAGATCAGTGCTTCGGAAGGCCGGCTCAGTAGTTGGTTTTGGCTGCCGTTACTGTGGAAGTTGTTAAGCAGAGTTGGAAGCCTTATAGCTGGCTTGATAAGTCCAACGGCACCATAGGTTACTAACCTGCCACTACCAACCCGCTCTGTGGCCGCGTGGTTATAGCTTATTCTTTTTCACTTTGCTTTATGTTGTTTTACTTATCTTAAATAAACAATGACAAATAATATAAAATGCGAAAGTGGAAGAATGTAGGTACCGGGTAAGATCTAGGACTATCTTAGCATGACCAATTATACCGTATCTTATCTGACGGGCAGGTAGTGTCCGACCGAAGGTCGATTTTTGACCGAAGCCGATTAAAAGGCCATCGCTAAAACCTTCGGCAGAAAACGAAGCCGAAAGTTGAATAACCCTAATAATGAATGGTTCATGATTGGCTAAATTTTAAAAAGTTATGTTGATTGTATTAACTTAACGAGATGATTAAAATGACCTGCAACTAAAAATAATAACACTGATATAATATTCTTTTTACCTAAAAGCATTCGTAAGTCGTAAATCGTAATAGATCGTTCAATTTCGGTGCTTGCTGGAATCTTTCAACTTCGGCCAAAACATCGGCCCATTTTGGCTGAATTGGAACCAATGCTTAAGTCGGGTACTACGGGCAACACAAGAGTTTCCGTAACCTGCGAGCGTGTTGGAGACTAACTATAAGAGTGGAGGAAGCCAAAGAGGTCTGTAAAGAAAGAACCTATTAGAATTGTGTACTCTCTGCCTGCCTCGCAAGTGATTTGGCGTGATAATATAGATAAATAGAAAACTGATCTATCATTTCAGAAATAGGTCATCATGATCCAATTGGTTAGTTCAACTAACGAGGGGTCATTTTGAATGCTAATTGAAAATTTGATAGGTAGCCGTTGTCGACTTCAGCGCGGTCAATATTGGCGGGCTAACGCTCCGCGCTACGGGCTCCACGCAAACTCATTACATTTTCAAATAGCCACTGTGTAATGCGTGTTATTACTCTGATTGGGTTATTGATTTCTGTTCCGTTTACGCTTCTCTCGCACATGATTTAGTGTGATTTCCAATTATCTCTAAAGAGTTTTATATAAGACTCCATTAATAGTTGGCCTCAAGTCACGGTGTCAAGAGACGAAGCAGGGGTGATATCTTTCTATTTCTCCTTTACACCGTAGTTCTACAGTAGGAATTATTCCTACTTTGTCGGTGCCTTTACAAATTTGAAATTGACAAACACTTACTCCAAAATAAAAAATTGAAGGTTTAAAAATGAATTCTTTGCAGAGCCTATGCTAAGTACTAGATTAAAGCTTAATCAATTTTTAAAATGCTCTGTGTTTTTTTACAGTTCCGTACTAACTCAATATATCTGTATCTCGATGCAAACTCGATGCAAATATCTTAAATAATGCACTTCTTTAAAATACTATACCTAACGTTTAAAGTAAACATCAATCGTGCAAATAAAGGCTATTATTCAAGCATCGAATTCAAGATTCAAAACAAAAAAAGTTCTTAAAACAATGCCTAATCCCTTATTCGGTATGATTAAATAAACATGTAACGCGACGCGTTAAGATAACTTTGTGAAATTATCGCTCAATAGTACTCTATTCCTATTGCTTATTTATTTATTTATTTATTTATTCAGAAAACCAACAGCGTTATACAATTATTGCATACTAAGATTATGTATTCAAGTATAGCCAATAACAGGTTTTCCTTACTGTGTATACAAGTAATGGCATTGTTGGGTGAATAATATGAATTTAAAAAGAAAAGATGACATTATGATAATATCGCCATCGTTGATTTAAAACATACTGTTTAGTGAAATATAATTATTACTTTAGTTTTAATTTATATTGCTAGCTGCGATAGTGCTAACGACTTGCTTTTTAAATTTAAGTTTTGAGCAAAAGTATCCACCATAACCTTCCAGACCGGTCCAATCTGTGCACTATAGGTAAAAAAACAAAATAATAATCCAATATTAATATTGTAGGATATCAAAAGAAATAAGCAGGGCGGGGGTAGTTTCTATAAAAGCCGACGAACCAAACGGCGACGGTCACTTATTTGCTACGGCTCTTTGCGTGCGGTAGCTATGACCGTTGTTATATCGGTGTGATCTGTAAGGATCGTGTGGGGACGGATCAAGAATACAGTCTCCCCACCGCATGCTGGCCTAACAGCGGGTCGTAAGAGGCGACCAAATCCAGCAACAAATACCGCAAGCGGTAGTTCAAACGAGGCAGTACTCTGGTGCCACACTGGAAGAGGGCTCGCTTGGGCTGAGTGTTGCCGGAAGCAGGGCACCACTCTCTGGAATGGCGATACACATGGCATCCAAAGCCCTAGTTAGTTGGGTTACTGCTAGGAGATCATAGCCCACAGGTGCCGTAAGAGGTGCCTAAGGGGCTTGTAAGATGAGAGGATGGGCAGCAGCGTCCTCTTAATACCTACTAACGCTATACTGCGATCGCCAACCCGCCTGCCAAGCGTCGCGATTATGGCATCATCCCCCTAATGACATCCACAAATATTAAACGGCCCCCAGGTCCCCGGCGGCCCCGCTAGTCCTGGCCACGGTAGCAGCCACGGTAACGGCGGGGCAGGGGGTGCTAAGAATCCCCGGAAGGGGCATGGCTACCGACAACGAAGACCATTGGCCCTGGCAACTTTTAACACGCGCACACTGCGAACTGACAAAAAGATCGACGAGTTAGAGGAAGAATTGAGCAAGTTACACTGGGATATCATAGGATTATCTGAAGTCCGAAGAGAGGATGAGAAATCGTTAACACTTAAATCCGGTAACTTGCTCTATTTCCGGGAGGGCGACCAGCAGTCCCAGGGTGGTGTCGGGTTTATAGTCCACAGGTCTCTCGTGAACAACGTTGTCAAGATCAAGAGTGTGTCGACCAGGGTAGCGTACCTGATATTCAAAATGACTGAAAGGTATTCACTGAAAATTATACAGGTATACGCACTGACTTCGACACACCCCGACGATGAGGTAGAGGTTAGGTTCAGGATATATCTAGAGCCATACATGCCTCTAAAACTCACTACACCGTTGTCATGGGGGACTTTAACGCAAAACTGGGCAGACGAGGCGACGATGAGCTGAGAGTGGGAACCTTTGGTACTGGACAACGGAATCCCCGGGGCAAAATGCTGGCCGACTTCATGGAGAAGGAGGGACTCTTCATGATGAACTCCTTCTTCCAGAAGCGGGAACACCGTAAATGGACCTGGGTTAGCCCCGATGGTGTTACAATAAACGAGATATTCTTCATCATGTCGACGAGGCGGCACATATTCAATGATGTCTCTGTGATCAACGCAGTTAAAACTGGAAGTGATCACCGACTAGTAAGAGGCACATTGAACATCAATTTCAAGCTTGAAAGGTCTAGACTGCTGAAGTCTACACTCCGTCCAGCATCTGTCCAGATTCAGGAGCCCGATAGCTTTCAGTTCGAACTGCAGAATCGCTTCGAAGGTCTAGGTGAGTGCATAAACGTGAACGATTATAACAGCAGGGTAGTGGAAACTGTCCATACGGTCGGGCTCAAGTTCTTTAAAACCCACCGTACAAAAAGAACCAAAAAGCTCTCAGGCGTTACCCTCAAGCTTATGGAGGAAAGACGCAGGATGATCTTGCAGTCTCCAGAAGAACTTTCCGAATGCCAGCGGCTCAATAGGCAGATCTCTAAGTCTCTGACTCGCGATGTACGCGAGTATAATACTGAAAAAATAAGAGAGACTATCGAGCGCAACAAAGGCCCTAAAGTGTTTGCAAGGGATCTGTCTATCGGACAGAGCCGGTTGAGTAAGCTGAAGACTGGAGACGGCAGGATTGTATCCTCTACACCGGAACTCTTGAAGGAAGTCGAGAAGTTCTACGGCCAGCTATACGCATCAGTACAACCACCTGTCTGCAATCCGGCCATAGACCCAAGAGCCAAATTTTTTTTTTTTTTTTTCTGAGCCACGTCTATAAACTGTTTTCGAGAGTCATCACGAATCGTCTCGCGCGCAGACTAGATGACTTCCAGCCTCCCGAACAAGCCGGTTTCCGAAAAGGCTTCAGGACCATAGACCACATTCATACGCTGCGACAGGTCATACAGAAGACTGAAGAGTATAACCTGCCACTATGCTTAGCGTTTGTGGATTATGAAAAGGCCTTCGATTCGATCGAGACTTGGGCTGTACTACAGTCTCTCCAGCGGTGCCAAGTTGACTACCGGTATATCGAGGTGCTAAAGAGTTTGTACGAAAACGCTACTATGTCAGTCCGCCTTCAGGACCAGAGCTCGAAACCTATTCAACTGCAGCGTGGTGTGAGACAGGGAGACGTTATATCCCCGAAACTGTTCTCCGCCGCGCTGGAAGATGTCTTCAAGCTTCTGGACTGGAGAGGACTAGGTATCAACATCAACAGCGAGTACATCTCTCACCTTCGATTTGCCGATGATATCGTGCTCATGGCGGATACCCTGGAAGACCTCAGTGCCATGCTCAACGACCTCAGTAGAGTCTCTCAACAAGTAGGTCTTAAAATGAACATGGACAAGACGAAGATCATGTCAAACGTCCATGTAGTACCAACTTCTATAAAGGTTGGAGACCCTACGCTCGAAGTTGTTGACGATTATATATACCTGGGACAAAGAATCCAATTAGGTAGGTCTAACTTCGAGAAAGAGGTCAATCGTCGAATCCAGCTCGGTTGGGCGGCGTTTAGGAAGCTACGTAACATCTTCTCTTCCAAAATTCCGCAGTGTCTCAAGACAAAAGTCTTTGACCAGTGTGTGTTGCCAGTGATGACTTACGGCACTGAGACATGGTCGCTTACTATGGGCCTCATAAGAAGGCAAAGGGCGATGGAGAGACCTATGCTCGGAGTTACCCTGCTGGATCGAATCAGAAACGAGGAATCCGCAGGAGGACGAAAGTCACTGACATAGCACTCAGAATTGATAAACTTAAGTGGCAGTGGGCGGGGCACATCGCTCGTAGAACTGACGGCCGTTGGGGCAGAAAGGTTCTCGAATGGCGACCACGTACCGGAAGACGTGGAGTGGGTAGGACCCCTACAAGATGGACCGATGACCTGGTGAAGTTCGCGGGTAGAAGTTGGATGCGTACAGCACAAAGCCGGTCGTTGTGGCGGTCTTTAGGGGAGGCCTTTGTCCTGCAGTGGACGTCTTTCGGCTGAAGAAGAAGAAGAAGATCTGTAAGTGCTTTTTATCGTTTATTTAGTTGATTTGAGTTGTTCCTTCGTGTCATAATAAAGTGTTGTTAAATTTGTACATTTGTGATTATTTGAGTAATTATTGGTGAGTTTAGGAAGTTGTTAAAGTTTTTTTTAAATTGATATTTCACTTCTGATCTAAAATCAGAAGTGGGATCTTAATCCGGACCTTGTCCGTTTAGCTATCGTTTTTCTGTTTTTTTGGGATAGAGGAACAAATCAAAGCTACCTACATTTTCTTGCATATTCAGTTTGACTTTTGTGCATTGTGATATTAATTAATTTTCCTTGTGATCTCTGTGTATACACATGCGGAGAAAACTCGAGCCACGTAGCAGATCACGCCGATATCGGCAATCACGTGACAGGTCGCGTAGTATGTCGTGTAATAGGCTGCAATCTCGTTCGCCCTCGCGGGTACATTCGTCGCTTTCACGGTCTACGTCTAGGCGAGGACGAACCGATACGCCACCCGCACCACGGTCGCGTTCCCGAGTACGTTCACCCGCGCAATCGTTTTCGCGAAGACGTTCGCTTCCGCGGTCACGGCAACGTACCGATCGTGATCGTTCGCGATCACGTTCAAGAAGTAGATTACCTAGTCCTAGCGCAAATCTAAACCATACTTTATACACGATTATGTCACGTTTAAAAACCATCGAAAATAATTTCGCGTCTACCCCCATCAAATCGAAGAATGCATCGTCTTCTACCCAAGCAATCGTTGACGCGATCCACTCAATCATTCCAGGACGTCCTTAGAACTATTATGTTTCAAACTTCGATCCTTCTATTCACACACATTGACACCTGGTGCAATGAGGTGGATCGTGCGCAATTAGCCAACCAATGGGATGATGGAGATTGTTTGTCGCGGGTTGCGGTTTGCCTCAAAGGCGATGCATGAGTCTGGTTGAATGAATGGGTCACTAGCGATAGATCGTGGAGTAGTTTTAAGCGCAAATTTAAACCCTTATGTCCCCGAAAACTAGATTACGCGAGTATTTTGTTCGAAGTAATGAGTACTACCCCATGACAAATACTCTTCATACAGCGAATATGCGCGTCGAGCTTTACTACGTTTACGCATATTTAAGGAGCTTAGCGAAGAATTAATGACTTTTATAGTTGTTCGCGGCATTAACGACGCTTAAGTAAGAGCTGCTGCAGCTAACGCGGACCTTTCTCCCGAAACCATCGTTTCGTTTCACTTTATTTATAAAAAACCTAGCCGTGAAGTGTTGACATCTACCCACAAGTCAAAAAATCAGCCATTACGGCCTAAGAAAAATTTTAGTGACTGTCCACCTTTATCAATTTCTAAATGCTTTAATTGTAACCAATCAGGGCACCGATGTTACTATTGCCCCACAAAGCCTAAGTCATCAGAGTCCTCTACTACTAACTGTACATTTTGCAAGAAACCTGGTCACTCGGAGGATGATTGCTTTGCGAAAGCTAGGTCGAAGAGATAGAATACTTGGGGAGGGGCATAAGTAAGGGTCAGGTCAGGCTGATAATAATAATATTAGCCCTGTTAAGAAACTGTCCAACTGTTGGGCACGGGCCTCCTCTCAAACTGAGAGCGTTTAGGCCATAGTCCACCACGCTGGCCCAGTGCGGGTTGGCGAACTTCACACACCTTTGAGAAACTCTTAGGCATGCAGGTTTCCTCACGATGTTTTCCTTCACCGTTAAAGCAAGTAATAATTAATTTTTAAACGCACATGCTTTCGAAAAGACAGAGGTGCGTGCCTGTATTTGAACCCGAGACCTTTGACTTTGCAGTCCAACGGTCTAACCACTAGGCTATCACTGCTTAGCCCTTAGCCACTTAGGCTGAGCCCTATTAAAATTAAAGCACTTGTAGATTCACCTGTACTGAAACCCGTAAAGTAAGTTCGCCAGTTCCTAGGACTGGCTGGTTATTTTAGGCGCTACATTGAGGGCTACGCGATTAAAACTCGTTGTATTTCTCAGATCACAAAAAAAGGTGTCGCTTTTCATTGTGGTCCAAAGCAACAGTCCGTTCGTCAAGACATAATAAAACGCCTGACTACTGGACCAGTTTTGACTATTTTCGACTCTAAGTTACCTACAGAGGCCCATACCGACGCCAGTACCATTGGCTACGGGGCCGTACTATTACAGACTCACGAAGAAGGTAACAAAACGGCGGTCGCCTATTTTAGTTAAGTGACCCAAGGTGCGGAGCATCGTTATCATTCGTATGAGCTGGAAACCTTGGCGGTGGTGAAAGCTTTACAATATTATAGACACTACTTGATCGGGATCCAGTTCAAGATAGTGACCGATTGTAACGCCCTCAAGGCCACCGAACGAAAAAAAGACCTTCCGAGGGTAGCCCTTTGGTGGGTGTACCTTCAAGATTTTACTTTTGAGATAGGGTATAGAAAGGGAGTCATGATGTCTCACGCTGATTATTTGTCTCGTCTGCATATCGAAGAAAAGAGTTCCTAGAGCCCCCAATCAAAATATAATGTCTTGGGAAAAACCCGAAATACCATTTACCACGGTCTATGTAGATGCTCTGGGCCCTCTTCCCAAATCTAATGGTTTTAAGTTCCTACTTTTACTTGATGATTCTTTTACCAAGTACACCCATCTCTACCCCATTTATATAGATAAGATATAGAAGAACGACTTAGGGTTTTTACTAACGCTGTTTCACTTTTTGGCGTTCCTAAACTAATTGTAGCCGACAATGGCAGAATGTTTGAATCTATTAAATTTGTGAGCTTTGCTAACGAGATAGGCTCTGCGATTCACTACATCACACTGGAGATGCACTTCGCAAATGGAACGGTACGCTCGTACTGTACTCAACTTGATCTGCATTGAAGTCAATCACGGACGTTGCGTCGGCCGAAGCCCTCTGGAAGCTACAGCTGTCTCTAAACATCACAAAACAAAAGACTATGCAGGCTGCTCTCAACCTTCTGATCAGATGCGAGGCAGCGACCCCAGTGATTCAGGCGCTTGTTCGTGACGTGGCCGTGGAGAACACCTCTCAAAATCGCGAAGAACGCCGTGAACTCCAGCGCAGTCGGGCCGTCGAGTTGCTCCGTCGAAATCAAGCTCAACAGGATGCCTTCGCAAACCGAAGCAGACGCCCTCCACGAGTTTTTAAAATAATGATCCTGTGTTTGTTATAAAGTAACCTCTCAGTTGACTGGCAAGCTAGATCCTGGTGTGTGTGGTGTGGGGTCGTACAGGGTTATCCGCGCATTACTGAGCGGCCGGCCGGCGACGTTTGCTGAATGGTTCCGACGGGAAAACTACGCAAGCTGCCGCCCAGTATATGGTGCCTTGGCGTCGAGAATGGTCTCCGGAGACATGCGCAGCCTTTTTCGATCGAGAGTTGGCGGAATGACAGACAGTTGTCTTACGGACGCTGAATGTCTTCTTTGTACGGACTGCGGGACGTTCTGTGTCATGGCAAAACTCGTGGTGGACTGCGAGACGCCACGGGTGAGGCAGACTGTGGGATGCCTGATATGTAGAAAACGGACTGCGGGACGTTGTGTCATGATAAAACTCGTGGTGGACTGCGGTACGCCACGGGTGAGGCAGACTGCGGGATGCCTGATATGTAGAGAACGGACTGCGGGACGTTCTGTGTCATGACAAAACTCGTGGCGGACTGCGGGACGCCACGGGTGAGGCAGGCTGCGGGATGCCTAACATGTAGAGGACGGACTGGGACGATCCTATTGGCAACAAACTCCGGGATGTTTGCCCTACATGTGTGTATGAGTATGTTGTGGAGATTAGATGTTAGCTATGAAGGGTGAACTATTAATAAATGAGCTGCGTTGACCCTTCTTGGAAAGGTTTTAGCCAACGAATGTATGACAACACATGTATGAGGGCCTCGTAAGCGAGACGTATGGGATAGATAGGCAATGTCTTGATAAATTACTTTCACTTTACCATTGCCTTGTCTCACAGATGACGAGAACTCAATGAACACAGATGAAGGGAGTGCACAACTATTTCCTGACGACAATGATGGAGCTGGGCCTTCTCAACCAGCTGGAAGTGAGGACCCAACCCCACTCTTAGCGTTGACGCCTGGTCAGGAGAAGCCGTGTAGAATGTCAAAAGAAATCTATAAGCAGGGAAGAAGTATTTTCTATAAAAGCCGATGAACCAGACGGCGACGGTCAATTATTTGTTACGGCTCTTTGCGTGCAAAAAAAAAATCAAAATCAAAAGTTTTTTATTCATGTAGACCAAAAGGCACTTATGAATAGTCAAAAACAGAAAATTATTATTACTTAAGACTCTACCACCCGTTCGGAAAGTCATTCCTGTGGAGAAGAAGGGCAAGAAACTCCACGGTTACTCTTTTTTAAAAATGAGGTTTACAATTCTTTTTGTATACATTGCATTTATGGAGTATGGGAGAACAATGCAGAACGAGCTAAATAGATGTGCTTAAGTATAGATTAATCATAAGTGTACTTAGATTCATGATATTGGTCAGTGTCTACATAGTCCTCTCATTTACAAAATAGAGATGTTGTAGAGGTATATAATAAAAAGCATAATAATAATAGTAAGAGAAAGTGTTACTATAAAATATGTAAAGAGCGCGTACAAAACAACTGGTCATAGCTCCAGTGTGATGCCGAACGAGATAAAATTCATCAGCATTATGGTACACGTTCAGTCAGACAAAGGGCAGGGGACGGACCAGTCCCCACCAGCAGCACCCGTTCACGAGTATGACCTGAGAAGCAGCCATCACTCTCCTCAACCATTTTAGAGGGAAAAGAATGACCCGCTCCACAGAGCCGCCACTAGCAAAGACATTTTAGTGAGCATGACCAATCCACGACCCTGTCGACATCGTTCGAGAATAATATTTAAAATCAATGAACGCTCGCTAGGCAGGACACGCTGCACTTAACATTATATTCTTCTAGATTTCAGTTAACTTGTGTAAAGGCATTTTTATCATTTAAAAAATCATTTAGTGTATAATATCCTTTACTCATTAGTGAAGATTTAATATACTTTTTAAATCTGTCAAGTGGCAACTCTAACATGGGCTTTGGTATCTTATTGAAGCAGCGAATACCGACTCCTACGAAGGAAGTAAATACTTTTTTAAGCCTAACAATTGGTAATACCAGTTTATGTTTATTTCTAGTATTTAATTTATGAACGTCACTCACTTTATTAAATAAATGGATATTCCTACGTATGTACACTATGTTGTCGTATATATACTGTGAAGCGACCGTGAGAATGTTGATCTCTTTAAAAAGTTCTCTGAGGGAAGCCCTAGGTCCAAGATTATAAATGGCACGGATAGCTCTTTTTTGCAGTATGAATACATTTTCCACGTCAGCAGCGTTACCCCACAGTAGGATACCATAAGACATAATGCTATGGAAGTAACTAAAATAAACTAGACGTGCTGTATCCACATCCGTAAGTTGCCGTACTTTCCACACTGCATAAGCAGCGGAGCTAAGTTTACCCGCAAGCGATGAGATATGGGCCCCCCATTGGAGTTTGGAGTCTAGGGTAATGCCTAGAAAGACAGTGGAGTTCACGAGGTCCAGCTTTGTGCCATTAATAAGAATATTCGTAGCATTAACTTTTACATTGGGCATAGTAAATTTAATACACTTTGTCTTGAGTGAATTAAGCAATAGATTGTTTATTTCGAACCAATTTGATATCCGTGAAAGAGCACCATTCACATCGTCAAAATTAAGCTTAGCTCTGTCAACTTTGAAGATCAATGAGGTATCATCTGCGAATAGTACAATGTCACAGACATCACGGACAAAGTTCGGCAGGTCATTAATATATACTAAAAAGAGAAAGGGTCCTAAGATGGAGCCCTGTGGAACACCAATTGAAATATTAACTTCCTGAGACTTGACCCCGTTAATCTCAACACATTGAGACCTTTCACCTAAGTATGAAGCTAATAAATTAAGGGCAGTGTTTTTAATACCGTAATGCCTTAGCTTTTTAATAAGGGTTGCATGCTCAACACAGTCGAATGCCTTAGAGAGATCACAGAATACACCAATTGCATGCGGTAACTATGTCCGTTGTTATATAGGTGTGATCTGTAAGTGCTTTTTATCGTTTATTTAGTTGATTTGAGTTGTTCCTTCGTGTTGTGATAAAGTGTTGTTAAATTTGTACATTTGTGATTATTTGGGGGGTTGAAGGGTTTGTCCAAGAGCGTGCTCGTCGCGACCCCTGCCAGCCGCTACGGCTGCAATCTTGGACCGAAGACGTACCGCAGTGCGGGCTAGGGCGTCCCCCCGAGGCGACGCGTACCGGCCCGCCCCCGTCGGTACGAACATAGGCAGAAGCGGCGCTGGGGGCCGCCACCCATCACGCCGGGCCCGAACTGGCGAGTCGTGGGGTGCAGAGTGCCGAATAGGCACCTGGAATGTAAGAGGTGGTATGGAAGATAAGATGCATGAGGTGATTGATGTAATGAAAGAGAGACGCCTGGATGCTCTGTGTGTAACAGAGACTAAGCGAAGGGGCAGTGAAGCCTGTGATCTCCCTGACGGCATGATGGCTCTGTGGTCTGGAGTGTCACAGAGCTATCGTGCCAGCATGGGGGTGGGGATCTTGTTGTCCCGTCGCCTGGCCTCTGGAGTGAGAGATTATGGCCTGCATGATGCGAGACTTCTCTGGGTCCGCTTGAAACTGGGTGTCACTAGAGTGTTTTTGGTTGGAGCCTACGCTCCTGTAAGCTCGTCGACACCCCTGGACTTGGAGAAGTTTTGGGATAATGTCAGGGAAGTTCTGGATCTGGCTGATGCGAATGTAAAGGTGATTTTGTGTGGCGACCTGAACGGATGGGTGGGAACCAGGCGGCAAACTTGCGACAGGTGAGGAGGACTTGGTGATACAGGTAAGCTTATTGTAGATGTGTGTTTGGAAAGAGGTCTCCTTGTGTCCAATACAATATTCCAACACAAGGATATTCATATGTATACGTGGAGAAGAAATGAACAGAAAAGCATGATAGATTTGATCCTGGTAGATAACCGTCTCCGAAGTAAACTTCAAGATACCCGTGCATATAGAGGCCCCACTCTTGAATCGGACCACTATCTCGTAATTGCTCGGTTTAGTGGTTTGTTCAGGAAGTGGAGACACTGGCGAGAGCGTATCCCCTTCGGAGGCCTTGAAAGAATCAAGGTTGAAAGGTTGCAAGATGAGAGCGTGAGGAGAACGTATGAAGACAGAGTCCGGGACAAGCTTTTGACAGCTGGTTCTTCGGACTCAAACATAGATGAATGCTGGAATTGTCTGAAAGAGAGTTTGGTAGAATCAGCGAAAGAAGTATGTGGCTGCTCAAAGAAGCATAGCACAGCAAAAGGGGATGCATGGTGGGACACAGAGCTAAAAAGCTCTGTAGAAAGTAAGAAGAAAGCGTGACAGGACTATGTCTCTTCTTTGAATCTAAATGACAGTATGACGGAGATGAAGAAAGAAATATACCGGCAATGCAAGAATGCCACCAAAACCTTAGTGAAAGAAAAGCGTGAAAGAGCTAGTGTGATTGAGGAGGAGAGGCTGACGAAGAACTTCGAGAATAACACCAAACTCTTTTGGAGCAAGGTGAAAAAGGCTCGAGGTGATTCGTCAGGCTCCAGAATCGAAAAGATAAAATCTAAGGATGGTGACATTCTTGCAGACACACAAGCTGTGCTAAACCGGTGGAGTGAATACTTTGGAGAAATGTATGAGAATGCCCCGGATGCTGGTGCCACAGACGAACCCAGAGGCGAGTTTGCGGCACCAGAATCCACAGAGGACATCACTATGGAAGAAGTTGAATGGGCGATACAAAGTATGAAAAATGGTAAAGCTGCGGGAATGATATCTGCGGAGATGATTAAATATGGTGGAACTTGCGTCCGGGACGCTTTTTGGGTCCTCGCAAATCTTTGCTGGAAGACCGGTAGAGTCCCTACAGATTGGCGCCGCGCAGTCATAGTACCCTTGTATAAAGGCAAGTGCTCACAATATGACTGCGCCAATTACAAGGCCATCAGTTTGATCAGCTTGGCAGCTAAGGTGTATGGTAAAATTATTGAACGGAGAATGCGCGAGAAGTCCGATGGAGTGTTGTGTGAGGCACAGGGAGGTTTCAGGTCTGGAAGAGGATGTTCGGATCAAGTTTTCTCCCTCCGCAACATCGTAGAAAAGCATCTGGCAGTAGGCCGGAAGGTTTTCTGCGGTTTTGTGGACCTGGAGAAGGCGTTTGATAGAGTCGTGCGAAAGAGACTTTGGGACATTTTGCCAGAGTATGGTATAAACGGCACCCTGTTGCGAGCCGTCCAGTCCACCTACGTGGACAGCAAGGCATGCGTACGGGTGGGTGGTAACATGTCACCTTGGTTTGACGTTAAAATCGGCGTCAAGCAGGGTTGCGTGTTGTCCGCTAGACTGTTTATAGTGTATCTGGATAAAAGTCTTCAAAGACTGTGTGCGATGACTGAAGGGGTAAAAATGGGTGATCTAGTGATAAACCACCTATTGTATGCAGATGACGCAGTTTTGATAGCGCCAACAGCCACTGATCTGCAAACACTAGTCACAGTTATGAGAGACGACTGCATGAACAATGGCTTACATTTGAATGTGAAGAAAACCAAAATTATGGTTTTTGAACGGGAAAAAACCAGAACGAATGCAAGGATTGTGGTTGGTAACGATGTGCTGGAGCAAGTGAATGAGTTTGTATATCTTGGATGCGCCTTCAGTAAGGATGGAAAATACACCGCTGATATAGAGAGAAGAGTGAATGCAGGTAATAAAGTGAATGGTGCGATGGGAAGGCTACTTGGGAGCCGGCACTTAAGCCAAAAGGCGCAGCTGGCCATGCATAACGGAGTGCTTGTCCCAACGCTGTTATATGGCAGTGAGAGTTGGGTATGTAAGAAGGAGAACGAAAGCAGGATAAATGCGGTCGAAATGCGATCTCTGCGGAAGATGTGCGGAGTCACGCTGACCGACCGTATTCGCAGCAGCGTAGTTAGAAAGCGAGTAGGTATGAAAGATAGTATCGGTGTAAAGATGAGAAAGGGTATGCTCCGTTGGTTCGGGCATGACTGACAAAACAGATATACAATGCGAAAGTGGAAGGATGTAGGTGCCGGGGAAGACCTAGACTATCTTACCATGACCAAATAGACCGTGTCTTAGCTGATGGGCAAGTCAAGAGTCTCCGTAACCGGCGAGTGTGTATGAGACGAACTATGAGAGTGGAGGAAGCCAGAGAGGTATGTAAGGAAAGCACCTGTTGGAACTCTGTACTCTCTGCCTACCCCGCGAGGGAGCTGGCGTGATGATATAGATAGATTGGTAAGTTTAGGAAGTTGTAAATTTTTTTTTAATTGATCTAAAAATATATATAATATTCTACGTTATAGCTAGATTCACAGCTGGGTAATAGAATTAAACTGACTGATACACAATTACAAACATTTTTTCTGTATCCTGTAACACCTGAAGACATTTTTAAAATGACAAGAAACCTAAAAAATACAAATAGTGTAGGACTAGATATATCGACCAAAGCTATTAAACATGTAATTGAAACTATTTCATCACATTTTAGTCATATTTTCAATATGTGTATAAGTTCACGTGTATATCCGTCGGGAATGAAGTCCATAGTAGTATAACCTTTGCATAAAAAAGGAGATAAAGCCTGCGTTGAAAACTACAGACCCGTTGCTGTTTCAACAGGGTTATCAAAAATATTTGAAAAGGCGTTATACGAAAGGCTTTACTCATATCTTGAGAAGTATAATATACTTTGTGACAAACAAAAGGGATCCAGAAAAAATAAGACAATAAATTTAGCTATTTATGATTTCTTGTCCAAGATAATAAAAATATAGACGCAAAAAAATTAGTGTGTGCAATATTTGCAGACATGACTAAGGCATTTGGCTATGTAGAACACCACCTGTTACTGGACAAACTATATGCAATGGGTGTAAGAGGTAATGCACTTGAATTGTTAAAGTCATATCTTTCTAATAGGAAACAAATAACCGAAGGAACAAGGGTATGTCACAGCACCGGGAGGGAAATAAAATTTGAGCACAACAATTATGTGAGCGACTAATTAAATATGGAGTCCCACAAGGGAGTGTGTTAGGTCCGTTATTATTTCTGATTTATATAAATGATCTCCCCGAAAAAGTGACCAGTCCCATGGTTTTGTTCGCAGATGATTGTACAATTTTAGTAAGTTGTAATAGCGTAAATGGATACGAAAAAAGTATTAAGGAGTCGATAACTGAATTAATAAATTGGCTGGATAAAAATAATTTAAAGATTAACCTAACATAGACAAATTTAATGCATTTCTCGAAAGAAGTACATACATCATCTATGGCGATAAAATATAAAAAAGCTGAAATAGACAAAATGTTTAGGCCTACACATCGACAACAAGTTGACATGGAAACCAAAAATAGAGCATGTTTGCAAAAGACTAAATAAATGTGTATACGCACTGTACAATCTAACAAAAATTGTAAATAGAGAAGCAGTACTTGGTGCTTATCACAGTTTGGTTGGATCTATATTAAGATATGGCATTATATTTTGGGGGAATCCAACCAATAGAGAAGCTGTGTTTAAAGCACAGAAGCGGTGTGTGAGGGCAATTTTTGGTTTGAAAATGACAGATAGTTGTGTACCTTTTTATAACAACTAAAAATTTTAACCATGCCCTCACTATATATATTAGAAATGGCAATTTTTGTAATACAGAACGCAAAATTATTTAACAATATAGCAGATGTGAGAAAGTTACCAATTAGAAAGCAATATAAATACCAAATCACAAATAAAGCTGCTTGTAAAAGTGCAGCTGCCAGAAAAAGTGTTTTAGGTATGGCCATCCAAATATTTAATAAAGTTCCAAATGAATTGAAAAGTTTGCAACTAAAGGAATTTAAATCTAAATTTTCAATATTTTTAATAGAAAAATGTTATTATAGTATAAGCGACTTTCTAAATGACCATGACATCTAAATTGTGTTTGACTTACATATTAATTTGACTTGCAGCATGACTTGTTATAGTATGACATATAGTATGATTTATTGTTGTTGACATGATATTTTTTCAATTGAGATTAATGTTACGCATTATTTTGATTGTATATTCATTATCATCTGATTATTGTTATATTCTTTTTATTTGATTAATGTTCCTTTTTATTATTAGCTTAAAATTTGTATACCCTAAGGGTGAAACATAGTGAGAATATTGAGTTCTTAGATTTACGCGAATATTACACATGAAATAAAACTACTTTTTCGGATTTTATCGCGGTTTATTTTGATTTTTAAGTTCCCGACGTTTCGAGTGCTTTGCAGCACCCATGGTCACGGGAAGGACTGAGGTGTTAGACGTCCAAAAGGCATAGTTGTTCCGGGGTACCCTCATTTTCTTAATTATTTTTGTTTTTGTTGGTCCAATCTACGCAGAATGAGCTCACGGTGTCTTGAGGTCTTGCAGTGTTATGCTTGGTTTTGGATTTGATTATATTAATTACTGGATCCCAAGTCGATGGAAGCACCCAGCCATCTTCTCTATTGAAATTAGGATGTTTTTTAATTTCAATAACCTCGCGAACCATCCTTGGTAGGAATCAGTTACTTTCACGAGGATTTGTGGTCTATCAAATCTGATGTTATGGCGGGTGCGGTCAAGGACATGTTCAAAGACTGCAGACTTCTTTGAGCGACGGTGTTTTAGTTCAGCTATGTGTTCTTTAACCCGAGTTTTTACTGGTCTTTTTGTTTATCCTATGTAAGAGAGACCACATTCACAATCAATTACGTGTATGTATTCCTTAATCATCTTAACTCCATTAACCCTAAAATTCAATTTACAATGGAGTTGGAGGCAAACAATTCCCTAGCTTTCCTTGATGTCTTAGTAATCCGTAACCCCAACAACACCTTAAGCCATACGGTTTATAGAAAAAAGACCCATGCTGATAGGTACGTAAACGGTGAATCTCACCACCATCCATCACAGTTAGCTACCGTGGGTAAATCTTTGTTTTAGAGAGCACAAGGGATCTGTGACAAGAAACATCTGGCTGCCGAGATTCAACATGTCAAGCAAGTCCTGCACGATAATAAGCTTCGAGTCCCACGCCAACGTCACAGTGACCGAGTGAAACCAGCCACAGTCGAGCGTCTCCCTGCTGTACTACCTTACTTAAGAGGAGTCACAGACAAGATTGGCTACATCTTGAAGCGTGCTTCAATTAAAACATTTTATAAGTCGCCGAAGAAGATCAGTCAGTTTTTACCATCTGTCAAGTGTCACATCCCTCTACAAGATACAGGAGTAAACAAGCTTGATTGTGAATGTGGTCTCTCTTACATAGGACAAACAAAAAGACCAGTAAAAACTCGGGTTAAAGAACACATAGCTGACCTAAAACACCGTCGCTCAAAGAAGTCTGCAGTCTGTGAACATGTCCTTGACCGCACCCGCCATAACATCAGATTTGATAGACCACAAATCCTCGTGAAAGTAACCGATTCCTACCAAGGATGGTTCGCGAGGCTATTGAAATTAAAAAACATCCTAATTTCAATAGAGAAGATGGCTGGGTGCTTCCATCGGCTTGGGATCCAGTAATTAATATAATCAAATCCAAAACCAAGCATAACACTGCAAGACCTCAAGACACCGTGAGCTCATTCTGCGTAGATCGGACCAACAAAAACAAAAATTAATAAGAAGTTTGAGGGTACCCCGGAACAACTATGCCTTTTTGACGTCTCACACCTCAGTCCTTCCCGTGACCATGGGTGCTGCAAAGCACTCGAAACGTCAGGAACTTAAAAATCAAAATAAACCGCGATAAAATCCGAAAAAGTAGTTTTATTTCATAGTGAGAATATTCCTGTATCAATACCTGATTTTATACATATGTTTTGACAAATAAATAATTCATTAATTCATTCATTCACATTCATTTCACGAAAATATCGTAACGAACCGCGTTTGGTCATAGTGAATAAGGGACGCGAGACGGGGGGTGTTGATCCAGAAGCGCGGAACTTTTGAGTCTTAACGAAACTTGGCCGGCCTTAATCTACCCACTTAGGAGTTCGCCGATTAATCGTGAGGGGAAAAATAATTAAGAGGCCACAAACTTGTATACCCGACTGTATCTGGAGCGGCTGGGAACTTTATTAGACAAGTTCTTTGGAGTTATTTTTTTTTTAGTTCTATATATAATATAATAATATCAGCCTATACTGTCCCACTACTGGCCTAAGGCCTTCTCACACCAATCGAAGTGAGAGAGATTAGGTCATACTTCACCATGAGGACCTAGTGAGGATTGGCGGAGGCAAGTTTGTGGCCACCTGCTGTTGGAACTTATCAAGCCGCCTATAAGGCGTCCAACTTGGCTTAACGACTACCACATTACATGGTAACCGGGACCAACGGCTTAATATGCATTCTAAAACACGGAGATGCTTAAATATGAATTGCCACAAACGGTCACCCATCTCATGTCAACCGAGTCGAACGCTGCTTAACCTTGGTGATCACTAAGAAAACCGCGATCGCGCAGCGCTACGAGCGCCTAGTTCCAGTAGTAGCCGAGTTCTAGATAGCTTTGATTTATTATGTTAGTTTTAGATTCAAGATCTACTGATATATCATAGAATAAGATAATTTTCTGGTAGATTCTAAAGTGTACCTAAACGGAACGGTCTCGAGACCATTACATGGATTGCCTGAACTAGTCAGCGCCCAGAAATCTGAGCAGCGCAGTCGTTGTCGTTATAATCATCATGATCATTATCAGCTAAACGTCGTCCAATGCAGGACAAAAGCCTCCCCAAAGAGCGCCAACGACCGGTATATTGTTCTACGCATCTAGTTTTTATCAGCAACCTTCATCAGGTCATCGGTTCATCTTGTAAGGAGCCTGGCCGTTCCACCTCTTCCAATACTTGGTCGCCATTGTAGATCATTCATACTAGTAATATTCACACATCAGCTATACATGTGTATAATACATATTCAAGCCGATATCTTGCGGTTAGCGTACACACATAATTACAGCTCAGTAGTGTGTACTCCCCCAATCGGCCTTTGTAGGAGCTGTGTGCACACCGTGCATATATCATTACACATGAACAACACTATTTGTTGCACTACGGTGGCATGGATACTGCAGTCGTAATTACTGCTTAAAGTGACCTAAATCTTGTTTGAATCTAGGACATCAGTATTTCACATAATGTTACATTACATCCAAATGTTTGTCCCTTTTGACCGCTTGTTCCGACCGACACATTAGAGAAAAATCGAAAGAAAAATGTTCAATTCTAAACACCAAATTTGTTCATTATCGCGAGCACTTGATGAGTGCCCACCACCATTATAGTCTTAATCACGCTTAATACTATTGAATATTATAAGTAAATATATTTGATAGAGATTTAGGTCCTACAGGCCTTATTGCAAAACAATGATGGACTGTGCTCTCTGCCTACCTAGCAAGAGATTTGGTGTGTGTATGTATAACATAGATAGTTAGATAGAATAATAATGGGAATTCTTTCTGCCTATATTCTGATAATTATTGGTAATCGTATCGGCTTTACTTGTTTTACTTTTGTTAGAATTATTTAAATCCATTCAATAAAAATATAAACACCTCACAAATAAGTTTCAATTGCACTTAATAGATCGTTGAATTATTTTCTCCAAAAATTTTAATTAACCCAAGCGTACAACTTCTACTTTCGTATAAAACTTAAGTAAAAGATAGTCTATTAAATTTTAATTAAGAACAAGTAAAGATAAAGGCCTGGGACGCCCAAAGGCCAACGGCAGCCGCAAAGAAAAAGCCTGAGTAAAGGGGTATTGAATTTTATCAATTGTTTGGAATTGATTACAGCACAGTGTTCGCGCCGCCGGCGGGTCGTTTGTCATCGTCGTCTGCCAAACCGGACTGACTTTAATTAAAAAATACACTATATTCTATACCGGTGTTGTCTGCGAAGTAAAGTATATCAAAGGTTAAATTTCTATCTATGTATATCATCACGCCAGATCCCCCAGGGTAGGCAGAGAGTACAGAGTTCTAACAGGTTCTTTTCTTACATACCTGTCTGGCTTCCTCCACTCTCATAGTTCGTCTTATACACGCTCGCCGGTTCCGGAAACTCTTGACTTGTCCTTCAGATAAGACTAGGTCTATTTAAGGGTAATCATATTTTGGCAATCAACAAAGACACGGTGATAAAAACAATATTTAAAATGAAAAAAATAAATAGCGTTACGCTTATATTTCTCAAGTGCAGGTAGCAGGTCTGATGACCTTGTTAAGGTCGCGGGTAGAAGGCAGATGTGTACAGCACAAAGCCGGTTCTCGTGCAGGTCTTTGGGGAGACCTTCATGCTGCAGGGAACGTTTTTCGGCTGAATATAAATAGATCAGAAGCGGAGTTGCACTGTATACTGTACACACATATCACCGGCGTTGTTAGGTTCTAATGTAAACCGGCGAGTCCTTTGCCTATGACGTGCACAAATCCAGTTGATGGACTGTTTTGTGTTGATTTAGCTTAGACCCACCTGATGGACCAGCCTACATTGTTCTCCCATACCTGCCAACAAAATTTAGATGGAAAAATATTATTTTGAAAGAGTAACCTTGCCTTTTTTGCCCTTCTTCCCCAGAGGAATGACCAAAAATTATACCGAAGTTCTAGAATTTTAGTTAGAATGAGTTAGTTAGAAATTCATGAATACTATAATGGTTTACATGAAAATAAAAGAATATATGGATTAAAAATATTCTGATTCTGCTATTAAGAAGCTTTTGATAGTCAAACCAACACATTTCATCCAACCCAGGATCATTGATTGCCAGCCGAATGATCCACAACTAGACCAACAAGGAGGTCTCTATTTTACCTATGCTCTGAACTAAAACTTATCTCGGTGCGACACGGTCGAGTGCTCTGTCTGCCCGAGCCCGTGTGTGTGACACCGCTGAAGGCCACCATCCCCGGTTCTGTCAGGTGATGCAATCATTCCACTGTACTAGCTCCCGTCCTGCGGACAGTCCATTTCGTGGTGAATCGCTCGGTATAAAAACAAAACTCTGGAGCGTTTTCAGCGTGTAGAATTTTTTGGGGATCTACTACAGGCTCCGAGGCTCCGAAAAAAACTGTATGTAATGACTTATTAGATTACGTAGATATGACTTATACAAAGAATTTTAAAACAGTTTTAAGTCAGCTAATCGACACATATTATTAACCGAATGTCCCGTCTGTAATTAATCCAATTCAATCTTGATCAAGCATAGAATTGTGAAACTTGAAGAAACTTGAGCTCATCGTATCTATCTATCTTCAGCCGTTAAACGTCTACTGCAATTATGTAGACTGGATGAAAGAAAATAATTTTGAACTTTAAAGGTTTCTAGGATATGAATATAAAACAGAATAACAAACTCAATATAGACGTTAAGCGAAGATATAGTTTTAATTTTTAACTGTATATTTTATTACCCACTAAAAACAATATCAATTCTTGCTGAATAAGTTAAAATTGTTATTGAATATTAGGCCATCTAGCGGGTGGTATAGGAAATTTAATACTTACTGAACAGACGAAAACCTGACGTGGGTTGTGTAAATTGTTTTCTTGGGACAGTCACGCCCTCTCTGTGAGGGTGAAATAAACATCTAAGTTATGCACGAACCACCCCCATAATATATGTTCTAGCCTTGTCAAGCAATTCGTTTGTGTGATGTGCTGTAGTACTAACAGATGGCAGTTTACAGACCAACAATTGAAATGTTATAAAATAACCTTATGGTTCAATGACTATAACGTTAATTTCAATAAACATTTTCAGTAAAAGGTGCATAATCTACTCAATGCCGTGATCGTGATAGTTTAGAAGACCAAAGCCATCTTCTACATAATATACTCCAACATGAAATATTCTATTCTATATCATCACGCCAGATCCCTTACGGGGTAGGCAGATAAATAGGTGATTCTATATATATCATCAACCTAAATCTCCATGCAGGGTATTCAGAAAGCATAGATTTCAACAGGTTCTTTCCTTACAAACTTCTCTAATAAAAAAGTTTATTTTGTAACGCACAAGTATTTCCATGAAAGCTTATGACTATATAGTGTATGTAACAAGATGACATGACCTAAGGTAACAATTTTATATAAAAATAGGACGTGCATTACAAAAAAGGTCCTAACTCAGCAAGTTTGCTGACCGAGGACAGCCAGCGCTAATCTTCCGGTAGCACCTTTTAGCGGACCGTTGATGTGACAGCACAATATATGCCAAAATACGCAGAGAAGTCTTTGCTCTCAGTGAGACGATGAAAAAAAAAATAATACTAGAAAAATAAAACAAAATGAAACATACTAAAAATCCCATGCTAGACAACGAGCGCTCTCTCAACACGCCGGGCTGAAAACTGTAAGCGCTTTCCTGTGTTGTGTTGTTCTTTTAGCGGTTTGTTTCACTCCAGCGGTTCGCCATCGCGCGGTGAAAGAGCGCTCTCGCGAGCGTAGGGTTAAACATTTGCAGTGCGCTCCAGTTGCTATTAAAAACGCCCAAGTGCCCTTTCCGCTGAACCAGTATAGACTTATGGAATGACTAAATGTCATATACAACACTGTAGTGAGCGCTTCAGTCGCCTACTGGAACGCACTTTTGGTGACATTTAGTGACCTTAATACGAGTTACGGCGTCAAGTAGAAATTGTGTACCGCGCACGCATAAAAAGTGAACAAATATGACGCACGTGTCAAACAATACCTTCATCATTATATTAATACGTGAAGCAAAAAACTTTGTACCCCTTTTTAAGAAAATTGCGCGGACGGAGGAGTATGAAATTTCCCACACTTATAGTATATTGAAAGGGGGTGCAGAATGCTAATATTTTTTTAAAATTATTCATAAAACATACATTAAATTAATAAAAAAACATATACATTACATAAACTACCATGTATTTGACACAATACACTTCAAATTATTTGTCTATAGTCTTACTGAATGTCAAACATAACCAGCAAACGATGACAGAGTTTTTTATCATTAATTAAATTATCGAAATATGTATGTCAAGTTCAATGGACTGAATTTTCTTTATCGCTTGGTTTTTTGTTACATAAAAAAAAAGTATTTAAATTTCATATAATTTGTTTGAAATAAATAGGCAAATTAACAGTGTAGCCTTGGCGAAATCTGTGATTATAGAAGTATAGTCTTTGACAATAGAACCTTAATAATGTTCAAACTTATAATTTAAATTAATTACGGCCGAATTTCGACCAATGGGCGACCACTACTTATAATAAAATAACAATTAATCCACTATTCAACAAAAAATCCAATGAATTAATTATATTTTGTACATACTAAGGGCTTACTGTGAGTATGTGATCATAACAAGTGGTACCGAGGTAGGCACATCGTTCGATCTCAAATGGCGGAAACAATTATTTCACCCTTGCAAGAGGGATACACACTGACCAGTAAGTAGAAAGCTACAACCTATAAAATACCTATAAAAGTAAGCAGGGATAATACTATCTTAAACCTATAAGCCATCACAAAGTCTCCCTATATTACGCTAGTGTCATGCAAGAAAGTTCCTTGTCTGTTCTGATGGTCAAGCAGTATTTTTTTTTATTTTAATTCTAAAATAAGGAATGCTATATTGCAGGTTTCTCAATGGCGGTGGAATATTATTCCAACATTTGGTGGCAGCGTAGCGGAAACTACCTTCAAAAGCAGCAGAACCATGTCGCTGAGATGCAAGCTGCACAGCACACCAGCGAGATCCAGTGGACCTCTGGCTCGATAACGAGGACAATTTTTCGTAGAGATAAATAGGCGATTTATATTTAATAACTCCAAATAAAAGGCATGATAAGTGAAGCTTTCGTCGATGTCGCATTTTATAATAATAATAATAATAATTGTTTATTTCGGATTAAATCCATAGTGTGTTAGTAACAATTTCCTTAAAATCTATGTTAGTAACAATTAACTATTTAGACAACACTATTTGGCACTTGACCAGCATGAACCATGCATACTTATCCAATGCCTCATAATAACGCCGTCAAACCGGTCCGCAAAAATTAACAAAAATCTGTTGGAGCTTTAAGAATAGTGTTTGTTAAGATAAGGCGTCACATGTGCCCTCAATGGGATGTTAAAGCAGAAGCGAGCACAAGCATTCTGAAGCCGTAGTTTGATTTTATGTGTACTTTATGTATTAGTAACAATCATATATTATTATGTATTACTGTTCGTTACGTACGTCCTTTATCTTCTGAAAAGACTAATATACGGGCTGAGACGGAACCCGTACTGTCTTTGGTTGATAGCGTATTGCTTGATACTTGATAGTGAAATGATTGTCAGGTGGAAATTGATATAATGTATTTTCTTAAAACGGTACACTAAATGGTAGAAAAGGTAAAACTATATGATAGAATGATAGATGAGCACGCGCAACCGACGGTTCGAGGCGTGATTTGCGAACGTACTGTTTTTAAAATGGTTAAATCGCAAGCGTGGCGCAAATCGATGATGCCACAAAATGTACGTGGCTGGCCCGTGCAAATAGCAACGCCTCGGGGGGCGCCTTGGTCTTCCTCGTGGGCGACGGCGATTGCTTATTATCAAACTAGCGAGTTGTTTACTCCCTCTTCCATAAAATAGAATAAAAATCGAACTTTCTTCTCAACTAATTTTGTCGGAGCACTAACTCTGAGTATAGGTGCTTTGACTTTGTGAAGGTGGCGGGTCAAACGTTGTAGCGATTATTTGGCTGATGATGACGATGATGATAACGTATTGTCGTGTTTCTCAAAGTCAAAAATTATTTCTTTGCATAAACTGAAACCGTAACTCTCACAAACTTCAAAATAATTAAATTTTTTACATCGACGACCGCATCGGAACCTGTTATATGTCATCATTTTAAGTATCCATTCTTAGGTAGTAAACATGTTTGACATTATTTGCGTGTTACTTATTCTGAGATTAAAGGTGTTATTTGAATATTGCAAACTCAAAAATTATAGGTACCCAGATAATTTATTTCGTACAACAACTCACAAAATAATAAAAAATTGCAGTATAGAAGTTATATAGACTAATACATATGTTATTATACCTTGTATAAACCCCACGGGCTCTTGCCCAAGTAATACTACCCATAAATAAACATTATTATTATTATATTCACGTGTTTGCCCTCAATACTCGTCAAATCGACACAACAATAACATATTTACAATACAAACATACCTCTACTCTACGCCCACTTCCTTAAGGGCTAGCACTTGAGGCAAGACTTCTCGCGCGGGAAAAGATTTTGTCGGTCCGTGATTTGAGACTTGCACGCAAGTCATAATAGTCTTGCTTATAAGTCAGTAAAAACGCACATGACATAAATTAATAAAACATTAGAAGTGTAACAGCGCACGATATTGTTCAAAACTATTGTCGTCACTTTGCCATACATGCACAGTTTGAAAAATCATCACAGACTCACATATACTAAAATTATTGCTGTAAAATAGTATTTCCGATGAATAATTACTTTTTAAATACGGTTACAAGTTTTGGAAGCTTTCATACCAACTTTAGAACTATATCACATACATTGGACCACGCAGTCCTGAAACATTTTTTGATAATTTTAGGGTTTTCACATGGGTAGCGACAAGTTGACGTATCTCGACGGTCTCGTAGAACAAAGTCACATAGGTTATTTATGATAAATATAAATACTAGAAGCAGTGATAGTCTAATGGTTAGACCATTGGACTGCAAAGTCGGAGGTCTTGGGTTGGAACCCAGGCACACAGCTGTCTTTTCGAAAGCATGTGCGTGTTATATATTAACTATCACTTGCTTTAACGGCGAAGGAAAACATCGTGAGGAAACCTGCATGCCTAAGAATTTCTCGAAGGCGTGTGAAGTTCGCCAACCGGCACTGGGCCAGCATGGTGGACTATGGCATTAAACCCTTTATGTTTGAGAGGAGGCCCGTGCCCAACGGTGAGACAGTTTCTTAACAGGGCTAATATTATTATTATATAAATACTGGATTATATGACTTTGTTCGTTGGACACGGGTTTTATTATTACGATTTCTACGGTCAGTACAATACAATTGTTGATACGAGTTTTCTCATGTTCAACTATTGTTATGGCACGAAATGCTAGCACGTAAGACAAAAGGGTTATCTCACGCCTATGGCGACAAAATGCCTTATCGCACCGCCTTCGCTAGCCCTGCTGGCAGGCATGTCAGGGCACGGTTCGCCTGCCCCGGGCGGTTTGTACCTGCCTGAGTTCGATTGAAGTGTCGAGTTGTCTACACTCCCGGACCAGCTATATAACCCACATTTATTTTTAAGTAATAAACTGATCAATAATTAGAGCAAATTATAAGAGTTTCGGCTTCACAATTCATTACCTGTCGATGCCCACGAGTGATCAAAGATTGGTCGCAGACCCACGTCATGGTTAAGAGTAATAAATCTATCTATATCTATCTATAACATCACGCCAGATCCCTTGCGGGGTAGGCAGAGAGTACAGAGTTCCAACAGGTTCTTTCCTTACATACCACTCTGGCTTCATTGACTCTCATAGTTCGTCTCATACACGCTCGCCGGTTACGGAGACTCTTGAGTTTTCCTTCAGATAAGACTCGGTTTATTCGGCCGTGGTAAGATAGTCTAGGTCTTCCCCGGTACCTGCATCCTTCCACTTTCACATTGTATATAAATAAGTATAAAATTAAGATTCGCTTTTGAATTTCGATAAAAAATAGACCAACACCACTTATACTTCTAGGACTCCAACTTAATACCTCATTATTGCCAATTGCACCATGCCCTACGACACCACCGAAGCATTATTAAACATTTATTTTTGTGTTCCTGCCTAAGTTAGTTATTACATCATCAACTGATTGTTTTTTTTTTTTTTATGTCTTATCGCATTTTGACAATTTACCAAGTCTTTAACAGTGAGACCAACAAATAATTTACAAATGTAGTTATTAAAAATTACAAATTTATAAAGCAAATTAACTACTAAATCTTGCATACTGGAGTTGCTCTCGCAAAAGAATTTTATTACATCGTTTTTGTTATAGACAGTCGCATAGTCGTTTGGGATACTTTGAATCCATAGATTATTTTGTCCTGGATTCTTTGAACATACCAATTACTTTGTCCTCAAGTATACTTCAATACTCGACAAGAGCCCCTGTGTCCACGTGACAAGGAGCTCGTATCCTGTCTGCGATCAAACGAAAGTCACTTGCAGCTATTGAGCCTCCCTTACCTCCCACGCCCCCTACCCCACCCCGCACTCCCATCCACTTCAGAAATGCGATATCTTTCAATACAATACAATAAAAAACATTTCCTTTATTGGAATTGTGTCAGAAATGTAATACATAAGTCTGATTTGAGATTATTTTATGAGAGGTACTAGTTTTATCCGCGGCTTCGTATGCTTGATTTTTAGGCGTGTATTTTGTAGACGACAACGCTTTCAATTTTGTCGCGTTTTGCTCACATTTTATTGACCGACTTAAAAAAGGGTTCTATGTTCGTCTGAATGTATGTTTTTTTTATGTATGTTCACAGATATTTCCGTCAATTCGTATTTTGTATTGGGTTCGGTATAGCTCCAAAGTAGTTCCATTTTTATTTCATCGGTATTGTTCTTTGGATTTTGAAGATACACCTAGGAACTCCTTAACGACAAATATTACGAATCTTTAGACTGAGTTATTATAAGTAATGTGTTAATACTACATATATCCTACCATAGACCAAATCAGAATATTAACCGACTTTAAAAAGGCGGAGGTTCATAACGTTTCATCTGTTTTTTATAACGTCCTTATTCATGAACTGGTTTGGCATAGTTTCAAGGTGCTCCTATTTTAATAAATCAGTATTGAACCTTGGATTTTGAGGATATACTAGGGGACTCCTTAACGAGAAACAGCACGAATGTATAGATTCCGTTTTAACGCGTATTATATCAAATCTGTAGGTAACCTTACTGTAGAACTTTACAAAAATATATAATAAAAATATATAAATATTAATAATTAATTCACTCCTCACAAAAAATTGTAAAATAGAAACTTTTTTAGGGTCACTACCTTCAAAAAGCAAAAAATAAATATTTGAAGTCGGGGCGGGTTCGTGCAGTCTGTTACTTGGCACCGACTTCAAATATTTATTTATTTGCTTTTTGAAGTCGGTTTACCTTTTTTTAAGATTTTTTTATACTACATACCTTCCTACTTTGCTACCATTAAACCAATTTTTATATTTTATTCATAATAAAATGATTGTTTCCTTACACAAATTTTCATCCTTGAAGAACGGTGTCCCAAAAGTAAAGTCTAAATGTGAATTTTCGTAGCCTTACCTTAAAGAGTGATGGGTTATCCATCACTCTTTAAGGTAATCATCATCGTTGTGTTGTGATAAAAGGTATTCTATCGCATACCCCGCTACAATGTTATCTAAAATGTTACCCACATTGATTTTCATACCAAATTTGAATAAAACTAAGTGGAGTGAAATGATCGATTTAATTCCTAAGCAAGTAAACTTATAAATTTAAAGTCGCACAGCGGGCTATGGAGCGAGCTATGCTCGGCGTCTCTTTGAAGGATAAAATTCGTAACGAGGTAATCCGACAAAGAACCAAAGTTACCGACATAGCTCGCAGACTCAGTAAGCTAAAGTGGCAATGGGCTGGTCACATCTGCAGAAGGACCGACGACCGATGGAGCAAACGTGTCCTAGAGTGGAGACCGCGACTTGGTAAGCGTAAGGTAGGACGGCCCCCAGCTAGATGGACCGACGACCTCAAAAAGGTCGCTGGGACAGACTGGATGCGGAAGGCGGAGGACCGTGTGCAATGGCGCGTGTAAGGAGAGGCCTATGTCCAGCAGTGGACTGCGATAGGCTGATTGATTGATTGAAGTTAACTTCATGTTTCACTGATTATTTAGCGTTCTAACTTGTGATGTACCCATAATATACGGAAGCGAGAAGACAGCGACAGTTTAGATGTGTGTGACTCACATAATGCTGGAGTACCTTCTTTTTGTAATATTCATGTACCTATCTCCATGGTCGGTCACCTCGTTGGTCTAGTGGCAAAGCGCATCGTGTTTGATCACGAGGTTATGGGTTCAAATCCAAGTATCAATGTAGTTTTCTTAACAAAAAATTCCCAGTATGAGTCCGGGGTCTGGTATATGGCAATAGGCTCGCCTCCCTATTACATTGGATCTAACATCGTCGGCGAAAATCTGGTGTACTTAGTACACCTTTGCTACCCACTTGAGGAATATAGGCGTGAAGGTGTATATTTTTTTCCATGGTTACCGTATGAGTTGAAAGACATCAACTGCAGGACAGCTTCAAAAAGATCGCCGCAATGACTGGGGTTGAGTTCTCGAAATTATTCCGCGAACTTTGCCAGGTCATCGGTCCATCTTGTGGGAGGTCTGCCCACTCCACATCTTCCGGTGCATCGCTACTCGAGGATCTTATGTGTCGACGGTTTCAGGTTTGCGAGCATTAGGCCAAGCCCACTGAAACTTATCTCAATTGTATATACAATGTAAGCTATTGCGCTGGGAAATAAGAAATGTTGCGCATTAATGCAAGCAATTAACCATTATTTATTCATAGTGCTCGTGGAATACTTGCATTGTGTGTAATTTGCTTTGTAGTATGGATATATTACCTTCACGGAAACATAACTTAAATATTATAGGTGTATAAAATGAAATACCACATATACTGCCTGGAAGAAATTGCTATAAGCAATAAGGCCGCCAATTGTTCCCTATATTGTTTTGTACGTTACATTATTGTTTATTTATAATTTGGTGTACAATAAAGAGTTTTCTATTCTATTCTTTTCTATACTGATGATACTTTGCACTTTCTTTATAAAAACTACGGGCATTCTTCTTAATTAATTTAGAAGGATCTATGCTCTACAAAATCACTGGAGCACGAGCGTAACGCACTGTACTCGCTAGATCAAATAGTCGTTCGATCCCCGCGCGGGACACATCTTTGTGTGATCTACAAATATTTGTATCAGGCTGGGTGTTAATGTATGTGAATTTTATGTTTGTGAACGCACTTCGGACCCAGAAATAAATTCTAGTATTTTAATTTTAAAGTTGGCTGATGCTACCTGCATATTACACTAACGCTCTCGTTCTTAATTTTCGAGTGAATTTTAAAAATCCTTGCACTCATTAAAGTACACTAACTACTAAAAGTTTATTCTTGCAGTGGCTATTTGGTGCGGATCACTTCCTCCCCTCTAATATGGTCGAGGGAGGTGATGGCTGCTCAAGTAGTCGTACGTAACATATATTTAAAAATATTAATATTAGTCTTATATTTCAGTCGTAAGGCATCACACTGAGCTAGATTGCATAAATAATTTTGTATAATATAAAAATGTATGATGATGATGATGATATCTATACATAAACTGAAAACAAATAACGGAAAATTAGACAAAAAAGCCAAGCCCGCTGAGTTTCTCGCCGGATCTTCTCAGTGGAGGCCGCGTTCCGATCCGGTGGTTAATTTATCTATCTATCTATATCATGACGCCAGCTCCCTCGCGGGGTAGGCAGAGAGTACAGAATTCCAACAGGTTCTTTCCTTACATACCTCTCTGGCTTCCTCCACTCTCATAGTTCGTCTCATGCACACTCGCCGGTTACGGAGACTCTTGACTTGCCCTTCAGATAAGACACGGTCTATTTGGTCATGGTAAGATAGTCTAGGTCTTGCCCGGTACCTACATTCTTCCACTTTCTTTCGCATTGTATATCTGTTTTGTCATTCTTTATTCTGGCATTCTTTCTATATGCCCGAACCAACGGAGCATACCCTTTCTCATCTTTACACCGATGCTATCTTTCATACCTACTCGCTTTTTTACTACGCTGTTGCGAATACGGTCGGTCAGCGGAGTCACGCACATCTTCCGCAGAGATCGCATTTCGACCGCATTTATCCTGCTTTCGTTCTCCTTCTTATATACCCAACTCTCACTGCCATATAACAGCGTTGGGACAAGCACTCCGTTATGCATGGCCAGCTGCGCCTTCCCATCGCACCATTCACTCTATTACCTGCATTCACTCTTCTCTCTATATCAGCGGTGTATTTCCCAACCTTACTGAAGGCGCATCCAAGATATACAAACTCATTCACTTGCTCCAGCACATCGTTACCAACCACAATCCTTACATGCGTTCTGGTTTCTTCCCGTTCAAAAACCATAATTTTGGTTTGCTAAACATTCAAATGTAAGCCATTGTTTATGCAGTCGTCTCTCATAACTGTGACTATTGTTTACATTGGTTAATTAAATAATTAATAATTTAAAAAAATACAAATATGACAATTTGTAAACGCCCCTCGCAGGGTTTATGTAAAATAAACGATTTGAGTTTATATATAATACAGAAACATAGTAATAGTAAGGAAGAGTTTGAAACAAAACATCCAATTACAATCCTAATTCTTTCCCAAAGATCACCGCGATGACTGGCTTTGTGCTCTAAGTATTCAACTTATACCTGCAAACTTCACCAGGATATCAGACCGACCTTTTGTTCCTAGATTCACACCTTTGAAATTACAAAAGAGCATTATAAAAAGCGCCTATAATAACCGAGAGAAAAGCATTTGCTCAAGGATATGGCATTAAATTGCGTATATTTCGCCTTGGCCTCGCCTCGCCTCGCCTCACAGCAAAAGTGCCTTGAGTCGCGCGCTACGGACGTAATACAATTCAAGGAGAGATGCCACTCGCCGGAATCCAATTATATTGTTCCCGCTCGAGATATTAGCAGCCCCGTCCCCCGCGGAGACACAGAATAAATAGGTACAGAAGACCAGCTCCACACGACGAACATTAACAGGCGCACACACATAAATGATAAGAGTGCTGATCCTAACGCTGCGGTGACTTGATCAGCACTACCACGTAGGTAATAATAATATAAATGAAAGCATTGTGACATTTCTGCGTAAAATAGCAAGTAATTAATATATAATCTATAGAATAATTAGAATAAGTTCTGAAGAGACAATTCTAGCCCTGTCATACCGAATCGGAATTTGGCCTAACTTCCATTGACTCATTCTATTGTGTATAGGCTATTACTCATACATCAGGTGAGATGAAGGTTAATTGCTGACCAGTCTTTAATAACAAAAAAAAAGTTGTTGTTTGATTAAACTTTAATTGCAGTGATAGCCTAGTGGTTAGACCGTTGGACTGTAAAGTCAGAGGTCTCGGGTTCAAACCCAGGCACGCACCTCTGTCTTTTCGAAAACATGTGCGTATTAAAAAATAATTATCACTTGCTTTAACGGTGAAGGAAAACATCGTAAGGAAACCTGCATGCCTAAGAGTTTCTCGAAGGTGTGTAAAGTTTGCCAACCCGCACTGGACCAGCGTGGTGGACTATGGCCTAAACCCTCTCAGTTTGAGAGGAGGCCCGTGCCCAACGGTGGGACAGTTTATTATGATAATATATTAATTAAACGTGTAACTTACTTATAAAAAAAAACAGTGTCGCTTACTTAATTCGTGCTTTCAACAATCTTAGCTCAAGTTTGTTAAGTGGTTTGACCGCCTCGATTGGAGACGGACGGATTGAAGTCGTATTCATGTATGTGGGCGCTTTTCGCTCGTTGTATAGAGTCGACCTTCTGTACCTATTATTTTGTGGCGGAGAGTATGCCGAGATTCATGGAAAAAGCTATATACTATAAATTGATATACACGAAAGCACGAAGGCGCGATTAATTGAGGGCGATTTCATTTCTGTGTTAAATTCAATAGTTTTTAGAACTTCACATTTTCAACTTTACGATGGTAAGACATATAGTTTTGCCGTAGGAAAATAAGCTTGGTAAATGAATAGACACTCTCTTAGGTTTCAGTTCTTACAAATACTACGTTAATAAGAAGTCGTTATGCAACAGTAAGCATGATAATATGAGTAAAAAATCTTCTTACAGTTCGTGGAATATTTTGTCGTGAAAGGTATAGGACTTTAATCCGACAGGGTTCAAGGAAAAAAACTAAATTAAACATTAAATCACTGTTTATCTATTTGTTTCTTTTTTCTTTCTAGTATATTTTCCTTTAATTTTCATTTGTCTTCATAGTTTACAAGTAAAAAAAGGAATTTTTATTACAGTTGACCAGCATTTTAACTGAGTTTTTCTATTATCAATTAATTTTTTCAAGTTGTTCAGTACAGCTGAGTGCAAAACCAATTTTGTTTTCATGGCGCTATAATCGTAAACGCAGCGCAGGACACGACAGCACTCGGCGACATGCATTCTGCTGGTAGAGAGGTGCGGGGGTCGGGGGAGAAGACGGCTAGCTCAGCCGCGTGCTGTTTTAATTGAATTCGTTGCAGCTCCGAAATACGGGTGATGGTCCATGTGAAAAACTACTCCTGAGGACTTATCAGGAATAGATTGATGTCAGAGTAACGGTATCGAGTTATGAGCACTAAATAAAGATGAATGTGAAAGCACATTTTCTCGACAACGTTACGCGTGGTTACCCTGACGTCAATAAGTTCGTGCTAAGACCATAAATGACTTAATTGCTATGCTATGATAATACTATCTATACTACATATTGTTACATAAAGAAAAAAACATTAATTCAATCACACACAATGCTAATGAAATAAAATTAATAGTGACAATATTCATTGCTACAGACAGGATGCTGCCTTAGAATATTGCTGTACCATAATATCTTCTTAGCAGCATATAATCATCATCATCATCATTTCAGCCTATACTTGTCCACTGCTGAACATAGGCCTCCCCAATCGCTTTCCAGCGTAACCGGTCCGATGCCACCTGCATCCAACGATTTCCTGCGATTTTCACAAGATCGTCGGTCCATCTGGCAGGCGGTCGTCCTACGCTGCGCTTGCCAATACGTGGTCTCCACTCTAGAATCTTTCTGCCCCAACGCCCGTCCGATCTTCGCGCTATGTGGCCAGCCCATTGCCACTTCAGCATGCTAATCCTGTGGGCTATGTCGGTGACCTTGGTTCTTCTACGAATCTCCTCATTCCTGATTCGATCACGTAGAGAAACGCCGAGCATAGCTCTTTCCATAGCTCGCTGAGCAACCTTGAGCTTTTTTATGAGACCTATTGTAAGAGACCACGTCTCTGATCCATATGTCATCACTGGTAACACACATTGACTAAACACTTTAGTCTTTAGGCACTGAGGTATTTTGGATGAGAAGATGTTGCGCAGTTTCCCGAACGCTGCCCAGCCGAGTTGGATTCGTCGATTGACCTCTCTCTCAAAGTTGGACCTACCTAACCGGACTGCCTGTCCCAGGTAAATGTATTCGTCGACAACTTCAAGAGTAGAGTTCCCAACGGTGAGTGCGGTGGGTACGACATGGACGTTAGACATTATTTTTGTTTTGTCCATATTCATTTTAAGACCCACTTGTTGGGATACTCTATTGAGGTCACCGAGCATTCGTCCTAGATCTTCCAGCGACTCCGCCATGACCACAATGTCGTCGGCAAATCGAAGGTGAGTGATGTATTCGCCATTGATGTTGATGCCAAGTCCTTGCCATTCCAAGAGCTTGAAGGCGTCCTCTAAGGTGGCCGTAAACAGTTTCGGAGAAATGACGTCTCCCTGTCTTACTCCTCTTTTTATGGGGATCACCTTCGTGCACTGCCCCTGTACTCGGACTGACATGGTGGCGTTATTATACAAGCACTTCAATACTTCGATGTACCTATAGTCAATGCGGCATCGCTGGAGAGATCTAAGAACCGCCCAAGTCTCGATCGAATCAAAGGCTTTCTCATAGTCCACAAACGCCAAGCATAGTGGCCGATTATACTCCTCAGTCTTCTGTATAACCTGCCGCAGCGTATGTATGTGGTCTATGGTACTAAAACCTTTCCGGAAACCGGCTTGTTCGGGAGGCTGGAAGTCATCAAGCCTTCGTTCGAGACGATTCGTAATGACTCTCGAAAACAACTTATAAACATGGCTCAGCAGTGTGATGGGCCTATAGTTCTTCAATAAGGTGTTATCACCTTTCTTGAAAAACAGCACCACCACACCCCTGTTCCATGCTTCCGGCGTTTTCCCTTCAAGCAAGACGGACTTAAATAGCCTCTGAAGGACTTTAAGTACCGGCGATCCGCCCGCCTTCAGAAGTTCTGCAGTAATTCCGTCTTCACCCGGCGCTTTGTTGTTTTTTAGTTGTTTGAGAGCCATCCTAATCTCGCACAGGCTGATGTCCGGGATATCTTCAGTGCAGTGTCGGGTTAGCTTGGCTCTTGGGTCTTTTACCAAGTCAACAACAGGTTTAGCTACTGAGGTATATAACTGTCCATAGAACCTCTCTATCTCCCTGAGCACCTCTGACCTATTTGACGTTACGTTTCCGTCCTCCGTCTTCAGCTTCGTCAACTGGCTCTGCCCAATAGACGCGTCTCTTGCAAACACTTTAGAGCCCTTGTTCTGCTCTATGGTCTCCTCAATACGCCTTGCATTGAAGGACCGTAAGTCGTGTCGCAAGGACTTCAATATCTGTCCATTAAGCTGCCTATAGGACTTAGCATCATCGGAGGTTTGGAGCGTCATGGAACGTCGCTCAGCCATGAGGTTTCGGGTGTAGTCAGATAGTTTTTGAGGCCTATTTTTACGGTGGGTCTTAAAATACTTGGACCCGACCGTATGAACAGTCTCTACCAGCCTGTTGTTGATTTCGTCCACTGATGCGCTGCTGTCTAGCAATTCGAAGCGGTTTGACAATTCGAGTTGAAAGTTCTCGGGGTTTTGGATATATGCATGAGTAGGTCGGAGCGTAGACTTCATCAGACGCGATCTTTCCATTTTGACATTAATATTTAATGTGCCTCTGACCATTCGGTGATCACTGCCGGTTTTTACCCTATGAATCACGGAGACATCATTAAATATTTGTCGCTTGGTGCTCATTATGAAGTCTATTTCGTTTTTGGTGGAACCATCAGGGCTCATCCAGGTCCATTTCCTATGAGGCGGCTTCTGGAAGAAAGAGTTCATCATAAAGAGTCCCTCTTTCTCCAGAAATTCGGCCAGCCTCTGACCCCTGGGGTTGCGCTGCCCATATCCAAATTGCCCCACTCTCAACTCATCATCGCCCCGTTTGCCCAGCCGCGCATTGAAGTCACCCATAACCACTGTAAAGTGTGTTTTGGAAGTATGTATGGCTCTACTAATGTCCTCATACATAACTTCGACGTCATCATCTGAGTATGCCGAGGTCGGTGCGTAGACCTGTATGACCTTCAGCGAATATCTTTTGGATATTCTGAGTATCAGGTACGCTACCCTGCTCGACACACTAGTGATGGACACAACGTTGTTTATGAGTGACTTGTGGACGATAAATCCGACACCACCTTGGGACTGCTGTTCGCCCTCCCGGTAGTAAAACAAGTTGCCGGATTTTAAGGTTATCGTGTCCTCGCCCTCTCTTCGGACCTCCGATAAACCAACAATACTCCACCGCAACTTGTTTAACTCTTCTTCCAGCTCAACTAGCTTCTCATCTGTCCTCAATGTGCGTGCGTTGTATGTCACCAGGGCCAATTTTCGGTTTTGGTGGTAGCCGGATCTCTGCCGGAGATTCTTAGCACCCCTTGTCCTGTCGTTACCATGGCTGCTACCGTGGCCAGGACGAACAGGACCGCCGGGGACTAGGGGCCTGGTTTTTCTACTTTCTTCCATAATTGGGGGTGTTTGCCATACTCGCCACGCTTGGCAGGCGGGTTGGCGAGCGCAGTTATTGGTCGTCGAAGTGTTAAAGGAACGCTGCTGCCCATTCCCTAGTTTTCCCTTAGTCGCCTTGTACGACACCCGATGGGATGAGATGGGTTGGTCCTATTCTAAGCCGGGAACCACGCGCAGCATATAAAACCACTTATAAAAAACTTCAACAAGTGGTTAAAGTTGTAAAAAGCAACTCTTCCGATTTCTTAAGGCAATGAAATTACCAAAAAATTACACCGGGTTCCTTACTCCAAATCAACACGATTGCAATTTTTGTTCAATTGTTATATGCATTTTAAATTAATTCCTTTTAGAATTCGTAAAATACACCGCGAACATTTGGTGTTCAGTCTCACTTCAAACGAAGGTTAACTGGTAAGTAAAATTGAGTTAAGTTCGTCTTTTACACTAATCGTGTAAATATTTTTTTTGTGTAGTAAAGAAAAAATATATAAATGCTTGAAAGTAACAGCCGTCAAATAATTTAAATTTCAATTTTACATTTTCGAGGACTTTTTTCGCGAGTCCGTTACCACGCTCACCGCTCATGACTCGCTTCACCCGCTACGTAGTAGCAAGTCCGCTCGACTCTAATACCTTTGTACACAGTTTTAGTGTAGTTATTTAGTGCTGTGCAGCCGCCAACACGACGTCGCTTCCTGTTTATAAGATACACGTTGAAAGGCTTATTAAGGGCTGCAACAAACATTTTTTAAGGTAGTCCCACACCAGAAATTGTTTTTGTATCGTGGGTGCGTTTACAAACTTGAAATTCACACACACAAACACTTGGTACCCAAACACACATACAAAGATTTGTCGCGTGCGGGTATCCTATTCAATCCAGTGGGTGGGCGGCATCAGTCTCAAAGCTGGTGATCCATTCGAACTCGTGATCAAGTCATAAGTCGGTATTTGCCAAAGACCTTCAAGATATAACTTCCGTTATTAAGTAAGAAGTGGGTACACCAATAACTACTTAGACTATATTCCGGGCGACACCACTCAAGATCGCTGAAGTGTGTTCGGGTTAATGACTAGTGGAGTGCACCCGGTGTCACACGGGTATTGGGTAGTGCTCAGTGAAACGAAAGACGCGCTCCGCTGAGCTTCATGCGGTAAGACATTGTGTAATATTAACAAGCGAACGATAATGGATATATATGGAACCACGAAATTCCTTAAACACCGAGTTTAGATAATACAAGTGGTAGGTTTTTAGGTAGTGGTAGTAGTATTAAAGCCCACTCTCTGTTGAATTTCGTGGTCCATTCAAAATGGTCAAGGGTCCATAATTGGTCTAGTATCTTTAGTTACCTCTATGTTAACGTTATGGCGTACAATAAAGTTTAAGTATTGACTATTAAAGAATGCAGTAAAGATAAACTACAGTAAAGATAAATAGCAGTTCCTGCTATCTTCGTATATTTGACAAGTTGGGGAATGGTTTTTGGATGCACAAACCTGTATCATCACGCCAGATCTCTTGCGGGGCATATACGAATAAAGATTTACAATAACTTCACTTATTACTGTTCCATTGCAAATAAAGAGCTCTCTCTTCTTCCATTTAGCCAGGTCTAGTGCAAGCTGATGTCCTTTCTATATGAGGCCACCTCACCTCGCCACCTCTTTCTGACTCTGCCATGCTTTCGTTGTCTGTTAGAAGGGAACCATTGTACCTAATAGACAATATAATATTCTCTTTAACGATACAAATAACTATTCGTCTAAAAACTTAATAATTTACTACGCATTACATCCCTTAAAACATTTCAACAAATTGACAGTTCACATACAATGCTCATATCATCGATATTAATTTACGTCAATACGAAAACGTAATTGTCGCGAACGATCGCTCGATTTTCCGATCATAAATTATTCGAGTGCAATATCCAGGCTGAAAGCACTACGTCTGGTCGTCAACAATGGAGTCGCGAGATGAGCTCTACTGGCTGTCAGGTTTTAATTACGTCATGGGTATTACTAAAATGATATTCACATTGTCGAAGTTCAAAAGTGATGATAGCTGCCTTATTGAAAATTAATATTAGGTAGGTTGGTCAAAAGTAACATTTAGCACCATCTCATTTTTAAGTGATTTATTATTACGAAACAATGTTAGGTTTATTTTGTTTTTTATTTAGTTTTAAGTTAGTCTGAGGTAAAAAATAAACTATGTCAAACTGCTGTCTGTCATCTAAATTCTTGTTTTAATTTTCATTTTTATTATATTTAATATAGCTTAATTTGTATATATTATACCTGATATGTTTGCACTTCAGTGTGGTAGCATTAAGATATTACAAGCTGTGTAATAATTATAACGTTAAATAACGTTTGCCATGTCCTAAAAACGCCCATTGCAGGAGAAAAGTCTATCTCAAGCAGTATATAGAAAGTAATATAAGAGTTCGTTGAAGTTTTATTCCTCGTATGAAATTTCCTTAGCGCACTTTTAAAACTTAGGAGACGAGCAGGAACGCCCTGCTCTAAGTGAAATTTAAAATTTAAGATGCACATTAAAAGTTAAATTATGACATACGACTAGATGGACAGATAGATAGATAGAGTTCACTTTATTGAACATCATCAAAATCACACTACAATGGACAAATAAGAATACTACAAATCTTATAAAAGTTATTTGTAAATGCTGATTAAGTAAAATTATTACATCTATACAATATCTCACTGTATTACTTAGCTGCAGTGACTTAGGTAGCTTTGTAAGTAAATAATACTCTCGAATCTCATAATAAACTTAGATTAAAAAATTGGTGATTAAATCTCAACAATGTCGGCTCGCTGAAAGGAACAATGCGGCATCATCGAGATTGTAGTGATGGCACGGAGAACAATACAGATACAGCTCCTTGCAATATTTGTAGCGCACTATCTAAACGGTAGTCGTGACTATTGTCAATATGCAGTACTTAGCTGATAATCTGGTAGATAGAGAACTAAAATTTGACGGACGACTTGGTCCAGTGGTTAAAAGCTTGAGCCGCTCCACCCACTGGATTAGTAAGTCGCGGGTTCGATTCTCACACGGGACAAATCTTTGTGTAATCCACAAATGTTTGTTTCGGTCTGGGTGTTTGTGCATGTGAATTTCATGTTTGTACACGCATCCGCGACACAGGAATAATTCCTAGTGTGAGGCTACGTTATAATAAAAAAATAGACTATTTTAATAGCAATCTTGCTTGAGTTCACTGATTTCACTTTATCATGAGTTTCAGGTACATAATAGAGATGTGCAATGTATCCTGGCATTCAGTGTAGGCACTTAGCCACGGAATGGGAGTGGGTGGGGATTGCGATATAAAACTTGGACGAGCGGCGTACAGCGCAGACGTAACTTAATAAACCGATTAAACAAGTTATTCGCAAGGCCGAGATTAGCTAGAGTTCGTGTATTTCTCAAAGTTCATTAAAAACTAATAAAAATCCACCCTTTTGAAATTAAAGGCAGGAATTAATTGAAATTCAATATAAGGGCCTGCTTCGAAGATACAAATTCAGTACACACATATCTACACATAACAAACATGTAAACTAAGTGCAATTTAAACAAATTTTTAGAAACCAGCTGTACCCGCACCTTCGGTCGCGTTATGTTCAGGTGCTGTTGAGCAGTTTGTACGTGAAAAGGTAACAGACAAACAGCCAGACAGACAGACACAGTTTTGAATTTATAGTATTAGTGTGGATGTCTTCTATAATATACGCAAATAAAATTTTGCAATTACTGGCAACCAGATCAAGCCAAAACTCCAACTTAGCGAGAAAATGGATCGTAAAAATAGTTTACGTGTTCCATTACGTAGAACTCTCCTTTCAAGAATCACGCTATAATATTACCTCTTGATGTAATTTTCACCCGCTGATGTAATTAATTCCAATCATTATACTTACGTCCACATTTGAACCACTAAATTCTGCTTAATATAATAAATGGGTTACGTTTAGATGTACGTTACTCCATTATATCTAGGGTGAAATTTTCGCTTTCTTATTCTCATTGTTGGGTAACGTCCGTGGTATAATGTTAATTCGCCGTGCCGCGCAACAGCATTGGAAGAGCTCCGTTTATTATTCAGCAAACGCCAGACTACGCCACACTCACCAATAAATAGTTCGCGACCTTTAGTAATCAATAGGCTTGTGCCGTAGATGACATTGCTGTAGAGTGATTGATTCGTAGACTTCCCATTAAATTTAAAAGCATGATGAACGCTGTGATACTCTGGCTCGTGGATATGGGGCCATAATCACGGATAGAAATAGAAGAAATATGGCAGCGGTAAGAAAAAAAACCCGACTGAGTTAAACACACAAACTTGTAATTTTATACTTTTCTATAAGCGTGATCACGGCAAGGGCGGCTTAGCTCGTGTACAAGGACACGTAATAAACATTACCGCTCATTACCCGCACAATGCCGTCACCTGGTAGCCATAATTTTTCCTTTGTTGTAGCATAATGGCGCCATCGAGCCGCCTTATCTGCGCGAGTCGGAGGCTTATTAAAGATGTTGTTTGCTTATGAGATTTATGGCGACGAGCTCAGGGTAATAGGGACATAATCTGCACCGAATGAAGCCAGGCATGGTACAGTTATATCACTGGAATTACAAATGATCTGTGTACATTCTGATGTCTACGGTGACATTATTTTCAGAGAATATACTATTAGAACTTTATCTTTACAGGTAATTACTGGTTAGGTATTAAAAAGGTAACCGTTTACCCTAACTTATTAAACTTAAATATTTCTGGTGCCTATACCTTCCTGAATTTAAACTGAATCATTACCTTCCTACTCGGGGAAGTCGGTTGGAAATATTATAACAATGACAGTGATATATGTAGCTGTGGGACGAATGAATGATAATTTGCGGCCCAACATAGGTTTCCACATACAAATGTCACGCGACCCTTTCTGACCTTTGTCACGCTTTCACGACAAATGTCACCCCGTGTTCGCACAGACTGCTCTTTCCGTACCCTTTGAAATGCAGGAAAATGAACATGGCCCCCACATCCTGCGGGGAAATGTCAACATATTACAGGAATGGACTGCTGAAAGTAATGTACTTACGTAATAATTATACATCAAGCTGAAGAAAATTAGTTAGTACTTTTCCGCTGGGCTACGATGTTAATATAAAGGGCTCATAAGGGAGTGTATCGTCGGTGATAGTATAATACCGCGTAACTAAAATATATTGCCTATCTGGCATAGTCAGATAGTCCAGGTCTTCCCCGGTACCTATAGCCTTCCACTTTTGCATTGTATACCTGTTTTGTCATTCTTTCTTCTGATATTCTTTCTATATGGCTCTGTTGCGAATAGGGCCGGTCAGCCTCACTCCGCACATCAGACTTCCGCAGAGCTCGCATTTCGATCGCATTTATCCTACTTTCATTCTCCTTCTTACATACCCAGCTCTCGAACCACTAGAGCTGGGTATCGACACCCACACGATCTATGAGAGTGGAGGAAGCCAGAGTACCTCTCTGGCTTCCTCCACTTTCATAATTCAAGTTGTAAGGAAAGAACCTTTTGTAACTCTGTACTCTCTGCCTACCCCGCAAGGGATCTGGCGGGATGATATAGATATATAGATAGATCTGGCACTTTTACCCAATTTGAGAATGCACTCAATACTATAATTAGAACTAGCTCATTGAAATCCATCCACTAGAAGCAGGAAATTAACACAAGCTAGTAACATATTGAATTGAGACACTTGTAGTCCTGTGAATAGTAAGTCAACTGCAGATATGTACACATAATATCTTCCAATGATAGTTACGCGGTGCAGTACAAATGAGAATATAATATTATATACATTAAGTGGGAGAGGGTGGTGCACATTGCTCGTAGAACTGACGGCCGTTCAGGCAGAAAGGATCTCGAGTGGCGACTTCGTACTGGATAACGTGGAGTGGGCACACAAGATGGACTGAGTATCTGGTGCTGACCTGATGCAGGTCCTGGATAAAAGCTGGATGCGTAGAGTACGAAGCCTTTGGTCTTTGGGGTAGCCATTGCATGGTAATATCCCAAAACGCCCTACACTTTATTCTATCTATCTATCTATAACCTCACGTCAGATCCCTTGCGGGGTAGGCAGAGAGTACAGAGTTCCAACAGGTTCTTTCCTTACATACCTCTCTGGCTTCCTCGACTCTCATAGTTCGTCTCATACACGCTCGCCGGTTACGGAGACTCTTGACCTTTCCATCAGATAAGACTCGGTTTATTACACTTTATTGTAGGTACAATATGATGAAATATTGCAAAATCTACAAGAGTCTTCTTCCAATTTTCTTTGATGATAACTCGTAATCCCTTTTAGAGAATGAGCTAGAAAGCGTAATAAATATCCACTGTTGCCTGTTTGACTGTTCCACTCCTGAGCAAAGGCCTCCCTTTTACACTTCCACAGCTGTCGATCTAATACAATTTCGGGCCACGAAGTACCCGCCAAGGTGTTCAAATCGTCGCGCTGCCATTTTCTAGGTCGACTTCATCGTCTGCGACCTCTACTTAGTATCCAATTTTTCAGGGTTTTTGCCCACCTCTGCGTGCCACCATGCGTGCTATGTGGCCACCCCACTGCCACTTCAGCTTTGCAGATGTCATACCTCCGTCTGTAATGTGGGTAATGGAACGCAGAATGGTGTTTCTGATGTGTTCAATCCGTTTGACACCTAACATACTGCGTTCCATAGCTCTCTGGCAAATCTTGAGTTTGGACTTCTGTTGCTCGGTTAATGATCACGTTTGAGCATCGTAGGTTAGGATAGGCAAAATACACATATCGTCGAGTCGACGTTTTAGTAAATATCTAATAAGCATTAAATAAACTTAAGTTTTAATAGTGCCCAAGCTATATTTATTTCAGTTATAAGTTAGTGACATAAAATCGGTCTCGGTGTCGCTGCGTAAAATAGCGCCTTAAAGTAGTCGCCCGCGACCCCAGCCGCCAAACGATGGGTGAACTTACATCACATGCACAAACAGTTTAAGCACTTGTTTGTTCCCCCGTGGCTAAGTTATGTTCATGAAGGGTTTTAAGATTCGTTATATTTTCTGGGTAAACAGATTGGTTTATGTTGATAGTTTTGAAGGTTTTTATCTTTTATGCATGGTATTATATAGGACATCATTTCTTAAATGCGAAAAGTATGTTATAGTATAGCTGTTGCATCTATGGATTAGTCTACAACTTACTATGATTGCGTGATTTATTTCAGCAACATATCAATGCCAAGCAAAACTTGCCTGCAGACCAAACAGGTACGAATCTAACCTTCTATGATCTGGAATGAGTAAATAATAATTTTGCCATCAATTAAAATTTTTCATCAAACTGTAGCCCTGAGATTGTTGTAAAAAATATCATAAATGGACTTTTTTGGCTCAGGAAAATCCTGCAAAATACTTTCATGAGTTTGGGGGACGCCCGAAAGACGTGTCGGCCTAACAACTGAAGAAAATCTTCAGAGTCGTGAGGAAAGCCCTCTCTGCTACGCTGAAAACGGCCCGACACCACGTCATGGCGTTAGCGACACTATATCGCCGTTCTCTTTGTAGTAGCGCATGACGTACAAAATCCGCCCACTTCATACAACCTGGTGTTCCACAAGGCTCAGCTCTCTCCCCTCCCCCCCCCCTCCTATTGAGACTTTACACGAACGATATTCCTCGTTCGAGTAAGGTGCATCTAACCTTATTCGCGACTAATATCGCTCTCTATGTCTCGCATAGGAATAAGGGTTTCATTATCAGAAACCTTCAGGCAGCCGCCAATACCCTAGAGGATTGTTTCAGAAAGTGCCGTATTGAGGTGAACCTGCGCCCCTCCCTGCTCCACCACAGAAGTAATCTCGGTCAAGTGACCATGTTCTACTGACCTATTCCCTGGATCAAACAGGTCAAACATCTAGGGGTCACCCTAAACAATACTATGATCTTCGGGCCGTACATCAAGCGAGTCGTAACCGAGCAGCCTTTTTGCTCGGTCGTCTTTACCCGATGATCTGCAAGCGGAGTAAAATGTCCCTTAGGAAAAAGATGACACTTTACAAAACTTGTGTACGGCCCATCATGACGTATGCTTGTGAGTTGTTCGGGCACGCCGCCCGCTCTCACAACGATCGACTCCAAACGGTTCTATCCCGTTTCCTACGCAAAGGCTTTGGAGCCCCGTGATACATACGGACGTCAATCTCGGACTCGAACCTATTCGCGCCTTTATTAAAAGGCGACAACGCGATATTTCGCGAACGCGTCCAATAATAGAAATCCGCTAATCGTAGCCGCCGCCGACTACGAACTTAACTCCCGCTACCACCGTCCGCGGCATGTTCTCGTCGACCCTCCCGATGCCCTTACATCCTTCTTTCGAATATCGATACCGCACACAGGATCAGACACTAACCTCGCCGGCCGGTGCAGAGCACCACGGCGAGACACCTAGTATATGCCCTCCCCCATAGCGACTGCCCAAGCCGAGGCCGTTCCTCCTTGAGCTAGTTGCCCCCTTGCCCTTCTGGCTCGAGCGTAGTGGTTGCACGCTCGCCCTCTTGTCCGGTGAAGCTGTAAAGGTCCCGCAGCCAACAGCGTAAATCATTCACGCACACACACAAAAGAGTCCAAAATCCGTATTATGTTAAATCATAAATATACATAAAATGCCAAGTAAATCCAAAACACCCCAAAAAAGGGGTGACTAAGACACAGCTCCGATGCTCTGATATTTACCACTCCTAACTAATTGGCACATTAAAGGCCCAAGCCATCGCCCCCTCGAGTCGTGCGGTACTAATAAGGGAAACAGACACAATAAAGGAAGCCAGCACAACACAGTGAGAGCTTAGCACGAAAAGATGGACGTTAACGCGACGCTAGCTTGATATGCCATCCTTGTCACACTACACATCAACTAAATGAACATGAACACGACAGCATGATTACTCGCTAGCGTCACGTAATGTCAAAGTTTTCGTGCTACGTCCCATGTGCGCCGATGTTTATGTCCACCGCGTAACGTTACGCACAACGATATGGCGTCGCCGCCGTAATTGCCGACATTATTTTTTATTGTACGTTGTACAGCCACGTGCCGCGGTGGTTTTTCCTATAATGAAGATTACATATACAAATTCTGTTTCGTAACGTCGACCTGAAATTAGTTTGTTCCAAATTGGCCACTAGATCAATTCTAGTTACTTTTAATATCTTACATTTTATCATATAAAAACACAGCGATATTAATTGCAATTCCAAAACATATTCCTCAATACGTATATGTACTTGATATAAGTTTCTCATCTGAAAGTTCTTAATAAAATTGTAATTTTAAATTTTATAATAACCCCTAAAATAGGAAGATGATTAACTATCTCTTGAAGATTCAGAGAGCAATAATTGCATCGAGTGTCTGTCACATTGCATAAAGCATTAAACTTTAGAGGAATAAATCCTTGTTTTATACATTTTTCAAAGCTAGTGAAACCGAAATCAGTTGTCGTACATACCGTACGATTTTTGTTAACTGTTTCTATGTCTATAAATAAACGACGGACGATTTGGCGCAGTAGTTAAGAGCTTATTTGTGTATTTGAAATTTCATGTTTATGAACAATCCAGTAGTTAAAAAAAATGGTACGGTTACAGGGTTGTGCCGTTTTTTACCAAAATATTGATTACCGATATTAACAGAAATATCGATTTCGACAAGAGATAAATTTAAACGCGTATGCGCGTAAATAAGCAAATTATTACCCTTCCACGCCAATAAAAATAGCTTATAGCGAATGTGTCAATTTTCTTAAATGCCTTTTAAAGTAAACCGCCGAATCAAACTTATTTGAAATCTTTTTGTGAGTGTACATAACATCGTAATGTGTCCACTATAAAGAAGCCCTATAGTATGCCACTGTTGGCTAAAGGCCTTCTCTCACAAATCGAAGTGAGAAATATAAAGCCGTACACCACCACGCGGATCCAATGTGTATATTATATTTAGATAACTTTCTTGCCAAGACGCACACACATAGTACCTAAACCGCCGTTAATTCGGAGGAAGCAAATTTTAGATAATATTCATAATGCTAAAGTTACCAGCATACTAAACTTTAATTTTCAAAGACTCCATAGTTCTGGCCTCTAGTTGCGCTGACTACGCGAATTGATCGCGGCACTCCACCCGCACATATACCGCGAGTTGCTTCAACTTTGTGAGCGGAAATGGCGGCAAGTCGGCTTCACGCAGAAAGAAAAGGATGGTAATATTTCTTAATAGTAGTAGTTATATAAAACGGGAATAAATTTCACCCTTTTAGTAACTACTAGCGCTAGAAAGCCAACACATTGTCGGATGGCTTTGTCCAACGGTTAAGTGCTTAAGCCACTCCGCGCACTGGATCAAGTAGTCACGAGTTCTATTATTTGTTTTGGTCATTGTATTTGTGTATGTACATTTCATGACCGTAACGTTCACCCACGTCACAGGAATAATTCCTAGTGCAGCCCCGCATTAAGAACGGTTTTCCTGATTGACAAGAGGCTTTTCGTGGATTAACGCCCTAATTTACTAAACTAGCTAAGATAGCTAGTAGTTTTCACGTCTTTTGCAAGTAGGCTAAGTTCCTCAAGCGATAAGAATCACATTCACCCATAAATGATGAAAAACATTTCAACAATATTTAATCTAATTTCTAAATACATAATAAATACCTTTTTTAATGTCTGAAACATTATTCGTCGATACATATTGTAAAATATATTACCTCACACTCAACAGTATGTCTACTTTTATTCGTGAAATATATTTTATCTTTGAACAATTTCATCATTTTATGGCATATTTTTCAGTTCGTTTCATATTATTCCATTTGTGTCCTTTGTCGCGAGAGATCGTTTTGAGAAACTCGATATCAGAATCCAATTGTTGGACCAATTTTCAGCATAAGAAGAACCCTTAGGAGTTATTTTTACTGTAGCCACCCATTATACCCCTCGAAATTCGTTTGTGAGTGAGGAGGGAGGCGGGTTGAAGTAGGCCATGTTTGTAGATTATTTTTTTTTTTTTTTAAAGTTGTAATGATGCATAAGATTTGAGATTTTTATGTATTACAACGCGAGGACTGAACCCGACGCTTAAGTGCTTTACAAGACTCATATTCATGCGATGTTTGACGTCCTAATGTTAATATAAGTCATATTGTCGCATATCATTTGACATTTTCGATTTTATTAAACAGGGCCCAGGGCAAAATATTGTACGCAATTAAGGTGCATGGTATTACGCTGGATACGCAACAGACAAACTTAGGTTTATGATTAATTAAGTGACAATGTCATGCTTTGATACATAATTTTATTTATTAAATTGAGATACAGCATCAGTGCGAGTGTTGTAAGTAGCGTGTAAGGTAATAAAATAAAAAGAAATCGATTTTAGAAATAACGAAGTAATAACCAAATATGTATTTTTTTCCGAATTATCTAATACTATTGGCAGTATAAGCATTTACACCTTCACGGAATAAGATGGTGCTTTAAGCACGCTCAAACTTATTCCATAGGGGTTGTTAGGAAGTTACAACCAGCATCTGCTAGCTATAAGCTAGTTGTAACTTTCTAATAATTAGTGTTAATAATAATTACTTAATTTCCTTTTAATTTTTTCCTAATTCACTCACAAGTTATTTAACTTGCATGAGAATTTGGTAATATTATAGAGATTTTGGTGTAACTTTTTATTTGAGAAGGAATGAGGAGGTTTTGGAATCATTTTCTACAATATACTCCATTACTTCTTCTCTACTGGACACCAGGGATCCTTCCACTTGCTGAGGTTAATCCCCGGAATGTGGTCGCATGGGGTGAGCTGGTTCCTATGAAGTAAAATTTAAAGCAAAACACTTAATATCGCCAGATAATTTTGAAATTTTAGAAAAGTGCTTCAAACTATTTGAGTGGTCTTGTTAACTATATACTTCCTATGGCACCTACCATAGGCAGTTTTACAAATCTTAAAGAAACAAGATTTCCTTTAAATTTTTTGAACTTTTGAAGACACTAATTCCATCGGATCCTAAATATTGACATTAGACTTTTTTAAAGTATCATTTATATGAATAAGAGGTTTAATAAATTGTGAATATTAAACAGAGGACTGTGCTTGATTCAGGAATAAATCAAATATTTACTTACCATGGTCCTATCCTCAAAAACGCTCGGGGTTGTATTTCGTTGACTTCGTCTCCATTATCACACAGTAACCTGGCTATGCTCGTCTGTCGTACTTCGTTGAGTTGAGCTGTAAACATACACTGTTAAGATCCTCTAAGGAATGCAATGATCCCTACTTACTTTCTTTCATTTTGGTTTAAATTAAAACGTAGCGGTTTGGACGTAAAATTTCTAAAACGTTAAATGTCCTGTAGTGATCTCTTCAAATTCTTTAGGTGCAATGTCGAAAACGCAAAATGACACTGGAAATTACAGCTTAGCAGACTGATAGATTCTCAGAATGACAGGTTTGCACAATGACATGAATGAACGAATGTAAGTCTAGTGGATTCTTGATAATCTAAGAGAACAGGTGCTTACGCAAAGTCAAGGCGGCAGGAAAGCCCCCGTGCTCGAAGAAGAACTTGTCGGAGCGGCGCCAGAGCACGAGGTTGTGCACCATGATGCAGTAGAGCGTGGGCCCCACCCACGCGTCCGCCAGCAGCCGCTCCGAGTGAATCGCAACCATCAGCTCCACGTCGTCCACGTCATCATAAAGACGACGCAACATCTCCACTTTCTAATAGCAATATTTTTGAGATTACATAAAATCGTAACTTTTGTACAAAATTCAGTTATGATAAGCTTTTCTGCTTACAAAATATTTCAGCTAAAAAATTAACACAATATTCAATTAATTGTGTAAAAGGTCTTTAGTTGAAATAAATCATTTATAGCAAAAGGAATTCTATGATGAAATATTCGAATTTCCGACACTTAAAACCTCGACCAAAGACAACTTATATTTTAAGGTAAATTTCTTTTCTTTGATAATAACTCATAAATAAAACGTGACTTCAATCAATCCATTGGGTGCCAATTCTCACATTTTTATCAATGGTATCGTGAAAGTCTTCCCACTTCTTAGCTGGTTGGTAGCCACAGAATTTCCTGTAGGAGTTGTATGGTGGGAAACCTGCGTCCCTCCCCCTCATCATGTCGATAGCAGGAAGGTCTGCTGCTGTTTGAAATCTACCAAACACACGTTGTCCTAGCTGTAAAGAATACATCACGAATTTATTATACTTAACTAACTATTTTTTACTTTATTTATTAGGTTTAGTAAGTTTCATCGGTGGACAAGAAAAAATAACCTACATCAGGGTCAAAGATGTCATCTAACTGGTCAGCCGGTTGTATGTAGGAGCCTTGAGTGAGGTCGGCCTCCGTGTTGTTCAAGGGCATTATACCGCTTCTGAGGATATCGTCTACCAAAGTTCTGCTGCCCATATACCGCTTGTTCCTGTATAAGCTGTAAATTAAGAACATATTACAGGTATATTGAGATATGCACATTATGCATGTTATATATTGTAATGCTCCTATCAGGGGGTAATAGATTTCTGTCACATTTTATTCTCGTGGATGCCCAAATAAAATAAAGCAAAAATACCTGCGATAGATGGGTCCTTTAAATATTATCTACACACAAAGATGGGTCCTTTAAATATTATCTACACACAAAATATGCTCACTAATTTAGTAAATTGAGTGTTTTTTTTTTGGAAATTTTCCGGAACTAAGAAGAATGCATGTAAATATTAGGTAAACCACTAAATCGGTTCCAATTTGTAGTTTCTTGCAAGAATTTCCATTCCATTCCAAATTTCGTTGGTTCTAGGACTCTGTGACCAACTTGTCAGAACTTATAACTTATGCCCTTTTTAAAGGTTTTAAGATGCGTTTTAAAGACATATATATATGTATGGTAATGCTTTCTTACTCAAACAATGCTGGTTGGAAATTATGGAACCATCGTGTGCCAATAGTGTATTCCCGGAACACGCCTGGCTCGTAAGAGGGGTCGAAGTCGTTCACATAGCCGGCTGTTTCGTAGATGATACCCTCCGATAATGCATTTTTGCGACCTGCAGTATATTATTTAATCTTAGAATAAAATGTCTAACTTTTTTGGTTATTCATAATCTTTTTAGGGTAACATAAACTTGACGGACGATTTAGCGCAGTGATAGCTTGTGCTGCTCCGCCCACTGTGTCTAATAGTCGCGGGTTCGATTCCCGCACGGGACAAATCTTTGTGTGATCCACAATTATTTGTTCCGGTCTGGGTATTTGTGTTTGTGAATTTTCATGTTTGTAAACGTACCCACGATACAGGAATAAATCCTAGTGTGGGGCTACGTATTTAAAAAAAAAGAAAAAGAAAAAAAAAATCTGGATCTTTTTATATACAATCGCATACAACTCCTAGACTGATATATCAGCAGTTTAGTGTTTACATAAAATACACAAATTAAAAAAATTCATATTCCTGCTCTCAAATGTGTACTACGCACTCACCTATAAATTCGGAGACAAGTTCGTAATAGAATATATATTGACATTGTGCTATGTTGATGTGCCTGGCGGTTTGGAACAGCTTCTCATCGTCCCAGCAAGTGTTCACAACAGACAGCTGTCGAGCGATTCGGTTGTGCTCTCTGAAGAACCACAGCGCTGTCAAGACGCCGTTGGACACAAGGTTCGTATGAAAGTCGTCACCTGGGAATGTTGAAACCGAAGTTAATATTTCGGAACAGATGTTTTATAAGTTTTTTTTCTATCAGGATAGTTACCTAGCCAGAAGGTCGGACCGGCAGATAAAAAAAAGTTTTTTTTTCTTTTTAGATAGGTATGTTCTTTTGAAATGGAAAGTTGTAGAAAATGATAGAACCAAAAATAGCGTAAATGAATTTATATATATATATATATATATATATATATATATATATATATATATATATATATATATATATATATATATATATATATATACAGACGAATTGAGAACAACTACCTTTTTTCAGTTCAGTTAAAAATAAATTGGAACGCTAAAGTAAAATTATCTTGGTATGTAACTTTAAGCTACCTTACAGAAGATAAACTGAATAGTGTAGCCTGGAATGTATGTTATGCTTCCTTATCTGATAGTCAGTCGGCCTTAAACCTAATTATGCAGAAATATTGAATATAAATCAAGAACTAGAAATAATGTTCTTACCAAAATTATAACAAGCGAGTTCAGGAGGGCGGTTTCCAACGCAAAATACACTGTTACCCAGAGGCACCTCCCTGTTGCTTTCCATTCTGAATGCTAATAATCCTCCTTGGTTGGCTCGGATCATGCGATTCCTATCGTCAGTGTTGCCGTAGATGGGAGAGATATCTAAGAGTGGCGTCGCTCTACTGTACTGTGATTGGAAGCATGTTAAATATATCATGAACGATAAAATATTAAAAAGATATTTTTTTCTTATATGGTTCATTCCTTTATATCTTTATGGCCTACATCAATGATCATTGTTCAAACAATTTCTTTTTCGTTTAATTTCGTTTAATTTCGTTTTACCAAGTACATGATGACAGAGATTAAATTGATAGTGTATTTCTAGGTTAAAGATTTGAATTACCATTCATTGTAAATAATGGATCTCTAGTACAAAAAATACTGTCATTAATCCTCCACCTTATCAAAATATCAATGACAGTAAGTTAGCCTCGGCTACACACTGGGTCGCAGGTAGCGAATAGCAAATGTCCTGATATGTAGAATAGCTGCGAATAAAAAAATTTAAACAAACATGCGTTCTCCTTCATGTTATGGCGAGAAAGTACTGCCATAAAATAAGTGCTACCAAACTATGATAATGGGTAGTCACTATTCACATTAGGTTAGGTTAGTTACCCTTTGATGTCAATGCCAATTTTTATTTATTGCCTGCTATAGTCTATATCAACAGGCAATAAAGAAAATAACAAAAAGCGTAAGTGGTATCCACTGGATAGTCCAGCCAGTCCAGTTTCTGACGTAGTGATGAATTAGCTGAAATCCCTGTCATTGGTCGATTCGAGCAGTAACCGGTTAACACTGAGCAGGAGTCGACAAGTAAGTGATCCTTGGGATTTTACCAACGCCGTGAAAAATTTTTCACATCGCCACATATTATGTGCCTCCAATCTCTATCGACAAATAATCGGCAAATAGAATTGGAACTTAAAAATGGGATGTAGTACTGAAGCTGCAAGAAAAAAAGAGGATCTCTTCTATCTACGCTTTTATCTATACACTAGAGCCGAATGTTCACCAAAGTAACTTATGTGGCATGAACATGTTCTTCCAAAAGAAACTACAACACATGGCGTATAAATGGACATGGCCACACCTCGATGATATTCATAAAAATGTGTATGACAACATATTGAGTACCCATAAACACATCATTAAAGATGTTTCGGTACTCAACTGCTTCACAACGAACTCAATTTACAGTAAAGGACTCTTAAAATGCTTAAAATTTCTGCGATGTCATGTAAAAAAAAATGCGCCGATTTTTTGACAGCAAAGACCACAACTCTTACAAGGAAGTCGTTATTAACATCCCACAATATGCAGATCCGAATTGGATGGGAGTGGCATAAGGCTGAGTGACTGGAAAGGTTTTACAGAACACCTATATGCGAAGATGGACTCGCAAGTCTGTGATGATAAATTGTAATACTTTGAAGAATCAGCACATAACTTGTCCATGTTATTCAAAAACCTTGAAATATTTTTGCTAATTTAATTCTGCATTCGGTACTTACTCTTTCAGCGGGTAAATTTGGTGGCAAACAACCGTAATCCTGATAGGTTTCCACTCTAGTGAGGTTCATGCATCTTATGCCAGTTCTGCGAAGGTATGGGTCATCCCGAGGAACGGGAATTGGGATGCATCGAGGATTGGCACGGTTGGGAGTGTTGCCAAGACAGCAGTCGCTGACTAGGTTGTAACGAACTGCGAAAAATAGCCGTTGTGGTGTACTCATAAATGTGGGTAGTGGGTAGACAATTATTTGTTTTTTTTTATTGGCTAAATTTCATAGGAACCGATGGTTTCTCGATTTATTACGAATTTTGCAATGCCTAGAAAGGTTCCCAGTAAGTTGTAGTTTTAGGAGCAAAATCAAAACTCAATAACAGCATAGTGCGTCCAGACGGGAATTTAATAATTTGTCAAATGGTAATACTCACGCGTATAAAAAAGATCGGTGCTATCACCAACTGAAGCCACCATGCCGTATGTGGCCAGGTTGGTGAATATATGATCCCGGACGTAGCCGGTCCCCAATAGCATGGTCCGTAGAACTCTGGTGGAAGGTAGTTCAGAGCCGTCTTTCGCTGGCCTTAAAGTGTTAGCTTTATTAAAAAAAAAAAACATTTTGTATTTACAAATTGTTTGACAAACATTTTATTACCCGAGTGCAAATGGAGAATATTTATATTTCAAAATTTAGTTACAGTATTAAAACTTGGCTAGCGGAACGGGTACATAATACAGCTGTTGGCTGGAAGGTAATTTATTTATATAGAGATCCCAAACAAGGAGGCAATTGACTGATTCCACTTACCTGGACCAAACTGCGGCGGAAGCAGCCTCGGCATCGGAGTCAGGGTGGCTCCTCGCGACGGGTGCTTGGGGTTGGTGCAAGTGCCATCCACGCGCCGACCCTCTTCCTTGCGACACGGCCGCACCAGTACCGTGCATAAACTAACCACGATTGATATGTATATAAATATACACCAAGTGGTTGTTTGGATAAATATGTTTTAAAGACGTAATTTGCAGGTTGTGAAGCCAAAAATTGGAGATATTGAATAATTATTAATAGGTTTCATTAGTTTAATACGGCTAGTCAATTAAATATTTAGTGTTTGCGGAGCTACGGTCGTGCGCCTTTAACCTAATGACAGTATCAGAAAGTGAAATCCTAACTTTGAAATTCTTTTTCTTTATTAGGGGTGAATTCTACATAGGACCTCCGCGAGCCCCGCTAGAAGCTCGCGGGGCGTTTCGTATTCCTACCGTTTTAATACTCCAGGGTGGCCGATATTAGCACTTTGGAGGGGCTGCAGAACCTCCGCATGGATCGCACAGGTGCTGCGCTCCGAAAATTCCGCCTTATGCACCGACGCGGTGCTCACGAGCTTAGACAACTTTTTTAAATATTAGGGAACTTCATGGTGTACTAGTGCAGATGCGTTCGCAGTCCTGTGCGATCACGGTGTTGTTACCGATCACCGAGGTTAACCAGTGTTCGGTGTTTGTAACAATTTCATTATCGAGCGCCTTTGTATTTTAAAAGACATGTAAGACGTTGGTCTCGGCCAAAATTTAATATGGTATTCCCAAAGTGGCCGTCGTGGCCACAAACCTATCACAATCAATCTGCACTGGATCTGCGTTATGGAGTACGACCTATTCCCTCTCATCTCGATTTGATCGAGCCGCAGTGATAGTATGAGATAATTTATTAAGATTGTGCAAGCTTCAGAAGGGCCGTCCATGATTGTGATTGGTTACTTAAGAAAAATTCTGACGGCATCAGAGAATTTGAATATAGATTTCAATAATGATAATAATTTGAAGGTTCTTTAACGGTTTTTATCCCAAGCTTGGCTACGGCGATTTGACGCTATTTTGTATTTCTTCAACCTAGGAGTTAATATTAATGTATCTAGTTCTTTTTGTATCTAGCAGTGTTATAGGCGCATCATCAAAGTCAAGCAGCCTTCGGTTCGGTCGGTGATCAAATGTGGTATTTTTATATTTGAGCATTTCCGTGCTTCGGAAGACACGACTTTATGTGGTCAAGCCGAGTTGGATGTCTTACGGACGGCTTGATAACTTCCACCAGCTGGTGACTACAAACTTGCCTTCATCAATCCGCACTGGGTCCGCGTGGTGGCGTATGACCTAATCTCTCTCACCCTGATTTGTGATGGAAGACCTTTGTCTAGATATGGGACAGTATAGGCTGATATAATTATATTAGTTTTGTTTGCAAACAATGGCTTACCTGGTGCCATTGGTAACCGTAGACAGATAATCGCCGCGTTTCTCCGTCACGGGCTTGCCGAAGTACGCGTCGTACGGCACGGGAGCCTGCTGCGCAAGCGCGCACGCCGCCAGTACACTACCCAATAGTAGCGCGGACAAATTCATCACTCAGCTGTTGAAGATCGGTAGAAATAGCCACTTAAATAACAAACAATAGCGGGTGTTTTACAATTACGGCGCCAACTGACCTTGTGTTGTAAACGATTGTTAAGGGGCGCTAGTCTTGAAGTTAATTTTCTAGTAAATATAATCCAATATTTAGAAATGATTCGCATGATGAATTTAAGTGGAGAAAAAAGTAGAGCCATCCAATGGATCCAAGTGGACTTCGAAACTATAACGAAAAACTATTCTTCCATGCTAAACTATTAATTGTTAATACAATTGTTTTCTATACTCGTATACATTTAAAAAAATAAAATATATTAAACCGTCCCGCCAGGAAAGGCGTTGCAATACATAGTACTTATACACTTATACGTATATCTGCACCGATGCTAGGACTCCATTGGGTTCCACATTTAATGGCAAGCCCATTAGCAATACACCAGACATTTATTTTAATGGAAAAACAGCTTTTAGCCCCCTATTAGAGAATGAAAATTAGTCGTGAAACTAGTTTTAATAATCAGTTTTTAAAACTAGATTCACGACTGATTTACGTTCTGAACTACGGGCCTTAATCTCATCTGTTTATTTTTTTTTCTGTATTTTTTTAAACGTAGCTAGGATTTAACCTGTCTCGTTAGTGCGTTTAAAAACATGAAAATTCACAAACACTAGACTTAGTGGGCGGCATAGGTCTTAACCACTGCGCTAAACCGTCCAGCTGACGAACACACAAAATCTGTAATCGCTAACCCTATTACGCGCTACTAGACTAACGACTACACAAATGAGTTAATATTAGATTTAGTTGGATATTTGTTAGCCACAGAAAGTATAACATCAAATAAAACACTTGCTAACCCTAAGCCATATCAGCTCCTTAAGTTAATGTGGTGCTACAAAGTATAGACCAATTAATTTAAGCAATTGTATGAAATAAAGCAATATTAGCTCCTTAAGTTAATAATGTGGTGCTACAAAGTATTTAATTAAAGCAATTGTATGAAACTGCAACAGGTTATATCAAATCAATCGATGCTACTCTGTCGGAACCAAGGCCGGCATTTTTACTTGCTGCAAGTGAGTTTTCTGATCACATCATTTCACTGCCGAATGAAAACTTGAAAGTGAAAGTTAATTCCTTTATTTTGTGAAAGGGGGAAAACCTATTGAAATTATACGAATTGAAAAATGAACACGTAACGCTGCTCTCCAGAAAACGCGTGATTTGTACTCCAGAATACCATTACACGAACATTTCATGAAGATGTTATAACGCACCGCGTTTGGTCATAGCGCATCGTGAGGCTATTGGAATAAAGCTTGATTTCAGAAAAAAGATGACTTGATGCTTATATTGACTTGAGAGCCTGTCGTTAATGTAATTAAATCAAAAACTAAAAGTAACATTGTAAGACTTTAATGACATAAATGGTATAGCGCATACTTATTATTATTTGTTGCAATTCTATCAAAATCATAATCATATCTTTATTGGCGAAATATTGGTACATATTACATAAGATCTTCAGTGTTTGAGGTGTTTCGCTATATCCAGCTTCATGGCATGCAAATATTTAGTATCTTATAAGCTAAAATTGATAAGCATATAACATTACTCAAATATAATATTCATTTATTATTTCTATTAGACACTTATTAACATATTATTTATTATTATTATTATTTTTAATCAGATATTTGTATTTACAGTTTTAATTATTGTTTATGTAAGAATTTAATCTTATATAATATTGTTTGATAAATTTGTAATAACAATGACGTTAATACTCATTATACAACTCGTCTATAACTTAGTATAATAGGTATTTTCAGCTATATAATACTTTTTAACTATATGTTTAAAATCATGCTTATTACTTAAACATAATACTGACCTCTGTAGATTATTATTGTTACGTTTGCGGGGTAATTAAATGCCGAATAACGTGCGAGGTACTTTATTATTACACACAAATCAGTACGTCGAATGCAAATAGACACGTAAACTAATCACACACTGGTATTACTCTCGTTAGTACACAAACTGCTTCCAAGTCGCTGAGTCACTCATAGTATCCGTATATCGTTGCTAAAGTAGCCGGTGTATTCCACTTACTTTAATCACTATCGCTTCGGAGAAGAGACTGTGTCGATCCCCGCGCTCTGTGTTCCTTTTATACTCCTATGAAAGTTCTAGAACGGACGCGAACCAGAGGGTTCGCGTCCGTTCTCTACTTCTGTCGATGTACTTAGAGAAGTACATCGACAGAAGTACATCGAACAATAGCCGGCGCGGCCCTCAAAGCGGTATTATTATTATTACATACCTTTTGGTGCGTGAACAAATAGGTATATGTATACCGCGACCGCGCGCCGGCAATAATTAAAGGGGTGGAACCTTCTAGCGCGGATTCTAGATCTTTCTAGACAGATCGCCGGGGGACTTAAGGGTGTGTTATGCGTTTTAGAATCAACATCCCCGGATAAAGACTTTTCAAGATATCGGGGTATGTTCGGGTCGTAACATTATAAATACGAGGGGCCATGCAAAACATACCTTTATTTAAAAAAGCGGTTTGATTTGGTGAGAAACAATTTTTATAATAATTACGTTTATTATTAAGTTTCTTATAATTATTAGTGTTATTTTGAACAAATAATATCGTTTCAAAAATACATAAGCAGGGTAGTGTCAGAATGCGTAACTATTTAAAGAGAGAAAAGCAGCTCTCAGTCGGTTTCATACAGCGTATCACCCTCACGCGCCTTTATTGGTTGCCTAGCCCCAAAATAATACACCTCAAATTGGATGACACATAACCCTGGTAAGCCGTTAATACTTCTGATTGCACTACTGTTTTAGACAACATATATAAAGCGTACACGTATTTATTCATTTTAGAGCAAAGAATTTCAATATGATTTTTCCAATTTGAATTGAAATATTTAAACCTCGTATCCAAGCACGCGGGTATAAAGTAACGAGCTTATTTCAAACAATCTGTGCGCAGTAACTAAATGTTAAAAAGCGGTTTGTGAAATATTTCCTTTTTGTAAGTTGTGTCCGTTGCCTCCCCGACCTGTGCCGCGACACTTTGACGTAGGAGGAAGTACCCTAACTCCCCACCATCCTGGATTAAAGTCCTTTGTTAAATGTTTATCCTTTATGAAATTAATAGAACTAATCGAGGTGAGGAATTATTGCGTCAATTTTTGCTTTGAAATTAAATTCCGTCGTTCGACTTTATTTAGTAAACTTGTAGTGTGAAAAAGGATGACATATCATCTCAAAAGCGTTATGCTAACGTGTATCTGACCGTACCACGGTAGTGCTACGTATAATTAAATAATGCATAATTATTCCCCGATAGCTGAAAACTCATGAAATAGAGCGCTGGAGAGTTTGTACCATGAATTGTTGTATATGTCCCAAAATAAAAAAAGGTATAGCCGTGGCCGCGGTGAACGGCAACAAAACCCTTTTTATTTGCTGTATGACCGCGTTGTTCAGCGATCACCAAGGTTAAGCAGAGTTTAGCCCAGTCGGTCTGAGATGGGTGACTGTTTGTGGCATTTTCATATTACCAAGTAATATGATGAGTTAGTTCAGATAACTTAGGAGCCTTATAGGTGGCTTAATAAGTTCTAACATCAGGTGACCACAAATCCTCCTTCACTAATCCACACTGGTTCCATGATGGAGTATAACCTAATCTCTCTTACCTCGATAGAAGCTTTTTGCCTGATATTATTATTATTGCCAAAGTGCCTTATTTTCGCAGTCCACCTTTTTTTTGGTTAGGAAAAACCCTACATAGGATACCTGCTCGCTAGGGGGAAGCGAGCATCCTGGACCTATAGCGGAATCATTTTCCGGACACTACTTTTGAGGAGCGTATCGGGAGCACGTGACACGCACTATCCTTTCGAGGGCCGGCTGTTGTGCGCATACAACGATTAGACCCCTTTCCCATCGCCTGCAGACCCTTATCAAGGTAGCATGAGTTTGGCGTAGACATGCTGTCGCCATCTTGGTTTATGGCGACAGATCGGATCAGCTAGTTAATATCGGCTTAATAAGTTCCAACAGCAGCTGGCCACAAACCTTACTTCACCAATCTACACTGGTTCCATGATGGAGTATGGCCTAATCTCTCGTACCACGAGAGAAGGCCTTTGTCTGATATTATTATTGCCAAAGTGTTTTATTTTCGCGGTCCACCTGTGCCAACTATTATCTTTTCCGAACGTGCGGAAGGCTAAAGTGGGAATTGCCTTCAGATGTTTATCGATCACTAATGGCTTTCTTTTGTGCGCGCCGCGGACCGAATTAATGCTTATTTGGTTCACATGGTGCTAATGGTGCGAAAACAGGGGTATACTTGTTGTTCCAATAGGAAATAGGGTGCTATGGTCGTGTTGATGGATAAGCTCAGTTTATTGGATTATTCGGAGATGAAGATTATGAGAGTTTATCATTATAATTAGAAGCTGTTCTATCTTCTTGATTCTAGCCACATGGTAGTCTTGCAAAGTTTGGAAAAAGCACTTTTAGGCAAAGATCATTCCACATACTAATTTTGAGTTACTGCCTAATTGATCTCCAAGCGATTATAAAGCCCTGGACTCGATCCCCAGGTCGAACAAAATGTTGTTCAAGTTTATTAACAAGAAAAATACTACTCCCTTCTATACTCGTAACAATAAGCGCGCCTCCTATTACATAGAGATTACGTTGGACGGAATGTGGACGTAAACAGTGCACCCTTACCACTGCCACTTGAGGAATAAAAGGGATAGTGTTTCTTTTTTAACCGACTTCAGAAAGGAAGAGGTTTTATATTCGTCTGTTTTTAGGGTTTCGTTCCTAAAACGACCCTTATAGGATCACTTCGTTGTATATCGTTGTATATATCAAATACGAAAGTCTACGGTCCCCTACTAGTGTAAAAAAATGAAGGTTCTAAGTAAACCCAAACAAAAGATATGGCCATTTCAAGTAAAAATAAAAAAATATATGGCACTTCCCGTTGACATAGAACCATGGCATTTTGCAAAAAGCAAGGTTTTATAGTACACGTAAAGGAAAAAGTCCGATTATTATTAATTTATAACATATAATAATTAATTAATTTTCCCTCAAATTCGATGAAAAATTAAGATAGCGCTATCTTGCGACATTTTGTGATACTATGCTTCTTTGTCTTCCCCGCAAGGGATTTGGTGTGATGATATATAAAGAGACAGAGAGATAGTATAGGACAAAATACAAAAATTGTTAATTTATAATTTAATTATATAAAAAACCATTATTTAGCCTCAATGCCAATTTAATATATAACGCTATATTAGCGCTATCTAGTGACATTTTGTGAAACTATTTTTATTTCTCGTGAATAATGAGAATGTTATACGATATATCTATAAAGAGATAGCGCTAGCTCTGTACAGTGTTGGACGTAAATTTGACCAGATTGTCGATTTCTTCTGTTTTGTTTACATAGAATTAAAATGTAATGTAGTTTATTCAAATACAGCTAAAATTTAGTTAAAAGAAAGAGGGATTTTTTTAAAAGGTATTTTTTTGTCTGCTTCGTTGGTCTAGTAGGTAACGTATGAAGCGTTTAGAGATCACGGAGGATTTCGTACAAATAGTAGGGCGGGCAAAATGTAGTTTTTATAAAGAAAACTGCCCAGTATCAGTCCGGGGTCTGAAATTGTCCCCGGTATAATGACAATAGCCTCTCTCCTATTTCATTGGCACATAAGATACGCGCAATAGTCGGACGTTAGGTCTCATGCAATAGGGGGCAAGCCTAATGCCATTATATCGGGTACAATGCCAGTTGATACTGGAAATATTTTTATTGAAAAATTACAATTGGTCTGACCTGGTTGGAACTCAGGACCTTGTGATCGCTACGCGCATTATTTGCCAATAGACTAACGAGGCATAAGTAACTTTTTACAAGCTTTTATGTTCGTATGTCTGACTGTCTTTCTGATTTTTATGAGATTTATCTTGTGATCCATTTTTCAAGCCCTTCGGGTATCCGATTGAGTTGAAATTTACCATACGTATGTAAGTTCGGTGACAATGCAATAATATAGTACCATGGACCCAGCTCCAGACCAGTTTCATGATGGAGTTGGAAGTAGTATTGTGAAAGTATATTGTGTTGTTGACATGTTCCCATGGACATGGGAACATGTCAACAACACAATATAGCTACCTCGTGTTTAGGCGTGTTATATTGGTATTGACAAGCACTTTACGACCAGATGATGTTAAGGGTCTGATGATGAAGTGGAAATGTGGCCAACGGAACTCCCCAACTACTCAACATAACCCCACTGTGTTTGGGCTCATTGGATTTGTCTTGACGAGTTCAGTAGACCCGGATGATTTCCAGGTTCAGATGATGGAGCCAGAGGGTAGCTAATGGAACTACCCAACTACTCAATATAGTACAGGTATGTTTAAAATATGTCTGACCAACCCATTGTCCCGAAAACATATACAACAAACACCTAATCCTCGCTTCAGTAACTGCGAGACTAGATAGAGCCGCCCCTTACAATAATACCCAAGCCAACATTTCCAATAGCCGTAAACTAAGCACCTGTGTGTATTCACGGCTTATTAACCCCGATAATTAAGCCGCTTATCGATCTGTATTCCTATTACGAGACCGTATTGTGTAACGTACATATGTACTAGATTGAGAAATGGTTATTTATATATGTACGGTAGCTAAACCTGATTCGGTAGTCAATCATATTCTATCTATATCATCATACAAGCACCCTTGCAGGGGAGGCAGAGACTAGAATTTCAACAGGTTCAAAATAACACAAATTCTCGCACAAACACAATAGGAGGGCGCCGAACAAATACAATATTTTGGAACAAATGGAAGCGACTGGAACAAACGGAACAAGTGGAAGCGAGTGGAATAGTGGAACTTGCGCTGAAACAAATTTAAGGTTTCCAATACAAGGGCGCAAGTTTCTGGGAACTCAGAATAGGCCTCGTTAGTCCGCTCGATGGTGCGTAAAGAGGGGCTTTTGTATTTGAAGTCTCAAAGAGAAGTATCGTATTGATAGTTAAACGAATGTAATATTTATTTTATATAAAAGAAGATTGAACGCTCGTGATTCCCTAAGCGGGGCTGAGGTATACTGTGTACCCACTTTTCGCCGACGATGTTAGGTCCCATGTAATAAGGGGCGACCTGTTGGCATTATATTGAACACATTGCCGGACTCCGACATATTGAAATTTAGAAAAACAACATTTTGTCCTATCTAGGATTTGAACCTGGCATCTAGTGATCGCTGCGCGCGTTATGTCACTAGACCAATAAGTCAGTCCCAAAGAGTTGTGTTTCGTAAATCTATGTGTTTCCTTAGACATAGGTCAGTTAGATTTTGACAAACGTAGCCTAACAAGTTCATCGAGTTGGTAGACATAGTAACATGGTTGTGAGCTCAGATCATAATGCTCCGAGGTTGTAAACGTTGAATAACAGACATACGTCACATAGTCTCTTAGGCCTTACCGTAACTTCTCATTCAAGGAGAATCGAGTAGATTTAAAATTCTATATACATACTAGTTTCTGCCCGCAATTTTGTCCGAGTTAACTTTACACAGGAACCTAACATTTTAGATAAAAAGTATCCTATGTATTAATCCAAGTTATAAACTATCCATGAGCTAAAATTTCATACAAATCTGTTCAGCTGTTTTTGCGCGATTGAGTAACAAACATACAAACTGTCACATTTATAATATTGGTAGGATAGCAGGAATATCTACTCCAAATTGCTCCTAAAAATTTATTTGCCACAAAAAATTGTTACCCTTACTTAACTATACCAATATCTGAAAAATAGCTGCAGACACTCACGTCTGAATATTGACTACATTCATGAAGTGAGTAGGTAAGCATCTAATTCAAATAAACTTCAAATAAAGCAGAGAGAACCATGGGAAACTCTGACATCAAAGTATACCCCAAACGACGACAACGAGCGAGAGGGATAAATAATAAAAAAGGTCCTACATTAAGAAGAAAACTCTTAAAATGGAAAGTTACATAAAATAAACACTGTCACGCCTTTATTGCCCAAGCTGAGGTGGCAGAGGTGTACTGTGTATACCCACTTTTCTCCGACGATGTTAGTTGCCATGTTATACGTCTTCGAGTCTGTTGGCGAGTCTGTTGCAATTTTATCGGCCGCAATCTCTGACTCCGGACTGAAACAGGATTTTTTTCTATAAATGCTACACTTTGTCAGACTTGATTTTTGGGTACAAATGTAATTTTTCTATCGGAAAATTACCAGTAGCAGTACGGAGTCTGAAAGAAAGCCGGTATAGACTCGTCCTCTATTACATGGGATCTAACATCGTCGGCGAAAAGTGAGTCTACGCAGTACACCTCTGCCACTCCTGCTAAGGACTGGACCAAACCAGGCGGTAAAATATTTCGATTATACAGCCTTGCAAGGGATCTTTTGCTTCAAAGTAATATTGTTACTGTCTACTTTGTATTGAAAATCAATAAAACGCTTCGAAGGCTATTAAACAGTAGCCATCATGGGAATGTTCGATTCAACAGCTGCGTTTATACACAAACATTAAAATCTCTAGTATAACCACAATGGTGCCGTCCGCATTCATATTATTTAAAAGACTGACCGACTGACTGACTGGCACACATATATGAGCTTACAGTTAAAGCGCTAGGTCTAGGGAAGTGAAACGCTAAGTGGAGTATTTTTATTTCTGTATGGGAGTGAAAAGGGTAAAATAAGTATGGAATAGAATAGAAAACCGAATATAACATATTGACCGAAATAGAAAACATTGACAAAATACGTCAAGCACTAAATAAATAAAAAAAAAATGGTTGTTAGAAGAAAAATTATAAAGAAAGGCCAGTCGTTCTTCGACTTCTTTATATTTTTTTTTTAAATTCACCATTATCATTTTTTCGGATGTTATATATTCACAGTTATCTCTATCTTCACGCCACTCTCATGAGCACACAGAAGTCCCGTCGAGTCGAGTGCATTAACTATTGTCAGTGAAGCACAAAAGAGCTCGTGTGTTGTGCGCTTAATGAAAACTACCCTCGCTGTCGTCTACGATGTGACCTGAGAGCTTAGCATGAAGACATGGATGTTAGCGTGGCGATAGCGAGTGAGCGTACCTGTACGTTCATTTTTATTTATTGAATTTGTAGTGTGACAATGTTGGTATACCACCTCGCTAGTATCACGCTAACATCAATCCTTTGTACTGAGTCTTCAGATTTAGAATGTTTCAAAAAGTTACTACGCGGAGCAAATGGTAACGGCTACATAAAGGTCTGTCCCCGTTCCACTTTGGAGCAGCCTTGTTCACATGCGTCATGTTCGTTGTGTCATGTATTCTGAGATCTCTTCTTTTCGTGTTTGCTGATTGCTATTCGGTAATGACTTTTGTTTACTTATTAGGACTTTAGCTGCGCAGGTGATCCGCCCATCTACACTTAAATTTGGCTCTCTCGTAGCCCTGGTCTATAATTCAAGGTGTTGGACCAAAGAACCGTATGGACGCAATTGGATAATTTAGATTTTTAGAAAACTATTACCCTTTAACTCTCCTTAAGTTTACATTTTTCCTATTTTTGATCAGTGGAAAACCAAGTTCACATACGTATAACAAACCAGGGAAAAGTACCTGTCGATGAGTTGGCACTTGAAAGACAAAGGAAGACCTTCATAAGTTTTTCCTCCGTGCATTATCGATGCGGATCGATATCTTGTTTGTCACTCCATTACGTAGTTAGTTACCTTTTAGAGTTAATGCCCTCTGGCAGAAGTGGTGCAAAATTAGGTACCTTCTTCCAGTAATTCCGATCCAGGTAACAACTCGAAAAAATCCACTGTACTGCACTGTAGTGCGTAGGTAATATAAAAAACGTTTACGTTAATTTTCCCTTCTCCAATCTCAAACTGAAATAAAATTAACGATTTGTATAGCAAATTTGAAAGCTTATTTAAGGGTCGGGAATTAAATTAGGGCTTTTGCCCTTCTAAATTGAACCAGTTGGGGAGGTCGCGCGTAGAATGGTAGTCCGTTTATGCGGTCAAAGCAACACAAATACACGGCGTGCGCGCCGCATTCTGTCCACGTATCGGTCGCTCTAATTACTCACGTGATTCCGGCACAACATACGACTGTTGGGCCGAGGCGAGAGCTGAAGCGATTCTGTATAGGATTGTTTTTACCATTTTTAGGCTATGGGTCAATCTTTTCGAGATCTTACAAAATGGTTTAAAGGTATTGTTTTTGTTTTAAAAATCAACCTACCATCGCCTTAAAGGAGTATGCAAAAGAGGTAATTTTACAGGTGGAAAAAAAACTGCCTGTTATAAAATGTTTGTAATTGCAAATGTTCGCAATTTAGAACTTTCAAATTACTTGGTAGACCTAGATAAAGTTGAAGAAATTGATGAGCAATACAACAGGATTTGCAATAATATCAAATTTAGCAGCAAAAAGATAAAAGCCGAAAGAAATAAAAGATTTAAGCTATCACGTTACACAGTAGATTTTATGCATAATAGAAGTAAACAGAGTATGGGATCTCAAGAATATAGGAAAACAGACAGAAATGTAAAGCGAAGTATCAGACGTGAGGTCGTGTCAGGCAGCACAACACCCATCTGGTGAAAATAGCACTATAAAATCATACATCACTTAGAATCGCAAAACAGGGGATTTCTAACCATGGATACAAGATCACAATGGTATTCAACATCGAAATAGGGATAAGGTTATGGAAATTTTCACTTAGCACTTTCGATCACTTAACGCAGATCCTTCCAAAGATAGCTCCGAATTAGAGTACAAATGTTGTAATAAATTCCTTGTATTACAGTTAGAGGTATATAACGTCCTAAAATCTACGCATTATGAGAAAAGTCCTGGAGAAGACAGTATTACAACAGGCTCCCCTACTTTGACACCGCACATCACAAAACTATTCAATGATAATCTAAAGTCAGGTAATTGCCCAACAAAATTTTGCCACTCTAACATAATTCTTCTTCATAAAAAAGGAAACCGCAAAGATATTAACAACTACAGGCCAATTAGCTTAGTGTCACATTTATATAAAGCCTTTATCAAAATCATCTACAACCGCATTGATAAGCAGCTTGACTCCCACCAACCTCAAAAACAGGCCGGATACCGCCCCAGCTTTTCCACAATGGATCACCTTCAAACGGCAAATCATGGTATAGAAAAACATACCGAGTTTCAGAAACCTCTATACTTGGCCTTTGTAGACTACGCAAAAGCGTTCGACAGCGTAAACCATTGTGCAATTTTCACCGCTCTGCGAAATCAAACTATAAACCAAACCTACATTGACCTATTAAAACAGATATACACCAATAGTACTGCCAACATCAAATTAAATTCCTATGGACCTACTATTAAAATAGAAAAAGGGGTGAAACAGGGCGACCCTCTCTCTCCAACTCTTTTCACCAGTGCTTTGGACGAGATTTTTAAGAAACTAGCAGACAGATGGTCCTAGAAGAGCATTGTTGTCGGTGATACAAGACTTAGCAACCTTCGATTTGTTGACGATAATATCTTTTTTGCACCATCTGCCCTAGAATTACAACAAATGCTCCAAGATCTGAGCACAGCAAGCCTTGAGGTTGGACTAATGGTGAATCGATCAAAGACAAAAGCTATGACCAATAGCACGAATTGTGGTATCTACCACGTCTACCCATCTGGGCAGAATATACATTATGTCGATGAATACGTTTATTTGGGCCAGTCAGTCTCTTTCAAAAAAAAACAAAACAGCGAGATCAAACGCCGTGTCGATAACGCCTGGAAGAGCTACTGGTCCATGAAAAGGCTAATGAAGGGTGACCTTCCAATCGCCTCAAGAGGAAAATTCTGGATATGTGTATCCTGCCCGTCCTAACCTATGGGGCTCAGACGTGGTCACTGACCGAGTTTCAAACGTCCAAATTCAAGGTTTGCCAAAGAGTGATAGAACGAAGTATGTTGGGTTTTAAATTACTAGACAGAGTTCATAACACCACAATATGTTCAAAAACGGGAATCGCTGATGTGAGTAATAAGTCTGCAAATGCAACCTAAGAAGTGGGCTAAACTCGTTACGCAATGGGTGCCTGCAGATGGTCATCGACGTTGGGGCAGGCCCAGGAAGCGTTAACGTGACGACTTGGATGCATTTCGAAAGGATTGGCCGGAAATGGCTGAAAACAGACCGGTTTGGAAGGTTATGGGGGAGACCTTTGCACAGCAGCGGGACAATGTAGGTTACAAAAAGAATTGCAAACGTGACAAATTTTATTAGTGTTCCAAAGTTAACGATATGGAATAAATATTGCCACAATTGCATTTCTGAAGCCCGATTCACTCAAACGTGACGCTATATTATTCCTCAGCTCGGTCATACTTCACCACGCGGACCCAGTGTAGGTTGATGAAGATGGAGGCAGGATGGAAGCAGATAACTTGCTGTTCGCTTTTTCAAACCACCCATAAAGCTTCCAACGTGGCCTTGAGCAACGGCTTAGCGTGCCTTCCAAACGAGACGCTTGAATATGAAGTGAGTTCTTGCTTTTATCATTCAGTTGTATCTAATACTTTGTGTTTGTAAGTTGCCATGTGCGATAATTTTGACTAATTCTAATCTGGGTGTAACAATTCACTATTGAACTCAGGCAAAAAAGTTCTTATTAGAACACAAATCTCTCTCGTATCTTAAACCTACCCCTAAGCTGTTATGTTACACCGAAACTCATCCTTAACACCCATAAACAAAGTTCATATTATAACACCGTGGGATAGTTTCAAAAGCAGTGCCAAGCCTTTGTCGTGGACTCGCTTCCTGATGGATGAAACTAATCTATTATTCTGTCTCGCTCATAAGTCGGATTCGTCCTGCCATTAATACGGTTGTCGGGCGCGCCAGCTCTGGTGCCCAACCCTGATTGATTATTAGATCGTGTGGGATTTTTAAAAGTAATAGTCTCTGTACGGATTACGGGAATGTAGGATTGCAGCGGGTGAACTATTAATCACTGGGGTTGCAGTGAAAGAATTTGCGAGGAAAAATGTTTTAGTTGTTTTAAAACAACCTTCGAAAGATTAACGATGTGTCAAGTTATTAGTTGATGTAATTAGCGGTTAAGTTACTAACTTTTAGAATTTTATACAGCTGTTTGAGGTGAAATGGGTGTGTCAAATAATTTTATTTAAGTTTTCAATCTATCTATCTATATCATCACGCCAGCTCCCTCGCGCGGTAGCCAGAAAGTACAGAGTTCCAACAGATTCTTTCCTTACATACCTCTCTGGCTTCCTCCACTCTCATAGTTCGTCTCATACACACTCACCGGTTACGGAGACTCTTGACTTACCCTTCAGATAAGACACGGTCTATTTGGTCATGGTAAGATAGGCTAGGTCTTCCCCGGTACCTACATTAAGTTTTCAAGCCCTTGTTAAATTTAGCATTGAATATACCCCTAGTTAAATACCCTGGTAATTTAAGAAATTGAACTATAAATGTAGAGTACTTTGAAAAATTGGAGACGATTTTAGGGAAGGCATTTATATGTATGTATCATAAATAACTCAAGACTTTAGATACCCCGAATAGTTAGATTCCTTGCAATACGAAAACCAAATTTGGATATTTCAAAGTTTTACCCTTTTTAAGCAATTCTATACCCCAATAATTCGTGTGTATTGAGTAACACGTAATGTAATTCATTTAAAAACTCCGTGTTGCTTTGAATCAAGAATAAAATTAATTTGTTATACCGCACTGAAGGAGTAAGAGCATTTTTTGCAAATTAAAAAAAAATGTAATTAACATTACAAAAATGTAAAATCAGTTCAGTTACAGATTTAGAACAAATTACTTCATTTATGGTACACCTCGTATATCTGTCCTTGAACAATAAAAATACTAAGAAAGAACGCAGTTCAATTACAGTAAAAATATTATGATAGTGTGCTTAAGTTGTACAATTTTCCAACATTATTTAAGTACTTGGCATCTTTCGTTGCCTCGCTGACCCTCGCCAGGAGCTTTTTTACCTACTCTGTGCATCTGTCTGGCAGTGTGCCTAGTATTTTTAAATTATGTAAAGCTTATGTATAATTAATTATATACCAAATTACATATTTCGTAACTTTGCAAAATTCCTGTCTATTTCGTTATCAAGAACACGTGCTGCTACGTTTAACTTTATAGTAATTTTTAACGTAAAAAGGATGGCATCACAACTTGATATCGTCACGCTAACATCAATTCGTTCATGCTAACCCCTTAGGCCAAGCAATTATACTTAATTATCCTTATGTATTGTAAAATAACAGCAATACGTCCGAAAATCCTCCATTCCGAATAAATTTGAGTATACCTGTAGTCATTGTCTGATTGCGCGGTGGCCGTGACCGCAGTGACCGCGCCAAATGAGCGGTCGAATCGGCGACCGCGGGTCGCAATTCCACGGGTAACTGCTGCGACCATTCATCAGTACTGAGGTCGACTATGAGTCTGATTGATGAGGAATCCTTAATCAACACAGGCACTTGGATTGAAGCGTAGAGCGATATTTTTATGGTGAGATGAAGACCTGCACGAACTGCATAAGTGAAGTATTAGTTATGAGAGCTTGCTTGAGTAAAATGTATGCTAGTTCACAAAGAAATAGTTTTATAGAAGAAAAACCTGCATAACAGGATCTGTATTGACAGTACAACATCCTTTCCCCGAAATCCTATCTTTATTTGCTATTAAGGAAATAAATTTAAGCTCGATACTGTTAAGGATCAATTTTGTTAAACAAACATTTGGAATATTTATGGTGTTCTAAATGATTCTATTCTGTCTCAATTTTGCTTCGCATTAAACAAGCTGAATAATACAAAACTGATAAATAACTTTTACTAGCTTAAAGGCACCCTTTGAAGAAGAATGTTTTACCTCGCCTCAGGACGGCACCTAGACATTCACACAAAACAATTTCATTCATACAAAACATTATAAACATCATGTTCTAAGAATACATTCTCTTAAACATTATGTCATGTATATTGGGTACGTTTATTTCTTACACTAGTTATTAAGAAATGGTAGTAGTTGCAATATAAATGAACTGTCATGGTGCCCCTACTCTCAGCACTAACCAGCTCGAGTGCGGTCGACATCATTCAACAATCGACAGCGAGCATCGCATCGCCAATCGAATTACCGCTACTATAGAGATAAACTCAATATGCATTCATGTTTAGCTTCACTGCTCTATTAGCTAATTTGTTTTATGCGTGCGGCTAAGTTTTCAAATAATGTTAACTTTATTTGAACACGATATTAAAAACAAAACCATAAGTAAACAGAGTTGTTTATTCATTCCAAAAATGTATTTTTCAAACCGAACAGACGAGACTGTAATTCAAGAATAAATGTGCCTCTTACTTTTCAATAATGTAATATACTATGTACAAACTCATTGCGTGGTTTCAATTGGATTTGTTGTAGTTTGGAATTTCGCAATACTTTTCGGAGGTGACACTACCTCTGAAAAGTCAACGAAATGCCAATAAATATTGCCAAATCTCAACATTACAATTACCTACGATACCAAAACTTATTTGGATTTCCTTAAAGTTGTGTACTGCTAACTAAATTCAATAAAATCGCACAGAAAGTTGTTCCCAATCATATATTTTAAGAATATATATTCCTAAGTATGAATATTGCCAATTTCCTGTGTTGTATCTTGATGCGGTCGCAAAAAGTTTTTTTTATATGGCTTCTTCACGCTCTCAAATTGCAATATTATAGTTAAAAAATTTCACCACTATCAACACCCGACTCGATGGTCTAGTGGGGTTTGAATCTTAGATCAACAAAGTGTTGTTCCTAGTAACCGCCCGAAATCTTGATTTGTTCCCGGTATAAATGTAATATATACGTAATAACATTGGGTCCGAGCAGTATAGACAAAGTATAACTCGCACCACTACCACCTTTTATTAGGGAATTTACACATGAATATATTTATAATAATCCTACACTCGGGGCAATTACAACTTCCTACAAAATATTCCAGATGCGGACACATGTTTTGATGCGAACTGTATTATGAGAAAAAATGTTAATGAACTTAAACGAGCATGTGATAGTATAATTTTTAAATCCAATTAGACCTCTTTCTAGATATTTATAACATCATTATTATTTAATTTATTTAAGACATTATTCTTGTAATTTAACTATGTATGACGCGACATATAAGCGCTTTGGTTTTAACTGTAGGTTTATTTGTCATGAATTGATAAATAAATAAATAAATACATTTAAGTTTACCACCACTCTTGCTTAGAGAATATAGTTTTACTTTAACTTGCTAGTAATATAACACCAAGCCACAACAACGAAACTATCGCAATACAATTACAGCTCCATAGCGTATAGAATCCCATTTACTCCAAAGTTATTAGCTAATACACACCGCGAGCCGCGGGCGGGCGGCGCCGGGTGTAATTGCCGTTTAATTGACATCGCTGCAAATATCAACTGTAACTGAACTGGGCCCTTTTTCGCTATGACTAATTTAACACGTGACGTGGCCCATTACGACGACTTTGTGAAATAATCATTTAATGGTGTGGCTTTTTTCTGGACTAAACCCGCCTCACATTCCCACCGCTGTAATTCCTGTAACCCGGAGTCCACTATGATCTCCTTAGATGATGCTGATGTTTGAGCCTTGGGGTATCACAGGGTGTACTTTAATTATCTTGGAACCCGCAATAGTTTAATAAAAAGAAAAACAGGAGGAATAGGCAAAAATGTAATTCCCCTTCCCCCCTTTGCAAAGAGGGAGATACAAAAATTGGCAGATGAGCCATAGAAAAGGAGACTACAACTAGGATAAGCCCAGTCATAAAGCACCACAGATACGAAAAAATCTTAGTAGTGCGCCTTATGTTTGATTTCAGTAATAGGTATACCATAAACGCTTAAACGCACGGAAACTATCTCTAGTTTCTGCAAGGTCCGTTTATTACCCCAGACGTATTTTGCGAACTGTCTTATAATGGTACGCTCGTATGTCAGAGACTGCACTCCCAAAGTGGCACTTCCTACTTTAGTGGCATACAGAATATCATTCCACGATCATTTCACGAATTTACGGTAACGTGTCACGTTTAGTCGTAGCGAATAAGGTCCTTGGTTTAATCTCGACTCGGCCGGAACTTTAATATCGGCGCACGGGGAACAAACCGCCTCGCGAGCAGATACAGCCGGCGATATTGGACGCCTCTAGGTTCGAACTATTCTGTCCCCGGAGCACAATATTATTGCCGCGATTTCAGTCATATCTGTATAGAAATTGGTTTCTATTACAATAGCTAATATCTGTTTCTAAAATAGCAATACAAGTTGAATCAGATTTTATAACTTGCTTTAAGGTCGATGGGAAACATTGCAAAAAATATTTCTGGTTCGGAAATTTTTATAACAGTCAGAATACTTTTATTTTTTATCCATGAAATCCATTAAAGTAATTATAAATTGTTAGAAAAGTAGCAAAGATACTACCATCACTTCGGAATGTTATTCCTCTGAAGAAGGCAAAAAAAAACCTAAACGGCTATTCATTTTAAATGAAAAAATTATATTTTTCCATCTATATTTTGTTGTGGGATATGGGAGAACAATGTAGACTACATATAGGACAATGTAGTCTACATTGTTTCCCCATTTCTCTTCAGCCTTAGGTCTTTTAGGTACGTCTAAGGTAAATTAACAAAATTAACTTTTTAGAGAATTTCGGAATATACTATAGGTATTTTCTATTTTAGAATTCTCCTTTTAATTTTTTTCAGTTTTTTACACACCGTCACGCCAATATTCCCCAAGCGGGGGCGGCAGAGGTGTACTGAGTACACTCACGTTTCGCTGACGATGTTAGGTTCCATGTAATAGGGCGCGAGCCTATTGCCATATACCGAGTACAATTCCAGACTCCGGAATCGTACTGGGAAGTTTTCGTCAGAAAAACTACAATTGTCCGACCTAGGATTTGAACCCAGGACCTCGTGATCACAAAGCGATGCGCTTTGCTTTGCAGACCAACGAGGCAGTCAGTTTTTTACACAAAGAAAAAACTGGCCAATAAATAACCCAAATTACAATGTATATTTATTTTACTCCTTTCAATATCACATCAGAGCTGTAACAAATTATGAATCAGTGGATCAGTTAACTTAAACTAAAGTACGAATTTATCTTCGCTTGAACTCGTATCTTTCATAAAAGCAGTGAGCGAACCGGTTTCATAATAATTTAATTGGAGTCCACACAAACGCGGTTGTCATCCGAATGCGGGCTTAATGAACAATTTCTATTGAAACTATAATACCGGGGACAAAACGCCACAATGAGAGAATAATGTTTAGAGAAAATGTTCTATTTCCCTCCGGTTGGCGAACGCCGGGTCATCTGGCTAATTACCCTATGCTAATGCACATAATATTTGTTAATGGCGATACGCTGAACAAAGCAGGTATTAAGCAGGTTCATTTGAAATATCAGATAATACTGAAGCAATTTAAATGGAAATGTGACTCTGTTGAGATATTTTGTCTTGAAAATACTTTCCAGCACGTTCCGTCCCGAAGCGATAGTGTATTGTATTAAGTAGGTATATATTTTATGTTATTTCTTTTGAAAAATGAGTTAAAAGTACTGCCATTTGAATGTTTAATTTTATGTGGGTACAGGTGCACATTAAGTTCTCAAACCACATCAGACACAAAACACATTTTAAATTAGTGTTGTGTATATGGTAGCATGGAGGGTGGTCCATACCCCTGGTGATATGTAGAGTATAAAACAAAACCGCCGAATACCACTGAAACCCAAGACCAAGTGAATTCCATAACAAATAAAATGCAATAAACACCTACTACAACTCAAACAAAAACACTATCATTTCAGTGCAAAATGTTTCAACGCGACCCCCGTAAAGTTCGTACTCCATGACAATAGAGGCGGCATCAATCTAAACAGTTATTTCCAGCACGATAGTTCCATCCGATTGTTCTAAAAAAAGCTTCATACGCGATATCATCTACCCGGAGTCGGCGCGGCGGATCGACCCGGTTGGAGTTCAGAAAGTTTAATGGCATTATTATATGCGGACCACTTCGCCGATGGGTATCACGCTACGTGATGCCAGACCGTGAAATACGGGTTCTCTGCAATTGTAAAGGTAGTTTATATATTTTAATTTAGCGCTGTGGTTAAGAGCTTAGGTCGCTCCACCTACTGTGTTTAATAGTCGCGGGTTCGATTCCCGCACGGGACAAATCTTTGTGTGATCCACAATTATTTGTTCCGGTCTGGGTATTTGTGTGTGAATTTTCATGTTTGTAAACGCACCCACGATACAGGAATAAATCCTAGTGTGGGGCTACGTTTTTTTAAGAAAAAACAAACAGAAAAAAAAAAAAACGTTTGTGCTGTCTTGGCGTTTTAGTGTGTTCGTGTGTGTATGTGAATGATCTACGCTGTTGGCCGCGGGGCCTTTACAGCATCACCGGACAATCACCATTTTTAGTTTCAAAAGGAGTAAGAATAAAATAAAAAGGTAAAACCTACATCGTCAAATGACAACGTTTATAAAATTAAGTCCTTAAAACTTGTATGTATTTCCCCTTGCAAATGTATACGTTATAAACATTCGGCTACTAGGATTTGGGCAGTGAGGAAATTGAATCAAGCATTAACGAACCTCGCACGAACACACGAAAATCTTTTCATGAGAACATATTTTCCAACAAACACCGTACATCGTTATAGCGTCATCGAACAAATCGTGGCCGCTTACGAAGTAATACGTATCTAAAAGCGAACATCCTTATTTATATTCAGGGGATAAACGACGTAAACAAGTTCGCAGATGAACAACGAAACAGGTAACAACGAAATTCTCTATGGAAATGCAATTATAATGTGAGATAAGTGGCTCGTAATCTTGCTTCTAATCTGGCAATTTATTAGTGTGGAATCGTCCATCCACGCTCACCCGGGCCGGGGGGCGGGTGGTGGGCGGCCGGGCCGGTCAAACGTGCGATTGGAGTGTTAACGCTTCTGAGATCCACCCGATCGACACTGAATCAATGAAGCGAAGGAATACGTCCATATCTATTCATGAATGTATAGCCTCACATCAAATATGTATAGGTTTCAGTATAAGAAAAGAATAATTTATTGGATCTAGGTTTGCGATTTGTGCCAAAATATTTTTTGTTATAAGAAATTGAATTTTTACTGCTATATATGTGTTAATGTAAGATTTTTTCTTAGTTAGTAGTTCTTTGAAAAAAGACTGGCACTAATAATGATTTAAGTTCTTAACTGTGTGACTCTGGCTAGAACCGTCCTGACTGCAACTGCTTGGTGTAAAATGATACTGACTTTCGTACTGACATGTTTATTCAATGCGATGATAAATCTGCTTGAATGCCCTGCGACGACTGATTGACACAATAATGGTGCCTCATACAAAATAGTGCGTCCTCATCAAATGTATCCTTGCAATATTTTTACATCATCATATTATATTGCAGCCGATGCCTTGTAATAAAGTTTTGGTCGACATTTAATTTAATCATAGAATCGTAGCAGTGAAATTATATAACAAAAGGTTTTTATATACTCAAGTGATGTTGTGAAATAAATTTAAAACATCGTATAGGCAAATTCAGAAATAATTTACGTCTTGACAAAAAAGTACATTCTAAAAAGATCAACTGATAGTTGTTTAATTGTGCCGTTTTCAGCTTAACTTGTTTATGTATAATAATATCGAATATTTGGAGACGTGAGTTTTATCATATTAAGACTTGTAAAGTCTTCACTCGAAAAGTAAACTTACGAAGTCTCATGTCCCTCTTCGCGTAAAAACAGTTTAACACGCAATATACCTGCAAACAATTATTAACCGTCTATAAATTGGCAATGTAATACCTCTAATGAGAGAAATTAGCGGGGATATTAATCAATAATGATGATTGTTAAGGATCGATGCCAATTTAAGGACGCGGGCGATGTACGAGATGCATCGACGTGGTCCGCAAGACTTAACGGTAATTCAAGGACACGAGCGGTTTACGAGATGCATCGGCGTGATCCGCAAGACTTGGGGCCCATACGAGATATGCGCTGAAGGTCATACTACTCATAGGTTTCACCCATGAGGTGCTCCTGTGCAGTTCACATTTCTACAATGGTAAGAATCTAAAATGTTACCCAACATACATACCTTAAACAGTAAATACAAAGACTATTGCTATAAAGTATAAGCAATTTGTGATATTATATCTCCTAAAGGAGACTTTCTGAAAGGGTAACTAAAGGGACATTGTTTATGAATTTATGAATAACAATACATTATTAATAACTTAAGCCACTCATTTGCAGAAACATAATGTTTTGCATTGATTTCATTATTAGACATACTTGTATAATAATCCTGAAATAGCCCAAAGTGGAGCTTATTACACAAAGAATTGTGCAATATTATGAGTACTTGTATTAAAAAAGGTAAACCTTGCAATATTTATCCCTGAACAGGGTTTATAAATAGATGAGCCAAAGTAATCTCTACTTATAACAATGCCTGTTATAACTGACAAGCAACAGAATTGTGGAAATATTCCAAATATAATATCTCAGCCTACCGATGCTGAGACAGGCAAGTTGTACAATAATTTGTGTTACACACATACATCCTTTAAACATAATATAAAATACCTGGTCTATCCAGTTAACATAAAACTAATAATTATTAATATTATCAGCCCAGACCCCTTGCAGGGTAGCCAGGGAAGATGAGTCCTAACAATACAGTCATGAAACATTGATTGGGATAAGAACCTTTGTGGTCAGCAGTATAAATTTTGTATTAAATAAGTTTTAATATAGTGGAGTACCAAGATGGAATTATAACTATCTATTCATAAGCAGTAGTTTAAATTTCAAGAAACCAACAGTGTTGTAACCAATATAGAACAACAATCCTCATCCGGTGTGTAAAAATATTAACCCACAGTGTACCTATCGGCCTACCAAAAACAAATCACAATGGACATTGGGAGTCTCCTACCAGAGAATGTGAGGTAAGAAAAGCTTGCTAGGCTTTTCACATAAAGGCTTGTTTTGTTTTTTTTATGTTACTGAAAAAATCAATTAAACATTCAGGAATACAACATGGCTGTTACAAATAAACCATAATATTGGAGGCTAAAGGTATTCACTGACTTTGGTATGTAACAATGTATCTATGACACTAATAAAAATGTGTGTCTGTCTGCCTTCAACGGCAAACATAACTTTATGGGTTTTGTGCAAATACTGCAAGTAATCCAGACAAGTGAAGGTTAAAAAAAAATCTGGTCCTACATATATTTAACATTATGTATAGAAACATTATTATTAGAAACATAATTTTTAATAATTGATATACAATTTATAGCCATTCTCATTAGAATTTAATTAAAGACGGATGATCACAACTGTGCTATAATCCTTATCCCACAAAGAAACTCAATGCTAATAATAGACATTAGAGTCATATTAAATATACTAATAAAAAATTTATTAGGAGCTATTCAGCTTTCTATTGGGTAATGAATCCAATGGTTTTGGTTTTTGGTTACGTCTTGCATCATTTATAGTGTAATTAATACATTAGAAATTTGAGACACACAGAGGAAAGATTATACATCAATTCATGAATTGAAGAATTAGATGTTTTTATTGTACTTTTTCTTATCATATAGTTAATGTACATAGCACATTAACTATATGATCTCGCCCCCCCCGCGCCCCTCCCCCATTTTTGGGTTTGGAACGAAGGGCAGTGCTGATGTGTGGTAACCTAATTTAACCTGCCCCACTGTTAAACTATACTACTACTATTATTATATATTCCGAAACTATCCCGGAATCATTTCCATGTCCTGAGTGGCCACCTAAATATTTATGTATCACTTAACAATTCGTTCTTGCGCAATAACGCCCGCGAACATTCATTTTTGGCAATACGATCGGGCCACCCCTGACCAGTTATATTACTGATGAAAATTACACTCAAATTTAGTAATGACTTAAGTAGCGAATAAGTCACAGGCAACTAGACCAAACCACGGACTATAACTTTATGATATTGGGAATCCTATTCATAACTTAACTTTTTCATACCCTTAAATGCCACACTTCCTCTGCTTCTTTGTATGTGGTTGTTTTTTATAAGTAGCAACTGTAATGAGTAACTTTCTAGTTAGTTCTAGATTTCCAACCGTGAGAATTGAGTGTCACTTAACTTATACACATGTATAAGTTAAGTGACACTCAATTCTCACGTACCTACGTATCATTCATATTTCATTTAATATCATAATAATATTTTTGCGCCCTCGCCTACCCACTTGGGATCTGGCGTGGTCTTATAATAAATAAATAATATCAACTTCCGTAAGACTAAGGTTATTGCTGATACCTAATATTTATCATACCTGTGATAAAAATATACTTTTGATTATTCTTGTTTAAGATAATCTATACTTTTAAATATTGTAACTCAATATTTCATCAACTATAGCATGTCAACCTAATATCGTAAAATTTTTAAATAGGTATTATTATTAAGTCATTTGCATGACTTTATTTTCTTTTTATATATAGATACATTAATAAGATACATGTAACATGTGAATGTAATAATTTAAATGTAACAATATGAACAATGCAAATTTTTTGTATGACATTTCCAATTCAATATTTTTACACTGAACCACCTTCAAATAAATTACAGCATGTATAGTGCTCTAAAACCACCTGTTTCCATAATAGTAGCAGGTGGTGTTTGTGTCATATCTCCGATATCCTAACTGTACCAGAAACATCACTGGTGCTCAATATAAATGTGCACATTCAAAACTAAACACAAACCTATTTTTTATAGTTATTAATTACTTGAATAATTTTATTTGATTATATATTATTTATTGATTATCATATTATCAAACAAAAGTACAATAAAAACATCTAATTCTGATGTGAGGAATAGCTCTAGATAAGGACATTAGTACAAAGGCCTCTAGTACAAAAATGTTAAATTTTGGTATATGTACATCTTTAAAGATTATAAATATAACTAACATTAAATATAACCGAACTTTGACATAAAGGAAAATACTTTATCATAAATTAAATAAGTAATTATAGCAAAGCATCCTTATAATCACCAATATAATTTGCAGCCTTTGTCTGGTACTGTACTCAAAAAAGAGATTATTTGATGAAAAAAACAAATAAAAAAATAAAAGAAAAATAAAATAAAATAAAAGCCCCACTTGGAAGACACTTTAGTGGGGAAACAGGTTTCCCTGTCTTATTTGTCTTATATTGTTATAGATTGGGTACTAATATAGTTTGTTTCCAGATCTAGTACACAGTAAGAGTTTTCTATCGATCTCTATCTATATCGTCACGCCAGACCCCTTGCGGGGTAGGCGGGAGGGTGCGGGGTTCCAACAGGTTCTTTACTTACTGGCTTCCTCCACTCTCATAGTTCGTTTCGGAAGGGTTTTCTATGATACAAGAATTATTATAAAGGGATTAATTTCATATAAACAAAGTTCTGGATCGGTAATTGCTCAACTCTCGTTATATAAAGAGACATCTATAAAAAAAATCTATATATAGAAGACATAACAGATAGAGAATGCACTGATATCTGATAAGTAATGATTGATTATTATTACCCGGTAGTGATGAGTTATGGACAACAGGTGTGCTATAACAGGTGCTTTAAAGAATTTTGTTGGGATGGATCTACGCTATATAACATAACATGTTATAGAATTTGATTAAATAAATTTATTTTGAATAAGTTAGGCAGACTGGTTCTAAGAAACAATATATGTGTATATATACTCGTCTTTATATATATATATATCTATGTATCTATCTATCTATATCATCACGCCAGCTCCCTCGCGGGGTAGGCAGAGAGTACAGAGTTCCAACAGGTTCTTTCCTTACATACCTCTCTCGCTTCCTCCACTCTCATAGTTCGTCTCATACACACTCGCCGGTTACGGAGACTCTTGACTTGCCCTTCAGCTAAGACACGGTCTATTTGGTCATGGTAAGATAGTCTAGGTCTTCCCCGGCACCTACATCCTTCCACTTTCGCATTGTATATCTGTTTTGTCATTCTTTCTTCGGGCATCCTTTCTATATGCCCGAACCAACGGAGCATACCCTTTCTCATCTTTACACCGATACTATCTTTCATACCTACTTGCTTTCTTACTACGCTGTTGCGAATACGGTCGGTCAGCGTGACTCCGCACATCTTCCGCAGAGATCGCATTTCGACCGCATTTATCCTGCTTTCGTTCTCCTTCTTACATACCCAACTCTCACTGCCATATAACAGCGTTGGGACAAGCACTCCGTTATGCATGGCCAGCTGCGCCTTTTGGCTTAAGTGCCGGCTCCCAAGTAGCCTTCCCATCGCACCATTCACTCCATTACCTGCATTCACTCTTCTCTCTATATCAGCGGTGTATTTCCCATCCTTACTGAAGGCGCATCCAAGATATACAAACTCATTCACTTGCTCCAGCACATCGTTACCAATCACAATCCTTGCATTCGTTCTGGTTTCTTCCCGTTCAAAGACCATAATTTTGGTTTTCTTCACATTCAAATGTAAGCCATTGTTCATGCAGTCGTCTCTCATAACTGTGACTAGTGTTTGCAGATCAGTGGCTGTTGGCGCTATCAAAACCGCGTCATCTGCATACAATAGGTGGTTTATCACTAGATCACCCATTTTTACCCCTTCAGTCATCGCATTCAGTCTTTGAAGACTTTTATCCAGATACACTATAAACAGTCTAGCGGACAACACGCAACCCTGCCTGACGCCGATTTTAACGTCAAACCAAGGTGACATGTTACCACCCACCCGTACGCATGCCTTGCTGTCCACGTAGGTGGACTGGACGGCTCGCAACAGGGTGCCGTTTATACCATACTCTGGCAAAATGTCCCAAAGTCTCTTTCGCACGACTCTATCAAACGCCTTCTCCAGGTCCACAAAACCACAGAAAACCTTCCGGCCTACTGCCAGATGCTTTTCTACGATGTTGCGGAGGGAGAAAACTTGATCCGAACATCCTCTTCCTGACCTGAAACCTCCCTGTGCCTCACACAACACTCCATCGGACTTCTCGCGCATTCTCCGTTCAATAATTTTACCATACACCTTAGCTTCCAAGCTGATAAAACTGATGGCCCTGTAATTGGCGCAGTCATATTGTGAGCCCTTGCCTTTATACAAGGGTACTATGACTGCGCGGCGCCAATCTGTAGGGACTCTACCGGTCTTCCAGCAAAGATTTGCGAGGACCCAAAAAGCGTCCCGGGCGCAAGTTCCACCATATTTAATCATCTCGGCAGATATCATGTCTATTCCCGCAGCTTTACCATTTTTCATACTTCGTATCGCCCATTCAACTTCTTCCATAGTGATGTCCTCTGTGGATTCTGGTGCCGCAAACTCGCCTCTGGACTCGTCTGTGGCACCAGCATCCGGGGCATTCTCATACATTTCTCCAAAGTATTCACTCCACCGGTTTAGCAAAGCTTGTGTGTCTGCAAGAATATCACCATCCTTAGATTTTATCTTTTCCATTCTGGAGCCTGACGAATCACCTCGAGCCTTTCTCACCTTGCTCCAAAAGAGTTTGGTGTTATTCTCGAAGTTCTTCGTCAGCCTCTCCTCCTCAATCACACTAGCTCTTTCACGCTTTTCTTTCACTAAGGTTTTGGTGGCATTCTTGCATTGCCGGTATATTTCTTTCTTCATCTCCGTCATACTGTCATTTAGATTCAAAGAAGAGGCATAGTCCTGCCACGCTTTCTTCTTACTTTCTACAGAGCTTTTTAACTCTGCGTCCCACCATGCATCCCCTTTTGCTGTGCTATGCTTCTTTGAGCAGCCACATACTTCTTTCGCTGATTCTACCAAACTCTCTTTCAGACAATTCCAGCATTCATCTATGTTTGAGTCCGAAGAACCAGCTGTCAAAAGCTTGTCCCGGACTCTGTCTTTATACGTTCTTCTCACGCTCTCATCTTGCAACCTTTCAACCTTGATTCTTTCAAGGCCTCCGAAGGGGATACGCTCTCGCCAGTGCCTCCACTTCCTGAACAAACCACTAAACCGAGCAATTACGAGATAGTGGTCCGATTCAAGAGTGGGGCCTCTATATGCACGGGTATCTTGAAGTTTACTTCGGAGACGGTTATCTACCAGGATCAAATCTATCATGCTTTTCTGTTCATTTCTTCTCCACGTATACATATGAATATCCTTGTGTTGGAATATTGTATTGGACACAAGGAGACCTCTTTCCAAACACACATCTACAATAAGCTTACCTGCATCATTCACTCTCTTATCACCATAAGGACCCAGAGCAGCGTCGCAAGTTTGCCGCCTGGTTCCCACCCATCCGTTCAGGTCGCCACACAAAATCACCTTTTCATTCGCATCAGCCAGATCCAGAACTTCCCTGACATTATCCCAAAACTTCTCCAGGTCCGGGGGTGTCGACGAGCTTACAGGAGCGTAGGCTCCAACCAAAAACACTCTAGTGACACCTAGTTTCAAGCGGACCCAGAGAAGTCTCGCATCATGCAGGCCATAATCTCTCACTCCAGAGGCCAGGCGACGGGACAACAAGATCCCCACTCCCATGCTGGCACGATCGCTCTGTGGCACTCCAGACCACAGAGCCATCATGCCGTCAGAGAGATCACAGGCTTCACTGCCCCTTCGCTTAGTCTCTGTTACACACAGAGCATCCAGACGTCTCTCTTTCATTACATCAATCACCTCATGCATCTTATCTTCCATACCACCTCTTACATTCCAGGTGCCTATTCGGCACTCTGCACCCCACGACTCGCCAGTTCGGGCCCGGCGTGATGGGTGGCGGCCCCCATCGCCGCTTCTGCCTATGTTCGTACCAACGGGGGCGGGCCGGTACGCGTCGCCTCGGGGGGACGCCCTAGCCCGCACTGCGGTACGTCTTCGGTCCAAGATTGCAGCCGTAGCGGCTGGCAGGGGTCGCGACGAGCACGCTCTTGGACAGACCCCCAAATATATATATATATATATATATATATATATTTATATATATATATATATATATATATATATATATATATATATATATATATATATATGTTGTATTTGTGTTGTATAGCAATGCAAACAACGGGAATGTGTTATACAAATGTACTCATGACATATTATGTTTTAGAGCTCACGCTTAAAAATGACATTCATGTGGTATACTTCAACTTTACCCTTATAGCTCTAAACAGCTGCATGTTTATATCGAGAACGAAGGACACAGTATAATAAGTGATCAAACGAACTTACCTGAAGTGAAGTTCGATTATTATTATACGAAATCCTTCGTTCGAAGATATAAGTAAGTTGGTAAAGTTGAAATGTACTACTTCTAAAAGGAATGGTCGCAGCGGTTATGTCCACAGATACAATAGAGGAGGCGTTGACGTTTCTAAAAAACTTAGCGGATTGCCAAGCGAGTAGAGAGACCTGCATGTTTATATCTTCGAACGAAGGACTTCGTATAATAATGATCGAACTTCACTTCAGGTAAGTTCGTTTGATCACTTATTATACCTAAGGCCTACCTTAATACATTCTTAATATACTTTTTTCCAATAAAAAGGGTTGGTGAAAAGTATACACAAGTTCCAAATAAAAATATCAGATAAAAGAAGTGCATATTAATAACTAAATTAAGATACTAGACTACACAAAAACATCTTCAAAGTTGCAACTACCGAGTTAAGAAAGTCAGAAACAACACTTTTGGCAACACGGAAAGTGTTTTTGTAGAATTGAGGAGAACCTTAATTAGTGGGCAATAAAAGCTATTTATCAGCCGGTCATTCTCTTTTCTCAAGCTGTAATCATAAAAAAATATACAGTGGTTAAGGTACAGATTTAGCAAATTTCCTCTGTCTGAGTAGGTTGCATAAGTGCAGGGAATTGATCGGTTGAGTACACCAGGTGAGCAAGCGCCGCGCACAAAGGATTGCGATGACCGCACAAAGCACACCCAGCCTGTGCCACATCAAGGGTTCGCCAAACATTCTGCGCGCTTATAGCAGTGTATAACTACTTGTTATTAGCTTATGGAGTATAATCGGGTCATGTTTCGTCCGTCAAAGGCAAAATATATTTAGCTATCTGAGCCGAAGACCGGGCTTACTGGCGTGTATTGGAAGAGGAGCGTCCAGCAGTGGACTTGTTGGTTTATTACGAAGATTAGCAACAGCGTAGTAAGAGAGGATGTAGTTGTAAAAGTATCAGTGTAAAGATGAGAAAGGGTATGCTCTGTGTTCCTTAACAACTCCAACATTGTTGAAAAGATTGATGAAACAGATTACAATCCGAAAAGGGAAAATTTAAGTACCGTAACCAAACAGTCCGTGGTTTATCTCTGAAACGAGTCAAGAGTCTCCATTACCGGCGATAATTAATAAGACAAATTATTAGACTGGATGACGGAATAGAGATCTGTCAGGAAAGAACCTGTTGGAACTCTATACTCGCTGCTTATCTTGCAAGGGAACTGGCGTAGGAACATGGTTACCAAAAGGTATGATACCACAATCAATACCCAACTCAGCAGGTAAAGCCAACCTTAGTGAGAGGTCTACAACGGCAAAGCAAATGCGGTCAATATACCAGCAGACCGGCCATTGATTGTGTCAATCGCAACGGCCAGGGACGTTATTCGCTATAACTAAATAAACACGTACCTCGACCCGTTACAATGACTTCGTAAAATTATCGTTTAATGGTACTTGAGCTGCATACAGAATACGATTCCACGAACATTTCACTAAGTTATCGTAACGTGTTGCACTTAGTTATAATAAATAAGACTCCAGAGCGAACCGCACGATCCGATCACGGCCCGGACTGGAACTTAGCTATGTTTGTGTTATGTGCACTCTCACTAATTTCCACAGGAATTTGCAGATACAGGTGGTTACCTACAGCAGATATTATTGGATTAAAAATGCTTTACGGTCTCGTAGAATTAAACTAACACACGTAGAATTACAGATGGTAGTACCCGGTGCGAGTAAATGAACTTCTTGGGTGGAATACACGCACGAGGCACAAAAAATATGTTGCATGTACGATTAAAATGTATCAACCATAGAAGAGGTGTGTATACTTTTGTCTTTGTTACTTTTATGACGATTCACAATTACTATAATAGTTTACATGAATTATAAAATATCCTGACTCTGATTCCGGCAAGCCTTCAAATACCATTACATTTCTTGGGTCTACAACGCATAGCTCTTCCCACCTATTTCGGTTATAACAGACGTAATAGTTATAGATTACCTACCTTCTCCATGGTCCCAACATTGCTGCAGCGTCATAAGTATTTAGTATTTCATCGACGACTTAAAAGTACTCTAATCGTTTAGGTAAGGGGTCGCTGGTCGATCACATACTATCAAAAACCTGTATTGATAATATATTAATAGCTATTACGGCACTATTTTCTATAATCCACTCCATGCACTACTATGTAATGGAAACCATATGCCTAGTTTTCTAATAAAATACGTAAGTTCTTGCAAGGAGCAATATATAAAAGTTTATCTCGATAATGGCTTTTGCAAAGGACTAAGACTAGGTGCACTCCGAATGGCTCGTGGAAGATAGAGCAGAAACTTAAATGACATTTTATGACGGCTCTAAAGGCCAATCCAATTTCCCGCGGAACAAAAGGTCTTCTCCTTGTAATAATATTCATAAAAGATCGGAGCCGTATCCACTCGCAATAACTTTGTTTATATAACTTTGTTCTGGAGGATGCGCGCCCAAGCTATTCTTAATGTGCTTTCCGATCCTCGATGTATACTTTCTATTCTTCTCAATTAAATGTCTACAATTGTACACATGTAACGTATTAAAAAAGACTAATTAAGTTTGTTTAAATTAGAATATAGATCTAACGCTTCCAGAAAAACAAGTATTTGGGTCACAATTATATTAAGCGCCTATAATCATAATTATATATCATAAAATTATTGAATCTGTTTGTTTGTAAATAAATAGCATGATTCCTATACATTGAATCCTCCGTTTTCATCCCATCGTACTCTGGATTTCGCCCATTGGATTTCCCATCATAACTTGGATTTCAACCCTTGGATTTCATCTCACTTGCTCAGCTGGCATATATTATGCAATTTTTGTAAAATAATATTTTCAGCGTAAAACTTGAAAATAATAATCTAAAGAAATATAATGTACCTACACCAAAAATAAACGGAAAGCTAGCATAGAAATTTTGTAGAAAGTTCTCATAAATAACGACAAACAGTGCCGCTTGAAGTTCTACGCCCACCGTTTAAATGCGAATGTAATCATTCGATGCGTTCACAGAACTATGCAGAAAGTGTGGACAATTGCATAATGTAAATACGGTATCATGTGTATCGGATGCACTATCGCTCAGAGCGGTAATTGTTGGCCCGGGTGCGACGGCAGTTTGATTTGCGGTGTCGATCGCCGCGTCTGATGTTGCAAGATATATTATGCCTCAAATATATTATACAAAGCTAAATGGGCTGTTTCCAGAATTTTCCTTAATGAATTAATTTGTGTTTGAAGCAGCTTGGTCAGCTAGTATGATGTTTAGGCTTATAGATAATGGTGAACTACACTCGGCTTTTATTATAGCTTGGGAGACTTTCTCTACAGCTCACGTCAAACGTGACGTATTAAAAGAAGAGAGTCAGTCGTTTGTATTATTTCAGACCGCCAAGAACGTTTTATAGGCGGTATGAAATAATACAAACGGATAAATTATGTGCATCTGAAACAAACTGAATCATGTCTGCCTCATTTTAAAAGATTAAAAATTCTATCGTTGCCATGTTTATTTATGAATGTTGTGTTTTTATAAAAACTAATTTAGATTTATTTACATTTCAAACTAGAGCGAGACACCAGGATAAACTTTGCTTGGTACCTTCAAAAACAAAATTATTACACAGCAGTGCATTTTGCATGGCCCCAAAAATTTATAATAAAATTCCGTCCACGATCCGCATAGTAAATAAAATACAAAGCTTTAAGAAGGCTCTTCGTAGCTTCTTGATTGATAAATGTTATTACACAATTCAAGAATATATGGAAGATAAACAATAACACTCCGATTTGTTCGACATAATTAGAATTTTTGACATATATATATAATGACATAATACATACCTAGCTTTTTATAAGTATTTTAGCGATATGAGTAACTTTGTATGCCTTTATGGCGGGACATAGAGATCTGTAACCCTATTATTAAATACCACTCACTTCTACCTATTGTTCACAAATAAAGACATTGAATTGAATTGAATTGAATTGAATTGAATTGAATTGAATCACAACAGCTTAATTTCGTGATAATAAAGCGGTTTGGCTCTATGGTGCAAATGATCGCCGGTTTGTACCAAATAAGCTTTAAAAACAATATTTTCGTAATTCGACCTCTTCTGGGGACCTCGTCCACTGTATTGGTTGTAGTTTTCCTATCGAAAACTTATCAGTAGCCATGCAAAGTCTGTGCCCGGTAAATTATGCGAGGCATAACATCATCAACAAAATTTGGCTGTACATAGAACACTTTTGCCATTTCTTCTTCGGGTAATATAGGCGTGACGATGCATTATTTAGTTTTAGTCCGACGATCGATGTATTTAAGAAGAAAGTTCAACATCCCGCGCAGCTATTTACATCTATCATGTCCTACTACGCGTAAACTCTGGACCACAAGTGTCGCGCACGAAGTGAATTCATAAGCCAAGCCCACGGGTGCCGCCGACACCCGAACTAGTTAGCGGGAAACAACGCGTAAGGACCCGACTCGTATTTACACTTTAATGCCCGTAGTAGTAGATAAATCACTAAGCATATAATATACATACAATAGTATACATGTTCAGAACAGAATATTCATAATGCTTAAAATAGGTTTCGACATCTTTCGAAAACTGTTCAAGAGATTGAGTCGATTATAGCATTTTTACCAGCTTTTGTTTAACTCACTATGTTCGAATGTCTGTCTATCTGTTTTTCTGGTTTATATCTCGTGATACATTTTTCATGCACTTGCGAGTATCCGACTGAGATTAAGTTCGGTGATAATGCAATAATATGGTATCATAGAGCTGGTCTGATGATGGAGTCGGAAGGTGGTCATAGGAACATGACTATGAACTATGCCATGTAACCCCCTCGTCGACTAAAGGCTTATTAGTAGTAAAAGTACTATACAACCATATAACATAATAAACGCAAGACCTGAATGTAGTTTGGTCAAAATCGGTAACTGAATTAATTCCAACAATTTTAATGTCCTTACATATATTTTTTAAATTTGTAAAAAATGCTTTTGACTGCCTCGTTGGTCTGGTGGTAAAGCGCATCGCTTTGTGATCACGAGGTCCTGGGTTCAAATCCTAGGTCGGACAAATGTAGTTTTTCTAACGAAAAATTCCCAGTATGAGTCCGGAGTCTGGAATTGTGCCCGGTATATGGCAATAGGCTCGCCCCCTATTACATGGGACTCAACATCGTCGGCGAAACGTGGGTGTACTCAGTACACCTCTGCCACCCTCTCTGGGAAATATAGGCGTGACGGTGTAAAAAATACTTTTACTTTTTCAGTGCACTATAAAAATCTAAATTTATTCTTGATTCATAGCAATAGGGAGATTTCAAATGCACTCCTAAAACGTATTTCTCAAAACGCACACATACACGTACAAGTTTCGTTGTTAATTGGGGTATAAAAGTGCTAAAAAAAAGGGTTAAACTCTTTAAATTTGGAAATTTGGTTTTCGTTTTGAATTTATGAAGCAATTCTCTAATCGGGGTGTCTGAGGTCTTGCGTTATTTAAGTTACACGTTGTAGAATCAGATTGTGTTTAGGGTCTGATGATGAAACCGAAAGGATGAATGGAACCACCCAACTATTCAATATAACCCTGCCTTGTTTGTGTTGTTTGAATTTGTCTTGACGCGCACTTTAGACTCGGATGGTGTCCAAGGTCTGATGACGGAGCCGGAGCTATAAAAGCTTGTTTTAAAAAGGTCTTTATAAATTAAAATTATCATTTTGAATTAAACATGACATGTTTTCGATTTTGTGACGGTTTATTTTGTTTTTGATGTTTAAGTTTTTTCACGGTACTTATCACGAGAGGGTCCTGAAGAAAAATATTTTTTTTATTTCAAAAACAAATATCACACGATTTATGTTCCTTCACCGTAACAGCAAGTAGCAACACACGAGTTGAAGGGAAACTAATATTATACCCTGGAAAATTGGCTTAGTATATTTTGACTAGATCTTATGTTTGAAATATGACAAAAAATACAATCAAAAATCTTATTTCTAGAAGCAAATTGCATTTTGCTCTGATATTTTACGTAAAAATAAAAATATGGAATAAAGTCGGAAGCAGTGCCTCTGCCACGAAGTCGATAAAGGGGTGGCTCGCGCCGGCCCGCCGGGGCATACAGATGTTTTGTTACTTGCTTTCTGTAAATACTTTCTAAAGCAAAGGATTATGCATACTTTTTCCTCTTTTGAAAATTTGATTACCTACTCAGAGTTTTGCCTTTATGAAATATAAACATGTGAGTTGTAAAAATAAAATGTCCATTGACCTCATTTGAGTATTGATATCAGCGTACTCGGTCCCGTGTTTCGACGATCCGTTTCGTCACCGGTCCCACTTGTAGGCAAAGGTCTTTTCTCATAATTTGAGGTAAAAGAGAATAATTGACTCCGCGGACCTAGTGGAAATTTATGAAGGCAAATAGGAATTATCTGCAGCTGTTACATGTACTTAATAAGCTTCCAACTTGTCTTAAGACTATCACATGAAGTCGTTACTGCAACCAACGGTTTAACGCGCCGAAACAAGACGCTCGGAAACTGCCATCCATTTCAGGCCGGCCTAACTAAATCCTAAATGATCAGTAAATATGCATCAGCTCAATATTTCCAGCTCCGGATTTCACTCACACAAACAATTCAGGCTTGTTAAATTAATTAATAAGTTTGCCAATCCCCTCCCGCCTTCACAGTGTGTCCCTCGTAGGCACACAGAACTCTACGTGATTCCATGTACGTGTATACAAAACACGCCTTTACATATCTACAAAATAAGTTGTAAAATACCACGGGTCGCAGAGTGGAAGCTCGGTACTCGTCATGCATTCGGTTTTACTATTTTAAAATGGAACAATAACTTTACAAGCACATTGGCAAAGAAAATAAAATTACAAAACGCAAGCTCAATAACGCGGGATCCGGGGAATATTGAATATCAGCAGTTATTGTGTCTCCGCGTACAATGTCTCGGATAGGGCAGTAATTGAGCGGTGCTCGTTGCGGGTGGAGCCACCGGGATTACGTCAATTTGTTTGAAGAATTGTTATTTACTATTCTGCATCACAAAATGGTTTATCTACGCAATTATTGCCTAAACTATTTGACTCTTTCACGGCCATTACTGCAAGGTCGCGCTATCAGTTAAGTACACAGAAAATAAAAACGCAAACAATAACTCGCAACAGGCCTTGCGGGATGTGCCAAGCTAGTGGGTTATATGTGAACAAAAGTTTGACATTTTAATTTAAAAAGAACTTTTTTAGAAGAAGATTAATAGATAGAGAACATGAGTATTTCGGCGAAGACGTATAGGGAACCACTTGAATAGCTTAGAACGGGACTGTGATACGTGATCATATTTGCGTAAGCCAAATATAAATCTGTGAGATCTAAATAGCAGATGTCAGCGTAATCGAGAATAGGGAGCAACAGCGATTATGCTAGAGCAATTTTAGTGGTAATCGGCAGAAAGTTTTGCAACCTTTTAAAGTAAAAGTAAAGTTTTCGACTGGTGACTTGCAGCTGACTAGCCCAACTTATACAGCGATCTATGGTTAAGTCCAAATTCTTAACATTTTCACTCTACGGAAACAAGCTTTTATAGCAAAAACACAACCAAGATATCTTGCTTTGTTAAGGAGTGCTTGTGGCTTCTTTCCATTCGTCATCAGACCCTGGACACCATCCGGGTCTAGAGTACTCGTCAAGATAAGTCCAACGAGCCCAAACACGGCTTCATCTTCTTGTTCTTCGTCTGAACGTGTTCCCGGTAGCATCCGTCCGCTTTCTTGCTTCTCCTTTTCCACTTCGCGCGGTCTTCGGCATCCTTTGTGGCGAGTCCATTGGCACGCATCCCTGACGACATCAAGCCAGCATTTCTTGGGTCTACCTCTTCTTCCGAGTCCCGGCGAAGGCGGCATGGTCAGGCACTTATTGCCCACGTAATTTGCCGGTTTCCTTAAGACGTGGCCGTACCATCGAAGACGGCTCTCTTGCATTTTATCTGCTATATCACGGACATGAAGGCAAATCCTTCCCCATCACAGTCGGGGTCCACCAAGGCTCGGTTCTCAGTCCTTATCTGTTCAGCGCGATATTAGATGAAGTTACGAACAGTATCAGAGATGCACATGAGCTGCCTCCGTGGCTGCTTATGTATGCTGACGATATCGCGCTGGTGGATGCGGACGGGGGGAGACTGGTGCGACGTGTAAATGCGTGGAAGGAGTCACTTTAGAACAGTGGTCTTAATATAAATGTGGCGAAGAGATCGCATAGGCGAAGACCAAGGCGAACGAACGGACCATTTTAAATACTTTAAATACTACCTTTCGGCTTCATCATCAGACCTTAAACACTATTTAGTTGTATAGTACATGTCAGTAACTATCCAACGAGCTTAAACACGAGGGGTAACCCCCTCGTTGTATATTTTACGTGTTCCAATGGCCACCTTCGAACTCCATAATCAGACCAGCTCCATGTTACCATATTATTGCATTGTCACCGAATTTACATACATATGCCAAATTTCAGCTCAGTTGGATACCAAAGTGTTTGAAAAATGGATCACAAGATTCGAACCGGAAAGACAGACAGACATACGCACATTTCAAGTTAAATAAAAGCTTGTAAAAATAGAGTTAGGATTCATGGAACTTAACCCATTCTTTTTGTAAATACACATGGTCAGTATTAGAATCTTCCTTCCCATTCAACATAATGAACCGATTTAATTATCCGTTTCTAGAGGTTCTCCGCGTGCGGCGTGATGGGAAGTGGCGCGGAGGCGAGGGGTGACAGCGCGCTGACCCGGACACAATGCGGTTCGCTCCGAATATTAATTTAGCCGCTCGAATGCACATGTGCGCTGTAAACGTGAATCATACCTCAATTTCGATAAAATCAAGTAAATAAAAAAATCAAACAAATCATTTTGTTTTCAAGAACTTACCTACAAAAAAAACAGTGAGTTTAAATAATATTGGATATAGTTAAAGTAACAACACACACCGTCACGCCTGTATTCCCCAAGCGGGGGTGTCAGAGGTATACTGAGTACACCCACGTTTCGCCGACGATGTTAGGTCCCATTTAATAGGGGGCGAGCCTATTGACATATACTGGGCACATTCTAGAATCCGGACTTGTACTGAGAAGTTTTCGTTAGAAAAACTACACTTGTTCGACCTAGGATTTGAACCCAGGACGTCGTGATCACAAAGCGATGCGCTTATATGCGCGATAGTTAAAGTATTATTAATAATAATGTAAGTTAAATTTTCGCTTGTAGTTTTCCAATATTCAAGGTCCGGGCAGACCTTTCCAGTAATAAATAATAATTCGCGTACCGTCTGCCTCGGCCTCGATTCATTAACGCTCAACTCAAGCAGCAAACTTAAATAAAACAGAAATTAACGTAAATAGAACCTGGATCGTTTTACCTTCTCTTGTGACAGGAATAATGAAACAGTTTAATTATCCACGTTTAGAGGCATCGTTGTCTCCTCTCCCTCCGAAGGAAGCGTCGTGGGGGACCCCGGGTGCAGCGGGGGCGGAGGCCGTGGCTGAAGCGTGGGGGCGCGGGCGTGAACTCGGACCCGGTACGGCTCGCTCCGGATGTGCTCCGGATATTACTTTCTCTGCCTCAACTTACATTGCATAGCACAGGCGGCTCCGACTGAATCAAGCGCAGACAACAAGGGTTAAAACTTTAGTAAGTTGGTTAAGACACGACTACTATGAAGGAGGAGGTTCTCAATTCGACTGTATGTTTTTTTTGAATGTATGTTACGCTATCATTCCGCCAATTATGAATCGATTTTGATGATTCTTTTTACATTGGGTTCAGTATAGCTCCGAGATGATCTCATTTTAATTTCATTGGTATTGGACCTTGGACTTGGAAGATACAACAGGGAACTCCTTAACGACAAACAATACGAATGCTTTGATTAAGATATTACGTCAATCCTATAGGTACCCTGCCAAAAAACTTATCAGAATATTAACCGAGTTCAAAAAATGGGGAGGTCGACAATTCTTCTGTTTTTTTATAACGTCTTATTAATGAACTGATTTTGATGATTATTTTTGCGTTGGGTTAAGTATAGTTTCGAGGTGGTCCCATTTTAATGAAATCGGTATTGAACATTGGGCTTTGAAGATACATCAGGGGACTCCTTAACGGCAAACAGCACGAATGTATAGATTCCGTTATTATGGTTATTATATCAATCCTGTAGGTACCTCGCTGTACAACTCAGCAAAATAATATGATATAGGTATATAAATATTAGTAAATAATTCACTTGTCACTTAAAATAGTAAAATAAAAAACTTAAAAAAAAGAACAAACCTCTAAAATCAAAAAAAAAATTGGAATTCGGTTCCAAGTAACCGACTGCACTATCCGGTACCGACTTAAAATGTTTATTTTTTGCTTTTAGAAGTCGGTTTTATTTTTCTTTAAAAAAGATTTTTAATAATTTAAATTATAATATTTTTTTTTATATATTATTGTTCACATTCCATTCAAAAATCTAGCATCATACTTTAACGATACCGATACCTATGACCTGGTGGAAGGCAAAAGTGGATCTAGTGATGTTTTGGAAAAGCCATTATCATGAAGTAGATTTTCGGCTTTCGTCATTCGGCTAAACATAAATTATATTTAAAATCCATTTCTTACTTATCATTTATGTACCCATTCTATTTTTTTAACCGACTTCAAAAGTAGGAGGTTCTCTATTCGTCTGTATGTATATTTTTTAAGTATGTTCACCGATATTTCCGTCAATTGTTAACCGATATTTAACATTCTTTTTGCATTGAGTTTAGTATAGAAAGTAAGCTTGCTTACTTTCTGTCTTACACTGATAAGTGGAACTCAAGAGTTCTACTTATATTATCAGTGTGAAACTCGCCAATAACGAATTCAAATCCAACAGTGGAATTACAGCAAATCATTGCTGGGCTGAGTGCACACGGCAGCAGCCCGCCCGCTACTCGGCTCGTGGGATTAAAATTAAACTAGACGCCCGCGTGATGTATCACTCACGTAATTGTGCGCGTTGCCTCACGTTCTTGTTTCATTAATACAGTGTGAGCTTAATGATAAAATGCTTTTACAGACAATATCATTTTGCACAAAGGAGAACGCCGAGCGCCCTTTCAACGCAGTTTGTTTATCAAAAGTTTCAGGTAACGCTTGTTAATTCTGAAACTAAAATGCGGATATTTTTACGAGGTAATTTATTGTTTGGAATGAGCGTAATCGTAATAGTTATCGTAACGCGTCGCGCTACGCGTTTAATTGTTCATAGGGAATAGCTGCCCAGATTGTGGTCTTGTGTTGCTTTAAATCACTGTAGTAAATTGAAATGAAACGAAATGAACTAAACTGAGCCAGTAGGGTTGAAGAGGGAAGCAACTCCTCACTCTTCGATGCCTGCCGTACTTGCGGCATGGGTCTCTGATCTGATTTAAGTAATATTTTAATTAAAAGAGCTGAAGCTAGAAGCGTGGTTTGCTCGTATGTTGAGGAGCAAATAGAAGAACGAGATACGAGTATACTCATTACAGAATGAACCACTGAAAAATATATTGTATTAAACTCACCGTGTTTGTACTACAACAGGTTCAAAAGTAAACTTTACATCTTATAAGGAAAAAGTAAATTTTATAATTATCTATCATAAACAAATTACGAAATATAAGATAGTCTAATATGAATTGAACATATTTAGAACAACCGCCAACAAAATCATTACAGACAATCTGAATAATCCAATGATTTCATAGCTCGGCTAATTTTCGCTAAATTCTTTTCAATGCGTAATACAATCATCATCATCATCATCATCATTTCAGCCTATACTTGTCCACTGCTGAACATAGGCCTCCCCAATCGCTTTCCAGCGTAACCGGTCCGATGCCACCTGCATCCAACGATTTCCTGCGATTTTCACAAGATCGTCGGTCCATCTGGCAGGCGGTCGTCCTACGCTGCGCTTGCCAATACGTGGTCTCCACTCTAGAATCTTTCTGCCCCAACGCCCGTCCGATCTTCGCGCTATGTGGCCAGCCCATTGCCACTTCAGCATGCTAATCCTGAGGGCTATGTTGGTGACCTTGGTTCTTCTACGAATCTCCTCATTCCTGATTCGATCACGTAGAGAAACGCCGAGCATAGCTCTTTCCATAGCTCGCTGAGCAACTTTGAGCTTTTTTATGAGACCTATTGTAAGAGACCACGTCTCTGATCCATATGTCATCACTGGTAACACACATTGACTAAAAACTTTAGTCTTTAGGCACTGAGGTATTTTGGATGAGAAGATGTTGCGCAGTTTCCCGAACGCTGCCCAGCCGAGTTGGATTCGTCGATTGACCTCTCTCTCAAAGTTGGACCTACCTAACCGGACTGCCTGTCCCAGGTAAATGTATTCGTCGACAACTTCAAGAGTAGAGTTCCCAACGGTGAGTGCGGTGGGTACGACATGGACATTAAACATTACTTTTGTTTTGTCCATATTCATTTTAAGACCCACTTGTTGGGATACTCTATTGAGGTCACCGAGCATTCGTCCTAGATCTTCCAGCGACTCCGCCATGACCACAATGTCGTCGGCAAATCGAAGGTGAGTGATGTATTCGCCATTGATGTTGATGCCAAGTCCTTGCCATTCCAAGAGCTTGAAGGCGTCCTCTAAGGTGGCCGTAAACAGTTTCGGAGAAATAACGTCTCCCTGTCTTACTCCTCTTTTTATGGGGATCACCTTCGTGCACTGCCCCTGTACTCGGACTGACATGGTGGCGTTATTATACAAGCACTTCGTAATACAATACAAACCCTTAATCGATTTTTCAGAAAGTAATAAAATTTATTAACTCAAGCTCTCAATTTCGCCTCCACTTTGATTTTAGGTTGGGTAATAAAATTACACTGTTTAAGTACGCCCTCGGTCTTTAACTTGTATTATTTTGTGAATGTCCCTTCCTCCGCGAGTTGTGAGCGGCACTCCGTAGAGCTAGCACAGGCGGCGCGAGCAAATATAAGTCACTGATTTTGACACCCTAAGCGTGATATAACCGTAAGTGTAATTATATCGCGTGGTTTTTGCCTATCAGAAGACTATCAGAAGGCTTAGCATGAAAAGAGGCGTTATCGTAACGTTGTCGAAAAATCGTGCTATCACGCTTAACTTTATGTAATAAATATGTAGTATGAAAAAGATGGCATATCAACTAGACAGAACGTCAATCTGTTCATGCTTAGCTTCAGATCCTCTTCACATTATAGTTAAAATTAACGCACACATCACATTTTAGTGAAAATTGCCTCGTTAGTTAATGCAGCTGGCAATCATAAGGTCCTGGTTTCGAATCCTAGGTCAAACAAAGTGTTTCTGGGATTTTTAATAACAGTCTGGAGTCTGAAATTGTTACCGTCATAATGGTCCTCTATTTCTTTTGAAACGTAGTGGGACACTAGGAATTATTCCTGTGTCGTAGGTGCGATTTAAAAACATGAAGTTGAAATGTATAAACACCTAGACCGAAACCAATATTTGTGGGTCACACAAAGATTACTTAGTTACTGCGTGATGGTTTATCGTCATTTCATTTACTTACAAGTTCGGACGAATTCTGTGGGATTACGACAGAAGTGTCGACTTTAATTACTGGAAAAGTTAATAAAATTGTATTTAAAATGGTTCGCTATCAAACTCGACGACGAATGGATTGTCTTTTTTATGGTCTTTTGGAACTTTTGAAAGTGTATGACGTCATCTACTGCCTGTTTAGGGTTGATAATTATTTTATTATTTTGACATGGAAAATCAACAGCTACACTTATAAGTATATGAAATTAAATAAAAGCAATTACATGTTTTCACGAATAACTGTAAATTTGTGACAGACTAATTATACATAGTAGTTAGTACATTTGAAAAACTTAAGGTAATATTAAGCTAGCTTCCTAACGCAGTTGGAACAAAATTGGCAATTCTACCACCGAACATGTCGGGTGCACTGGAGTACTAACCTTAGATAGGTACTATAGCATCTATATTTCTTAAGCTATCGAGTCTATAACCGAAGACCCGAAGACGAACCTCTCCTTGTGGGCGTCGTTATTTAATTTAATAATTTCCTTATTTTAAAACTGAACTTTTTTTTTCAATATCAAAATCAAAAGTTTTTTATTCATGTAGACCAAAAGGCACTTATAAATAGTCAAGAAGAGAAAATTATTAATAACTTAAGACTCTACCACCCGTTCGGAAAGTCATTCCTGTGCATAAGAAGGGCAAGAAACTCCACGGTTCCTCTTTTTTAAAAATGAGTTTTACAATTCTTTTTGTATACATTGCATTTATGGAGTATGGGAGAACAATGCAGAACGAGCTAAATAGATTTGCTTAAGTATAGATTAATCATAAGTGTACTTAGATTCATGGTATTGGTCAGTATCTACATAGTGCTCTCATTTACAAAATAGAGATATTGTAGAGGTATATATTAAAAAGCATAATAATAATAGTAAGAGAAAGTGTTACTATAAAATATGTAAAGAGTGCGTACAAAACAACTGGTCGTAGGTCCAGTGTGATGCCGAACGAGACAAAATTCAACAGCAATATGGTACACGTTCAGTCAGACAAAGAACAGGGGACGGACCAGTCCCCACCAGCAGCGCCCTCCCTACAGACCTCTCTGGGTTACTCCACTCTCACAGTTCGTCTCATACACGTTATGAAGACTCTGGACTTGTTCTTTAGGGCCCTTATTTACTATGATCAATTAAACACGTAACGTGGCACGTTATGATAACTTCGTAAAATGATAGTTTAATGGTGCTCCAGTGGCATACAGAATCTTTTCGCGAAGGTATCGTAGCGCCGCGTTCTCAGCGAACAAGAGGGCAGTCAGATTTGTCCCATGCGGGAATCGAACCCGCGACTATTAGCTTAAGCTCTTAACCACTGCGCTAAATCGTCCGTCGAATTGCTCAATATGAGCAATAAATTGGATATGACTGCCCCGGATTGCCTCTATAACTAGCATTCACACTTTAAAGCCTCTTACGTGCTATTACAGTTATTATCACGAGGTCTTGGGTTGGAATCTATATAGAAGAAGAAATATAGAAAATTTTCTAGTATCAGTGCGATGTCTGGCGTTGTGCCCGATATGACGGCAATAAGCTCACCCCCTTTTTCGGGACCTAACATCGATGGCGACAAGTGAATGTAGACAGTAAACCTCTGCCACCCCCGCTTGGAAAATATAGGCCTGACGGTGTTTCTTGTTTTATTTATTTACAGCGGGCAATTCTCACAACTCACGCGAGGGCACAGAACCCACTGGCAATAGAATAAAAAAGTTACAGATTAAGTAAGTTTGGAGGGAGTAGTTATTTTATTTCCGAGTTGGGAAATTCGTTCGGATAAAGTTCTAGTTGAATAACGAAGCCTCAAGGTTTCTTCCAAAGAGCGACGTACTTTTATCACAACAGTTTAAACGATTATCGTCAGAGAAATTCAGAAAAAAAAACTATAAAAAATAAACTCACTCGGCTCTATCATCAGGCCTTGGACGGCATCTGGCTACCTTTATCAAGACAAATTCAACGAGCCCAAAATATGGTACCATATTATTGCATTGTCACTGAACTTAAATACGTATGCTAAATTTCAGCTCAATCAGATAATCGCAAATGCTTCAAAAATGGACCACAAAATTTATACCAGAAAGACAGACAGACATACAAATAGTGCAAGTTAAAGAAAGTTTGCAAAATACTTAAGTTTTTTATGTACCAAGTGTTGTGTTATCGTCTCGATCACTTCATTGTTGTCTACACACTCCAAGAGAAAATTGTGTAAGTTCTGTTGAAGCTGAGACTTTAGTTTAATAGAAAACAGGGTAATTTAATTATTTCTTATTAAGCTCAGCGAGTGCCGTTAGCTCATTACAAGTTATAGACCGGTACTCCTCCGCAAATCCTATTGGTATGCATTTATATGACAAGAAAGCCTTAACTTAGATGTTATAATAATAATAATATTAGTCCTGTTGAGAAACTGTCCCACTCTTGGGCCTCCTCTCAAACTGAGAGGGTTTAGGCCATAGTCCACCACGCTGGCCCAGTGCGGGTTGGCAAACTTCACAAACCTTTGAGAAACTCTTAGGCATACAGGTTTCATCACGATGTTTTCCTTCACCGTTAAAGCAAGTGATAATTATTTTTTAATACACACATGCTTTCGCAAAGACAGAGGTGCGTGCCTGGGTTTGAACCCGAGACCTTTGACTTTGCAGTCCAACGGTCTAACCACTAGGCTATCACTGCTTTTTATCACTTAGATGTTAGTAAATTTTTTTATCCGACTGCAGCTAAGCCAAAAGGGAGTTCTATACAGTTTGTGTCTATATTTGTATTTACGTATGATCTACCATAGCGCCTAAACTCCTCATCCGATTTTGAATAATGAGGTGCCAATTGATTCGTTATTATGGTGTACAGTGTCTAACATAGGCTACATTTTATATGAAATCAATATGACGGATATTCGGTACACCTCAGAAAGTAGTAGTCTCTGAATTATTTAATTGATATCATGTCGAACGGCTTGTCAAATGAAAGGGGAAAGATTCTAAGTGAATAAATATAGAGATAGTATAATATTAAAAATACCATACCACAGAAAAAACAATTTTAAGATAAATCAGCGTTTATTCCGTAGTCGAATTTTTGAAACTTTTTTTATTTTATAATAATTATTCTTAATTTCGTATTGTTTTTATTACTTCATACACAAGTACACATCAACAGCAAACGGAAATAAAACGAGTAAGTAATAAAATTAAATTACAAGCGCTCGCGGGAGCGGGGCAATATATCAGACAGCCAAATTAATCCTTCAACGCCCGCCTTCAATGAAATAAAATCCACATCGTAAACCGAAAATAATATACAGCCACATTTTATGTGCCGCCATTACCCTCGCTACCGCCCCAAGCATTATCTAAATCGGGGTGCCGGCTTCGAGTCCCGCCGCACATTCATGAATACTTCAGCACGCGCGGGTAAAAACTGCAGACATTATAATGTAGCGTCTATTCTAATTCCTCTGTTGTTATGGCTTAAGGAAGTATGTAAGTATAGCCAGTGTCTCGAGATGTTATCGTATATGGCGCAAGTGAAACGAGTTACGCGGTGAAGCCATGAATAATTATTTACTATCTATGTATGCCATCCCGCCAATTCTTAAGCGGGGTAGGCAGAGACTACAGAGTTCCAACAGTTTCATTTTTTAAGACCTCACTGGCTCCCTCTATTCTCATATCGACTTATACACGCTGGCTATTATTAAAATTATAGCATTTATTATGATGGTATTTTACGTTACCTACGTGTGAAGCTTTAACAACGAAGATAAAAAAGAAAACAAAAAATAATATCTGAATACGTGCTTAAAAAATTCAAAGTTAATAAGATTAATTCCTGCCCTACCTATGAGATTTTATAAATGCATACCAACGGCAATAATGTCGTTTAAAATTCCCAGTTATATAAATCGCTTGCACACATTCATTTATTTTTATTTTTTTGTTGATCTAAATATATTTAAAAATGTTGCTAATGATTTGGTTTGATAATGTTCATCAAAGTTTGTAAGAAGAGTATTACTGATTTGGTAAACTGAGTAAGTTAGCGCCCTATGTTGTTGACTGAACAAGTCTTGGATTTGTTATGTATGTCCTTAATTTGTTTTCTTTTTCCATTGCTAAACATCATTAACATGATGTTTAGCAATGGAAAAAGAAAATGACGGACGATTTAGCGCAGTGGTTAAGAGCTTGAGCTGCTCCGCCCACTGTGTCGAATAGTCGCGGGTTCGATTCCCGCACGGGACAAATCTTTGTGTGATCCACAATTATTTGTTCCGGTCTGGGTATTTGTTTGTGAATTTTCATGTTTGTAAACGCACCCACGACACAGGAATAAATCCTAGTGTGGGGCTACGTTTTTAAAAAAACAAAAAAAAAAAAAAAAAAAAATAATTAACCCATAGATTTCGAAAGAAAGGGTTATAAGAAACTAGGTTTTGAATTTTAGACGTCATACAAAGCGAGCATTCTACTACTAAGCTAATATTGCTACATTGGTTCCTAAAACAACAGAATATTTAAAAAATAATGTATGTATCTAATAAAACACCACATTTAAAACTAAAACAAAAATATATCATTCTTGATTGAAATTAAAATCAAATAATATTATAATTAAGAATCTCCGTAACCGGCGAGCCTGTATGAGACGTCGATCGACGTCGTCGACGATCTCTTGCGTCGTGGGCGGGCGGACGCTGGCGGTCGTTGGGCTGAGCGCGGCGCTGTGCCGGCGGCGCGCCACTTAGCGTGCGTTAATTATCATGTACGGACTATTACACCACTACAAGACTCGCTCCTAAATTTATGTCGCTCCTGGACTTGCCTGTATGCTTCGTTATATTTTATATTAGCGTGTAATTATATTAGGTAAAGTATTACAGACGGATTGGTCCAGTGGTTAAGCCGCACCTCCCACTGGAGTAGCCCGGGTCCGATCCCGCACGGGACGAATCTTTGCGTGGCCCACGAATTTATGTTTCAGACTGGATGTTTGTGTACGTAAATTTCATGTTTATATACGCACCCGTGGGTATAATTCCGACATAGGAATAATTCCAAGTGTGGGTCTACGTTTTAAAAAAAATATTATTCGAGTCTAGATCTCGTATTGGATACGTAAGGTTGCCAGCATAAGGTAGTAGTCGTAGCGATAAAAAGGGGAGACCTTTGTCCTGCAGTTGATGATTTTCGGCTGATGATGATAAAGATGATTTAAGGATTGGTTAAATAGCCGACGGAGCGCGACGGCAAAGCTCGGCTACGTTCGGTTGTGACGTTTGCCGTCGCTCCGCTGTGTGACGTCTTCCATATTTTTCAGTACATTACAACTCCCCAAGCGGCATCACCATTGCGCTCCCGTCACGCTGCGTCGGCTATGTGGCGAAACCTTTATTATACTAGTGCAATTAGGTATTCGAGAACCTTTTTGCCCCAACGGCTCAGTTCTACAACCAAAGTGCCCTGCTCACTGTCACTTAAGGTTTGCAATTCTGAAAGCTACGTCACTTTGTACCTGAAGACGAGGAGTAGGCAGGCCCTCCACAAGTTTGACTGGTGACCTGGTTTAAACCTGAATGCGTACAGCACAAATTCGGTCATAGTGGCGGTCTTTGAAGGAGACCTTTAAGCTTCAGTGCACGTCTTTCGATGATTTATTAATCTAGTGTAAAAAAGATATTTTCCATGAAACACAATTATAAGTTTGCGTATGTACCTACAAGAGGTATGGATATAGCTAATTAGGTATATCATTCAATTTTCTGAGAATTCACGAGATGTTTCCATTTAAATGTTCACCTTCTGAAATTTATTGCCCGACAACCTATAAATTAAAGAAAAACTTTTACTCTGAAACTTCCACAATCGCCTAATATTTCTTTCCTATTTAAAATATTGTTACGTTAATTACTTGGGAGAAAAACCATTCATAAATTAGAGTATTAAAATGTGAAAATTATCACGGATCCCAATCATTTTTTTGTTAATACGTAAACATAATTATGGCGGCTTTATACCGGCTTGTGTTTGAAACATTTTTAATTGGTTTATTACTTTATTGAATGTAGTTTTTTGTGTTAAAATTATATTGTTGTTTTGTAGCAAAACATGAACAACAAATGTTTTATTGTTCAAAATTTTCTTTAAAAAACGTTAACGGGTGTGTTTACAAATATGAAATTTCTCTATCTATCTGTCTATCTATAACCTCACGCCAGATCCCTTGCGGGGTAGGCAGAGAGTACAGAGTTCCAACAGGTTCTTTCCTTACATACCTCTCTGGCTTCCTCGACTCTCATAGTTCGTCTCATACACGCTCGCCGGTTACGGAGACTTTTGACTTTTCCATCAGATAAGACTCGGTTTATTTGGTCGTGGTAAGATAGTCTAGGTCTTCCCCGGTACCTGCATCCTTCCACTTTCACATTGTATATCTATTTTGTCATTCTTTCCTCTGGCATTCTTTCTATATGCCCGAACCAACGGAGCATGCCCTTTCTCATCTTTACACCGATACTATCTTTTATACCTACTCGCTGTCTTACTATGCTGTTGCTAATGCGGTCGGTCAGCTTCACTCCGCACATCTTCCGCAGAGCTCGCATTTCTACCGCATTTATCCTACTTTCATTCTCCTTCTTACATACCCAGCTCTCGCTACCATATAACAGCGTTGGGACAAGAACTCCGTTATGTATGGCCAGCTGCGCCTTATGGCTTAAGTGCCGGCTCCCGAGTAGCTTTCCCATCGCACCATTCACTCTGTTCCCTGCACTCACTCTTCTCTCTATGTCAGCGGTGTATTTCCCATCCTTACTGAAGGCGCATCAAAGATATACAAACTCATTCACTTGCTCCAGCACATCGTTATATGAAATTTTATATACACAAATACCCAAACCGAAACAAATAGTTGTGGATCACACAAAGATTTGTCCAGTGCGGCAATCGAACCCGCGACTAATTGACCCAGTGGGCGGAGCGGCTTAAGCTCTTAACCACTGCGCCAAATGCGTCAAATATCTGATGTAGCGTAGAGACAACTTAAGAATATGTTCTTAATTGTATACATATCTGGAGGCGATCTTAGTTATACCCAGGCTAGATTAAAATAACAAAGATAACCCCAGGACTGGGTGGTCCTGGAAAAAACGGCACGACTCAGTTATTAAATAATCAATGTTAATTAAAAAACCGAACTCTTAAGATATCTGACGCGATGATTAATACAACCCCATCTTATCATTAATTTGATAATGCGACATCGTAATGGAGCAGGTTAACTTTTTCTTCAATCTCAAAATTCATCGTCGTAAATTGCAAATTAATACGAACTCTGATTACAAAGGGGCTCAGCTTCCAGACATTAAGGCTGACACTTGACATCAGCGTAGAGCGGTGTCTCGTCCGCCATTTTGCTTGGGCACACCTTGGATTGACATTGATTGACAGCAAAACGAAACAGTGCTGCCAATTACCAAATAAAAAAAACACAAAAAACTACAAAATGTCCACAGACAATAAATATATATTTTTTGAAAAGATCTTTTGGAGGATTAGGTTTACACAGGGCAATTTTTCTTATTTTTCTTATTTTCATTCTAGTTTGTTAACCCCTCGGTTGCTCGAGCGCTTTTATATATATATATGCCTTAGTAGTTTTAGACTTTAATAAATATATCTAATGTGAGACCGCCCGTGATGTTACCGAAATATGGCGCTGCCGGAAGATCAGCGCTGCAGCATAATACAGCTGCGGCATTAGCTGAGGCAGGGACCAATTTTGGGTCTCACACAATCACTGCTTTGCATTTCTACCATTTTTATTGTTACTCTTTTGTCATTTTAATTACATTTGTTATGCATTTCATTCTTTTGTGTTTAGTTGTGTGAGCACAAAATAAATTATTTTTCTTTCTTTCTTTTCTTTCTAATTGAATGTAACGGCGCTCAAGCAGCGCGCTCACAAAGGGCGCTAACTTTCGCTAAAGCTTTCACCACATTGCGTCCGGGGCGCAAGCGTGGCGCGACCTGGAGAGTTGTAATGTCCGAGAGACGCCACACACCACCGCTACGTCTGGCAAACGTCACGACCCGCCGCCGCTGCGCGTTACTCAATTGTAAACAAATCACGGCGGGAGGGAGATGCCAATACGCGTGCGAAGAGGACGCTAGTGTTGTTGTTTGAATTTGACAAGTATTGGATGAAGCAGCGATCAAGCGGCGCGCTCTCATTAAACCATTAACTTTCACTAAAGCTTTCGCCACATAGCTGAAGGAGCGTGATGATGACGACGCCTGCGGACGGCAGCGCAGCGCGTACGTCACACTGCAGGCGTGATGCGGTACCGTCGGCATCGCGCCGCCTGCTAAATAACACCACTAACGTCCCATTCGCACCCGTATTTGCGTCTCATTTGCCATGCCTTGTTTGCTGTAGCTCCGGGTGTGGCGGCGGCGGGTCGTGGCGTTTGCCGTAGTGCCCAGCATGGCAGAGCTGTGTAGCGTCTTGCTTTCATTTTAGTACATTACAACGCCCCAGGCCGCGCCAGCATTGTGCCGCGCTCACCATCTGGCCTCAATATGACGAAAGCTTAATTGAATGAAGCGACGACCAAGGCGCGCTTTTACTAAAGGCACTAACTTTCGCTAAATAAAAGCGACGAGGCTTCGACGATGAGCGCTCGCGAACCGAGCAATAACCTCGCTGTGTATATCGCGCGACAGCAGCCGGGCTTTATTAGCTGAATTGTCAGTAAAATGTGAAATTCATTAAGTTAGGAGTGGAGCGGGTCGAGCCGGCTGAAGTGCTGACGTGGCTGAAAGGCGTGATTATGAATGGCTTTGAGTGGGATGGTGCGCTATTTATAGCGGCTATATTTACTCTTAATTTCTACGCATAAATATAAAAAGGTTGGTGGTTTTCCGAAAATTCCGAAAATACAACAAAGTTATTATTTACTGTTTATAATGAGTTACGATATATTAAATAACATCGACAGTAGATATTGCACACGCGGAACTCATACAACAAAAACCACATTGGACCATATCATATCCAACTTAAAAATGCGAAATTTCATTTCGCTATTATTAAGTTATATATGTCAGACCACAAACAGATCTATTTAGGGTTACAAAATCAAAAACCTATAAGTAAAGAGCGAGTGCAATATGAATGTGTAAATTATCCGAGACTGTTTAAGAGTATAAGCGAAGCAAACTTGGAGACTATCGGCGATAATTATAATAATTTAGAACAATTTATTAGGGGGTTTGTCCAAGAACGTGCTCGTCGCGACCCCTGCCAGCCGTTACGGCTGCAATCTTGGACCGAACAAGTACCGCAGTGCGGGCTAGGGCGTCGCCCCGAGGCGACGCGTACCGGCCCGCTCCCGTCGGTACGAACATAGGTGGAAGCGGCGATGGGGGCCGCCACCCATCACGCCGGGCCCGAACTAGTGAGTCGTGGGGTGCAGAGTGCCGAATAGGCACCTGGAATGTAAGAGGTGGTATAGAAGATAAGATGCATGAGGTGATTGATGTAATGAAAGAGAGACGCCTGGATGCTCTGTGTGTAACAGAGACTAAGCGAAGGGGCAGTGAAGCCTGTGATCTCCCTGACAGCATGATGGCTCTGTGGTCTGGAGTGCCACAGAGCGATCGTGCCAGCATGGGGGTGGGTATCTTGCTGTCCCGTCGCCTGGCCTCTGGAGTGAGAGATTATGGTCTGTGCGATGCGAGACTTCTCTGGGTCCGTTTAAAACTGGGTGTCACTAGAGTATTTTTGGTCGCAGCGTAAGCTCGTCGACACCCCAGGACCTTGAGAAGTTTTGGGATAATGTCAGGGAAGTTCTGGATTTGGCTGAGGCTAACGAAAAGGTGATTCTGTGTGGCGATCTGAACGGATGGGTAGGAACCAGGCGGCAAACTTGCGACGCTGCTCTGGGTCCTTATGGTGATAAGAAAGTGAATGATGCAGGTAAGCTTATTGTAGATGTGTGTTTGGAAAGAGGTCTCCTTGTGTCCAATACAATATTCCAACACAAGGATATTCATATGTATACGTGGAGAAGAAATGAACAGAAAAGCATGATAGATTTGATCCTGGTAGATAACCGTCTCCGAAGTAAACTTCAAGATACCCGTGCATATAGAGGCCCCACTCTTGAATCGGACCACTATCTCGTAATTGCGCGGTTCAGTGGTTTGTTCAGGAAGTGGAGGCACTGGCGAGAGCGTATCCCCTTCGGAGGCCTTGAAAGAATCAAGGTTGAAAGGTTGCAAGATGAGAGTGTGAGGAGAACGTATGAAGACAGAGTCCGGGACAAGCTTTTGACAGCTGGTTCTTCGGACTCAAACATAGATGAATGCTGGAATTGTCTGAAAGAGAGTTTGGTAGAATCAGCGAAAGAAGTATGTGGCTGCTCAAAGAAGCATAGCACAGCAAAAGGGGATGCATGGAGGGACACAGAGTTAAAAAGCTCTGTAGAAAGTAAGAAGAAAGCGTGGCAGGACTATGTCTCTTCTTTGAATCTAAATGACAGTATGACGGAGATGAAGAAAGAAATATACCGGCAATGCAAGAATGCCACCAAAACCTTAGTGAAAGAAAAGCGTGAAAGAGCTAGTGTGATTGAGGAGGAGAGGCTGACGAAGAACTTCGAGAATAACACCAAACTCTTTTGGAGCAAGGTGAGAAAGGCTCGAGGTGATTCGTCAGGCTCCAGAATGAAAAAGATAAAATCTAAGGATGGTGACATTCTTGCAGACACACAAGCTGTGCTAAACCGGTGGAGTGAATACTTTGGAGAAATGTATGGGAATGCCCCGGATCCTGGTGCCACAGACGAGCCCAGAGGCGAGTTTGCGGCACCAGAATCCACAGAGGACATCACTATGGAAGAAGTTGAATGGGCGATACGAAGTATGAAAAATGGTAAAGCTGCGGGAATAGACATGATATCTGCCGAGATGATTAAATATGGTGGAACTTGCGTCCGGGACGCTTTTTGGGTCCTCGCAAATCTTTGCTGGAAGACCGGTAGAGTCCCTACAGATTGGCGCCGCGCAGTCATAGTACCCTTGTATAAAGGCAAGGGCTCACAATATGACTGCGCCAATTACAGGGCCATCAGTTTGATCAGCTTGGCAGCTAAGGTATATGGTAAAATTATTGAACGGAGAATGCGCGAGAAGTCCGATGGAGTGTTGTGTGAGGCACAGGGAGGCTTCAGGTCTGGAAGAGGATGTTCGGATCAAGTTTTCTCCCTCCGCAACATCGTAGAAAAGCATCTGGCAGTAGGCCGGAAGGTTTTCTGCGGTTTTGTGGACCTGGAGAAGGCGTTTGATAGAGTCGTGCGAAAGAGACTTTGGGACATTTTGCCAGAGTATGTTATAAACGGCACCCTATTGCGAGCCGTCCAGTCCACCTACGTGGACAGCAAGGCATGCGTACGGGTGGGTGGTAACATGTCACCTTGGTTTGACGTTAAAATCGGCGTCAAGCAGGGTTGCGTGTTGTCCGCTAGACTGTTTATAGTGTATCTGGATAAAAGTCTTCAAAGACTGTGTGCGATGACTGAAGGGGTAAAAATGGGTGATCTAGTGATAAACCACCTATTATATGCAGATTACGCGGTTTTGATAGCGCCAACAGCCACTGATCTGCAAACACTAGTCACAGTTATGAGAGACGACTGCATGAACAATGGCTTACATTTGAATGTGAAGAAAACCAAAATTATGGTTTTTGAACGGGAAGAAACCAGAACAAATGCAAGGATTGTGGTTGGTAACGATGTGCTGGAGCAAGTGAATGAGTTTGTATATCTTGGATGCGCCTTCAGTAAGGATGGGCAATACACCGCTGATATAGAGAGAAGAGTGAATGCAGGTAATAGAGTGAATGGTGCGATGGGAAGGCTACTTGGGAGCCGGCACTTAAGCCAAAAGGCGCAGCTGGCCATACATAACGGAGTGCTTGTCCCAACGCTGTTATATGGCAGTGAGAGTTGAGTATGTAAGAAGGAGAACGAAAGTAGGATAAATGCGGTCGAAATGCGATCTCTGCGGAAGATGTGCGGAGTCACGCTGACCGACCGTATTCGCAACAGCGTAGTAAGAAAGCGAGTAGGTATGAAAGATAGTATCGGTGTAAAGATGAGAAAGGGTATGCTCCGTTGGTTCGGGCATATAGAAAGGATGCCAGAAGAAAGAATGACAAAACAGATATACAATGCGAAAGTGGAAGGATGTAGGTGCCGGGGAAGACCTAGACTATCTTACCATGACCAAATAGACCGTGTCTTAGCTGAAGGGCAAGTCAAGAGTCTCCGTAACCGGCGAGTGTGAATGAGACGAACTATGAGAGTGGAGGAAGCCAGAGAGGTATGTAAGGAAAGAACCTGTTGGAACTCTGTACTCTCTGCCTACCCCGCGAGGGAGCTGGCGTGATGATATAGATATAGATAGAGATAGAATTTATTATACAGAAGATAACGGAAAATAAATGAACAAAATCCAAAATCTACCTAATAAAGACTGGATTTGCAAGAATATTATTCAAAGTATAAATAAACGTAACAGCATTTGAAGAGAATATAGAAACAACATAAACAGTAAGGACTTAGAAAGTAAATTTATCAACGAAAAGAAAAAAGTACAGCAACTGATATACGAAAAAACAAGAACTATTACTATAATGCCTTTAAACAATGTAAAAATAAGACTAAGGAGTGGGGCGATTAATTAATTCACTAGCTACCAAAAATTACTCAGTAGTTGCTCCCCTCCAAAACTGATCATTGATTCAAGAATAGTAACTGACCCTGTTAAAGTTTGTCAACAATTTAATGATTTCTTTTCGTCTATTGGCATCATACTTGCAAACAAAATACCCACAAAGTATCTCGATAATACAGTCAAAACTCTCACACACCATTCTTTAATACAATCACACCGACTATCAGAGGTGGAGCCCTTCACAATTGAAGAAATTACTAAAATTATAGAAAAATTGGACACCAATGCAAGCACTGGGATAGATGGCATATACACGAATCTATAAAATGTATCATGCCTTAATAGCAGAAAATTTAATGAATTGCATCAATCGATGTTTAAAGGATGGCATATTCCCAGACAGTTTAAAAATAGGAAAAGTATGCCCAATATACAAATCTGGTCCCAAAACTGATCCTGGAAACTATCGCCTTATCTTTGTGCTTCTAGTGTTGTCTAAAGTTTTTGAAAAGGTACGACATAGTCGCCTCAATCGATATCTCATCATCATCATCATCATCATCAGCCTATAGCAGTCCACTGCTGGACATAGGCCTCTCCAAGTGCACGCCACTGGGTACGATCCTCGGCTACTCGCATCCAGTTTCTGCCAGCCGCCCTACGAAGGTCATCGCTCCACCTAGCCTGAGGGCGTCCTGCATTACGTTTGCCAGTCCGCGGTCTCCACTCAAGAACTCGTTTGTCCCAGCGGTTATCGGTTGTTCGGCTAATGTGACCGGCCCATTGCCACTTCAGCTTACTAATCCGGTGGGCTATGTCGATAACTTTGGTTCTCTGTCGAATGACTTCGTTCCGGATTCTATCCTTCAGAGAAACTCCGAGCATAGCCCTTTCCATAGCTCGCTGAGTGACTTTAAATTTATGAACCATTCCAACCGTGAGTGTCCACGTCTCGGCTCCATATGTCATAACGGGCAGGACGCACTGATTAAAGACTTTTGTCTTTAGGTTTTGTGGAATAGGCGATGTAAATACTCGACGTAATTTCACAAATGCCGCCCAGCCCAGCCGTATTCTTCTGTTGACCTCTTTCTCGAAGTTGTTTTTCCCCAACTGCAGAGTTTGCCCTAGGTAAACATATTCTTGAACAACCTCGAGAATAGCGCCATGTATTGCAACAGGTTCCGGTACTACATGTCGGTTAAACATTACCTTGGTCTTGTCCAAGTTCATGCGGAGACCTATTTGTTTGGAAGAATCGGCTAGGCTGGTCAGCATCTGTTGTAAATCCTGCAACGTTTCGGCCATAATGACGATGTCGTCTGCAAATCTCAAGTGTGAGATATGACTGCCATTTATGTTTATGCCATGACCTTCCCAGTCCAGCGTCTTAAACATATCCTCCAATGCATTTGTGAACAATTTGGGGGAGATAACGTCCCCTTGTCTCACTCCTCGATGCATTGAGATAGGGTTGGTCTGCTGGTTTTGTAACTGGATGGTCATGGTCGCGGCGTTATAGAGACTTCTTAACACTTGGATGTATCGCCAGTCGACTTGGCATCGTTGCAAGGATATCAGAACTGACCAGGTCTCGATCGAGTCAAAGGCCTTCTCATAGTCCACGAATGCTAAGCACAGGGGCCGATTATACTCTTCGGTCTTCTGTATAATCTGCCGTATAGTGTGGATGTGGTCTATGGTTCCATACCCTCTTCGAAACCCGGCCTGTTCCAGGGGTTGAAATTCGTCGAGCCTTCGCGCAAGACGATTCGTGATAACTCTTGAAAACAGCTTATAAATGTGGCTCAGGAGCGAAATAGGGCGGTAGTTCTTCAGTTGGGTCTTATCACCCTTTTTGAAAAACAATACGACCACGCTCCTACCCCAAGCCTCTGGAGTTCTCCCATTAAAGAGGACAGAGTTAAAGATATTTTGGAGCTCCTTTAGCACGGATTTACCTCCTGCTTTTAATAGTTCAGTTGTAACTCCGTCCTCTCCAGGGGCTTTTCCATTCCTTAGCTGCTCAAGAGCCATCACGATTTCGTCTAGGCTGATTTCGGGCAGGTCTTCCGTAAAGTGGCGGCTTAATGTAGCTCTAGGATCCTCGTTTCCGGGATCAGGACGAGATGTATGCGAGGCGTATAGTCGGCTGTAGAAGTCTTCTACTTCCAAAAGAATCTCCGGCTTAGAAGTGATGACGTCCCCACTGGCTTTGGACAACTTCGTCAGATGGCTCCTCCCCAAAGACTGAACGAAAACTTTCGACCCTCGATTTTGCTCGATTGCTTTTTCAATAGCGCGTGTATTAGCGCATCGGAAGTCATGTCGTACCAGTTTGTTAATTCGTTTGTTGAGTGCCCGTTGCTCTAACGAAGTGTTGGGTGGGTTTACACGTCGTTCCTTCATAAGCTGCAGTGTCTCCTCCGAAAGCTTCGTTTTCTTACTTATACGTCGCGTTTCACAAAATCTCGTACCTTCCTCCCTGATGATTTTAACTACATTTGTGGGGGCCTGGTCTACGTCATTTGTGGTTTCCATGGTAACGAATCGGTTCTCCAGATTTGACTGGAACGCTTCAGATCCTACTACGGTTTGGAGGAGGTTGGGCCGGAGCCTGGCCTTCATCAAACGGACTCGCTCGAGCTTAAAGTTGATATTCAGTGAGCCTCTGACAAGTCGGTGATCGCTTCCGGTATTAAACCTGTTGATCACTGAGACATCTCTGAATATGTGCTTCTTGTCCGTTATGATGAAGTCAATCTCATTTTTAGTCCTAGTGTCGGGACTTTGCCATGTCCACTTTCTTTGGGGCCGTTTCTTAAAGAAAGAGTTCATCAAGAAAAGCCCCTCTTTCTCAAGAAAGTTAACAAGCATTTGCCCCCTATGATTCCTGCTACCGTAACCGTGAGATCCTACTACCGATTCGCTGCAAATTTGTACTCCCACTTTAGCGTTGAAGTCCCCCATGACAACGTTGTAGTAGGCCTTAGTGGTGGAGTGTAAGGCCTTCGATATGTCCTCGTACATATCTTCAACTTCATTGTCAGAGTGTGCCGAAGTCGGTGCGTAAACCTGCACAACCTTTAGGTTATACCTATCGGTTAACTTAATAATAAGATACGCTACCCTGTTCGACACACTAGACATTTCTACAACGTTGTCAGAGAGGGTTTTATTGACCAAGAACCCTACGCCGCCCTGGGATAGCTGATCGCCCTCTCGGAAGTACAAAAGGTGGCCTGATTGTAGGGTAACGGTGTCCTCTCCCTTTCTTCGGACTTCACACAGTCCCAGAACGTGCCACCTTATCCCTTCGAGTTCGGATTCTAGTTGCGCCATGTGCTCGTCAAGCCGTAACGTGCGTCCATTAAACGTCGCCAAGGTCAGTTGATTTTGGCGGCCTCTCGTAGCCCGGGGATTCTTCGCACCCCCTGCCCTGCCGTTACCGTGACCGCCGCCGTGATCCGGAATAGCAGGGCGGCCGGGAACTGGGGGCCGTGGTTTATTTTGGCTTGCCATTTGGAGGGTTTGCCCATAATCGCCACGCTGGGCAGGCGGGTTGGCGATCGCAGTGCGTAACTCTTCGCATCGGTGCCGCTGCTGCCCGTCACCGATCTGCGGTATTTAGTCACGCAGTTATTTGTTATGGTTATACCGCCATTTTTCGGTCGTCAGAGCCTCGTTCGTTGATTAGCAGGATGTACCACGAGCAGGTGAGGATGACTTGGAGCCATATGGTGGTATTTGACTCCCTTACATCCCCATCGATATCTGACAGAGTTAAACTTTTTATACAAAAAACAATACGGTTATCGATCCCAGTCCAGTACACTTTAAGCTGTTATTGATTTAGCAACTCAAAATAAAACTAAAATAGACGAAAACAAAATTGCGTTAGGTATATTTATAGACCTAAAAAAAGCATATAACACTGTCAGCCATCAACTTTTAATTAGAAAACTTTCAAGCATAGGTATAAATGGCACAGCACTAAAAATATTTACATCATACTTAACAAATAGGTTTCAAGTGGTGAAAAAAAATTATTACAAAAGCAAACCTACAACTGTTACCTGCGAAATTCCACAGGGGTATATAGTAGGAGCCTTATTTTGTTTTGATCTATATAAACAATATTAGTTCACTCAAAATTTCCGGCGATCTAACTTTATATGCTGACGATACTACTTTGATTTACTATGGAAATTGTATACATGACATAATTAGTAAAGCCCAGGATGATCTAAATTTGTTAAATTCTTGGTTTAAATACAAACTCTTAACCGTTAGCACTTCAAAAACCGCGTACATGATATTCTCAGCAAAGAATAAAAAGATACCACAACATCTACCGCTGAAGATAAATAATGATATAATAAACAGATCAAGTCAGGAAAAATACTTAGGACTTATACTAGATGAGCGGTTAACATGGAAAGGACACATACAACACGTTAAATCAAAAATCGTACCTTTGACAGGAGCCCTACATAAAATGATTAATTGTATTCCCTATGAACTTCGTCAAACTATATACAATACACTAATCAAGCCACATCTAGATTATTTAATCGAAAAGAAAACCGATAAATATCACGTCCGGAATAGAGATTAAATTAAAACCCGTGCTCCTAGGAGTGAATATGGCAAAAGAAACATCTTTGAGAGGGAGTGCAACTGTTCAATAATATATCTGGAAAGATTAGGAATGCTGCAACAATGAATATTTACAAAAAAACTTCTAAAAATACACGTTTCTGAACGATATAGTGTGGATTATAATAAAGTCTCGATCATTATAGTACAGTTTTAAGTTAATTAAGTTTTCCTTAAGTGAAATGTAAATTCCTTTGGAAATAAATGTCTTTGAACCGAATATACCTTTGTGATATTACTCCGTATTATAAATAATACAGAGTAATATCACAGTTTCATAATGTTCGGATTTATCATAGCATTATAGTTATAAATAAAAGGTAAATTAAGGGATTCTTTAATTAACTGTCTCGTTGGTCTAGCAGCGAATAATACGCGATTTCCAGTTCTGGTCCGGAGTCTGCCATTGTGCGCAGTATAATGGCAATGGGCTCACCCCCTACTAAATTGAGACCTAACATTGTCGGTGAAACCTGAACGTTGACGTGGTTTATTTTATCTATATCTTTGAAAAAGTTTAAAGGTTTAAATTAACTAGCTTAACTAAATAGGTACATTTTCGCATGATAAACCCGCTTTAAAACAAAGAGAACATAGCTCAAAGTACTATTTAAACCTATTCTCAATTTAACTGAATGTCAATTACAAACGGCTCAGCTTAATAAAGCATTCAACGACGTCGGCCGAGTCTAACCCTCATATACCTATGTATAAAGGGAAGGCCACACCAGGCCGCCGCCCGCTGCGGGCTAGACGATCTAAGTTCTATTTGCCGCAGGATTGCCAACCGCAGCGCACCCAACTAATATATCTCGCTACACCGCATATAAACCCTCAGTCTGTTTATTTATCGTTTCATGCTTTATTTGTGTAGAACTTGTCGTAAAAATCAATTATATTTACTGATTTGTTTAATTTATAATAAGCATGCAGAAGTAGTTTAATAAAAGTAGGCTGACCATTTGGTGGCAAAATTTCAATTGAACTGTTCGTACAGCTTAACCGAATAGTAGTTAAGAACTTAAGCTGCTCTGCCCATAGGATCGAGTAGTCACGGGTGGGTCCGAACCCCGCAAAAGGCAAATCTTTGTTTGACCCACTAATGTTTGTTTCGGTCTGGGTGGGGTGTACTGTATATTTTATGTGTTATAATATTGTGTATTTTATGTTTGTAGACGCATCCGCGACACAGAAATAATTGCTAGCCTTCGAGAAATACGACTATTTAGTAGATTTAAAACAAAACAAAAGTTTTCACATAAGAGCTCCATCATAAAACTTGTTGCTTAGTTCCGTGTCGTTTTCCTCGGCACAAAGATACTCGAAAACGACGCTCACAATTGCGCGAGTGATGCATCACGCGAGCATTGCTTGGTTTAATTTTAATTACGGCTGCGGCCACGCTGCTCGCCGCCGCGCTAATGACGTGCCGTGTGTACTCAGCCTAACAATCGTCCGTACACTTCCGTTCGGTTCACTTTTGTTTGACTTGCATTGATATTATTGCTATTCAGCAAACCTGGTTTGATATTCGCTGCGATGCATTTTAACGACTGTTAGAGAATTTATGTTGTATAATGTCGACTCAATATCCAGGTTATTAGGGCTGGCGAAAATTAAGCGCTTCAATAGAAGCGTTCGACAGACGCTAGTGGCGATATTTGCAGCGCCTGCAATCGAAATTTTGTATCATATGTCGAGCTGCTTTCAAAACTATGGTCATTCATCTACCACTTCTTAGAGTTATTTGGTTTCTTTGAATTAGGACTCAGAATATATTGTATTCATCTTAATCATTATAGTGTTTATGAATTTTCAAATAAGTAACAAAGAGGTAGAGCCACTACTTAAATCACATTATAATGTTAATGAGAATGGCTATATGTGTCGTTCCCACATGCATTGGCGAAAACGTTCGCACCTAATCAAAATCATATTTTAAAGTTCTTTTTTGCAACAAGAATAGACGCAAAGAAGTTGAAGTATCAGGAAAACATTACGGTCTGAATACCTGCACGGCGGAGTGCGTTCGGGCGGAGAAATTAATATCCGGAGCGAGCCGTATCACGGCCGCTTCAGCCTGAAGCTCCAAGTTGGAAGGGGAGGGGGTGGCGAGGATAATTAAACTGTTTCATTATGTCCAGGAGGGAGGAACGTTGACCTAGGACTTTAGGATTTGTTTAATTTGATCTCGTTTTATCAGTATCGGATACTTTTGCTGAATAACGCAACTTTATTATCGGCCAAAAGACATCCACGGCGGTACAAATGCCTTCGCCACCATGTGCTTACTAGTCTCGCTGGTACTAAAACTCTTCTTTCGGTTCGCGAAGATGCTTGTCGAAGTCCGTATTTCATAGCTAAAGTCACCATTGTATTTCAGTTTGTTCGCTTCTATGACTATGCCCGCCGTCACGTTATATGATCCCATTACAATAGGAAGAACCATCTTGAATATTAACACCACCACGCCTATATACCCCGATTGGGGGTGGCAGAAGTGTCCACAATACACTTCTGTCACCCCAGCTTGAATGATGAATAACGAACTCCAAATCCGCGTTCATGAAAATATTATTGTTATGGTTACCACCTTGCAATGACATACCATAAAGTATGAATACTTCTAGAGAAACTTTTAAAAATCATCTTTGCTCTTCACGGTTCAGGTGCTAGAACTCTATTGGATTAATTTTAAGATTAGCATCCTTCTAGATATTGAGTTTCAAATAGCATTACACTTTCTAAACTTGGCTACCGCAAAAGAAAAAATAGCATTTTTATTCGATTCTACAGTTACCATACAGGGAACCGGACATTCTTCGTTCTGAGATCGTAGCGGCGGTGATCTCCCTCAAAAATAAGAAAGCGCCAAGTCCTGATTCAATAACAGCCGAAATCCTGAAGGCCTTGGGAGACAATGGCATCAACTCTTTGCATGCTATCTGCAATAAAGTGTGGGCTGATGGTGAATGGCCTAGGGATTGGACAAAGTCCATAATCCTCACGTTACACAAGAAAGGATCCACGAAGCAATGTGACAATTACCGCACTTTAGCACTCATATCACACGCAAGTAAGATTCTGCTACATATACTTAATAACCGCCTTCGACATTACTTAGTGGGTCTGCAACCGTCTTGCCGCCCGAGAGCATTGTGGAAATTTAAATAGAGCACTTCATTTATGACCTTTTCTTTTACAGACTTAAAAGTGAGAACGTGAGGAATAAAGTAAAACCGAAGGATACCATTACAAGTAGTTAACAACTAGTGTTTGTTTGTTTCATCGCGACCACGACCACTCTGTCAAGACTGAATCAAATGAGAAGATGAAGGTAGTTTTCTAAACTTGTTGTAAAAAGGTCAGCTTCCGACTCTTTTAGTAGAATAAAGACTGCCGTTTTTCTACTACCGAGTGGAACATAAATCTCGGGAACAGCTCGGGGTTATTCTTTGCCAAATATATTTGTCTCCATTCTTCATAGCATAGTGGATAACCGCTGCCGGGTGGTATGTTGGGTGGGGCGACCACCAAGTGCAATCAAAGTTCACTTATCGATCTGGCGTTGCCCGCGGCCAGCAGCTCAATCTAACTTCTATTTAACTAGATACTGCGGACTGACTCATAACTCTGCTTGGTGTACATTTACTGTTCAACAGCATGTGAACCTCATCAATCTCTCTGCTATTTTCTTACGATGTTTCAGGCGCATTGCGTTCTCGCAACCTACATATTAATATCTATTATTGATACAATCATCATTAGTCATTTGCTTACTCCGGGGCATTAATCTCCTTTTTCTTACGCCACATATCCCTATCCTGACACAAGCACATCACAGTTTTTATCTCTGTACTGACCTCTCACAATTGCGGTATCTCTTTCGTGGCGACCATTCAGACAGATACCTACAACACCTGCCGTCATCCCTTCTTGCGACGTACCCTGTTCATCTCGACTTGAGTTTAAATATACAATGTCCGACCTCTTCCACTTTAGTTTCTACAAATCCCCATATTTATAACTCAGTTACTCAGTTCTATGATCCGCTGACAGATTTACAAAATATAATGAATATACATAAAGAATGTATACAAGGTGTAACATAATAAACGCAAGACCTGAAAGTACTTTGTTCTAAATCGGTAACTGAATTGATTCCAACAATTTTTAATGTAACTTAGTTTTTTTTTAATTTGCAAAAAATGCTTTTACTCCTTCAGTGTGCTATAAAAAACTAAATTTATTCTGGATTCATAGTAATAAGGAGATTTCAAATGCATTCCTAAAACGTATTTCTCAAAACGCACACATACATGTGCAAGTTTCATTGTTAATTGGGGCACAGAAGTGCTTAAAAAAAGGGGAAAAACCTTTAAATTTGGAAATTTGGTTTTCGTTATGTTTTCATGAAGCAATTCTCTAATCGGGGTGTCTGAGGTCTTGCGTTTATTGTGTTACACCTTGTATATAAAGAATTTTGGAAGAAAGATTGAGGAAACAGATAAACAATGTGAAAGTAAAAGGATGTAAGTACCGGGAAAGACCTCAACTATCTTACCATGACCAAACAGACCGTGTCTTATCTAAAGGAAAAGTCAAGAGCCTCCCTAACCGACGAGCGTATATGAGACGAACTATGAGAGTGAAGGAAGCTAGAGAGGTCTGTAATAAAAGAACCTGTTGGAACTCTGTACTCTTTGCCTACCCGGCCAGGGCTCTAGTGTGATGATATAGGTATAGATAGATAGATAATGCTTTATATATAAAACAAACAACGTCACGCCTACATCCACAAGCAGGAAGACAGAAGTATACTACGTACACCTTTTGCCGACTCCGGACTTCCAACCCGCTTAGTCCGACCCAAAGTCCTGAACTCGGGACCGTACGAGTACAAATATTTTCAATCTATAGAGTAGAGAAATAAATCATATTCAAAACATTCACGTTGTGTTCTATTTCTCTAGTGGGTAGAACCTTATAAACACAATAATATAGTCCACTTTGAACTTCATTACACGTCAGGTTCATATCGGTAATGGGCTCCGTGTACACGGGCTTAATTATCAACAAGATGTTGTGTTGACGAAGTTATAGGTATCTCCGGGGACAGAGCCGCCGGCGGCTTTTCTGTACATTGATTACAGGAATATACCTGTTACACGAGACATTTCCTTGTTCATAAATATACACAAAAAGCACCGGCTATGATGTTATAATGATATATTATGTTTTATTGAACCCCGACGCACAAATAGGGGTGTTAGGGCATCGTAGACACTAAACGGAAGAACCAAATTTACTTTGTTTTTTTTTTGTTTGAAGTTGACTTGATCGAGAATATTCTTAGCTATGATTCAAGTAAATCTGTTCAGTCGTTTGCAAATAATCAGCTCTTTTCTATTTGGTTTAGAAATAGAAGAAAACTCTCTGTTTTAATATATCAAGATAGCACGTTTATTTATTAATATCTTAACCATGAGAATACTAAATATTTCAGTCAGATACATAGATTAATACATTTGTAAAAAAATCGGCAATCAATTTGTACATTCTAAAAAATAACATATCGATTATAATAATTTAATTGTGTCAGACCCTAAAAGGCAAACCGTTTCAATTTCAACATAATGGAGTAAAAGAGATTTATTCACTTTTAAGTTTTTTAAATGACTACACAAATTTATGGCCAGTATATGATTTAAATGAAAACTAAAGTAGAATTTTGATGTATTTTTATATTCCTGTTTATTTTTTTATTCTATATTTTTAAATACGATATGCCTGAAATGGAATATGATCAAACGTCACTGTACCCATGTCTCGTGAAAAAAGCTATAGTGTGGGACTACGATGCTTTTTTTGTTTATCTGTGTATCACCATCAACACGCCTGGTCACTTGCGACGTAATTAGAAATATAAAGTACAGTAATTTCTAGTGTGGGCCAATCATTTATTTTTTGTTTTGAAGTTAAATTAATTTATATACCGTCGAAGCCTATTAACGACTAAACTACATAAAGTTAAATTTCATCTCACTTCACCAAAACTACTAATGATTTAAACTGTGCATGTATAGTTATACTTACTGAATAATTCATGAAACAAGTGGAGTGCGTTGGAAGGAGGCGTCGGGTTAATTAGGCAATATTCATTATACTCTTTAGCGCAATGGTCAGTCAATTAATCACCCTAAACCCCACCGGTGGTGCCAGGGCCGCACTAGTTCGCGAGATCATGCGCTTAGCACGAATATATTAAGCGTATCGCTGCCGAGTTGATATGCCATCCTTTTCACACTACAAATTTGCTAAATAAAGGTGACAGTGACAGCGTTACAATAACGACAATCTGTTCGTGCTAAGCTTTGCTCCCCCTGCGGGTGTTTGGAACTGTGGCACATATGTTGTGGTACATATGAACAGTCATTATGACGAGAGCTTCATCAAATAATAAAAGTTGTAGTAGCATTTAAGGTCCCAAGCGAGCCGATTGCACATGCCCGGTATCATTACAAATAAGACTCCGGACTGTAACTGATAATCTATGGTAGAAAAATTTAATCACACGGTCTGACCTAGGAGGATTTAAATCCAGGTTTTTCTTATCACTATCCACGCTAATTTTAATGGAACGCGTCGTTATTCCGCTGTTTAACTGTTATCAATCAAGCCGTTCATTATAGCAATCTTTGACGTACCGTCTTTGTTCTGCAGTGTACGTCCTTCAGCTTTTTTAGTTTTTTAACTTTTACGTCTCTTAACAAGTTGTTAATATAATGGAAAAGAGTGTATATTCAGAACATTAAAAATGCCTTCTAGATATATCCAACCATTCTTTAGGTACAATTCAGTACTTAGAATATATTTCTATCGGTACGGTGACGCCAGATCACTTGGGTATAATGAAAATTTTACTTTCTTAAAAGATGTTAATCATCGTGAGACAGACACTTCTACTGCAGAACAAAGGCCTCGCATAAAGATATTACTTTTAAAACACACTCAACCGAATTCGTTTGCACATCGAACAAATATCACTAAAAGCGTGATTTATTTTTCGAGTACGATTCATACTCGTTTTTGAAAAGCGAACTCGTTCAATCAGTCAGATGGATCGATCACACCTTTTGATAGCGCATTGCAATAAAAATTATTTTATCTGCCTTTAGCCGGGCTCCCTATGACTATACAAGCTATTGGTTTATATGTACAGAATTTATGGAATACATTATAGACAGAGTACTTAATCACGAGGTTTGGAATCCGAGGCCCAACAAAGTGTTTTTTTTTCTATCTAAAATTCTCAATAACCGTTCTAAGTCCTAAATTATGCTCGGTATACGCAAAAATAACTGAATGGACTCCTAAATTCAACAGTCTACACAATACGCTCTGCGACCTCCGCTTGGCGAATATAGTCTTGAGCGTGTTTATATTTTTATTTGAGGAACTTTATTTTAACTTCAGATATTAACTTATATTAATGGCAAGTACTTTATTCATAGTAACTGAGAATAAACATTAGATGAAGAGAAAAACGGGCGGGCTACCATACGCATGGTGCAACGACACAATAAGTAACTTCTTTAAGTTTCTTAATCTTCTAACAAATATTTTCTAAGCATTACCAGTGTAGATACACGCGTAAATTTTGCGTAGATCTATATTATATCATATGCACGCATCTGATATAATGTTGATCTAGACAAAGAAAACAGAATATTACAAGGTTTTTTCCTTGCATATCTCTCTCGTATGAGACGAACTATGACCTCTCATAGTTCGCCTCACACACGCTTGCCGCGGACACAAGATATAAATCTGTGTGGTATGTATTCGCTGGTCCAGGCCACAAAGGGGCTTTATTATCTGTTTTGTGCTGCTCCTGTAATATTTTGTAGAATTCTGTGCTTCTCTCGTAATGTCGTGTAGATTTAACAATTCAGCGCGCGCGCGGGGATTTGTTGGTTGAAAAGGTGACATTTTTCCGAGCAATTAGCTAATGGCGGCGGGCGTGGAGGGTCGGAGTACTGGTGGGGAGAGGGGAGGGTTTTATTTTTTAAAGCAATGTCGATCAATTTGAAAGTCGATCTTTATGGGTGGGGTTAATTCCGAGCTACCTATATATATAACCCTTTCAAGGCTGTCAGGGGTTAAGTAAAGTACGTTACGTAGATGTCGTATTCTAAGCTATTCTAAGCTTGAGATTGGTGACCATTTCAAGCGTCTTCTTGCTTCTGAATGCATGCTAAGCTGTTGGTCCTGGTTGCCATGGGTGTGGTAGTCGTTAAATCACGAATAAACTAATAGTCAAACTGCTAAGTCGATGTCAAACTACTCGTTTTCATCATAATGTAAGAACATAAATGTGTCACAGACCAGAACACGGGAGAAAAGGAGACACGTTTTTGGCCCAGTACTAATTTTTCTCTAATTAACAATTCACGTACAATTTGAACCTCCCACAAGGGTAGCTTGAGGACGTCTGACGCCGACCTCTATAGCGGGCCGATGCCACTCAATCAGTTTCATCCCTGTCACGATCTAATTAGTCAAAAAGAAATGGGAGGCTGCGGTTACTTAGAACCTACTCCTTGCTTGTGTAACTCTCACTCGTGAAATACAATTCCCTATATGTTTTTTCAACTAGAACAAATTGCTAGTAGGTTAACAAGAAATAAAAACCGTCACGCCTATATTTCCCAAATGGAAGTGGCTGCTGTGTACTGAGTATATCCACGATGTTAGGTCCCATGTAATAGGGGGCGAGCCCATTGTCATATACCGCGCACAATTCCAAACTCCGGACTGAAAAACTAAAACTACATTTGTCCGACCTAAGATATGAACAGAGGATCTTAAAGCACTTTATTCGCCACTAGACAAACGAGGTAGTAGCTAGTAGGCCATTTTGCTATTAGGACTTTACGACAAAACGTGATTTCCCAAGACGAGGGCATCGAATAATTAGAACGCTTCTTACTGCCTGCTAGCAGTGTGTCCTCACCCGGGACCAGCACTATAATTGAAAAGACTCGAGTCCTCGCGCTCAGGACGCCGACACAAAAGAACGCATTTCTTCAATCGGAATAATGCATTCATACGTCACTGAGCGCCTGCTTGTCGCACTCACGGCACGGTTGTTTTAATGCTCACGTGCATTTATGTTGACGGCACTTCGGATACCTATCATAACTATAACTTCTGTTTGTGCCGTATTGGAAATGGCAGGATCTGTTTACAGATGCATGTCACGTCATCACTTCAGGTGGCACGATTGTTATACACGAAGTAATTTTAATAGTCCTGGAGCGAAAGCCCGGGTGATATATCAAATGCCTACTGTTTACAGGTAATAAAAAAAAAAACACTTTAATGAAATCTACGTGCTGACTTATCTGTATATCATAGCTACGGTGAAAATTCAGAACACAGAAGGCATCTATCGGCCAGTTCACCAGCCGTAATACGTGATCCAGTAAAAGGAGTACTCTACTCACTAACCACTAGAATACAGCGTGGTCATGTCTCAATCAAACATCAACTGAATAGATATAAGAAAAATAAAGTAAGTGGCATTCCTTGGGAGAGGCTCGTGCAGCAGTGGACTGGTACGTGCTGATGATGATGCATTAAACTTTGCACAATAGGTACATCATTTTCATTTTGTAATATTATATTCAGGCCGTTATATATTCTAGCCTCTGCGTATTTTTCATAGATGTCACTCATAGAAGACATTACACACAAACCCCCAGAATCCAACTTATATTTTGAGTGTGTGTGTGTGTGAATGATCTACGCTGGTGGCCGCGGGGCCTTTACAGCTTCACCGGACAAGAGGGCGAGCGTGCAACCACTACACTCGTGCCAGAAGGGCAGGGGCAACTAGCTCAAGGGCGTGGCCTCGGCTTGGGCAGTCGCTATGGGGGAAAGCGTACACTTGGTGTCTCGCCGTGGTACTCTGCACCGGCCGGCGGGCAAGGGATTCTTCGACCTCGCCGGCGAGGTTGGTGTCTGATCCTGTGTGCGGTATCTGTATCCGAAAGAAAGGATGTAAGGGCATCGGGAGGTTCGTTGAGAACATACCGCGGACGGCGCTAGCGGCTAATAGAAGGGGAGTTAGGTTTGTAGATGGCGGCGGCTACGATTAGCGGACTTCTATGATTAGACGCGTTCGCGAAATATCGATTTGTCGCCTTTTTAATAAAGGCGCGAATAGGTTCGATTTCGAGATCGGAATGGACCAACATACATTATTGTATATTCTTACTACTACCACCGGCGGCCAGAGACATACTTATCTATATAGCCTATTCATTTTAATCCAGTGTGCTGGCAATAACAATCCGCAGGGCACAGCATAACTCAGGTTGATTCGGCATGTAGCGCCAAACAACGCATTCACCCGCCACACAACAACACGGCACTAGCAACAGAGCCGGCGGGCGCAGTGAGCGACAATGCATTCAATCTCGACAGTCGCTGTGGAATATCGACAAGCGACTACTAGATAATGTTGTAGTCTCAGTTGTGAGTTGAAGCGGCTGATAGGTTAAGTAAATATAGTCGAAAATTAAAAATAAAATAATATTATCTGCCTGTACTTTCGCACTACTCGGCAAATGCTCTCACAAATCGAGGTGAGTATGATTAGATGATACTCCACCATGCGGACCCAGTGCGAATTGGTAGAGGCAGGTTTGTCGCCACTTGATGTTGAAACTTATAAAGCCACTTATTAGGTCTACTACTAGTCTACTAGTCGAAAATAGTTAAAATAAAATATTTATTTTTATTTATTTATTTAGTAAGGAAAACCAACAGCTGCACTTATGAGAATAAAAGTAATGTAAGCAATATAAAGCCAATTACAGGTTTTCACGAATAGCTCTAAATTTGTGCCAGAAACTTTAGCAAACAATACTAATACACAAATTCATGTTACTTAAGTAATTAGTTACATTTGAAAAAACTTGAGGTTCAGCAGCTCTCTTATCTTATTGCTCTTAATAGTATATGGATCAAGACAGAACTTTTTGCAAATTATTGAAGTCATTACTTGCTCGCACCATATAAGAATTTTGTCTGTAATTTGAAGAGACTAACGGAACAGAAAGTGGTAGGTTAAACCTTGTGGACCTTTGAGGAAATTTAAAACATAATTTTTGGAGAAGAGTGGGGCAGTCAATTTCACTCGCAATAATTCTTAGCAAGAATGTGCAGTCAGCCATACGTCGGCGATTAACTAGTGGTTGAAGGTTTAAGTAAATATCGGAATGAAAAGAGATCTGTAATCGGTAGCATAAAAATTTAATAAATCTTTTTTGTATGCCTTCACTACGGTGTTTATATTTGTCATAGCGAGGCAAATTTGTGACGCATACTCCAAGTGACTCCTCACAAACGTGCAATACAGTAATTTAAATGTTTTAGCTTGTTTAAAGCACCCAGATAGCCTCATAATAAAGCCAAGTGCTCTAGAAGCTTTTGCTATGACTTCATCAACATGTACATCAAAAAGAAGCTTAGAGTCGTGATGGACACCTAGGTCGCGTATGATAGTAACCGATCTTTAAGCATGCATGATGTAGGTTGTATTGAACGCTTACGGCTAAATGTGACAACGGAGCATTTAGACGGATTAAGATCTAGCTTGTTGCGTTTGCAATAATTATCTAGACGCAACAAATCAGATTGAAGAGCATCCATATCATCGGTTGATGATATAGAAGAGAATACCTTCATATCATCAGCAAAACAGAGCAGATAGGAGGTATGGAAGCAAGAGTCGATCTCATTTACATAGATAATAAAAAGCAACGGACCCATCAAAGAACCCTGGGAAACACCACTAGGGACCGGGACCCAACTAGAAATGTAGTTATTTATAAAAACAGCCTGTGACCGATTATCAAGGTACGACGAAAACCATCGAAATAAGTCTCCGTGTATGCCAATGTTGAGAAGCTTCAGTTTAAGAATGTTATGATCGATGCGGTCAAAGGCCTTACTATAATCTGTGTAAACGACATCGACTTGTGCCCCATTATCCATACTTAAAGTAATGAATTCGTTTAACAGAGTAAGATTTGTTACAGTTGACCTGCCTTTCAAAAAGCCGTGTTGGGAGGGACTAAAGGAAATCTTTATCGCTGCATAAACCTGATCATAAACCACCCTTTCAAACACTTTCGCTAGTATGCAAAGTTTGGAAATTGGTCTATAATTTGCAACATCCGTTTTAGGCCCTTTCTTATGAACAGGAGTGATGAATGCACGTTTCCAGATTTGGGGAACAGTACAAGTAGAGAGAGACATTTTAAACAGTAGACATACAGGTACGGCGATAGTTTTAGCATTTCATATAAGAAATTTTGGTGATAAATGGTCGGGTCTAGCGGATTTGTACGGATCAAGCTGACTGAGTAGTTTTTCTATTAGTCCCACATCGATATAGATTGTATGAATGTCAGACAGTGAATGAATATAACTTGTTGAAGGATGCTCAACTTCATTATTAGTAGATGGTACATCGGTGACAGGGTAAAGGAAAGTTGATTGGAAGTGTGAAGAAAATGCATTGCAAATTGATTCCGGACTGGAAACAGTATTATTACCATAGACAAGCTGGCTAGGAATCGATTTAGAACGATATTTCACAAACCTCCAGAAATGCTTTGGATTTCCCTTAATAGATACTTCAGTAGACGTTATATAGTTGTTATTGCAGTCGGCCTCCAATTTTTTCACCCTATCCCGCAGTAGTTTAAATGATATGCTATCTGAGAGCCTCCCATATAATTTAAATTTTCGTAGGTATTTAGACTTTTCTTTAATAAGTCTCTTAAGCGATGTGTTGTACCACATAGGATAGGAATTATGTGTGACCTGTTTAGTAGGGATAAACTTATTTTGTATGTCTGATATAGTTGAATAAAAAGTAGCTAACAGCATCGTTAGGTAATCGACTACTGAACTCTTGCGTCCAATCAACAGCTGGAATTTCGTTATTGATAGCAGTAAAGTCACCTTTATCAAATATATGTCGATTGTACGGTGCAGGAGTCAGACAGGTGGTACTGGAAAAGCTCGTGATAATGGACAGTGCCGGGTGATAACCATTAACAGGTACTAGTGGATCTAGGCATTCAGATACAGATATCATCTCATTGCATAACACTAAGTCTAAGATATAACCGCATTTATTCAGTACACCATTAAATTGGTGGAGGCCTAAAACTTGTAATTCGTCCATCAGCATGTATTCGTCAGTACTATTAATATTTGAAGGCAATAGTGTATTATTGTTTGGGTGCCATGTTATTCCGCTCATATTAAAATCTCCAATAATTAAGAAGTTGTCCGATGGATTATTTAGAACTATATTATTTAGGCTGTTAAGAAAGTTGGCTAGTTGGTCAGAAAACGAGTGACCATGGTTTTGCTTACAAAGATAAATGGCACAGATATTGAGTTTTAGATGGTTTCTACGGTTTGGCTGACGAAATCTTAAGGATATCCATAGGTCCTCGGCTGAGGAATTAAAAATAGGTTGTGGAACTACAGAGATTGACTTCCGGACAGCTATTAACACGCCACCTCCGCGAGTTTGACCGGTAAGGTGATAATCCCGGTCACGACGCCAGACAAAATATTTATCACCAAACAACTCCGAGTCAGAGATTCCCTCGACTAACCATGTTTCCGTTAAAATAATTAAATCAAACGCACCGAGACAAAGCTGTCTATAAAAAGATTCAGTTTTCGTACGCAATCCACGTACATTTTGGTAATAAATAGATATTGTATTATTATCCATTATGCACTGGATACGTAACACCATTGTAAACATCGATACAATAATTCCAACATATACTATAACAACCGCTTAGATAAGAGGGTAATAATAAAACAAATCTCACATAAATAAGTGTTAAAAATAAATTATAAGCAAAGTGTATGCAAATTGACAACATAAAATACGGGTACTTAGTGACCGGTCCACAGGTAAGTGTATGAAAAAGCAAGCAATATACTAATTTACGTATTGGTGCGAGCAAAATGAATATATTTTCTAATGACATTGTGAATAGAACTAAGCGATAAGCAAAACAATAGGCGCATCGGTTAAGACAATAGCGAGGGATCGACGTTCCGAGCAAGACAGGGGTGCTAAACCTTTTATAAAAGCATAAATATTGAACAAAAATAATTAATAAATTCAAGTTACAATATACGATATCTAAAGTTACCACTATGAAGTTTAAGTAGAATGTTAATTTAATGTTACAGATAACTAAATCTACAAATACTAAACAAAATGAAAATAGAGTATTACAATAGTTTAAGTTAGTTTGTTTAAATCACTTTGTTTAGTTATAATTAAGACCTTAGAACCATCTTGCTTCTGAACGTGTATCTTCCCATGTTTCACCCAAACATATTTGAACTCTTTCTCCTTCGCAGTAGTTCTGGTATTATTCAGCAGTTTTTTTGAGTCTGAATTTAGGTGATCATTAACATATACACGTCTGGAAGGGCCTTCGAATCCCAAATCTTGTGTAGATATAGTCTTTAAAGAGCGTGCTGCTGCTATGAAATCTTCTTTAACATATCTATTTAAGAAGCTTTCTACTATTGACTTTTCTTTATTGTTAAATAGGGGGATTCTCGATATATAATTTATCTGAGTTTGAGGAAAAGTGAATTTGATCCTCTGACTAATTGATGTCAAAATTGCGAAAAGATTTTCATCCTTCTTTAGCGGAATCCCTTTTATTTCCACATTATTTAATCTAGTTCTCTGATCATTTGCGGACAATTCGGCCTTTACAACGTCAATCTCAGTTTTAAGAGAGCATACCTTATCCTGCAGGCTTTCAAGATCAGTCACTCTGGATTCAATGGCAGCAAGTTTTTTGGTGAAGTCATCTATCTGGTTACCATTATACAGCACGCCTTGAGTTCCATGAGTTCCGCCTTAATGCAACGTACATCTTCAGTGAGCGCCGGTAGGTTCGCCAACTGGGCCTGTATATCGCGTATTTCACTGAGTAAAGTTTGATTGAAGACAGCTTCAGGTACAAGAGACAAAGGAGTAAGTGAAGAGATTCGGCATTCAGGTCATTTCCATGTACTCCTTCTGTCCGATCCGAGTTTACGCCATCCACCCTCCGTGATGTTAGCGCAGTTAAAATCTAAATGCTTCTGACATATTCCACACTGAACTCCATCATTAAAGCTTGCATTGCAATTGGCACACTTCATAATGGATTGAAAAAGGTTGATAACCGCTGGATATTATAATGGACAAACGGGTTACGTGTGTACGTTTAGAGTGTTTGCGACTGACATGCCAACAAATTACTAGTAGGCTAGTAGGATATGCCAACAAATTACTAGTAGGCTAACAAGGAAACTATAACACCATGTAATGGATTTTATTGTCGTACATCGGTAAGACCCATGCCTTAGTATCCATATTTTTTACTATCCATATACTAATCGTACAGGGTCGATTATTGTGGAGACGCAAAGTAAAACTTTCAGAAAAGGCTAGTGGCAATGCCATTACTCCTACAGATACATTACTACTACTACAGATACGTAACAAAACACGAATTGCAAATTCCAAATTCAATGAAATGCCTCCTGTGCCTTTATCAACATATTATTTTACAAACAAACATAATATTATACATATAACATATTGAAATGTACCTATTACAGATACGAAAAAAATCTAGGTAGCAGTTCTTTGCATTGAGATGACTCAACACAGGAATCTTCTTACAAAACATATCGTCATAATCCAATATAATTAGAGTAGTAATTAATTTGTAAATAGATGCACGTCATTGTCTGCTAAAATAAATATTTTGCATACTATTTACAATATTATCTGAGTTAGTAAATAACGATATTTAATTAGTGGGAAAGTTATGTGTGTTAGAATGGCCGTCAATACAAAGTGTATATAATAATTCATATAAAACTCGCGACCGCTTATGTCTCGCGCCTGAAAATAAGAGAGATAGAGGTTATCCCTCGAGTTGCCAAACAAGGTAAGTAATTTTGGAACTGTTCCCCAAACATATTGCATAATATCATCCGCGGATGTGCCACGTCATGAAATATAATTTAGGCTTTACCTATCGTTAATAGGGGTTTCTATTTAATAAGTGATTCAGTTTATTGGAATACTTGACGTAATATTCCGGAGGATTCTGAAACTAAACGCTTTCTGAGATCTTAATTAATTTTCCCTGATGAACGATATAATGTAATTTAGTATAGAATAATTTTAAAAAGTAGACCATTATTTCAACTTAGCTTACCTAACTAGGTAAATCTATTTTGACTGTTTACATTTCGGCAAGAAGTATCGTCTAAAAGACTGTATAGGTATTTGTATTGTACTATAAACATTGAAGATATTTTTTCCCACTCAGTTGATTCTTTACGACTTTGATCACTCAACATTAGCTTCGTCCCGTAAACTCGTCTCATCTCGTAAACTTGTGATCGATCAGCCCTCAGCAACTGAGCGGATTAGTATTCTTTCTGCGCCGTCCCCGGACATAATATAACCCAATTTGAAGCTCGTGTCAACTGGGTACTCGCCGCCCAAACTTACTTAGCCGATACATTTACGCTGGCCCACGAAAATAACATTCCTCTTTAGGAAAATCTAACAAAAACACATTTAGTTTTGCAGATACGTTTTTCAGTTGTGTAAGCAATTTATTTCTAAGAGAGTAATATTTTAAGAACATTTACACTAATATTAACATACTCAATAACTATTATACTAGTCAACATCACTTTGACATAATTTACTAGGTCACGCAGGTACTCTACTATATCTATGACTTGAGTTGAGACTGAAAACACAAAGTTCGTCGGACTTTCGTACGCGTTGCCAATCAGCAACAAACAACCCCGGATTCCGTGAAGTTCGTCCCATTGCCAGTGATAATCAAAATGGCGGCTACCTGATATGTATGTACCTAGATTACATATGTATACCGCGAATGATGCTCCTGCGTATCGTTCCGTTCGTTTGATGCTAATTGTAATAAGTTATAATAATAATAAACTAGCTTCAGTGCGAACGGTTGTTTGATTCTTGTCTTAACATATCAACTGGCGACGAGGATGGGATGCGAACCCACGCGTGCAAAGCACATTGGATTAGCGGGCATTGACGGAGTCAGTATTTATTAAGATGCCGTTTTCGTTACGGGACCCAATAAATAAGTACATTTACAGAGGTTGGAACAAGTTTTCCAACGATTCCAAGATGCTGGGCTACGCTTAAAAGCCGATAAATGTGCATTTTTCCGAAACAGTGTAAATTATTTAGGTCACGTAATTGACAAATATGGTCTCCATAAATGTCCTAAGATGGTGTAAGCAATTATCGCAGCTTATCGACCCACAATGTAACGGATTTAAAGAGATTCCTCGGCATGGCTAATTATTATCGTAGTTTTATTCCAAACGCGGCGCAAATTATGAGTCCGCTGCACGATTTGTTTCGTAATTACGTAAGCTGGGAATGGAGTCGAGCGGAGCAAGAAACATTCGATAAAATTAAAAGCGAACTCACTTCGGAACGAGTACTAACGCATTTCAAGCCGGGGGCGCAGCTAGTGGTAGCGGTGGACGCCGCGCCGGGCGGGCTCGGCGCAGTGCTATCGCAGGTTGACGACGATGGTGTTGAGCGACCGCTCGCCTATGCGTCTCGGTCGTTATCCGCCAGTGAAAGAAATTACAGCCAGCTTCAGAAGGAAGCGACTGCAATTGTGTTTGGTGTCAAGAAGTTCCACCAATATGTATATGGATGCGCGACGCCGTTTATATTAAAAACTGATCACCGGCCTTTGATGTCTATTTTTGGTAGCAAGAGCGGGATCTGCATCTCGTTTCGTTTAATCAGTATTTACGCAATATTTTTGTCGGCTTATAACAATAAAATACAGTATATATCTAGTAAACATAATATAGTAGGTGATTATTTTTCTCGATCACCCATACAGACTGAAGAAACGCAATGTAATAAGAAATGCAATATCTATTCGATGGACGCGCTGCAGTTACAAAGTTATGTTTTAAAGATGTGCAGACGGCTACTAAGGAAGATCGCGTATTACCAACAGTCATTAAATATATTTGTCATGGCTGACCGCGAAGGATTAAATGCGAGGAAATAATGCCCGACTTCCGCTGTAAAAATGAATTGGAAACAGAAAGTAGATGCGTAATGCGGGGCCATCGAGTAGTAATTCCATCAGAGTTGAGAGATAGGTTGCTCAAAGAATTACACAATATTCATATGGACATAGTTAAGACAAAGAGCGCCGCGCGATCGCGTGTATGGTGGCCAGGTATAGATAAGGCAATAGAACAGCTAATCAGCGCTTGCGACGTGTGCGTGGCGGAGCGCGCCGCGCCGCCGCGGGCTACTCCCGCGCAGTGGCCGGGCCGTGGCATCGCATTCATATAGATTACATGAGCGTAGTGCAGAGGACGCACTTCATAGTAGATGATGCCTTTAGTAAGCGGATCGAATGCTTAGACATGGGTAAAGGTACTTCTTCGAAATGTTTAATCGACAAACTACGACAATTTTTTTATAGGTTCGGGTTGCCGAATATAATAGTTTCGGATAACGATGCAAAAATTTCTTCGACAGAATTTAGGGAGTTCTGTAACAGCAATGGTGTTGAACATCTAACGTCCCCGATTTACCACCCATGTAGTAATGGTCAGGCGGAGAACTCTGTTCGAATTTGCAAAAAAATTATATTGTGTATTGTGAAAAATTTAAAATGTAAAAGTGCAATTAATGATAAAATCCAAGAATATTTATTCGCGTACCGCAACACGATCCACTGTGCTACGGGACTATCACCCGCTAAATCAATGATGGGACGCAATTTAAAAGGAAAATTAGATTTATTGTTACCTCCGTGTAAGCCATACTATAAACAACCTAAAACCATACAAAATAACTCTCGGGTATTCAATGTTGGGCAAAAAGTATGGACCAGATGTTATGCACATCGGAAACCTTTCTGGAATGAAGGGACCATAGTAAAAAAGGTTGGGTCAAGAATATTTATCGTTAAATTAATTGAGCAAAACGTTGAATGCAAACGCCATGTGGATCAGTTGCGACGATACACGGATAAAAATAAACATGGATCTGATTGCTTTCCGTCGTCACAAAACGAATCTATATCTGCGAAATGTGGCATGCCATTTCCCCGTTCTCCTCCAATTAGAAGTATTTGGAAACCGCGTCCGCGACCGTGTCCGTGCCGGCTATTGCACCGGCGCCGCTAGTAGTCGTTAATACCGATAGGGACGGCCCTTCGGGCGTGTTGAGTGTTGAGGATACATTTTATGATGTGGAGGACGATGGAGGAAAGGGGTCTGAGAATCGAGAAGCGATGGAGAAGACTGACGAACCGGTAGGCACCGAGGTGTCGCCGAGTTCACCAATAATTAAGGAACAACCATACGATTCGTCAGTTGTCGCGTATCGCTGCCATATGAATCACAGACCAAGAAACAGGAAATAGTTATTTATTTAAATACCCTATCTCGTGTTTATGTGAGTTAATTGATTATTTGTTTTGTATTGTCATCAGGTTTCCTAATTAAGGCTGAAGGAGATGATATGTATGTACCTAGATTACACATGTATACCGCAAACGATGCTCCTGCGTATCGTTCCATTCGTTCGATGTTAATTGTAATAAGTCAGTAATAAACTAGCTTCAGTGCGAACGGTTGTTTGATTCTTGTCTTAACATATCGCCACCAATCACAAAATTGCAGCAACTTCACTTTGTACGACTATTGTAGTTTGATTTTGCCCATAATTAGCAGCAGATATGGAGAACTACAAACAAAATTGATTTACCACTGTGACAAAGAATTTTTAAGGAAATTTGGAAATTTTATATTGGGAAAATACACCGTTGAATTTGTTTATCATTTTTACCGGACTACATAATAGACAAATTGTCTCATGCAATAATATACAACAAATCCTCTAAGCTACTATCCAATACATATCATGGACAATTAATGCGCCTCCACCCTAGGTCCTTGTTGACTATGACCAAACGCGGCACGTCACGATGTATTCGTGAAATGATCGTATAATAGAAGTAGTCGTACAGAAGACCCAATCATTCCACGAAGATATCATAAGGCGCCGCGTTTGATCATATTGAATAAGTGCCCAAGACATGCACGCCCGGACCCGCCGATGAACACTGCAAATATCAAAGATATTGCCCCAGAGTCGGTAGTGAGGGGCACACCGGGGCCCTGATCTGGGATGTGTATCAAATACGGAACTGTTTTGCGATGGCTATTGGAAAGTTGTATAAATTGTTTGTTCTGCCACAGAAACTATCCCGATTTATGACAACTTTGATGAATAAATTCTATTCCCTTTTGAGGCTGTTTAAGTTATTATTTTTATGCTAAGTCATTGAAAATATTTTCAGTTGCATGACTGAGTTTAATGCCGTTGATACTGTGAGGGAGACGAGGTAAGTAATAAATCATATAGACTGTAATAAAAATACCACACAAAGCATGCAAATCGTCTCCTTCCATATTTATGAACAATTTACATTTAACGAGAATAGGTAAGCTTCTAAAGTAGTTCATACACTCCCACCTAAGCCACGCGAAGACAATCAAGATTTATTTTTATGACTGCGAACGTACTTGTAGTGGCAACGAAGACCTCGAGAAAATTTACATGTACATTAAAATTTAAACATGCGTTCAACGTAAAACATTTATTAAACTTGGCCTCAGTGACAGACTCCGCTAATGCGCCCTGCCTCACCACATGTGGAGACGTGTAAAATGTAGTTTATTTCACTTGTGAGCCACCTGGGGTATCACCTTGTCACCACCCAGTGAGAGGAAAACGTGGTAACAAAACGATTTATTAAACGTTAATAGCAATAAAGTATATAAACATCAATACACTGAAACAAAAGCTAGGCAAATGAAATACCAAACTTTGTAAGTACTCGATGCTGTAAATTTGTCTCTATAAACTCCACAAACAGCATGTACAACAAAATTAAATTGTGTCCCTCACTAAAACTACTTCGTACTTTCGAGTTTTGCCTTACTTGTCTCCTAATACAGCTGAGAACAAACTTCGACCGACGCCCGACTGCAACCCATCCACATAGTATTACGCCGTTCTCTTTCAGATATAACTAGGATCGGACTTCGTGTCAACTCGGGAAGTACTTACTTAGGTGGTACAGTTTCCGTCAGATATCTAATAATCTATTCTCAGAGATATCGCTCACATTTGCTGTATTGCCCAAGGGATCGATGTACTACACATCGTGTGAGCACAACCATATATAACATCTCTAAACATAAACACCAATGTACAGCGCGAACATCGAAGAACCCATCAAGTATCGTCGGCTCCGAACGCTGCAGTACAGGTCCACTGGGAGCCGTTGCAATGACGCGAAAGAGATATGGCGTCACTGAATTATTTCCGAAGCAACATTGGAATTGAAAATTGTTTGTGTAACGAAAACAATCCTCTTACGTCGAGACTGTTGTATAAATAGGATATCTGTTAACGCGTTTTATAGAACATTTTGAAATTTTCGAGAAGTACAATAAATATAGTCTGGGACGTAGTTTTATTTATTGTATTACATTCCCTTTGTTCACATTGCCTGGGCTCTCTGTAAGCCTGGGAGCTACACGAGTGACTAAATACTACGAAACGTTTGATTTGTCTGATTTAGGGAATGGTTTTAATTTTTTGTTCTAATCACAGATTTTACAATTTACGTAATCGAGTGGAAAGAAAAACGATAAAACGATGAAAATTTGCCTTTTCCTGCTCAATAATAAATTCAATTGCTGAATCGGATTTGGTTCATATAGATTGGATTGCCATAGTTACCCATTTGCATGGTATATTGAACCATAGTTCGATAGCCATAGGCTGCAAATATATTTTAAATACGGCCATATGACCTTCTTTCATTGTATTATTTTCAAGATGACTGTTTTTTTGGAGACATACTCTGACTAAAACATGTCAAAAACGTCGCTCCGAATTAAGAAAACCCAACATAAAAATAACATTGTTTAGTGCCCTTCCATTATCGTTTCACAACCAGACTTCAGGTAAATATTCGGTGACAGGTGCGTCACGTCAAATAAATTTCGGTAACGCGTTCGGTGGCGGATCGTATCACGACACTGTTATACAAATTTAATAAAAGCCATTTGATTATGGACGGTCGGCTTCTGAACCGAGGAGCGCTAGTTTGATTAATTTGATAACCTGAGCGCTAACTGAATAACTTAGTTAGTTAGAAACTAAAGTGACAAACAGCACCTAGTAGGTCCCAAAGTTACGAAAATAAATATATGGTTGAAAGACATTTACGAACTGTCTCTCTCCTCCACATAAATTTTAATAAATTGCTATCTATCTATAACCTCACGCCAGATCCCTTGCGGGGTAGGCAGAGAGTACAGAGTTCCAACAGGTTCTTTCCTTACATACCTCTCTGGCTTCCTCGACTCTCATAGTTCGTCTCATACACGCTCGCCGGTTACGGAGACTCTTGACTTTTCCATCAGATAAGACTCGGTTTATTTGGTCGTGGTAAGATAGTCTAGGTCTTCCCCGGTACCTGCATCCTTCCACTTTCACATTGCATATCTGTTTTGTCATTCTTTCCTATGGCATTCTTTCTATATGCCCGAACCAACGGAGCATGCCCTTTCTCATCTTTACACCGATACTATCTTTCATACCTACTCGCAATAATAAATTGCAATACATTTATACAAAAATAACGAATGGGATAATAACTGACTGGTCCCCGCAATACAAAAAGGCAATGCGGTAGACCCAGGCGGAGATGGCGGGACGAACTGGACAACTTTTTTAAAGACTGGCCTGACATGGCAACTAACAGAGAGGAGTGGAAAAAGTGGAGGGAGGCCTTTGCCCAGCAGTGGGACACAAATGGCTCGCAATAACAATAATAAAACATTTATACAATCTGTTGCTATAATTTCGCTTTTTTATTATTTAGGCTCTTATCATAGAGAGAGAGAGAGAGAGTTTGTTATAGATCACAAATCTTTCTCTGTATACATAATTTTAATTTCTATAAGATCCTAACGGGATAATCCTATGGTGTGTTTCGTAGAAGTACTTTTAATTATTTAAGAATTTTTATACAATGGCTATAATTTAACATTACCTAAATTTAAATGTTTGGTGCAATTATAATCTCAAAATAACAGGCGCAACACGTAAATAAAACGGAGATAAACACAAAGGCTCTTCGATGTGTAAACTGTCATGCGTGGGTCTAAATAAATATTGTTAGCGAGCAAGGGATGGGCGGGCGGCGTGTGTATGGTTAAACGCGCCACGCAACGTGTTTGATCGCGAGGCGGCGGTGTCGCGGCGGTCGGCCCCCTGATGCACGAGTTAGAGCGGACGGCGGAGTTTGTATCTACCTTATGCAGTCGTGTACGCTAAACATCACCTTATGTACAATGAAACAGCGCGTTTGATGTCTGTCTGTCGTCAACGTTTTGATGATGTTACAATTGTACTGCTATAACTACAACCGTTGTTGTTTTCGATGCATTACTGAAATACACTTTCGGTCGGCTTATTCCACCAAAATTAATGAACTGTTATTTCTTTTATTTCCAGTAATTATCTCCAAAGTAGGTGAAAGTTTTCGTAATATTAATTACTATCACCTATTTTAGGTTTTGGGCATCGATTTAAGGCAATCATCGTAATTGATGTAAGGGACATACCGTTAACATGTCCCTTACATCAATTGTGTATCTATTTATATCATCCCGCGAGATCCTTTGTCAAATGTGAAAGAACTTGTTGTAACTCTGGCTACCCCGCAAGATGTCTGGCGTGATAATATAGATAGATAAAACTTTAAGACAACTTTAATTTGCATGTGCACAATAGGACGCAGAAATATCATCGCCATTTTATTTTTGTCGCCTTTAGATATACTGCGTGTGTAATGTAAGTTAATCAGTTAAATGGATCGTATGAAACCACCGTGAACAATCCACAAAAAGCTTAATGTCGTCATGTGTTTTTCGTATTCATATCAGACAGTTCGCCTCGTCGGTATAGCCTCCATCTGGCGCGGCTGGTTCACGAGGTCTTCAAAATAAATCCTTGGTCGGAAAACGTGTGTTCAGGTTTTTTAATTGACAATCATCAGTAGGAGTCCGTAGTCTGAAATTGTACCCGGTATAATGGTAATGTACCCGCCGCCTATTACATCTGGGCGATCGTTGATGAAATGTAATCGTATATCGGATATTTTGTTTGAGATTCCTTCGAGGTACACCGTGCGCACAACGTCATGTTGTTATTGCTCTGTGAAAATAATGCGAAAGTTACTACCTAAAAGTCAGTAAAGTGTTCTTTAAAGTGAAACCCATAAAGAAAATTATTAGTACGATACACCTACAGTGAAAGACAAGTGTAATAAGTGTGGGATTAATCAAATTTGGACCAAATCTGGTAATAAAGTTATTCTAACTACCGCCAGTATTACACAAACTGTGTATCGCAATAAAACGCGTATTCCACGGCGCTTATGATCTTTTTCTCGCCAACTTTAGTTCGCCGCAATTGCATACCGTTGGAAAGTATTACTGTGGGCCTTTTTTAGTGTGCAATTTAATTATTGGAACAATAACACATCTACGAGGGCCTTTTATAGTGTGCATTTTAAATTCAGTGCATTAAAATGCCAAAGGTCGTTCGCACCCCACCTCAGTCATCGGTGTCTGCTGAATCTGATGACTCTGAACGGACTAATGTATCCCAACGGAATAAGCGTAGACGGGAGTGCTGCTCCCCTGGCAGCAACCTCGATCAATTTAAAAATGAGATAACTCAAATGCTGCGGAATTGGAAGAGTGAACAAGATGCAACACTTTCAAAATTGGTTTCTGATATAGCTGACATGAAAATTCAATTTTTGAAAGTCCAGAAGACTAACTTGGAAATAGAGAAAAATGTTCAATTTGTTAGTGAAAAATATGATGAACTGATAAAGAAAATGGATGATATCGAAAAGGAGCGGGTTAATCTTCATGAATGCATAAATAATATAGAACAACAAGTTAACGATATCCAATACGGTCCTCGTTCTGCAAGTATCGAGCTACGAAACATTCCTGAAACCGAAAAGGAATCCCATGCAGATTTAAAAAACATACTAATGAACGTAGGAAAAGTCTTAGAGTCCAACATACAACCGTCAGAAGTGCGAGATATCTACCGAATCCATGGAAAAACTGGCGGAAGTAGAACTATTGTAGCGGAATTAACCACTGTTTACACAAAAGATGCAATAATTTCTGCAGCCAGAAATTTCAATAAAAACAAAAATAAATCTGAAAAACTACACTCCGAACACCTCGGTTATGCTGGACATCGATCACCTATTTATGTAGCTGAATATCTCCCACCAAGCGTCAAAAAACTTTTTTATCAGGCACGTGAATTCGCCAAAGAAAAGGAGTATAAGTTCTGTTGGTGTAAAGGAGGAAGAATCTTCTTACGTAAAGAAATTGGTAAACCGCACTGTTTGGTAAAATCGGAAAAATGCTTAGCTAAACTAAAGTTACAACAATGACTACATCTGGTTCTGTACTGTGATTTTGTTTCGCATAATTCATACCTATGTCGGTCTGAAAGTTACTATAGTTTTTTTATCTTTATTCTGCATGATGTATTTACTACCTATATACCTTTAAGTTACAAATGTACACATTACACAATCGCTACACTAACATTACAAATGAACGCAAATTCTAACACTCCAAACTTACAAATTCATACCCACTCGTACAGCATCCCTATAATTTACAAACATTCATACATTACATTCAGATATACACAGTCTATTCATACATACATTTACACATACTCGGCTCTATCACACGGCGTAGTTGCATCCTTGTTCATAGTTAAAATTCTTTTGTATGGCTTTCGATCATCGAGTCTTCCTTTGCAACGAATAAATAGAAAAATTAAATATACTATAAATGGCTAATTTGAACCAGTTAAATTCCGATATTGACTTGTTCAGTATCTCATCTTCATTTAGTTGTCAACCTGAAAAATGCGCCCAAATAATGGCCACAAAAAATAAGCAGTCTCTAAAGATAATACACATGAACATACGCAGCATTAATAAGAACTTTAGCAGTTTTCTAACATTTTTAGCAAGTATTAAAATAGAATATGATATCATTCTTTTGTCCGAGTGCTGGTTGAAACGAGATTACATCCTGCCAGTTCTCAATGGTTACACTATCTATTACACAAAATTAGTAAATAATCAAAACGATGGCCTTGTCCTTTATGTTAGAAATAATATCACTTGTTCAGTAAGTGAACCCGTATTCGTTGATGGAAATTGTCTAATCTGTAAACTTAGCAATAACATAGTGTTTGTGGGCATATACCGGTCACCATCGTTTAAAAGTATTGATAATTTTTTAAATAGCCTCGATAACATTCTCATTTCAATAAAAACTTTTGCAAACATAATCCTAGCGGGAGATTTAAACATCGATATTAAGTCTGGGAACCTTGATACCCGACGATCCAATGAATATCTAACTTTGGCCGCTACTCATTGCCTTCTACCCACGCATTTGTATCCTACTAGGTTAGAGAACTGTTTAGACCACATATTGTTAAAAACTAACAACATAGCTACAACTATAGTAGTAGAAACTTGTGTAACAGACCATTACCCAGTGATGTTGTGCCTAAACCTTAAAAAAGCCAATCATAAGCCTAGCGCTTACACAACATCCATAAATTACACAGAAATTAGAAATGCTATTGAAAATGCGGACTTCAGGCAAGTGCTGTCAACTACAGATGCAAATTATGCATGTAATGCACTCATCAACATTATTTCGCCACTAATTAAACTTAATACCAGAGTTTTGAAAATCCCTTCTAAATGCCGTATTCTAAAACCCTGGATTACGGAAGGTTTGTTACGTTGTATACGTAACCGTGATCTAATGCACTATAAACTTCGTAAGTCTCAGGGTAATATGATTCTTAAAACTACATACGTTCGGTATCGTAATTTTTGCAATGGACTGCTACGTAGACTCAAAGCAGCATATGAACAATCTGAATTCTCAAAGACGAAAAACAACCCCAAAGCCACTTGGGATACAATCCGTAAAATTACAAATATGCAGCATGACAAGAGAATAGCTTTGGAATTGCTCAAAATCAAAAACAACCCCGATCAATCTGTCAATTATGTAAATTCTTTCTTTGCTGGGATTGGAAGAGATTTGGCCACTAGTATGACATCTTCGGGCCGCCGCGATATTCCACCGCTAGGATTAGCGGATAGCATATCACCAGTTAACTCGTTAGTCATATTACATGTTGATGAAGCTGAAACAGAACGCATCATAATGAGTTTGAGAGAGGACTGTGCGGTGGGTTGGGATGCTATTTCCTCTAAGATATTAAAAGCGTCACGTGCTACTCTAGTTCCATTAATTACATATATTTGTAATCTTTCAATAGATAATGGCGTTTTCCCCTTAGCTCTAAAAAAGGCAGTTGTAACTCCTATACACAAGAGTGGAAACAGAGACGATGTTAATAACTATAGGCCAATATCGGTACTTCCCGCACTCTCTAAAATACTGGAAAGAGTCTTGAATAATAATTTGGTAAATTTTTTACAAAATCAAAATATTATTGCTAATAACCAATTCGGTTTCCGTGCGGGAGTATCTACTGACGATGCTTTGATAAGTCTCACTAACTGTATAGTTAAAAACATAGATAACAAGCGCAAATGCATTGGGATATTCCTCGATTTGTCAAAAGCTTTTGACACCGTCTCTGTCCCCATTCTTTTGTCAAAGCTGGAAAAAGTAGGTGTGAGGGGAATAGTTTTGGACATTTTCAAGGATTACTTAACTGGGCGTATGCAATGTGTTAAAATAGGAGACTGTATTAGCGGAGAAGAGCCACTTTTGTACGGGGTACCGCAAGGCAGTATCCTGGGACCAACTCTCTTCCAAATTTATGTCAATCATCTCTGTCAATTGAAACTACCAAACTGTGAGATAATTGCATATGCTGATGATACCGCGCTAATCATTTCTGGTGCAGATTGGCCTGAAACGAAAAGATACGCTGAAAAGGGGTTAAAAGTAGTAATGGATTGGCTCTACAGAAACCTTCTTACAGTAAATCTTGAAAAAACAAAATTTATAACATTTACAAACTCATTATCTCATAACCCACCGCAAAATTTCTTTTTGAAGGCACATACCTGTCACTTTTTCCCCCCCGCAAACGATTGCTCATGTACAGTGGTAACTCGAACCGCAGAAATTAAATATCTTGGCGTTCAAATTGATCATCGACTAACTTGGCATGCGCATATACAATCACTCGCTCCTAGATTAAGAAAACTAATTTATATATTCAAAAAATTACGCCAATCTGCAAATAAAGACACACTAAAACTTATCTATTTTGCGCTTTGTCAATCTCTTCTAACATACAGCATTGTAGCGTGGGGAGGGGCATCAAAAACTGCCTTTCTTGAGCTCGAAAGAGCCCAAAGAGCAGTCCTAAAGGTGATGACCTCGAAACCGTTTAGGTACCCAACTACTGACCTCTACCATGAGTGCCAAGTTCTCACTGTAAGGCAACTTTATATACTCCGTACAATATTAAAAAAACATAAGTCACTAATCTTTAGGCCGCAATTGATTACAAGTAAACGCAGAAATCATCCAGTGTGTAATATGGTAAAACACAGAACGACCTCGGCGAGCCACCAATACTACGTCTTACATGCCCGACTATACAACAAAGTCCACAAAACTTTGGATATTTACTCTTTAAATTATAGGGAAGTAAAATGCAAGGTTACAAAATGGCTGAAAACTTTAAACTATAGTCATACCGAAATGCTGCTTAACAATATGCTTTAAGCACATTTGATTATGTAAAGAATTGCACTCCTATATTAACCTACATATCACTATCAATCCCACATCTACATAAACTCACATCTCACACACGTAACACAATACACACATCACACACGTAACATAACATACACACATCACACACCACCACACATAAAAAACTCAGACAAGTTAAAAAAAGGATTCCTTACCGTAACTTTAATTAGTGTTATGTAACCTGTGAAGGAACACTGACTCCCAAAACACAGGTTGTTACCTAGTTTGGAAGGCAGAGGTTACCAAAATGTATGTCATTAATTACCAGTCTGTATTTAGCCACTAGGAATCTTTGTATTGTGATCCCTTATTACTGGTACTGAATAAATTATTATTATTATTATTATTATTATATAGAATATCTTGTCCCCTCAGTTGGGGAACGGCATGACGGTCATTATTTTGCATATTTCGCTTCAGCTACTGTATTGTACATTGGTGACAGATCTTTTCATCGGTGGAATACTTCGTGTTCAGGGTTGGTATTCAAGTCGGCATGCATCTCCCCGCATGGCGCGCAAACAATTGTCTAAATAGCAAGAATTCAGCAACAATTATTATTTCCCTTTGTCGGGCTGGCGTCACCGGCGGCCGGCGGCCGACGACCGGCGGGCGGCGGGCGGCCCGCCCGTATTACATTCCTTTGTGCCGGCTGACGTCACCGGCGGTGACATCGCTTTGCTGTCCAGCCCGACCGCAGTCCGGCGTACCTTGTGTTTTATAAAATACTTTGCTTATTTAAGTTGGCTGTTTAAAATGTCGGCAATCGTTGTGTTTTAAACAAATTTAGGTTCAGCTTTAGCTTTAGGTTCAGCTGTTTGTTCTTTTAATCCTTCGTAGAATGTTAGCGTTGCAGAGTAATTTATGTAATCTGTACTGCTATTCAAATCGTTACTTACCGTCACTCCTTCACTCCTCAAGCAGGGTAAGTAGAGGTTTACTGTGTATACCCTGTTTTCGCCGACGACGTTAAATCTCTTATAAGAGGCGAGCTTATTGCCAATTTACCGAGCATAATGCCAGATTCACAGAAAAATTACACTATGTCCGACCCAGGATTTGAACCTAGCACCTTGTGATCGCTACGCGCAATTTTCGCCACTATAACAGCAGAGTCAAATCGTTACATTTTTCCTTTTAATTTCTTCTCTCCTACCATTAGACAAAACCAATACTTCACTCGTATCCAACCGTTGCTCATCGCTCCATAGTCATTTGTTGCCATTGGGTTTACTGAAGCATGTCGTCTAATGAGTTATCCTTGTTCATTTTATTCGTACAGCCAGGTGTTGGGAAACGGCCGCTAGTATCGGCCGCTAGTAACGCTTCGTGTCTGACACCTGTACGCGAGCCGACCCTGCTCGTGACAGCTGCTTCTGCTCTCAGCGTTTTCTATTTAAATTTTCGCAAATACTTATACACCTTCCTTCGAATAATAATTAAAAAGAGATACACACTTAATACGCTGACTGCTAGCCAACGGTAACGGTCCTCATTTCTATGTATTTTAATTGGCAAATAATGAATTTATTATGATATTTTCCTAGCTTTTACCAGCCGCTTTGCTCACCATTGGCGTTCGCCATCTTATATTTCAAGACGTCCTAATCGTTGTCAGCATCTCTGAAAACCCCTTTGATATGTGAGAGAAGGCCTTTGCACAACAGTGCAACGGAAAAGACTGATTTATATAAAACTCTCTACCATTTCTCACCCTTATTAGTCAATTGTATGGAGTAAAACGTATCAACTATTAGTAAAGACTACATTTATACAGCCTATATGTTATTTCAGTTTATAATCTTTCCTTCTACCAAATTCAATGGTTAATAATATAAATAAATACTAGTAGCCCTGTTAAGAAACTGTCCCACTGTTAGGCACGGGCCTCCTCCCAAACTGAGAGGGTTTAGGCCATAGTCCACCACGCTGGCCATGTGCAGGTTGGCAAACTTCACACACCTTCGAGAAACTCTTAGGCATGCAGGTTTCCTCACAATGTTTTCCTTCATCGTTAAAGCAAGTGATAGTTAATTTTGAAAACGCACATGCTTTCGAAAAGACAGAGTTGCGTACCTGGGCTTGAACCCGACAATTCTGACTTTGCAGTCCGAGGGTCTAACTACTAGGCTATCACTGCGCATCTTTCGCCTTCATTATATTAGTAGGACGCAATATAAATTTCTAATTTTAGAGATGAATACAACTATGTAGAATATCCAAAAACTTGACTACAATCATAATAAAGCAGAGAGCTTAGCACGAAAAGTTTGGCGTTAGCGTGACGATAGCGAGTTAACATGCTGTCACGGTCATATTTATTTAATGAATTTTAATATGACAAGAATGGCATGTCAACTTTCTAGGGTTACACTAACGTCAAAACTTTCGTGCTAAGCCCTCAGAACATAAACTGCAAGTTGACGTGGACTAGGTGTTTATTTATCTATCTATATCATCACGCCAGCTCCCTCGCGGGGTAGGCAGAGAGTACAGAGTTCCAACAGGTTCTTTCCTTACATACCTCTCTGGCTTCCTCCACTCTCATAGTTCGTCTCATACACACTCGCCGGTTACGGAGACTCTTGACTTGCCCTTCAGCTAAGACACGGTCTATTTGGTCATGGTAAGATAGTCTAGGTCTTCCCCGGCACCTACATCCTTCCACTTTCGCATTGTATATCTGTTTTGTCATTCTTTCTTCTGGCATTCTTTCTATATGCCCGAACGAACGGAGCATACCCTTTCTCATCTTTACACCGATACTATCTTTCATACCTACTCGCTTTCTTACTAAGCTGTTGCGAATACGGTCGGTCAGCGTGACTCCGCAAATCTTCCGCAGAGATCGCATTTCGACCGCATTTATCCTGCTTTCGTTCTCCTTCTTACATACCCAACTCTCACTGCCATATAGCAGCGTTGGAACAAGCACTCCGTTATGTATAGCCAGCTGCGCCTTTTGGCTTAAGTGCCGGCTCCCAAGTAGCCTTCCCATCGCACCATTCACTCTTTTACCTGCATTCACTCTTCTCTCTATATCAGCGGTGTATTTCCCATCCTTACTGAAGGCGCATCCAAGATATACAAACTCATTCACTTGCTCCAGCACATCGTTACCAACCACAATCCTTGCATTCGTTCTGGTTTCTTCCCGTTCAAAAACCATAATTTTGGTTTTCTTCACATTCAAATGTAAGCCATTGTTCATGCAGTCGTCTCTCATAACTGTGACTAGTGTTTGCAGATCAGTGGCTGTTGGCGCTATCAAAACCGTCATCTGCATACAATAGGTGGTTTATCACTAGATCACCCATTTTTACCCCTTCAGTCATCGCATTCAGTCTTTGAACACTTTTATCCAGATACACTATAAACAGTCTAGCGGACAACACGCAACCCTGCTTGACGCCGATTTTAACGTCAAACCAAGGTGACATGTTACCACCCACCCGTACGCATGCCTTGCTGTCCACGTAGGTGGACTGGACGGCTCGCAACAGGGTGCCGTTTATACCATACTCTGGCAAAATGTCCCAAAGTCTCTTTCGCACGACTCTATCAAACGCCTTCTCCAGGTCCACAAAACCGCAGAAAACCTTCCGGCCTACTGCCAGATGCTTTTCTACGATATTGCGGAGGGAGAAAACTTGATCCGAACATCCTCTTCCAGACCTGTTTATTTATAAGTAATAATAATATAATAATAATAATCTTTGTTTCTCTAAAAATGCATTCAACATACAAAATTAAATAAATACACCTTAAACTAGAGTACAGCCTTAAAAACTCTCACTTCTAAACTAGGTTTATGTACCTGTATCTTAGAAGCCAGTGTCCCTTTAATATACTTTGTGCATATAAGCTTATTTATTTGTTCCGAAATGAAACTCGAATGATATGCCAGTAAACTATATCAAACAAGGCATTTGCCTTGTTTGATATAGTTTACGAGAGAAATAAAAAGAATAAATAATATAATTAAAGTATCAACATGGATTATATGCGAATAATACGTCTGTCATGTGCAGATTAGAGTCAGACGATTGTGAAAGGGTGTAAATCAGAGTTTGTGTACGTAAAGTTAGTATAACGTGTTCTTTCATAGAAGACTTACATATATATATATATATATATATATATATATATATATATATATATATATATATGTTTAAAATTTCCCAGCATCAAATCCTCAGTATTGCGATAAGTGAGTTTAGAAAGAATAGAAGAAGGAGAATATTCCTGCAGCTTATGTTTTTAAAGAGTTTTAATATTTTATTAAGCTGGTTGTAAATTTTAGATGGCTCCAAAAGAGGGCGAGTTGAATGCTTTCGGAGCATCGACTGAAGGACATATAGCTGTCTGACTGTTAACACCTTAGATTCGACATATAGCTGTATTGTGGGGTATTTTAGTGGCCGAGAGTGTAGAACTTTCAAGACAGCCCTTTGTGCTCGTTCTAGTCGGATGGAATTATTTTCAGTAGCTCGTCCTCAGACTGAGATACAATAAGTTAAAATTGATTGGCATAAAGCAAAATAGACCACTTTCAAGGTTTCCTTATCAGCAAATTTCATAGTTTTTTAAAAACGTAAATTAGCTTACGAGTTCTACCAGAAAGTATGTCTAGGTGTACATGCCAATTTAGATGTTGATCAATATATACGCCTAGATATTTGACGCTAGTGGATTTAGAAATTGCAAGGAAGTCACAGTTAGTGGAAGGTGAACATGTATGAGCTTTAAGAGTAAGGGAAGGGACTCTGAGTAAGGGGCAGTACTCTGAAGATACAACCTTAACATAGATCCAATTTATATTATTTTCTATTGAAATAGAAAGTACCGGCTAGACATACAATCCTCTTTCAAGACTCTTCAAAAGTAACAAGTAACGATATAACACCGAGCTTGCCCACGCTCGGCCCGCGTGACAGTCTATTCGACACGGGTGATAGTCCACTCTGCCAGGGCGAAAATCCACTTGGCACCTTCATCCGTTGGAGCATAGACATCGTAATAATAAGACACTAGAAGTTGTATAGCCGCGTGAACTTTTCGCTTCACTTGCGGGAAAGTGATCATAAAATGTGTCAGCACTGCGCGGACCAATGTGTATGACACACTGGCTACAGTAAGTCTTTTGTAGCATATCCAACCACGGAAAGTCTTCCAGAACGAAGCGTGCTTATAGGGTATTACAATGCTTTGGAAAGTATTTATTGCAACAATATCGTGAGACTGTGACATTTTTACAAGCTGTTATTAAATTGCACTGTTTACATGTCTGTCTGTCTTTCCGGTTCAAATATTGTAACGCATTTTTCAAGCACTTACAGGTAACCGATTGAATGTAATTTGGTATAAGTAAGTTTGGTGACAATGCAATAATATGGTACCATGGAACTGGTCTGATGAAGTAGTCGGAAGGTGGCTATAGAAACACTAACATGTTGCTATACTACATAACCCGCTCGTTTTTAGGCTTGTTAGATCGGTATTGACCAGTCCTATACGATAGACAATGGAACTCCCAACTCAGCAAGATATCTCCATTCAGTTTTGCTATAAAATCTTGTTTTGAAAGATATCTTTTTAAATCAAAATTATTTGAAACTGTGCAAAGCAGCGACAGTGGTTTCGCACAAAATCGTGCGCTATTTCACTTCTAGTGGTTTATTATTACGATTTCTGTGGTTCAGGAAGCAGGCGCCTCCTCGCCAATACCACCGATACCAGTTGTGGTATCGGTGGTGTGGTTTACACAGCCGCTCTAAAAAGACGTGTCCATCCGACCGGAGCGGGGGGACTCGGTAGACAACGGCTATATATATAGTAAGATGTTAGGCAGCGCGGACCTACACTAACTGTCTGATTTTTTTTCTAATGAAAAGTCCGGTGGATATATACGAATATAAGTGTCATCAAATATTAACTTTTTTAAACACCGTCACACCTATATTCCCAAAACGGGGGTGACAGATGTTATGTCCCATGTAATAGGGGGCGACCCTATTACCATGTGCCGGGCACAATTCGTGACTCCAGACTGATACTGGGAGTTTTTCGATAGAATAACTTCATTTGTCCGACCTAAGATTTGAACCCAGGACCTCGTGATTGCAGAGCACATTAGTCGCCACTAGATCAACGAGGAAATCCTAACTTTTCTCCTTATAACAAATCCAAATATAGTAAGTACTTCTCTACTTATCTATATTATCAAGCAAGCACGGCAGTGAGTACGGAGTTCCAACATGTTCTATCCTCTCTGGCTTCCAAGCTCGCTCTAGTTTCACTTTACGAAACAAAGCTCAAAGTTCATCGTTCGTTGTTCGATCACCGACAGTATCATAAATATAAACTGAAGATAGGTAATCATTTTAAATTAGATAAACCACTTCGCCGATAAACCATTATAACTGGCAATCTACAATTATAGATATTTATTTGTCATTACTGGGATACAAAATTACGAAGGAATGTAAATTTAGTGCAGTGCTAAAATTTTAAGAGGCGCGTACAGTTTGGAAAATGGCAGAAAATAAAAGTTGGTATATCGACCCGACCGGACCCTGAAACCATAAGGCAAGCATAACGGGGCGCTTGGCACTAAACCTGTCGTAACTAGCCTCGCACCCCCGCCCCGCAGCCAATAAACTCGGCGGTGTATTGACGTTGCATAACTCGAAACAACTCGCTTGGAGCCTGCCCTTACGTAATATTGCAGTACTGAGGCCCTGGATACTGTAAGCTTATAAAATATGTAACACTAAAAGTTTTCGAGAAAAAATGTTCTTTAAATCCGAAAGCGTAGAGTCGGTTACCGAGTGCCTTTGGATAATAGAGTTGTCGGTTTCAATTATATTGCAGCATATATTTTATTGGCGTCACGTACCCCGGCCAACATATCACAGCGCCAGCGTACTTTATGTAACGTTGCAGCGACACATAAGCCCCGGTTGAGCACTAGTCGAGGAAAATGTAACATGCTTTCTTGACTGAAAAGTGAGATACATTTTACTATTATCTTTTTGGCTCGGAGATACACCTACATCTTTCTTGCAATGTGTTAATACATTAGTAATTCCGAGATTTATGACTACTGACTAAACTATCCTTTTTATATTGCAGATATACCTTCAAGTAACTTTGGTATATTGTTCTTCTAATAATAAATCACGTATTATTTTATGAGAAATTAAGCCCTTTTATTGGGTTCATGTGCGTTTTATGTTTTGGTGATACATCATGTTATTGGTTTTGATTAACTTTTAATTTTGTGTAGTCAAAACCGGTTTGCTCATAAAGTTTCTAGCTGTAATTATCAATTATCAAATAATTGTGTATAGTTTTGAGTTTGTCATGAGTTCAATACTCATACGGAATAAGTCTTAGCGTGAGCCACAGACACTTGGGTAGGGCCCAAGTCTGCCATAGCAATTGTATCAGAATAATACTGATTTTGTTCATGTGAAAACAAATGCAGCTATGACACAAAAAAAATCATTGTAGAAGACAATGTTAATCTACCGATGCATTTTTACCATTTTCTTCATATTCAGGATTTTCAAAATTAAAAGCATCGAGGTAAAAAAACATATCAACGACTAAAACTGATGATCTTCATACCTACTGATGTTCTCAAATCTTTTCCCCTCTCATTCGCGAGACATGTTCACTATGCCCTATCGAGTAATAAATAATACCACACTGATACTTATAGAGGCGGATGAGTGTGGAATGGTCACAGCTAGGGGGACCATCTGTCTTGATATTAATCTAGATATCCTGTTTTCAGGCCTTAGCGTCAGGCGGGACACTAATTGGCCAAAATTTCAACATTGACTAATTTATATTCAATCTATATCTCATCACGCCAGATCCCTTGCGGGGTAGGCGGAGAGTGCAGAGTTCCAACAGGTTCTTTCCTCACGGACCTTTCTGGTTTTTTTTTATATTCAATGTTTCTACATATCACTGCGCCGCTGGTCTGACCCGCGCTTACAATATCTTTATTTGAAACCAAAAAATAACCTTCAGCATATTCAGCTACCGAGTCTTATCTATCTATCTATCTATAACCTCATACCAGAACCCTTGCGGGGTAGGCAGAGAGTACAGAGTTCCAACAGGTTCTTTCCTTACATACCTCTCTGGCTTCCTCGACTCTCATAGTTTGTCTCATACACGCTCGCTGGTTACGGAGACTCTTGACTTTTCCATCAGATAAGAACAATTAGTCTCCTGGTGATGATGGAATTACTACCGAGCTCTGGTGGCAAGCCTTTTCAATTCCATCATTCACCAGGGCTTTACACCTAGCGCGAGGAGCGGGAGTGCGGTGGCTCTGTTCTTCAAAAAAGGCGATTAATCCTTGCTGAAGAACTACAGACCCATCTCACTTCTAAGCCACGTATACAAGCTGTTCTCGAGAGTAGTCACAAACCGCCTTGCCAGAAAACTCGACGACTTTCAGCACCGGAGCAAGCTGGGTTTCGAAAAGGCTTCAGCACCGTGGACCACATCCATACTGTTCGGCAGATTGTACAGAAAACTGAAAAGTACAATCGGCTGCTGTGTATGGCTTTCGTGGACTACGAAAAAGCCTTCGACTTCATCGAAACCTGGGCAGTTCTGGATGCTTTGCAATGATGTCGTATTGACTGGCATTATATCGACTGGCATTATACCGAGTCTTATCTGATGGAAAAGTCAAGAGTCTCCGTAACCGGCGAGCGTGTATGAGACGAACTATGAGAGTCGAGGAAGCCAGAGACGTATGTAAGGAAAGAACCTGTTGGAACTCTGTACTCTCTGCCTACCCAGCAAGGGATCTGGCGTGAGGTTATAGATAGATAGATATTCAGCTAGTTGCCCGTGTGCTGACGGGAAAGATTACATGTGTCATCACCCCCTGTTATCCCGTAGCTGTCGTAAAAGCTGACTCCGGGAACACATTCTCGCAAACGACGCAGTGCGTAGAGAAGGAAAACTTAAAATCAAACCCTATACCAACCCGTCTAACCAGCGTAGTACTCGTACAGTAAGCTAATAGTTATCTCCCATGAAAGCACAACAATTTGACCGATTCCCAGTTCCCGGTACTCCCGCTGTCCTCAATCACGGTAGCGGTCGGGGCGACAGCAGAAGAGGGGGTGCTAAGAATCTCCGGGCTACGAGAGGCTACTATAAAGAACTGACCCTCGTGACATATAATGGATGCACACTAGGACTGGATCAGCACCTCACCGAACTGGAGGTAGAACTGGGTCGCATAAAATGGCGTATTTTGGTTGTATGCATTGGTTATGCGAAGTCTGAAGAAAGGGGGAGGACGCAATAACCCTTGAGTCAGGTAACTTGTTCTACTCTCGAGAAGGTGATCAGCTGTCCCAGGGTGGTGTCGGTTTTTTGTCAATAAGGACCTCGTTAGCAGCGTTGTGGAAGTCAGCAGTGTGTCGACACGGGTAGCGTATCTTATACTGAAGCTCACCGACAGGTACTCCCTAAAGGTGGTACAAGTATATGCGCCGACCTCGACATACGCTGACGAGATAGCCGAAGCCGTGTACGAAGATATTGCGAAAGCACTACACGGCACTTTGGGGTGCCGTGTATTGCTTTTGCAATATCTTCGTGCTCACTACAACGTTGTTATGGGGGACTTCAACGCCAAAGCGGGAGTGCAAGAACGCGACGAAACGAAAATCGAACCCTGCGCTGTGGGGTGCAAAAATAACAGGGGCAAATGCTAGTAAACTTTCTCAAGTCGCAGGGGCTCTTCTTAATGAACTCCTACTTTAAGAAGGAGCCCCATAGAAAGTGGACTTGGCGAAGTCCCGACAATGTGAAAAGGTACGAGATAGACTTCATCATGACGGATAGGAGGTATATATTTTGAGACGTCTCTGTGATCAACAGGTTTAATACTGGCCACGATCACCGACTCGTTCGAGGCCCCTAAATATAGACTTCCAAGCCGAAAGAGCCCCAATGGTGAAGCCTACTCTCCGACCTACTGCGCTCCAAATAGCCTTGGGTTCCGAAAAGGTCCAATTGAAACTTCGAAACCATTTTGACTTGCTGGAAACCATTGGCAATATTGACGATAAAACCTACACCGTGGTCAGAACGCTACAGGCCGTGTCTCGAAAGTTTTTGTGCGGAACTCTCGAACTTATGAGAAGTAGACGAGAAATGCTACCTACGCAGACGTCTTCGTCAGATCGGAAGGACTTAAACCTTAGAATCCTAAAGCTGATTCGGCGCGGCTTAAGACGCTTCAACACCTTTATTATCGAGGCTCTCACTAAGGTCTTCGCCTAACAGCTGACGGCCCTGTATAACGAAACTCAAAACTGCGGATGGCAGAACCGTAACCTCTAAGTTCGAAATTCTCGAGGAAATCCAGGGCTTCTATGGAGAACTGTATGCATCACGGGCAGGTAAGCCTACGAGACCCAGCGACGATGACCACAGAGCCCCACTTACGCGCCATTACACGGAAGACATCACAGATGACGATCAGGGTGAGGTCAAGGCGGCTGACGAGCAACTTAAGAACAATTAGTCTCCTGGTGATGATGGAATTACTACCGAGCTCTGGTGGCAAGCCTTTTCAATTCCATCATTCACCAGGGCTTTACACCTAACGTGAGGAGCGGGAGTGCGGTGGCCCTGTTCTTCAAAAAAGGCCATTAATCCTTGCTGAAGAACTACAGACCCATCTCACTTCTAAGCCACGTATACAAGCTGTTCTCGAGAGTAGTCACAAACCGCCTTGCCAGAAAACTCGACGACTTTCAGCCACCGGAGCAAGCTGGGTTTCGAAAAGGCTTCAGCACCGTGGACCACATCCATACTGTTCGGCAGCTTGTACAGAAAACTGAAAAGTACAATCGGCCGCTGTGTATGGCTTTCATGGACTACGAAAAAACCTTCGACTTCATCGAAACCTGGGCAGTTCTGGATGCTTTGCACCGATGTCGTATTGACTGGCATTATATCGAAGTGTTGAGATGTTTGTATGATACCGCCACTATGACCGTTCAGCTTCAGGACCAAAAGGCCAACCCCATTAAGTTGCGCAGAGGGGTGAGACAGGGGGTGATATCCCCTAAGCTTTTCACCAACGCGCTCGAAGACTTTAACACGCTGGACTGGGCGGGACACAACTTGGGGACCCTAACCGATTTTGAGTTTCGATATTCATGTTATGGGTTTCGGTTGAATGAGTCCCCTGAAAAGTAACATATAATGGACTTAAACTTCCTGGGCCAAAAATATGGACATATTATTTATACCATCACACTTTTATTCCCTAGGCAGGGGTGGCAGAGGTGTACTGTGTACACCCACTTTTGGCCGACGTTATAAGGTAATGTTATAGGGGGCGAGCTTATTTCCATTTTACTAGGTGCGATTTTGCGAACCACTGACCAAAAGTATAAATATTCTGATACAAAAGCTACATTTTATATATACTTCTGTGTATGCGTAATAACAATGTTATTTTAACTATAACACAACACCTATACAAGCTGTAACATAATAAACGCAAGACCTCAGACACCCCGATTAGAGAATTGCTTCATAAATTCAAAACGAAAACCAAATTTTCAAATTTAAAGGTTTTTACCCTTTTTTAAAGCACTTTTATGCCCCAATTAACAATGAAACTAGTACGTGTATGTGTGAGTTTTGAAAAATAATTTTAGGAATGAGTTTAGTATCTGCTTCTTGCTATGAATCAAGAATAAATTTAAACTTTTATAGCGCACTGAAGGAGTAAAAGCGTTTTTTGCAAATTTAAAAAAAAATGTAAAATACATTAATATTTTTTGGAATCGATTCAGTTACCGATTTAGAACACCCTACTTTTAGGTCTTGCGTTTATTATGTTACAGCTTGTAGATCCATGAGAATTGATTAAGTTTTGAAAATTCCTCACGCAAACTTAATTAATGCAAGATCAATTAGATAGAAGCTTTGGCGGCTTAATACAGTTAGCTCGTGAATAGCTCGATTGTTGTGCACGCCCCTTACACAACGAAGGGACGTAACCGACCTTCAGGATGATTGGCCTCGAGATACCGAAACCGATACGCGGCGAAACACCGAGGTATGTAAATAAATAACTCTTTAATAAATAAATAACATTTTAGTTACATGCTGTACTACAAGGTCGAAAGCATACAAAAATAAAAACTTAGAAATAGTATAAGTAGTGTATCTAGTTTATTTTATTTTTTTATTTTATTTATTTTACGTTTTTATTTTATTTTATTCTGAATACCCTTTGTCGGAACTTATGGGTAGTGTGTGGGTGTACGTTGGATTTTTAGCTTACACATGAATAATTACCAATCCAGCGCTTACACATAACCTTCATTCCAAGAAGACTCATTTACAAGAACGGCTCATCGAGTTTCTCTCTGAAACTCTACCTCCTGGAAGCCTACCTGGCCTATAACATTACGTAGGATAAATACGCCGGCAATGTGATGAGACGCAATTTCACGGGAGGTGGCCCGCCCGCAGCCGGCGCCCGCCGCGGCTACCCTACATTAAAATGGGACGTTTTGATCATTGAGTTTACGTTTAATGTTACAGGGTGAAATAAATTAGTAGAGGCAACGGCTACTAGAGTTCTCGAAACTTCTTTTATTAAGATTTCGTACTTAGAAAATAATTTTGACTACTTATTTTATTACTTTGATATTTGGCTAGGCATAGCACGAACGGGCCCACCCGTTCGTGCTCTAAAGGCAGATCATTCCAGCATCGAGAGGCAGCAAATCTGAAGGAACCACGAAATGCCATGGACCTATGTCTCGGTGTGTGAAATACGAACATACTGATCCGTCTCGGCTTCTCAGATTGTGATTGGGCCCATGAGAGTTTCTCTTATAGGTATTTCGGGGTTTTATTCGCAATGACCCCAAACAGCAACGACGCAAAATGGAGCTTCCTACGCGCCGCCATTTTTAAGAGGTTTGATGCATTGAAAAATGGAGTGATATGTGAGCGAGGGACAACCTAGAAAATAAATCGAGCACATGCATTCTGTACGCGTTGGATTAATTTTTCAGTACTGAGCAGGCACGGACCATATACAATGTCACAGTAATTAAGTTTCGATAGAACCAAGGATTCACAAAGCAGTAGCCTGATCTCCTCGCTCAGGTAAGGCCGAATTTTATACATTAGTCTTAGTCGATAAAAACAGTTACGTGCACCCTCAGCAACATGTTCTTCAAAGTGCAATCCGCTATCCAAAATCAAGCCTCGATTCCTAGCTTCAGTAACACCCTCAACAGTCTGATCATCAACTACAATATTGAGGTACCCACCCTGAAGGTTATGGATGTTTCTTGTGCCTAAAAGCATGTAATTCGACTTATTGGGGTTTAATATCAGGCAATTAGATTTAGCCCATGTCGACACTTCTTGAAAATCTTGATTAACTTTGTTTACAGCATCTAAGTACTTTGAAGAGGGAAAGGAGTGATATGGCTGTAGATCATCTGCATACAAGTGATACTGGCAACGTGTAATTTTGTTATTAATGTCAGCACTGTAAAGAATAAAGAGAATCGGTCCAAGGGTCCTGTGGGACTCCTCGAGGGACAGGCTGCTGTGAGGAGTGTGACTTTGAACCATCAGGATTTCAACATATTGTCTCCGACCACTAAGGTAGCTATGAAACCACTTCACTGCTTGTGTGTAAAATCCATAGTAAACAAGCTTAGACAATAGTAAAGACACATTAATAGAGTCAAAGGCGCGTAAGAAATCGAGTAGTACCAATATACTGCTCATGCCTTGGTCCTGCGCAGACAGTAGATTGTCAACAACATCAAGTAGTGCTGTGGTGGTGCTGTGCTTTTTTCGGAAACCTGACTGTGCCTGAGGAAGGATGTCATTTGCCTCAAGAAATGCAGTGAGCTGTATACACACTATTCGTTCAAGTATTTTTGACAGGCAGGGTAGAATACTTATTGGCCGGAGATCTTGCAAGGAGACAGGGTTGTTGACTTTTAAGTAGGTTTAACAACAGCAACTTTCCAGCTGTCAGGAAAAGTTACTGTCTCTATAGAGGTATTAATTATGTTTGTAATTGCATCCAAAGATTTTAGCAACGTCAACATTATCATATCCAAGGAAATACCATCCGAACCCTTTGCATTAGACTTGCAGTTTCGTTGATTACTATATTTAAGGAGAAGGTGCCAAGGCTGTGCCTATGATATTCATAGTAGGTTAGTTGGGAGATAGAGACAGATGCTTCACCGGGAACATCAAGAAAGTGGGCATTAATTAGTTCAGAATTTTCAAGTTGGGGTGGGAGTTCTGTGCTCTGTTTCTTGCCAGGACTGCATATAGCGTTTAAGTTTTTCTACAATTTTTTTCGTTTTCAGTAGCAACTATCACCAATTGTTTCATAGTTTTGTAGTTTATTTTTTGTAAATCTGTTCTGTATTGCTTATATTTGTCATGGTAGCTGTCCCTGATTTGCATCATGTCTTTAACGGTGTCAGTTACCCAGGGACGCTGACGATCCTTAAATTAGCAGTCCTAAGGTGTGCATGTAAAACGAATAAGGCCACAAGAATATCTGAGTAATTTAGAACCATTTTGCTTACGTCGTTATGATATGATCTGAAATAGTCCCAATTCACACTATTAAGGTCATTATGAAAAAGATTCGGCAATATATTTTTAAAAGCTCTGTAGGTTACTAGGTGTAAAGATATTTTATGTTTTTTAAAATTAAATTCAGCTAAGATCATGGCGTGTTTTCCTAAGTCAGGAGAGTGTTTGGTGATTATATTGCGGGCTTTGGCATCCGTACAAATAATGTAAATCAGTGTCTCGCTATGCTCAGTAAAGTGTGTTGGGTCTCTTACAATTTGGTTTAAATTAAGACGTTGTAGAAATTGGTTTAGTAGGACGAATTTGTTATTATGCGTGTCAAGAACAACTATGTTAAAATGTCCAGCCAATACAATTTTGTCATATCGAGTAAAAGATGAAATGGAGTCTGTAATCGCATCCTGAAAGATGTTTATATCGAGACAAGGTGGTCTGTAGGCAGTTCCAATGATAAGCTCAGCACCCCTTATATTTAGTCGAATCCACATTTGCTCTACCAATGATGCTGGAGGGTGCTGAAGGATGCAATTTCTAACACCCTTTCGTATGTGAACACCTACACCATCTCCCCTCCCTCCACGAATATGGTTAGGACGGGGGGAGTGGCACAGTCGATAGCCAGGTACTCTTGGTGCCCCATCATCCTCGTCAGGTCTAAGCCAAGTCTCGTTGATGGCCATGATTGATATCATGGTTTTAAGCTTTCAATTGCTACAATGAATTCGTCATGGCCTGTGCAAAGAGATCCCGCATTAAAGAGACCAACTCTGAGATGAGAATTACGAGTACTAATCATTGATAATAATTATTAATGTATGTATTAGCTTGTAGATAATTATTAATATATAACTAGACATGTAAAAAAGGCATACAGAATTGTAATTACAAAAATTGATTTATATATTGATTCATAATTAAGATGAGATAAGGTGATTGAATTATTTCAAAGAGAGCATGATACACAGATTAACCCAAAACAATGACAGTGGTAGCCTGGAGATTCCACCACCACCTTCACGCCTTTATTCCCCAAGCGGGGGTGGCAGAGGTGTACTGAGTACACCCACGTTTCGCCGACGATGTTAGGTCCCATGTAATAGGGGGCGAGCCTATTGACATATACCGGGCACTATTCCAGACTCCGGACTCATACTGGGAAGTTCTTTTCGTTAGAAAAACTTCATTTGTCCGACCTAGGATTTAAACCCAGGACCTCGTGATCACCAAGCGATGCGCTTTTGCACTAGACCAACGAGGCAGCCATAACAAGCATATAAGTTATTCTAGGGTTAGGGTGGTGCAAAACTGGTGAAAAATGTATATAAGCAGGGACTACTACGTATGATGAGATATGTTTTATTATTGAATATAGATATCATAGAAATAAATAGTAAGTCAATTTTTTTTTATTTTAGATTATATATACAATATTATCTATACATATAATAAAACTGCACATGAAGTCGTGTCTGTACATGGATTATTTTTAGGAAATAACAACCCTGGGGTATCATACTATCGATGTAGAAGTTAATTCTGCAATTTTTGGCTTTCGTGTCTGTTTGTCTGTCTGTCTGTCTGTCGGAGGGTATAAACCAGCATCACGCAAAAACTACCGGGTGGATTTGGATGAAACTTTTCATGCGAATACCTTATAACGTTGGCTAACATGTTGTATAGTATTTATTTCAAAAAATTAAAAGGGTTCTCCAAAAAAGACGATAATAAGCAAAACATTGGATTTCTAAAAAGACACGTTACTTCAGTTCTGTTTGATGGATTTCAATGAAATTTTATGTAATAGTAGCCTGTACAAAAGATCACAACCCTGTATACTTATATTTTCGAAAAATTTAACAGTTTCCGAGGAAAGTACAAAAACGTCCATTTTGATAAATCATTCATTGTTCCAAAACTACTTTTCAGAAGTCAGTGAAACTTAGCACGGAGGTATTTCATATGAGAGATAATATAGTTAATATTTAAGTTTTCAGGAAATCAAACAGTTTGTATGGAAAAGTAAAGCATCTATATCTAAACTGGAAGGAAATCATGTCTGTACATGGAATATTTTTAGAAACCCAGGGATATCATTCTATCAATTTAAAAGCCAATTCTACAATTTTTGGCTTTCGTGCCTGTTTGTCTGTCTGTCCAAGGGTATAAACCATCATCACGTAAAAACTACTAGGTGGATTTTAATGAAACTTTGCATTCGGATACTTTAAAATGCTGGTTAACACGTAGAAAAGACAGAAATAAGCGAAACATTGGATTTCTAAAAAGACACTTTACTCCAAACTTGTTTGCTGGATTTCAATGAAATTTTGTGTAATTTTAGCCTGTACTAAAGATCACAACTCTGGATACTTATATTTTCGTAAAATCTGACAGTTTTTGAGGACAGAAAAAAGGGTCGATTTTGATAAATCATTCACTGTTTCTAATTGAACTTACTAGATTGTCACGGGATAAACCATAAAACTTTATTACCGTTTGTCCCGAACTGCAATGTTACAATGTAAAAAATGTGATTTTGCTTATACATGAATTCGTCCATGAATTGATATTGGACTCAGGTTCGTCTCCTCATGAAAAACTTTCCCGTGGTTAAAAACACTCACTCGAAATTGTTTACACATGTTTGATTTAAACACTTAAACATAGTTTTGTGCATGAACCGATGATGCATTCAGGATTGTTTCTTCTGGAGAGAACTCTAACGATGAATGGGCCGGATACGAAACTGTAATGACGATGAATATCTTACGAGAACACTAACACAACCTGTACTGACAACACTTTGCTACATACTTAGCTGGAAATGTACCGTTAGATACTATTCGCTAGATTATAATCTTTGACAGGGTAGGTAGAGACGATTAAAATCAGAAATATTTTATCGATAATTTAAAAATAAACTGATAATCCTTCTTGAAAAGGAAGATATTGTATACGTTTTTTTATGAGACGGCGTTAGTGTTGTATAGGATCACGATATAGTTTAGTTTATATTTTACAAAGACCACCTGTGCGGGCTAAGCGGGGCTAAGACTGAACCCGGTGATAGAGTTAGTTGATAGGGAAATAAGTCTGGTGGAAGTTGACAAAGTATATAATATATATTTACTACACGGTTCTATCGGAATAGTTAGTCTCCCTGTTAATTCTTCATATTAAAATGGCTAAACGAATTTAACTGAAACTTGATATGAAGATGTCTTAAAGTAAAATAAAACAAAACACTTTTTATCTCGAAACATACTTCTGTGGAATATCTATTATTTCTATCTATCTATATCATCACACCCTTGCGCGGTAGGCAGAGAGTACAGAGTTCCAACAGGTTCTTTCCTTACAAACCTCTCTGGCTTCCTCCACTCTCATAGTTCGTCTTATACACCACTATTTCCTTACAGACCTTTCTGTCTCTTTCCACTATGAAAGTGGAAAGAGACAGAAAGGTCTGTAAGGAAAGAACCTGTTGGAACTCTGTACCCTCTGCCTCCCCTGCAAGGGATCTGACATGATGATATAGATTATTAGATAGTATTAAAGTATCTTAAGTCGTGAAATAATAATTTGAAATAGGTAACTTTATTTGCACACTAGATCATGCCTATATTATCCATCTAAGTGGTATAGAAAATCACGCCAATATGCATTTGGTGGGTTTTGACCGGCCTGCATGAAGGCCTGAAGATATTAAACATCTCAATCATCTTTCGATTTCCCTCTTCCTCTTCACAGGTGACTGGAAGCCTGGGCTCATGCTGAAATTTTTCTACAACGAAAATTTAGTAATATTTAAGTTGACTATATAAATACTATTGTAAAACAATGACGACTTGATTTAAACGAAAAAAGGTAGACTGATTAACTTACTTTGTCAAATAGTCGCAGGTGTGATACACCAGGCAATGCACAGGCAATCCGTCGATTTCCCTCTTTCTCTTCGTCCGCGACTGGAAGCCTGGGGACCTGCTGAAATTGTTCTACAGCGAAAATTCACTCATATTTAAGTCGACTTTATAAATACTATTGCAAAACAATGACGGCTTGATTTAAGCGAAAAAAGGTAGACTGATTAACTTACTTTGTCAAATAGTCGCAGGTGTGACACACCAGGCAATGTACAGGCAATCCGTCGATTTCCCTCTTTCTCTTCGTCCGCGACTGGAAGCCTGGGGACCTGCTGAAATTTTTCTACAGCGAAAATTCACCCATATTTAAGTCGACTTTATAAATACTATTGCAAAACAATGACGGCTTGATTTAAGCGAAAAAAGGTAGACTGAGTAACTTACTTTGTCAAATAGTCGCAGGTGTGATCCCCGCACAGCGCACGGGAATATTCATTTGGGATTTGTGATTTTGAAATAAAGAAGATATTTTATGCGCATACGGGCAAAATAAAAAATATGTTAGTCCGTGTTAATTTCCAGAACGGCGGAACCGATTAAATACACTATCACTGGAATATTGAGGATTTCTCAGACATTGTTGTTTAAAACTACTTTTTAGCTCGGAAAATGCAGGATTCAAGCGGCAGGACAAGTCAAACAGAGCTAGCACCAAAAACACGCTGTATGTCAGCATCACATTTAATGTTGACACAGTGAGACCATCTACTTGCCTTGCATAGATGCGGCCGCGCCTCGTCCAGGAGTACCGCCATTGCCGTATTCGGCATTCCTCGCGAACCCGGTGGAACAACTGACGATTTGAGCGCGTCAGTCTCTCATTGAGCGTCAGCGTCAGCAGCTCGTCGCGCAGGTGTCGGCGCGCCAGCCGCACAACCACGCACCGCGGCCACGCCACAGCGTCGCCCTCCGCTTCCGCCGCCGTCACCGCGCCCACCCGCTCAGCGAACACTATGTCCTGCTCCTCCAGGTGAACGCCCCGCTTCACGGCGAGCACCGACACAGCATGCAGGACATTCTCCCCCTTGTCCTCTGGAAGATGCCCTATCTCCTGGTCAGACAGCAGAGCCTCCTGGTCACGATCACACATACCTCTAAATTCACTACACCGTTGTGGCGGCGATGACCTGAGAGTGGGAACCTTTGGTACTGGATAACGGAATCCTTGGGGCCAAATGCTGGCTGACTTCATGGGGAAGGAGGAACTCTTTATGATCAACTCCTTTTTTCAGAAGCGGGAACACCGTATATGGACACCTCAGTGAGACCCAACGGTGTTACAAGAAACGAGATAGACTTCATCATGTCGACGAGGTGGAACATATTCAATGATATTTCTGTGATCAATGCAGTTAAAACTGGAAGTGATCACCGACTACGAGGAGGGATCAAAAAGTAGTGAGAATGAGATAGAATATAATGACTATTGATAACTTAATAATTTATTTTTCTACATAGTTTCCGAGTCTCTCTACACACCGAGTTCAGCGCTTTTCCAAGGCTTCAATCCCTTTCACAAAAAAAGTTTTGTCTTGGTCCTGCAAAAACCTCTCCACGGCATCCATCACCTCGTTATCGGCTTCGTACCTGTTTCGCCTTAAGTATTTTTTCAATTTGGGGAACAGATAAAAATCGCAAGCCGCCCGATTTGGTGTATAAGGGGGGTGATCAACCAATTCGCCAGCCAGCTTGCTGAATGGCAGCCATCGCAACTGCCGACCTGTGCGCGGGTGCGTTGTCGTGATGAAACAGCACGCCCCTTCGAAGTTTCCCTTTCCTTTTTTCTCTGATGGCATTCCTCAACTTGGGAATTAAATTTCCATAATATTGGCCTATAATAGTGGTTCCACGCTCCAGGTAATCAATCAACAATATTCCTTCTGAGTCCCAAAATATTGAGGCCATAACCTTGCCAGCCGATGCCACGACACGATACTTCTTCGGGGTCGGTGATGATGGCCGTTTCCATTGCGAAGATTGCTGTTTTGTCTCGGGATCAAAGTTTTCAGAATCTTCTTGAAACTTGTCCAACAATATCTTCAAAATGTCTAGTCGATTTTGTTTTTGACTGTCGGTTAACATTCACGGCACCCATCTTGCGGAGACTTTTTTCATATTCAAAGATTGTTTCAATATGGATTGAATGCTTCCATATGAAATGCCCGTTTCTTGAATTAAGTATCGGATGGCAACTCTTCGATCGCTCAATACAATTTTCTTGACTTTCGCAACATTTTCTTGGGTGACTGACGTCGATGGGCGGCCGCAACGATGTTGGTCTTCCGAGCTCGTTCTCCCTACTCAAAATTGAGAAGCCCACCTTGCGACAGTGGAATACGGTGGACCAGACTCTCCTAATGTTGCCTTCAAATCGCAATGAATCTCTTGCGTCGCTTACTTTATTAAACAGAGGTATTTAATAACGGCTCGCACTTCGTTTTTCTCCATTTTTAACCGACTTCAAAAAGGAGGAGGTTCTATGTTCGGTTGTATGTATGTTTTTTTTTTTTTTTTTTTTTTTTTTTTTATGTATGTTCAGCGATATTTCCGTCAATTGTGGACCGATTTTGATAATTTTTTTTGCATTGGGTTCAGTATATCTCCAAGGTGGTCCCATATTAATTTTATTGACATTGGACTTTGGACTTAGAAGATACACCAGGGAACTCCTTAACGACAAACAATAGGCATGTGTAAATTGCGATGTTATGGGTATTACGTCAATCCTATAGGTACCCTACTATAGAATTCACTGGTCACTTAAAATTGTAAAATAAAAATCTTTTATAAAAAAAGGTAAACCGACTTCAAAAAGCAAAAAAATAAATATTTGAAGTCGGTGCCAAGTAACCGACTGCACAAACCAGCACCGACTTCAAATATTTATTTTTTTGCTTTTTGAAGTCGGTTTACCTTTTTTTATAAAAGATTTTTCGAGAACACGTTCCGACACGAAGCAAACAAATGACTACATTCAGAAAAAAACAAAAGAGAATCGAAGAATTCTTTTTTATTCTATCTATCTATCTATAACCTCACGCCAGATCCCTTGCGGGGTAGGCAGAGAGTACAGAGTTTTTTTTTATTAATATTACAAATCTGAGCTATGCCTGACAGTATTTTTTTTATCAAGGAGTATGTCATTCTCACTACTTTTTGATCCCTCCTAGTAGTAAGAGGCACATTGAATACAAATTTCAAGCTTGAAAGGTCTAGACTGATCAAGTCTACACTCCGTCCAGCACCTGACCAGATTCAAAAGCCCGATAGCTTTCAGCTCGAACGCTGCAGAATCCCTTCGAAGATCTAGGTGAGTGCATAAACGTGGACGATTATAGCAGCAGGGTAGTGAAAACTATTCATACGGTCGGGCACAAGTTCTTTAAATCCCACCGTACAACCAACAAGCTCTCTGGCGTTACCTTCAAGCTTATGGAGGAAAGACGCAAGATGATCCTGTAGTCTCCAGAAGAAGTTTCCGAATACCAGCGGCTCAATAGGCGGATCAAAGTTTCTGACTCGCGATGTACGCGAGTACAATACTTACAAAATAAAAGAGACTATCGAGCGCAACAAAGGCTTCAAAGTGTTCGCACTTTCACACTCAGATCTCTTGTCTATCGGACAGAGCCGGTTGAGTAAGCTGAAGACCGGAGACGGCAGGATTGTATCCTCTACACCGGAACTCTTGAGGGAAGTCGTGAAGTTCTATGGCCAGCTATACACAACAGTACAACCACCTGTCTGCAATCCAGCCGAAGACCCAAGAGCCTTGACCCGACACTATACCGAAGATATCCCGGACATCAGTCTGTACGAGATTAGTATGGCTCTCAAACAGCTCAAGAACCACAAGGCGCCAGGCGATGACGGTATAACAGCCAAGCTTCTCAAGTCTTGTGGTAAGCCGATATTGAAGACACTCCAGAAGCTATTCAATACCATCATCCTCGAGGGCAAAACGCCACAGTCATGAAGTGGTTCTCTTCTTCAAAAAGGGTGATAAAACTCTCTTGAAGAATTATAGACCCATCTCACTTCTGAGCCACGGCTGTAAACTGTTTTCGAGAGTCATCACCAATCGTCTCGTGCACACACTCGATGACTTCCAGCCTCCTGAACAAGCCTGTTTCCGAAAAGGCTTCTGCACCATAGACCACATACATACGCTACGACAAGCCATACAGACGACTGAAGTGTACAACTACTATGCTTAGCGTTTGTGGATTATGAAAAAGGCCTTCGATTCGATCGAAATTTGGACTCTACTACAGTCTCTTCAGCGGTGCCAAGTAGACTACCGGTATATCGAAGTGGTGAAGAGTTGGTCCGAAAACGCTACTATGTTTGTCCGCCTTCTGGACCGGAACTCGAAACCTATTCAACTGCAAGGGAGACATTATATCTCCCAAACTGTTCTCCGCACCGCTGGAAGATGTCTTCAAGCTTCTGGACTGGAGAGGACTAGGTATCAACATCAACGGCGAGTACACCTCTCACCTTCGATTTGCCGATGATATCGTGCTCATGGCTGATACCCTGGAAGACCTCAGTACCATGCTCGACGACCTCAGTCTCTCAACAAGTCTGGAGTCTCTCAACAAGTGGGTCTTAAAATGAACATGGACAAGACAAAGATCATGTCAAACGTCCATGTAGTTCTTAGTTGGAGACTCTACGCTCGAAGTTGTTGACGAATATATATACCTGAGACAAAGAATCCAGTTCGAGAAGGACGCCAGAATCGAGCTCGGCTGGGCGGCGTTCTGGAAGCTAGGTAACATCTTCTCGTCCAAAATTCCGCAGTGTCTCAAGACAAAAGTCTTTGACCAGTGTGTGTTGCCAGTGATGACTAACGGCACTAAGACATGGTCGCTTACGAGAGGCCTCATAAGAAGGCTCAAGGTCACCCAAAGGGCGATGGAGAGAGCTATGCTCGGAGTTACTCTGCGGGATCGAATCAGAAACGAGGAGATCCGCAGGAGGACCAAAGTCACTGACATAGCACTCAGAATTGCTAAACTTAAGTGGCAGTGGGCAGGGCACGTCGCTCGAACTGACGACCGTTGGGGCAGAAAGGTTCTCGAGTGGCAACCACGTACCGGAAAACGCGGAGTGGGCAGGCCCCCTACAAGATGGAACGATGACCTGGTGAAGGTCGCGGGTAGAAGTTGGATGCGTACAGCACAAAGCCGGTCGTTCTGGCGGTCTTTAGGGGGGCCTTTGTCCTACAGTGGACGTCTTTCGGCTGAAGAAGAACACGATGATATTCCAAGAACGCTAGCCTAACTCGATCTAGTCTTTCCTTCAGAGCATCATCGCACTTTTAGATAGATTTTGAACCTAGATATTGAGTCGACGTTATAAAACATAAATTCTCTAACGGTCGTTAAAATACATCGCATCGAATATCAAACCAGGTTTGCTGAATAGCAATAATCTGAATACAAGTCAAACAAAAGTGTAATGGAACGGAAGTGTACGGACGATTGTTAGGCTGAGTACCCACGGCGCTTCATTAGCGCGGCGGCGAGCAGCGTGGACGCAGCCGTAATTAAAATTAAACGAAGCAATGCTCGCGTGATGCATTACTCGCACAATTGTGAGCGTCGTTTACGAGTATCTTGTGCCGAGGAAAACGGCACGGAACTAAGTTTTATGATGGAGCTCTTTTGTGGAAACTTTAGTTTTGTTTTGAATCTACTTAATAATCGTATTTCTCGATGGCTAACAATTATTTCTGTGTCGTGAATGCGTTTACAAATATAATAACACATAAAATATACAATACACAAACACCCAGACCGAACCGAAACAAACATTTGTAGGTCACACAAAGATTTTCCTTGTGCGGGGATCGTGACTACTCCATCCTATGGGCAGAGCAGCTTAAGCTCTTAACTACTATTCGCTTAAGCTGTACAAACAGTTCAATTAAAATTTTGCCACCGAATGGTCAGCCTACTTTTATTAAACTACTTCTACACTACTTATTATAAACTAAACAAATCAGTAAATATAATTGATTGATTTTACAACAAGTTCTACACAAATAAAGCATGAAACGATAAATAAACAGACTGAGGGTTTATATGCGGTGTAGCGAGATATATTAGTTGGGTGCGCTGCGGTCCGCAATCCTGCGGAAAATAGAAGTTAGATCGTCTAGCCCGCAACGGGCGGCGGCCGGGTGTGGCCTGCCCTTTATACATAGGTATATGAGAGTTAGACTCGGCCGACGTCGTTGAATGCTTTATTAAACTGAGCCGTTTGTAATTGAGATTCAGTTTAAATGAAAATAGGTTTAAATAGTACTTCGGGCTATGTTCTCTTTGTTTAAAAGCGGGTTTATCATTTGAAAATGTACCTATTTAGTTAAACTAGTTAATTTTAATCTTTTTAAACCTTTTCAAAGTAATAAAAAAATAAACTATCTTGCGGGTAGTTGTAGCAGCAAGACAAAAAGTTAGAGCTCTGTACTTAAAAATTTATTAAAACGTAATATTTACAAAACTTAAAACTATAAATGTTTACATGTACTAGCTAATAGTGTTTACTTGCCGTATAAGTGTTAATTCCTGTCTGTAATTACATAAAACAAACACTATCACAATGGAGGCATTGCAAAGTTCCGTGACGCAAATGACTGACATTTTCAATAAGAAAATGTCAGACTTCGAACATGAGCTCCAGAAGACATTAGGCACATCATCTTCTACTGTGAACCTGGCTGCAGAATTCAATCCATTTAGAGGATTCATCATCCTAGCGCTGAATACTCTCCAACAACAGGTGGCCATGCTCAATCAAACACTTGACGACATGGAGATGCGTGGGCGAAAGAAGATCCTATAGGGTAGGCAGAGAGTACAGAGTTCCAACAGGTTCTTTCCTTACATACCTCTCTGGCTTCCTCGACTCTCATAGTTCGTCTCATACACGCTCGCCGTTTACGGAGACTTTTGACTTTTCCATCAGACAAGACTCGGTTTATTTGGTCGTGGTAAGATAGTCTAGGTCTTCCCTGGTACCTGCATCCTTCCACTTTCACATTGTATATCTGTTTTGTCATTCTTTCCTCTGGCATTCTTTCTATATGCCCGAACCAACGGAGCATGCCCTTTCTCATCTTTACACCGATACTATCTTTCATACCTACCGCATTTATCCTACTTTCATTCTCCTTCTTACATACCCAGCTCTCGCTACCATATAACAGCGTTGGGACAAGAACTCCGTTATGTATGGCCAGCTGCGCCTTATGGCTTAAGTGCCGGCTCCCGAGTAGCTTTCCCATCGCACCATTCACTCTGTTCCCTGCACTCACTCTTCTCTCTATGTCAGCGGTGTATTTCCCATCCTTACTGAAGGCGCATCCAAGATATACAAACTCATTCACTTGCTCCAGCACATCGTTACGAACCACAATCCTTACATTCGTTCTAGTTTCTTCCCTTTCAAAAACCATAATCTTGGTTTTCTTCACATTCAAGTGTAGGCCATTGATCATGCAGTCGTCTTTCATAACTGTGACTAGTGTTTGCAGATCAGTGGCTGTTGGCGCTATTAAAACCGCGTCATCTGCATAAAGTAGATGGTTTACCACTAAGTCACCCATCTGTACACCTTCATTCATCGCTTTCAGTCTTTGAAGACTTTTGTCCAGATATATTATAAACAGTCTAGCGGACAACACGCAACCCTGCTTGACGCCGATTTTAACGTCAAACCAGGGTGACCTGTTACCACCCACCCGTACGCATGCCTTGCAGTCCGCATAAGTGGACTGGACGGCTCACAACAGAGTGACATCTATACCATACTCTGACAAAATGTCCCAAAGTCTCTTTCGCACAACTCTGTCAAATGCCTTCTCCAGATCTACAAAACCGCAGAAAACCTTCCGCCCCACTGCCAGATGCTTCTCTACGATGTTGCGGAGTGAGAAGACTTGATCCGAACATCCTCTTCCAGACCTGAAACCCCCTTGTGCCTCGCACAACATTCCATCGGACTTCACGCGCATTCTCCGTTTAATAATTTTACCGTACACCTTGGCTGCCAAGCTGATCAAACTGATGGCTCTGTAATTGGCGCAGTCATATTGTGAACCCTTGCCTTTATATAAGGGTACTATGACTGCGCGGCGCCAATCTGTAGGGACTCTACCGGTCGTCCAGCAAAGGTTTGCAAGGGCCCGGAAAGCGTCCCGGACGCAAGTTCCACCATATTTGATCATCACGGCAGATATCATGTCTACTCCCGCAGCTTTACCGTTTTTCATACTACCTATCGCACATTCAACTTCTTCCATAGTGATGTCCTCCGTTGATACTGGTGCCGCAGACGTGCCCAAAGGCGAGATTGACATCTCCATACATTTCTCCAAAATATTCACTCCACCGGTTTAGTACAGCTTGTGTGTCTGCAAGAATGTCACCATCTTTAGATTTTATCCTTTCCATTCTGGAGCCTGACGAATCACCTCGAGCCTTTCTCACCTTGCTCCAAAAGAGTTTGGCGTTGTTCTCGAAGTTCTTCGCCAGCCTCTCCTCCTCAATCATACTGGCTCTTTCACCCTTTTCTTTCATTAAAGTTTTAGTGGCATTCTTGCATTGCCGGTATATTTCTTTCCTCATCTCTGTCATACTGGCATTCAGGTTCAAAGAAGATACATAGTCCTGCCACGCTTTCTTCTTACTTTCTACGGAGCTTTGCAACTCCGCATCCCACCATGCATCACCTTTTGCTGTAATATGCTTCTTTGAGCAACCACATACTTCTTTCGCGGATTCCACCAAACTCTCTTTCAGGCTATTCCAGCATTCATCTATATTTGAGTCCGAAGAGCCTGCTGTCAAAAGCTTGTCCCGGACTCTGTCTTCATACATTCTCCTCACGCTCTCATCTTGCAACTTTTCAACCTTTATTCTTTAAAGGTCTCCGAAGGGGATACGCTCTGGCCAGTGCCTCCACTTCCTGAACAGACCACTAAACCGCGCAACTACGAGATAGTTGTCTGATTCCAGAGTGGGGTCTCTATACGCACGCGTATCTTGTAGTTTGCTTCGGAGACGGTTATCAACCAGGATCTGATCTATCATGCTTTTTTGTTCATTCCTTCTCCACGTATACATATGTATGTCCTTGTGCTGAAATATCGTGTTAGACACAAGGAGACCCCTTTCCAAACAAACATCTACAATGAGCTTACCTGCATCGTTCACTCTCTTATCACCATAAGGACCCAGAGCAGCGTCGCAAGTTTGCCGCCTGGTTCCTACCCATCCGTTCAGATCGCCACACAGAATCACCTTTTCGTTAGCCTCAGCCAAATCCAGAACTTCCCTGACATTATCCCAATACTTCTCAAGGTCCTGGGGTGTCGACGAGCTTACGGGAGCATACGCTAAGACCAAAAATACTCTAGTGACACCCAGTTTTAAACGGACCCAGAGAAGTCTCGCATCGCACAAGCCATAATCTCTCACTCCAGAGGCCAGGCGACGGGACAGCAAGATACCCACCCCCATGCTGGCACGACTGCTCTGCGGTACCCCAGACCACAGAGCCATCGTTCCATCAGGAAGATCACAGGTTTCACTGCCCCTCCGCTTAGTCTCTGTTACACACAGAGCATCCAGGCGTCTCTCTTTCATTACATCAATCACCTCATGCATCTTATCTTCCATACCACCTCTTACATTCCAAGTGCCTATTCGGCACTCTGCACCCCACGACTCGCCAGTTCGGGCCCGGCGTGATGGGTGGCGGCCCCCATCGCCGCTTCGTACCGGCGGGGGCGGGCCGGTACGCGTCGCCTCGGGGGGACGCCCTAGCCCGCACTGCGGTACGTTTTCGGTCCAAGATTGCAGCCATAATGACTTGCAGGGGTCGCGACGAGCACGCTCTTGGACAGACCGAAAATATATATAGATATATATTTTAACTTAATTTTTAATCGCACTTCTTTGATATACATTTAAAATAATAATATTCTATGAGTATGTCTGATTATGACAGTAACAGTGATGCGGAAACGTTTTTCTCAGAGAAAGCAACGATGACAGCTTCGTTACTATCCCTTCTCTCGCTGACACCCTGATGACGACGTTTTCCGATGTTTTTAGGAACTTTAATGTTGTTCACATTAATGCCCAAAGTATTCCGGCTCATTTTTCTGACATGCTGGCAAGCTTTGACTGTAAAAATATTCACGCAATTCTTGTCTCTGAATCCTGGCTGAAGCCATGTCTCCCATCGACACTTTATTCCCTACCCGGTTTTAATCTCATCAGAAATGATCGTTCCGTCGGCGGTGGTGGCGGTGTGGCGATATATCTTCGATCCAATATTCCTTTCTCTTTAATAGACTTATCACCGCAACCTCCTCCGCCAAATGCTGGCGAACACCTTTTTATTGAGATTGACCTCCATCATTCCAAAGTACTTCTTGGTGTATTCTACTGTCCTTCGTCACGTATAGACTTCTTTTCTTTTGAGAATATTCTAGAGAATTTGGTCCCTTCTTACAGTCATAGCATCATAATGGGTAACTTCAACACATGTCTGCTTAAAAACGATTCCCGATCTTCCAGTCTCCACACTGTTCTTGATTCCTGTAACATGTCTGTTTTTCCACTTCAAGCCACGCATCATTTCCCTAATTCAACTCCGTCACTTCTTGACCTTATCTTTGTGTCGCTGAGTACTGGCTATGTCGCTACACATGGCCAGTACTCAGCGGATGCCTTTTCCTACCATGACTTAGTCTACTTATCCTATAAAGTCCGGCCACCTAAGGCCAAGGCAAAAATTCTCATGCAGCGTAATTTTAGTGGTATTAATCTTGGGAAACTTCGGCAAGATGCCGCTAGCATTGACTGGGAGGCTTTATTTTTGTCTGGCTCACTGGATGACAAAGTTGATATTTTCACATCGACACTGATTCGGTTATTTGATATACACGCTCCGATTCGTCCTATTCAAGTTGAACATCTTCCGGCACCTTGGTTGACCGATGATATCAAGCTCTTAATGAGTAAGAAAGTGGCACTTAAATCTAAATTTAAAGTGAGATCCACAGATTTCAACGGGAGTAAATACGTCACCATTCGGAATCACTGGAACAAGGGGTGTAGAGATGCTCAACGCCAACATATCCATAATTCTGTCCAAAACGGTAACCCAGTAAAAGTCTGGAAATTTCTGAAATCAATGGGGATCGGCAAATCGCGACAAGAAAACATTTCTAAAGATTTAGATATCAATCTTCTTAATAAACATTTCTCTTCTTCGTCTAACTTTGCAAGATGAGAGCGTGAGGAGAATGTATGAAGACAGAGCCCGGGACAAGCTTTTGACAGCAGGCTCTTCGGACTCAAATGTAGATGAATGCTGGAATAGCCTGAAAGAGAGTGGAATCCGTGAAAGAAGTATGTGGTTGCTCAAAGAAGCATATTACAGCAAAAGGTGATGCATGGTGGGATGCGGAGTTGCAAAGCTTCGTAGAAAGTAAGAAGAAAGCGTGGCAGGACTATGTATCTTCTTTGAACCTGAATGCCAGTATGACAGAGATGAGAAAAGAAATATACCGGCAATGCAAGAATGCCACTAAAACTTTAGTGAAAGAAAAGCGTGAAAGAGCCAGTATGATTGAGGAGGAGAGGCTGGCGAAGAACTTCGAGAACAACACCAAACTCTTTTTGAACAAGGTGAGAAAGGCTCGAGGTGATTCGTCAGGCTCCAGAATAGAAAGAATAAAATCTAAAGATGGTGGAAATCTGGATCACTCGCACGCACACGCACACGCACACGCACACGCACACGCACACGCACACGCACACGCACACGCACACGCACACGCACACGCACACGCACTCGCACACGCACTCGCACACACACACACACACAGCCATGTTTCATTTAGTGCAGCGATATGAATTTCGTCTTGGTTTAAAAATAGTTCTATTTGACGTAATTTATTGCGTATACTTTGATAGTTCCATGTATGATATTCATCCTTATTTACTTTTTGGCCTTAAAAATTTTTCAGCCAAGGCAAATCAAGAATATTATTTAACAACAATGATGGAAAAAGTTCGACAAACACCTAAACGCAGGCTTTAATTTTGTAACTAATCGACCACTTTGTTTTGAAAATGACGATTTTCAATCGTTCAAGTAATTAATTGTATTATCTGATCAATGTCATTTTCATCTACTCCTGCTGTTTCATTTTTATTTGATTTACTGTCGGTGTAGGAACATAAGCGTTCCCAGTCAAATCGTAATCAAAATCAACAGTTTCTTATTTATGTAGACCAAAGGCACTTATGAATAGTCAAAAAGAGAAAATTATTGATTACTTAAGACTCTACCACCCGTTCGGAAAGTCATGGCTGTGTAGAAGAAGGGTAATAAACTCCACGGTTACCCTTTTTAAATATGAGAGTCTTACAATTTTTTTCGTATACATTGCATTCATGGAGTAGGGGAGAACAATGCAAAACAAGCTAAATAAATATGCTTAAGGGTAGATTAATCATAAGTGTACTTAGATTAATGGTATCGGTCAGTGTCTACATAGTTCTCTCATTTACAAAATAAAGATGTTGTAGATGTATATAATAAAAAAGTATAATAATAATAGTATTATGGCCGGTGTCCATCCCTTTGAAATAGTCCATTTTTTGTCCATTAAACCTCATTTACATAGCCATTGTTTTCTTTCCATAATTTACAATAGTCCTTGCACCTGCCGGAGTCAGTTCGCTGGTTATGTTTCTTAATTTTCAGCAAGTGATCTCAGCAGGTGGCTTACATAACATTAACTTCTCGTAAAGGGCCTCTACGTGTTGAACCCATGTCCCCATGCAACCCTTTCAAAGATCCCGGTAAAGCCCGTGAATCTCAGCGAGATACATAAAATAGTAAGAGAAAGGGTTACTATAAAATATGTAAAGTGTGCGTACAAAACAACTGGTTATAGCTCCAGTATGTCGTTTACTTTTTGACGATGACGATTCTTTCGAGTTTCTGTACTTTTTTGACTTATCTAAGGACAGGATACTGATTAATAACATCATATTAGGCTGTACTTGGTCATATTCCTCAGGACTTTCTTTTGTTGAACCTAAACCTGACGAGCTATATTCTCCTCATGGTAAGACCTTAGTAATTCAATTTGGTGTGGAGTGGTATCAAACATTTCCAAATTTAAGCCGCAAAGAATGGGTGTCGTTACATGTATAGATATTACTTTTTTGTACGTACAATTAAACTGCGACATAATAGATCTAATTTTCTTCCTCTTCTCGTAGTCTGGACATCCTTTGCTTAGGACCATATGTTCACCGTTACAATTCACACAATTAAATGCTGTAGTTCCGCAGCTTGGATGATTTTTACCAGACGGACGAATTGATGAGTACAGACCTGAGACATCTACCTTAGATTTAGCTGTCGTGCTAGGTACATTTAAGGAAGATTTACGCAAGGAACTACAGTTTATGTTTAGGAATGAATTGCAGAACGAATTTCTAAAGCTGCGTGATGATATGGCCCAGCTACGGGTGGACAGAGACCAACTAAGGGCAGATGTCAGGACAAGCAATGACAGGATGGATGTCCTGGATGCAAGAAGTGCTCTGGAGCAAAAATGTAAGGGTCAGATAAGATCAGAGGACGCGGTAGATCAGCTTAGGCGGGAATTGAATGACCGAGATCAGCAGCTTTTGGAAAATGATATTGAAATCTCAAATTTACCCGAAGTGAGGGGCGTAAACCTAACTCACACAGTTAAGCTGATAGCAACCAAGTAAGGCGTCAATATTGAAGAACGAGATATAGTAAACGCTAATCGCATCGGTGGTAGGCATGTGAACGCCACAAGTCCTCTGGGTCCAGTGGAGACCCGCCCGCGACTGATTGTTGTGCGTCTATCGCGCTGCGATTTACGCACCGAGTTTATACGCATCGCGCGCATGCGACGAAAAGTGAACACTGCGGACTTAGGCGTATCGGGTCCGCCGAAAAGGTTTTATATAAACAACCGCTTAACTAAACCAAATCGCCAGTTGTTTCGGCGGGCACGGGATGCTGGACAGCGGCTTGGATGGCAGTTCATATGGACGAGACATGGCCGTATACTAGCTCGGTGCAAACCTGGTGATCAGGCCAGCGTCATCCGTACTGACGGTGATCTGCTACGTGTTTTTGGTTCTGATTTTAATAGAAACACTCAGGATTAATTATAGATCAGCCTGTATAAATGTTAATTTATTATTTATTTTATTAATTTTAAACTCCATTAATGTTAGCTTACCCAGTGAAATGATTAGTTTGTATTTTATTTTTATAATTTTAGCATTATCTCACTATCTATTGTAATAAAACTCAATATGTATTTCCAATAATATGATATAATAGAACTTACATAATCAACACGTCTTGCACCAACCAACTGTTAATAATAACACCACGATACTGTTAAACGCGTCCGAACTCCACGACAGCCAAAAACCAACTATCGCGCTCAGCATATTCAATCCGTCCAGCTCAACTTCGAACCGCCATCTTTGTTTTACAATTCGGGTTGCCAGCACACAAAGTCGTAATCGACACTAATTATTTGCTCATATAAAATAGTATTTAATATTTTAAACGTAATAGTAATATAACCAAAACCATTTATTATTTCCGAAACCTAACACTCGCCCATCCTGACCTCGTGCATGTCCTCATGCACGCTTTAAACCTAACACGCAGAGCATATCATGGAATTCGGACTTTTACATTTAAATATAGATTCAACAACATAATTACACTTTTTCTACGCTTATACAATAAGAAGCGAATAATTAACGTGGGTGTCAACCCACCTTGCTATACTTTACTTCTAAAGATGAGTGTCATTCCATCTTGCTACCCATTACTTCTAAAGATGAGTGTCATCCCATCTTGCTACACTTTACTTCTGAAGATGAGTGTCATCCCATCTTGCTACCCTTTACTTCTAAAGATGAGTGTCATCCCATCTTGCTACCCTTTACATCTAAAGATGAGTGTCATCCCATCTTGCTACCCTTTACTTCTAAAGATGAGTGTCATCCCATCTTGCTACCCTTTACTTCTAAAGATGAGTGTCATCCCATCTTGCTACCCTTTACTTCTAAAGATGAGTGACATCTCATCTTGCTACCCTTTACATCTAAAGATGAGTGTCATCCCATCTTGCTACCCTTTACTTCTAAAGATGAGTGTCATCTCATCTTGCTACCCTTTACTTCTAAAGATGAGTGTCATCCCATCTTGCTACCCTTTACTTCTAAAGATGAGTGTCATCCCATCTTGCTACCCTTTACTTCTAAAGATGAGTGTCATCCCATCTTGCTACCCTTTACTTCTAAAGATGAGTGTCATCCCATCTTCCTACCCTTTACTTCTAAAGATGAGTGTCATCCCATCTTGCTACCCATTACTTCTAAAGATGAGTGTCATCCCATCTTGCTACCCTTTACTTCTAAAGATGAGTGTCATCCCATCTTGCTACCCTTTACTTCTAAAGATGAGTGTCATCCCATCTTGCTACCCTTTACTTCTAAAGATGAGTGTCATCCCATCTTCCTACCCTTTACTTCTAAAGATGAGTGTCATCCCATCTTGCTACCCATTACTTCTAAAGATGAGTGTCATCCCATCTTGCTACCCTTTACTTCTAAAGATGAGTGTCATACCATCTTACTACCCTTTACTTCTAAAGATGAGTGTCATCCCATCTTGCTACCCATTACTTTTAAAGATGAGTGTCATCCCATCTTGCTACCCTTTACTTCTAAAGATGAGTGTCATCCCATCTTGCTACCCTTTACTTCTAAAGATGAGTGTCATCCCATCTTGCTACCCTTTACTTCTAATGTACCTCAAGTAATATTTTAATCCTAGATAATAAGAATCAATGTTGAAAATTTCTTAATGACTGATTATTCATCTTTACTATTACAATATTATACGACTTAATATAATATTATAAATTTATTTATTAGTTTATAACACTAATCCACCACCACACAAAATTATATGATAACGATTCGATAACGTATATACTCTATATTAATTTTATATATATTTTACATTTGACATTTTGTAACATAATAAATTCTTTATTCCGAATTATCTTCCCCACTTTCCTCCTCAATCACACTCAGAACAGCTACGTAAACCCAGGGCAACATTCGATCGGCAGCGACAGTGGTTTTGCGCTTGTTTTTAGAACTATTTAACCCGGGAATAGCTGCTACTCTATAACGATCATTGCCAAGCACTGCCACTACTCGGTAAGGCCCTATGTATGGCGACACAAGTTTCTTACTTTTACCGTCATTATTGAATGAAGTCCTAGTAATCTTGACTAATTCCTCTTCGCTATACATAGAAGCAGGACGCCGGCCTTTGTCATTTTTGTTTTACTTGCTCTTCGTCAATCTTATCTTTAATAGTCTCGCAAATGATTTCTAAATCGGTATTTTTTTTTTCGTGCCTCCCTTACTATTTCATATATCCTAAGATCAATTTCTGCGTTTATATGTAAACCGAACATAACTTCAGCTGGCGTCCTTTCCGTAGTCCAGTATTATTCACACCCTGAATATTTCCCAGTTTGTCATCCCAATCCCTATCGGCATAGTTTAAGTTATGTGCGGTTAAAGAGCTAAGTACGGTTCGGTTGTACCGCTCAACCTGTCCATTCGATCTTGGGCTGGCGACCGCGTTTAACATGTGTCTTATCCCTTATCTAGCCAGAACCGTTTAAACGCATGCGATGTGAGACAAGTGTTAACATATTTTTAAATGAATTTGTTTGTTTCCCGGGATCCAGTAAGACTTCTTAATGCTCTCTAAAGTCTTTTGGGCTCCAAAATGACCAATTTCATCATGGTTTAGGCGACATATCTGCCACCTTACACCCTCTGGTACTACCTAACGTAAGTTTGATCTATCACCATCAATACACTTATATAGTCTGCTATCCTTTAGAACGTAATTATCTTTAATAAACCTTAACATGATGATGATGATTGATGCCGATGTCAATATTAGTTGTTAAAATGTCACGAATTTTATTTAAAACTGCATCTCCCAATTTTAAGGTATGCAGCCAATCGCCACTAGTTATGGTCATTACTTTAGGATACTGTTCGGGGTTAACGGTGCTATCATTTTTACTAGATAGATTTCCAGACAGAGCGTCCACATGAGACATTCTACCTCAATATTCTCTCTCTCATCTCAATATTCTACGGTACATTCGAACTCTTGCAACAATAGCCACCAACGGGTTATTCAGGGAATCAAGTCGCGTTTGAAAACTTTGAACGCAACGCACTACGGCCTGATACAATTTTAAAGTTCAGCCCCAACAAATACACTCGAAATTTCTATAAAGTACATACGACCCCGCTAGTGTCTCGAGCTCGAATGCATGGAATATTTTCTATTCTGGGGATGTTTGTCTGTTATAATATGCTATAGGTCGAAAAGAATCTGATCCTGAGAGGTGCTGTAATAATATCCCACCGACGTCGATCTTATTGGTGTCGGTGTGGAGCTCTGTTTCAGCAGAAGGATCGTATATAGCCAGTATCGGCCTATGAACTAGTATGTCTATGAGTTCACTAAATGCTGAATTTTGCTCCTTGGTCCAGACCTAATCTACGGCTTTCCTAAGTAATTTGTTCAAGGAGTGTGCTAGCGTCGCAAAGTCTCCAATAAACTATCTAAAATATCCTACTAGCCCGAGGGATTGACGCACTGTATGGGGGTTAATTGGACGGGGAAAGTCCAATACAGACTGTATTTTCTTGTCTTCAGGGCGAACCCCTGAAGCATTAATCTCATACCCTAAGTAGTTGATCTTGTTTTGTAGGAAGCCACAGTTAGATAGATTAAAAGTTAGCTTAGCCTTTTAGATGAGTGACAAAACCTTTTATAATCTATCCAGACACTCATCGGCATCTTTTCCATAAATTAGGAAATCACCAATACATGCTGTTGCTTCTGTAAACCTAGGAGAACCTAAAACCCTATTTATCATGCGCTGGAAGACTGCAGGCGCATTAGCTAACCCGAACGGCATACGATTGAGTTCATACTGCCCGTCCGGGGAAACAAAAGCTGTCAAGTTCTTTGAGGATCACACCCAGTAACCGAGATCTCTTTACTTCACCCACGGATTCACCAACGTGAATCTGGCTTAAATTTATCTCGCCGTCACCCAAGGTGTCTAATGGTGGTGCGTGAACCCGATTGACTACTTGAACCTTCCTACCTCTGGCTATTATGTTTCCACTCTTCAATAGACAAGTATATTATATAGGGGTAACCATACTACAAGCAGGTCGCCGTTTAAAATAATACAATCCTCCGCCTACAATAAACTGTTGACTCGGGTTCCCCATTGGTAAACGGTTGGTATGTTTTGGAAAGTTGTACTCGCAGGTGTCAAATTACAATCGTCAACCTTATGACCTACCTTAAAGCATCTAGTGCATCCAAGTAGGGGCTTAGTATATTTAGAATATAAATGTCCGTTCTCTTTGCAATTAAAGCAGTAGTAGGGTTTTGAAAAACTGTTAGTGTACGGCAAAGTCTTATTATATCAGCGTTGAGTATTATTATTCGCAGAGTTTAATTCAAACAACCTATTCTTATTATCTACGCGATCATATATCGGAGAGCTTTCCTTATTACTCATACGAAAGTGCAATAGTTGGTCAGGTCGTGTACAACGCAATGTATTGGCACTAGACCTCATAGTCTTATCGTTTAAGCCATGGATGATGCAATCCACCGCGCGTTTACCCTCAATATCGCACTGGTTAAAGGACGCCAGTTTCTCATAATAATATACTTCGAGGGCTTCGTTAAACAGACTCCTCCTTTTTAACATTTCCTCGAGGGATTGACCATAGTTCTGCTCGCATGGAAAAACGTTTGTTCGTTTTTCTTGCCATTCGGGCCAATTAAACAATATTAAATTCAAGCTCTCATACCAAACTTTGGCCAATCCCTGGAGCTTTTGCATAGTAAAGTGTATTGTAAACCGTGGCACATTCATTCACCTTTTTCAACCAAATGTCAACTCGCTGACACTTAGAGGAAGGGTCAAATTCGAGTAAAGTGTTTATTATGAATCATACTGTTAGAATGCCTTAAAGTAGTCATAACAGACGGCTGATGACAGGACTTAGCATTATTAAAAGATTGGATAATATTCATAATACCTATCCTTAGCAGACAATGTAGGTTGCCTGGAAGAAATTGCTATAAGCAATAAGGCCGCCAATTGTACCCTATATTGTTTTGTACCTTACATTATTGTTTATTTATAATTTGGTGTACAATAAAGAGTTTTCTATTTCTATTCTATTTTAGGGTTACCTGGCCCATCGCTTGGCTGAGCAATAGGTGCATAGCTGCCGATGCTCCTCTCCGCAAGCGGTCGCTGCTCAGGGGCGCGTGCTCGAAGAGCGCTTCGTTCTCGATGTTGTGGCTGCTTTGCACGGGTCTCACTTCGCTCACGATGGTGACGTTGCTGACGCTCCGAGATGCTTCGGTGCGATCGGCTACGACGCTGCTCAACTCACTTTCCAGAGGGCGCAGTCGCCGACGTTGTTCCTCCAACTCTTGCTCTCGATCTTGCAAGCTCCGGATCCTGCTTCGGTCCCTGCTGTCGCTGCGGCGAGTGCGGCTACGACTACGATAGCCGCGATTTTCCAACATGAATGACTTCGACTACGTCTGTCAGACCGGCTTGCTTCTCGTTGTTGCTGCCCAGTTGTAGATAAGATCCGTCAGGGAGACCCAACTTCAACCTCACGTGGCATTTTGAAACACAAAAATAGAGAACAACTATGTATATATTCGACTTCATCGGCAAAAGGGCAAACAAAATCGGTTTACTCGGTAAAACTTTACTACAAATTACCTATTTTCTTAAAAACTAAATCGTTAAAAGTCTCCATTAGCGGTGCAATAACGCCTACTTTCTATAATTATAGCATGATCAAGATTTCTCTTTTATTTTGTTTTTTTTTGTTTTTTTTTGGGGCGGTAGCTACCGGATTTTCACTAATTTATAAAAATGTTCACAGCATTAGATAAAAGATTTGATTATCACAATAACTATTCGAAAATAGTAGCAAAACATGGGCTGTTACCACTTCTGAAATGTAATAAAACTCAATATGTATTTCCAATAAATATAATATAATAGAACTTACATAATCAACACGTCTCGCACCAACCAACTGTTAATAATAACACCACGATACTGTTAAACGCGTCCGAACTCCACGACAGCCAAAAACCAACTATCGCGCTCAGCATATTCAATCCGTCCAGCTCAACTTCGAACCGCCATCTTTGTTTTACGATTCGGGTTGCCAGCACACAAAGTCGTAATCGACATTAATTATTTGCTCATATAAAATAGTATTTAATATTTTAAACGTAATAGTAATATAACCAAAACCATTTATTATTTCCGAAACCTAACACTATCTATCGATATCACCCTGCCGGTTCCCTTGTGGGGTAGGCAGAAAGTACAGAGCCATGTTAGTGTGTTGGTGTTAATAGAAGTTTTAATAATTGATTCCGCACAATTATGTATATTTGGATGGACTATGGACTATTTGGATGCTATGGTATATAGTAATGCTCCTTTGAATGTAGCTGCTATGAGCCTCCCTTATTTACTTCATTATAGGACTTATATAAGTTGTCCCTTGCCTTGTTTTGTGCACAAGTACATAGAACATTGCTCCACCTGGTCATGTATTAGTGTTCAACAACTTTAGCCTTGATCAGTAAGGTATTTGCCCAATTTTTGTATGATTAAATTTGACAAATGCACAAATGGTGGGTGTTAAACAATTAAAGTTGGGTTTGTGGAATGCAGGTTCTTTATCCACGAATCATGATGAATTTATTATAGCCATGAATCATCATTCCGTCGATTTATGGCCATTAACGAAACTTGGTTACGCAAGGGTGAGGAGGGCCGGGCACCAGTGGTTCCAGGTTATCAGCTACGTCACATTCCACGCCCTACATTCGTTAGCTTTCAATTAAAGCTAGGCCTAGCTCTCTATATTAAATTAGGTATAAATGCTCGTATTAAGAGTCATCCCCATCATTCTATGGTCGAACAGTTGTGGGTGAGCTTAAGCACAAAAACTAAGAAAATTATGATTGGAACATCTTACCGCCCCCCTTGGCTAGATTTAATTTTTTTTTTTTGATGGAATCACTGACAGTATTTGCGCTCTAGCGCCATACGACAATCTAATAATTTTGGGTGATTTTAATGTCAACTTGCTCTATAATAATGACCCGAACAGAAGGCGCCTTAAGGAATTTTTAAATCACCACACTATGGACCAACTGGTGACTGTGCCCACGCACTTTGTAGGGGATAGCGCAACGCTTATTGATGTGATCTGTACGGATGCTCCATGTCAAGATGTGGATGTGAACTTTATAAGTGAACTCGGAAATCACTCATTTGTAACATGAAAGATACTCGTCAAAAAAGAAAAACCTGTCAAAAGAACAGTCTCCTATCGTCCGATCAGGGATATACTGCTGGATTATTTTGCAAAGGACTTGAACGCGGTTCCGTTGAGTATGATATGCTGCTTGTACGATGTCAATGATATGGTACATTTATTTAACTCGTTCATTACTTGGCTTTTTGATGCTCACGCACCGATTAAAACGACAGTATTCCGAAACCTACCGACACCTTGGATAACAGGCAATATAAAGATAATGTTTAGGCTAAGAGATGAGGCCCGCTGTCGATACCATGAGACTAAACTGGAGGCACATAAAAGATATTATTTGGATCTAAAGCACCAGGCAGTAACTGCTTTATCGAATGAAAAACAAGCATTTTTTACAAAAAAACATAAATGAAAACGTCAACAACCCAAAATTATTATGGTCAAATTTAAAAAAAATATGTCCATCTAATCAATATAGACAATATATTCTCCGGTCAGCTGGCTGATCCAGATGGGATAAACAATACTTTTCTTGATATTCCAGGAGACCCAAATGTAAACATCTCTTAGCTGACTTATTTTGAATTCACACGTTACGGACCAGCTTAGCTTGAATTAAAGCCGGTAGATGATGCAATAATATTTATTATTATTAATAGTATGTCGACAAATGCTCAAGGGATTGATGGGATATCTAGAGATATGATAAAGCTTACACTGCCGCAATCCTTGTCGGCAATAACTGGCATTGTTAACCAATCCACCAATTCAAGTAAATTCCCTAGCCTGTGGCGAAATGCGATAGTGCGTCCTATTCCGAAAAGCAATAACCCACAAGGCTTTAAAGATCTTCGTCCTATTAGTATATTGCCCTGTTTGTCTAAGGTGTTGGAAAGGGTAGTATATGTGCAGGTCGTGGAATTTTTGGAATCAAATGGCATTCTTCCAGATTTACAATCGGGTTTTAGGAGGGGGCGTGGCACAGCTACAGCCTTAGCAGATGTAGTAGGAAATATCCTTGAAGCCAGGGATGGTGGAGAGGGTTCGTTTTGACACTGCTTGATTTTTCGCGCGACTTTGACTCATTAATATTCCGTTATTGCTGTCAAAGCTCTCATACTACGGATTTCAACCCGAAACTATTAAATGGTTTGATAGCTTCCTAGTAAACAGATCACAAGAAGTTGAGATACGAAAAAGTGATGGGTCAAAGGTATCTTCCTCCCCGCGCCTGGTGACTAGGAGAATCCCACAGGGATCATTGCTGGGTCCGCTCCTTTTTATACTGTACACCGCTGACATAACTCACTGTTTTCGACACTGTTTGTACCACATGTACGCGGATGACACGCAATTATATTTGTCGTTTAATACCAATAACACTGCATCCGCTGTACAAATGGTCAATGTGGAATTAGATAATATAGCCTCGTGGTCGAAAACCGACTCGCTGGTATTAAATTCACAAAAATCGAAATTCATGGTCATGGGTAGCAAAAAGCAAATCAGCTCGATACTGTCGGCGACCCCAGAAATTAAAATATTGGGGGAAAGTATACAAAGAGTAGAAATTGCATGTAGCCTTGGCCTTACTATCGATCCGGAGCTTCGCTTTGAAGATCACATCAATAATGTAGTTAAAAAAAACTTTTATAGGTTAAAAATATTGTACAGGGTAAGGAAGTTCCTTAGCGTTACAACAAGAAAAAGATTGGTAGAAAGCCTAGTATTATCGAAATTTAACTATTGTGACGTTGTTTATGGCCCATGTATTTTGTCTCGTACGAAAAAATTGATACAACGCGTACAGAATGCGTGTGCTTGATGTTGCTACAGTATCCCCCGGAAAAGTCACATCATACCGTACTTTTTTTTTTTTTTGTCTTATTTTTCACAGCAATCTGTCACCGCCATGGAACATTAAGCCGCGGGTTTGTTCGGGTTATGGAGACGTGATCAGGAATGCGACCAGTGCCACTTCCTATCCTTAACTAATCATGTGCCTTCACTGAAGCACATCTTGGGGAATTTTGCGCTTTAGTCTACGTAAACCCTGTCTGTTGTCTAAGAGTTTTTGAGCCAGTACATTAGGGTGGTTTTCAATTCTGTCTTTGTAGGACTTGGTGTATCTAGCTATTTCCTCTCTGATTGTAGGCATTTTGAGATCTTTGTGTAGTTGTTCGTTAGTCACAAACCATGGGGCATTTGTCAGTATCCGTAGTGTTTTGTTTTGAAATCTTTGGATTATTTCAATGTTGGAGTGAGAAGCCGTTCCCCATAGTTGTATACCATAGGTCCAGATCGGTTTAAGAGTAGTCTTGTAGAGCAGGATTTTGTTATCCAGTGAAAGCTGAGATTTTCTACAAATGAGCCAGTAAAGTTTTCTGAGTTGTAGACTAAGCTGTTTTCTTTTAGTGAAAATATGCTTCTGCCAGGTTAAACTTTTGTCCATATGGAGGCCCAGATATCGCACATGATCAGCTTGTGGCACTGCCTTGTTGTTTAGCGTGACTGGTGGACAAGATTCTCTTCTTAGTGTAAACGTGACATTAACCGATTTACTTTCATTAGCCTTGATCCGCCACTTCTTCATCCAGACAGCTACGCTGTCTAAGCCGTTTTGTAACATTTTTGCTGCAATGTCAGGCTGACTGTCAATGGCTAGAATAGCCGTGTCATCCGCAAAGGTACCGGTAATAGTTGTAGTACTTGTGGGTAGATCTGAAGTGTAAAGCAGGTAGAGAACAATACCGATCACACTTCCTTGGGGGACGCCTGCCGATATTGGACTAAGTTTTGTAACTTCATTTCCACACTGGACCATAAAATGCCGTTCAGCTAGGAAGGATTTGATAATCATGTACAAGTAATGGGGCATAGCTGTTTTGACTTTGTACAACAACCCTTCATGCCACACACGATCGAAAGCCTGGGATATATCCAAAAACACAGCTGCACAATATTTTTTGTCTTCAAATGATTTCATAATTTCATTTGTGAGTCGGTGTACCTGGTCAATAGTGGCATGTTTATGGCGAAATCCAAATTGATGGTCGGGTATTAAATGATTACTCTTAATAATTGGCAGGATGCGAGTGAGTAGTAGTGATTCGTACACCTTTGTAGTTATAGGCAGAAGGCTAATGGGCCTGTAAGATTTAGAGTCATCTGGTTGTTTGTCCGGTTTCGGGATCATCATTATCTTAGCTACTTTCCATTGAGCCGGAAAGAATTGTAGTTTAGTCATACAATTGTAAATGGACGTAAGTAGGATTAATCCAGAGTACGGTAAATCTGCTAAGAGACGACTTGTAATAAGATCATATCCTGGGGCTTTCTTAGGGTCAATTTTTTTGACTGCATATGCAACTTGTTGCTTGGTGAAATTGGAAATGTCGTGTTCTATCGATGGTTGAGGGATATCTTGAATCAGGAAGTCGTGGACTTCTTTTTCATGATCTGCTGGACTTTCGTTTGGGTGAGGTTTAAAGACTGACAGAAGGTGAGCAGAGAATACCTCTGCTTTTTCGGTGTCTGACCGAGCCCATGTTCCATCTGGCATGCGTAGAGGAGACGAGGCAGTTGTAGGCCGCTTAAGTTTTTTGGTAGCCTTCCAAAGAGAGTAACCAGAGGCTGCAGTGGAGTCCAACCTTCTTAAATAAGACTGAAACTCGTTGTTGCGATCACGTGCGAGTGCATTCTTTAGTTCTCTAGTAATATGATTTAATCGAGTTTTTACTTGCGGACATTTCGATTGTTGCCACCGCTTCCGAAGTTTTCTTTTATGAGATATAAGTTTTATCAGATAGTTTTCTATAGAGATGTTATTCACCTTGGTGTTTTAGGCAGTGGAGTAAAAACCCAAGCTGCTTTTTGCAGGGTCCTAGTAAAGTAATCGACAGCCACCGTAATGTCGTATTCTGATTTCAGTCTTGTTGGTTTCTCAAATGCTGAATCAATAAGATGCCGAAATAACGTCCAATTTGTCTTACGATTGTGTAATACGCATTTAGGTTCTTTTTCTGTTAGAGTAGTAGACATATTCACAATAACCGGAGAGTGATCCGATGAAAGGTCTAAACAACTTTTGCAGGTGATGTAGGTTTTGGAAATACCTTTAGTTACACAGAAATCTATAACGTCTGGTATTTTATTGGGGTCTGTGGGCCAGTATGTGGGATCTCCTGTTGACAGAACGTTCAAATTATTTGCTTGAATGCACTTAAAGAGTTCCCGTCCACGCGGAAGGATGAGTCGGGAACCCCAGAAAGTATGTTTAGCATTGTAGTCACCACCAGCTATGAAGCGTCGGCCAAGGGACTCAAAGTAATCTTTAAAGTTTACTTGTTTGATGTTGTGCCTCGGTGGGCAGTATAGGGCTGAGATGGTCAATTCATTGTTCTGCTCAATCACAACAATACTGGTAGCTTGAAGATAATTGCTAGAGAAGGATGTTGACTGGTAGTGTTTGATTGCTGTCTTTATTAAAATTGCTGACTCACCGTGCGCTTTGCCATCGGGATGCATTGTGTGATACAATAAGTAACCTCTGATTTTGAAATAACTCTTGCTGGTAAACTGAGTTTCTGAAATGAGCATTACGTCAATATTTTGGATTTTCAGGAATAGTTTTAACTCTTCGGAGTTGTTTGATAGGCCGTTAGCATTCCAGATGCATAGTTTTAATGCACCAAATTTTGCATAACGGTCATGAGTTCGCCCAGCATTTTAGTGATTGTCATTATCTGGTTCATTAAGGATTGAATCATATCTTTGATAGTATGTATAGAGTTTGGCTGGTCTTGGACTGTTAGGATTTGTGTTTCTTTGGTTTGCAGTTAAGGTACTCCGCTTGTAATAGCGGCATATGTCGTATCACTGTTGGTTATTTTAGTATCAAAAGTTTTACTACGTTGTATCTTTGGTCTTAAGGCAGGATATCTGATTTTTTGTAATTCTTTATACACTTTACATCCCTTGTAATTTGCTGGATGGTTTCCGTCACAAAGGATACATCGTACATCATCTGATCGTTCCTTTCTCGTGCAGTTTGTAGTAGCACATGCTCCTGCACATTTCACACATCTAGGTTGACGATGGCAAAATCTACGAGTATGTCCATAGCGTTGACAGTTTGAGCACTGTGGGATTTCCCTTTTTGGTTTTGGTGGTTCAACAACGACACGGCAATGGAGAAGATAAGTTAGTTTGTAGATGTCTTTGTTGTTTGGATTAGGCTTGAGGTCTATGTAATGCATGGGGATTTGTTTCTTTGTCTTTCTGTCTTTAATATTCCAAATATTTGTAACTTCATGTCCCAGTTCCTCTATTGCCAGCTTAATGTCACCAATATTTGTGGAGTGATGAATATTTTTTATTACTACACGAAAACTTCTCTCTTCTTTTGGTTTGTATGTATAAAACTCTGTATCCCGTTTCTTAAGTTCTTTGTATATCTTTGAGTATGCTTCCGGAGTCTATGGCTGGATTTTTACTTGTTCTCCGCGAAGAACTTTGAGTTCATAATCATCTTTTACTGTGTCATTTAGCATTTTAGTTAGTGGTTGTATATTACTAACCTTATCCACAAATAAGGGAGGTGGTTTAGCCGTCTTAGGTGCAGTTGGAGTAGTGTCTGATGTTATTTCAAGACCCGAAAAACTATTACTAACTGGAACAGGGGCACCTAACCAGTAGTTCAGTTTGCTTTGTTTGTTTGTCTCTAAAAGTTCTTCAGAACTACGATGTCTCTTTCGTATTGCAACTTCTTCCCAATTTCCTTCTGGGGTTGTGGTTTGTGTTTCTTCTTTCTCCAGATCTGTTGTCAAAGTAGATTCGTTCGCTTGAATAGTCCCACTAGTGGCACCAGATCTTGGCCGGTTAATGAAGAAGCTTTTATGAAATATTTGTTGGCTTAGAGTTTTTGAAGGATTACTGTCATTATTTAACGATTTTTCCATTGAGTTTCCACGAGAAGGGTCGATAAAAGGTCACTCATAGGGTAACGCCCATCCCTATGAGAAGGCACAAATACAACGGTGATGCCCGATACACCGAGGTTTGCGCTAGGAACTGGCGGCCAGCCACTCATCCTCTTAGCGCGTTCTCACCGTAGGATTGGGATTTTTTATAGAGGTTTTGTTTCCTCGTAACCCAGGCAATTAAGCCAAGGTCATCATTCCCGTAAGACATGACTACGGGTTTCCGATTACTGGGAGACATTTCCTTCTGCCAGTGTGCTGTGGGTGGCTAGCCCACAGTGGTCAGGTTACTTCACCGCCGCCTAAGACCCGGCGTTGTTATTCATTTGGCACCACCCAGGGGGTACGTGTAGGGTTGTTGCAGGTACACTCCTACGGACGCGAATAACACTACCCCCCACTTACCGTACTTAAATCACAATGATGTTCTGAAAATGGAAGCGCGTCGTAAGCTGCATCTCGCCAATTTACTATTAGGTGTTATAAATAAAAATAAGCCGAGCTACCTTTTAAGCAAGCTAAGATAGCGACTTGATTACTATATTCGACTCGTTCTACGTCCATTCCGCTGTCTGTGCCTCGATATAAAACTACAGCCTTTCGAGGATGTTTCAAGTACGCCGCCACCCGCTGCTGGAACGATATACCGCCTCCCATGAGATCTCTGAAAACCAATGACACTTTTAAACTCAACCTTAAAAAATCACTTACAACTACAAAAATGTACATATTGATTTGTATTATATGTATATATATATATTCCCACACTAGGATTTATTTCTGTGTCGTGGGTGCGTTTGCAAACGTGAAAGTTCACACATGCACAAGAACCTAGACCGGAACGAGTGATTGTGGATCACACAAAGTCATTTGTCCCGTGCGGGAGTCGAACCCGCGACTGTTGGCCGCAGTGGGCGGAGCGACTTGGGCTCTGGACCAATGCACTAAATCGTCCGTCTATATATATATGTGTGTATGTATATATATATATATATATATATATATATCATCATCATCATCATCTCAGCCTATACTTGTCCACTGCTGAACATAGGCCTCCCCAATCGCTTTCCAGCGTAACCGGTCCGATGCCACCTGCATCCAACGACTTCCTGCGATTTTCACAAGATCGTCGGTCCATCTGGCAGGTGGTCGTCCCACGCTGCGCTTGCCAATACGTGGTCTCCACTCTAGAATCTTTCTGCCCCAACGCCCGTCCGATCTTCGCGCTATGTGGCCCGCCCATTGCCACTTCAGCTTGCTAATCTTAACGGCTATGTCGGTGACCTTGGTTCTTCTACGAATCTCTTCATTCCTGATTCGATCACGTAGAGAAACGCCGAGCATAGCTCTCTCCATAGCTCGCTGAGCAACTCTGAGCTTTTTTATGAGACCTATTGTGAGAGACCACGTCTCTGATCCATATATCATCACTGGTAACACACATTGACTAAAAACTTTAGTCTTTAGGCACTGAGGTATTTTGGATGAGAAGATGTTGCGCAGTTTCCCGAACGCTGCCCAGCCGAGTTGGATTCGTCGATTGACCTCTCTCTCAAAGTTGGACCTACCTAACCGGACTACCTGTCCCAGGTAAATGTATTCGTCGACAACTTCAAGAGTAGAGTTCCCAACGGTGAGTGCGGTGGGTACGACATGGACGTTACACATTATTTTCGTTTTGTCCATGTTCATTTTAAGACCCACTTGTTGAGATACTCTGTTGAGGTCGCCGAGCATTCGTCCTAGATCTTCCAGCGACTCCGCCATGACCACAATGTCGTCGGCAAATCGAAGGTGAGTGATGTATTCGCCATTGATGTTGATGCCAAGTCCTCGCCATTCCAAGAGCTTGAAGGTGTCCTCTAAGGTGGCCGTAAACAGTTTCGGAGAAATGACGTCTCCCTGTCTTACTCCTCTTTTTATGGAGATCGCCTTCGTGCACTGCCCTTGTACTCGGACTGACATGGTGGCGTTATTATACAAGCACTTCAACACTTCGATGTACCGATAGTCAATGCGGCATCGCTGGAGAGATCTAAGAACCGCCCAAGTCTCGATCGAATCGAAGGCTTTCTCATAGTCCACAAACGCCAAGCATAGTGGCCGATTATACTCCTCGGTCTTCTGTATAATCTGCCGCAGCGTATGTATGTGGTCTATGGTACTAAAGCCTTTCCGGAAACCGGCTTGTTCGGGAGGCTGGAAATCATCAAGCCTGCGTTCGAGACGATTCGTGATGACTCTCGAAAACAACTTGTAAACATGGCTCAGCAGTGTGATGGGCCTATAGTTCTTTAATAAAGTGTTATCACCTTTCTTGAAAAAGAGTACCACCACACCCCTGTTCCATGCTTCCGGCGCTTTTCCTTCGAGCAAGACGGAATTAAACAGCCTCTGAAGGACTTTAAGTACCGGCGATCCGCCCGCTTTCAGAAGCTCTGCAGTAATTCCGTTTTCACCCGGCGCTTTGTTGTTTTTAAGTTGGTTGAGAGCCATCCTAATCTCGTACAGGCTGATGTCCGGGATATCTTCAGTGTAGTGTCGGGTTAGCTTGGCTCTTGGGTCTTTTACCAAGTCAACAATAGGTTCAGCTACTGAGGTATACAACTGTCCATAGAACCTCTCTATCTCCCTGAGCACCTCTGACCTATTCGACGTTACGTTTCCGTCCTCCGTCTTCAGCTTCGTCAACTGGCTTTGCCCAATCGACGCGGCTCTTGCGAACACTTTGGAGCCCTTGTTCTGCTTTATGGTCTCCTCAATACGTCTTGTGTTGAAGGACCGTAGATCGTGTCGCAAGGACTTCAGTATCTGTCCATTGAGCTGCCTATAGGACTTAGCATCATCGGAGGTTTGGAGTCTCATGGTACGTCGCTCAGCCATAAGGTTTCGGGTGTAGTCGGATAGCTTTTGAGGCCTATTTTTACGGTGGGGCTTAAAATGCTTAGACCCGACAGTATGGACAGTCTCTACCAACCTATTGTTGATTTCGTCCACTGATGCGCTGCTGTCTAGCAATTCGAAGCGGTTTGACAATTCGAGTTGAAAGTTCTCGGGGTTTTGGATATGTGTATTAGAAGGTCGGAGCGTAGACTTCATCAGACGCGATCTTTCCCTTTTGACATTAATATTTAATGTGCCTCTGACCATTCGGTGATCACTGCCGGTTTTTACCCTGTGAATCACGGAGACATCATTAAATATTTGTCGCTTGGTGCTCATGATGAAGTCTATCGCATTTTTGGTGAAACCATCAGGGCTCATCCGGTCCATTTCCTATGAGACGGCTTCTGGAAGAAAGAGTTCATCATAAAGAGTCCCTCCTTCTCCAGAAATTCGGCCAGCCTCTGACCCCTGGGGTTGCGCTGCCCATATCCAAATTGCCCCACTCTCAACTCATCATCGCCCCGTTTGCCCAGTCGCGCATTGAAGTCACCCATAATTACTGTAAAGTGTGCTTTGGAAGTATGTATGGCTCTACTAATGTCCTCATACATAACTTCGACCTCATCATCTGAGTATGCCGAGGTCGGTGCGTAGACCTGTATGACCTTCAGCGAATATCTTTTGGATATTCTGAGTATCAGGTACGCTACCCTGCTCGACACACTAGTGATGGACACAACGTTGTTTATGAGTGACTTGTGGACGATAAATCCGACACCACCTTGGGACTGCTGTTCGCCCTCCCGGTAGTAAAACAAGTTGCCGGATTTTAAGGTTATCGTGTCCTCGCCCTCTCTTCGGACCTCCGATAAACCAACAATACTCCACCGCAACTTGTTTAACTCTTCTTCCAGCTCAACTAGCTTCTCATCTGTCCTCAATGTGCGTGCGTTGTATGTCACCAGGGCCAATTTTCGGTTTTGGTGGTAGCCGAATCTCTGCCGGAGATTCTTAGCACCCCTTGTCCTGTCGTTACCATGGCTGCTACCGTGGCCAGGACGAACAGGACCGCCGGGGACTAGGGGCCTGGTTTTCTTGCTTTCTTCCATATTGGTTGGGGGTGTTTGCCATACTCGCCACGCTTGGCAGGCGGGTTGGCGAGCGCAGTTTTTGGTTGTAAAAGTGTTAAGGGAACGCTGCTGCCCATTCCCTAGTTTTCCCTTAGTCGCCTTGTACGACACCCGATGGGATGAGATGGGTTGGTCCTATTCTAAGCCGGGAACCACGCGGCAAAAATATATATATTTGTTGATAATAATGGGTGCGGTAGGTCAGTACGTTGAGTCTCGGGCGGTCGGTGGCGTGCGGGGCGTCTGCCTCGAGGTGTTATTGGCCAATTGATACGCACAAAACCTCATAATGTATTCCGTGTATGAGCTTAAAACAATAAAAATAAATAACATGTTTAAGTGTGGGTCAGCAATATAGCCGTGGGAGTTAGGGATGTAACAGTACGAAGGCTAATTAATACTATCAGACACAGCTCTGGCTGAATTATAGTATGTATTTACTTATCAGATTTAGTCCTTATTCATCACATGTATATTGTTATCACTATTGTACTCTATATATATATTACTGTTATTGTATTTTATACTTTATTTTTTCTTGTGATTTATTAGGCAATGTTTAATTTTATCCTCTTTATTCGTATTGTTAACTTGTCGATCAACACGCGCTTAGTATACTGGAGTCGGCTCAGGACTGCTGACTGCACGCCCCCGGTCGGGCGCTCGCTTATGTCCGTGGAGTGGAGGGTGATGCAATCGACGTGTTATCGATTGCATCATAATTTTAACGGCGCGAGCGCGCGCACTGAGTACGCGAGCAAGGCTGAGCGGGACGGAGCATATGCGCTGACTGTATGTATATGTACAGGTTCATATGATAAGTATACATAGTAGCTATTTTGACTCCAAGTTTGTGCTGACTTTGTCTCGACTGCCTCGTGCGAAAAAAGAAGTTCTTGTTTTTTAACTTTAGCACTCATTGCTGTGCAATTAGCTTGTGGAAAAACTAGACTTCATACACGGCGCACGTCACGTGGGGTAACACTGAAAATCAGTGCTGTGTTGTGGTTCACGCTGCAACACAGATTTACGCTGAGTGTTCCCCCATTAGTGCGGCTACGTAGTATGTACCTATTTGTAATTTTGTATATTTTTTGGGTTTTTGTTAGATCTTATATTCTGTAGTGTACTGCTATTAGCTGGACTAATAAATATACTTTTCTTTCTTTCTTCTTTCTTTCTTTCTTTTGCCGCTTTTCGGACATATTTTTTTGTTTTTTGTTTATAATAACATAGCCCAACACTAGGATTTATTTCTGTGCCGCGGGTGCGTTTACAAACATAAAAATTCACCTAAACAAATACCCAGACCGAAACAAATAACTGTGGATCACACAAAGATTTGTCCCGTGCGGAAATCGAACCCGCGACTATTAGACACATTGGGCGGAGCGGCTCAAGCTCTTAACTATTGCGCCAAATCGTCCGTCGATAACTTTTTGTGAGGGTTAAACTTCCTAATGTGGCCAAATTTTCCAGCAGTTAGAACATTGTGTGACCGGGAACACAAATGATTCCACACTAACACTCATATCGAATATGTATGCTATACAGGCCGGCAACGACGACCCTTTCAAACACAGTTTTATAGTTTCACTTTCAGTCCATCCCGGGCCGTCCGCGCTTCGACGACTTAGTCGTTTTAGTGATATTATTTTTGCAGTACTTGTAATACTTTTCATGATTTCGGCATCGGTATATTCTAGATCAATATTTTTTATTTATCCAGAAGTTATTCCAACCTCCATGGTTTGTCTGTATTTTCCAGCCTTTTTCATTAATTGTTTCGCATGTACTCGTAAGTATGTTTTGTAAATTCGAATCGTTTTTAAATTGTATTAAAACCTTTTATTAGTTAACAAACTTGGTTCTTATAATGTTGTTTACGCTGTTTTTTTTTAAATAGTTTTGCCAGTTTAAGTTCTCAGTCACTTCTTGTTTTTTTCCGGCACGCGAGTATCATCATGAAACCTCCGAGCGTATCTTTTTTCTGGCCTTGTAACTAACTACGTGCCAAGTTTCTGGTTGACCTACTTCTCTCGCTCGTTTGTTAATCGAAGATCTTCTGCTCCCTATATGGGTTTTTAGCTCTTCACCAAATTCCATCTCGTCTAATTGTGTATTTTCTCCACTTTCCACCGTATTCACAATTTCATTAATCTCGTTATCTAATAAATCATTGTTTAACATAATTATGTATTGCGCCGGTGCGCCACGCAGGTAGCCAGGCGGCCGCGGCTGACTTGACCCGGGGCGCACAATCTATATGACGCCAGATCCTTTGAGAGGTAGGGAGACAGTACAGAGTTCCAACAGGTTCTTTCCTTACATACCTCTTTGGCTTACTCCACTCTTATAGTTCGTCTCATACAGGCTCGCCGGCAACGGTGCTATATACGCCGGTATACACGCACAGACAATAGATAAAGCAATAAACTGCACAGGGGTTTATCATAGCGCGAATGATTTTGAATCTTGATTGTTCACTAATGTAGATGCATAATATTTCAGGTGCACCCGTCAGTACCAGCTAGTTGGCAACAATATATTCGCTGCAGTGATAATATTAGTTACGTCGACGTTAGTGTCAGTGCTGCCCCAAATACTGGTAATATATAAGCTTAGTATTGCCTTATCATATGTTATTGTATTTACTTCTATATCATCACGCCAGATCCCTTACGGGGTAGGCAGAGAGTACAGAGTTCCAACAGGTTCTTTCCTTACATACCTCTCTGGCTTCCTCTACTCTCATAGTTCGTCTCATACACGCTCGCCGGTTACGGAGATTCCTGACTTGTATTTACTAAATTTGATTTAATTGTTTAATTTTAGATGGGCGGCCACGAGTTGTCTGCTTTCCTTACGGTGGTTTCCTACGGTATAACTACACTATGCACTCTTGGATTCCTCATTTGGAATGCCAGTGACATCACCTATGAGGAGAGTTGTAAAATAACTGCTTTTTTATGATAATTTATATCACTCACAGAGAAATATTTATCTTTTTCCCCATAGTTCAAAAGTTCTAGTACGAAATACACGAGGGAAACCAACTTCAAACAGCAAAAAATCAATATTTGTGGTGCCACGTAACCGACTTTGTTTAAACGTTATTTATTTTACAACTTAAAGTCGTGAGTGATTTAATTAATAATATATGTAGCTATATTATATTATTGCACTTAGTTCTACAGCAAAGGACTTACAGGATTGATATAATATCGATAATAACAGAATCTACATACCGTACAATCTGCCGTTTGCTGTTAAGAAGTCTCTTGGTGTATCTTCAAATTCCAAGGTCCAATACTGATGAAATTAAATTTTGATGTTTCTTTTTCATTGGATTCAGTATAGTTCCAAGGTGCTCCACCTTGGAGCTATACTGAATCCAATGAAAAAAGAAACATCAAAATCGGTCCACTTAAATCCCGGGACGGAATGGGAGATATATCCCGACGGTGTAACGTCCAAATGTAATTGAGAACGAGCCTATTTACATTACACCCGGCACAATTTCAGACTCCGGACTGTGACATTTTTTTTTTGTGAAAAAACTATCTGATCGAAGATTCCAACCCACGACCGCGCGATCGCCGATCGCACTATGCGCTACTAGACAAATAAAGCAGTGCATAAAATAAACCTAAGTCTCTTCGTCAATGTTATCACAGTCGTGCTGGTATGATTGGCATGCAACATTGTTGATATATTTTCACTGATTATAAATTTTAAAAAATATTTCCTTTCAGGCGGCTAGTCTTTCCGAAGCGATGTACTCCTCTGGCTGACAGAACTGCACCGGACGCTCTTCCACCAAAGTGCGGAAGTTGGTTGTCACGGCGATGGCGCAGGCGCAGGTATAGTGTTGCCCTTGGTAAGCTGTAGCCGACATTTAGTTTACGAATTCAGTAACATCAATGGACTGTATCAAAGAAGAAAGCTATCGTTTCGAAACTTATCAAGTTATAATAAACTGCTTTTGCTTAATTGCAACTAAAATACACCAAGTATTTTTAAAACCGGGATATTGTGTTACTTGAATTAGAATCAGAATATTTTTCATTAATTCAAACCATTATAGTAATTATAAATCGTCACGCTTGTTTTAGACCGCTGCGTTTAATTCTATAACCAATGTTAAGGTGCGTTACACTCGGTCGGATTACGATGCCCGTTAGGAGTTCCATTGTAAGCATCTCCTTTTTTGTTTGCTCCTATGTTGTAGATGCCTTTACAAACATAAAATCTACAACGTCCAGAGAATAATATTTGTGAATTACGAAAAGTTTTGTCGGGAAGATTCAACCCGCAATAGTCCATCCAATGAGCCGAGTAGCCTACGCTTAATTCACAAAATAAAGTGGTCGTCAAACGCAAGGCTTTGGATGACGTCTAAGTTTTAATTTGCTGTGGTAGCCTGTAAGCCAAGTTGAAAGCCATGATGCTTTGGGATTCTAGTTATATAACCAGACCTCTCCCGACCCGAGACTCCCCCGACCAACCATATCGTCGAGAGGAGTGATGGCTGTTTTAAACCTTCTCTGTATTTTATTGAGCTTTTACTGCACATTGTCGACTACTTCTAATGATGAATCATTATTAATAAAAAATAGACTGCTCAAGCACAATCACGGACAACCGTGTACTGAAGAAGCTCGTTAGATATATAATAATCACATACTCCTGTATACCCAGTATATACCAAATGTTCAACAAATGCACGGACAGAGCAAAAGACACGCCTAGCTAGAGTCGACACCCTGGCGTTGCCGTGTCGTCGCCGTCTCATCATCATGTCGTCGTGTTCCTAGTCATTGAAAGGACGCGGTCTCTGACACCCACAACACAAACAGATGTTCATAATAGAAAGCATTTAAATATGGTAATAAAGTAATAAAAAAACACGGTATTTTATACTTTCTAAAAGTCAACCACTGAGGGTGAAAAACTGGAACGCAAAGATATGTAGGTTGCTTTGGTAGGTTATGTGTGGATGACAATAATACGAGTACTCCGACGAAGTGAAAATAGAGTTTATTAGAAGGACACAGAAGAAAGTTCACACACAGCACGGCACAGTTAGTAGAAGGAGTATATAGAGTAGAAATAGAAATAGAATGACACAGTGGTGCGCATACGATACTAAGATTGAAAAGCACAGCTAACCGCATATAACGACTACGGTAGCGGACGGACTGGTTAACCGGCTCGCGCCAAGTGCAACAATAGAAAGGATTACACCCCCGCGCGGCAAGCGGGGGGTCAACCCGTGCGATAGAACAATAGGGCGCGAGCGCAGGTAAACGGTCCGTTCTCTAATTATAAAATTGGATACTTGTGTATGTTTGTTTGTGGAGATCATGACCACCATACACAAGTGACAAATTATTAGTCATCACGACGGGACACACCACAGATATATTGTGCTCTTTTCACAATGATAAATTAATACCAAAATAATTGGGTTATTTTTCTATACTTTTCCAACTACTATAATATAAATACTGCGGAAAATTGACTTCTAAAGGTAAGAGATAGATGAAATACTTTTAAAACTTTAAATTTAGACTTCGATTAGTATCATTTTTTGAGTCTTTAATCTGATGCATTTAGCTTTCAAGCTGTAGATTCAATTTCTGACGGTCACATGTAATAATGGAACTAAAGACAGTAGAATGATATGCAACCCCGTGTGCAGAGCAACACGAGATCTAAAAAATATTATCTGTGGCATTTAAATGAAAAAAATGTCTTGTATCTTAATTTATTAGGAGTAAACTTGTACTGGAATAGAATAGGTGACTCCCAGCTGCCGGGCCCCGCTCTTGAAACGACTTAATAAACAAAGCTACTAATATAGTTCTAATTAGAAGCCATTCCCGTCATTACGCTGCGCTTGCAGCTGCTGATTCGCCAAGCTTACTCACTCGAGGGACACTACAAGTCGAGGGATGTCATCAAGCTCATACTCGCAATAAAATCGACACTAACGGATGTTGATGCTTGTTGATGCTGGTGGTTATTGCATTGTCATCGATTTTACATACATATGCCAAATTTCAGATCTATCAGATTTGGACTTAAAAAATGGATCACAAGATTCTAACCGGAAAGACAGACAGACATACGAACATTGCATGTTAAATAAAAGCTTGTAATAATTAGATATTGCTAGTATTTGATTTTGAAAATTGTATTATTTTACTAGTTTCTGCCCGCGACTTCGTCTGCCCCTGTTACATCGTTGGTGAAAAGTGGGTGTACTTAGTACACCTCTGCCGCCCCCGCTTGGGAAATATAGGCGTGGAGGTGTTTCTTTCTTTCTATTATTATTTTTAAAATAAAAAAACTTAGTCCTTGCACACATAATAAAATACTCTTATAAACGTAGGACTTGGGATAATACATATCTAGTGTAAGCAAATCTTCACCACAATATTATCTTAGGTCATATCGTATTCACAATGAGTCATACTACAGAAATGCGGTTGGGTATAGTATAATTTCATTAACATCACTAGCTATTTGAAACATGTTATTTATTACTTACAATTCTGCAATTTATTACTTGTGTGTACTCAGACAATTCAGACATGGTCAAGCCGCTATGTTCGTCGTGATAATCGATTGTTCCATCTGCACCAACGGTCGAAACGTCAACATTTTTAGTACAAAATGCGTCCCAAACATGAAGTACAGATATTTTTTGACAAATTGAATATATTTTTGTACATATGCGGTTTTCCCAATTTTTGGGTTGCTAAGCTCAAGTTGTCAAAAAAATTCATCAAATTCTACGATGTAATATCGAAAGTAACAAATTTTTTAATGTTTGTTTTCACAATATTTACCGTGGGAGCATTATTCACCCAGAAAGGATTGTCAGAAACACAGATGTCCAACACGATGATGCAAATGACGCTGTCTGTCTGCCTGTCGTTGTCCTACTGCAACATTCTGTGGTACCGGCGCGAGTCGCGCGAGCTGCTGTCCCAGCTGGTGGTGCTGCTGACTGCTCGCTACAATGACAAAGAACTGCAAAAGGAAATGATACAGAAGATAAGAATTTTATCGATGCTGTTCATTATACTGGTGCTAATGGTTGTAACTTCAGGCGGCGCAGTTCCTCTAATTGAAACGATAAAGACAGGTGTAATTTAAATATTTTTTATTACTAATCTAAATATTCATTTAAACTACCTATTTAGTCATCAGTCTGGAGTCTTCAGTTGTACCCAGTATAATGGTAATAGGCTCCCTGCTATTAAATTCGAATGTAACATGATTGGCAAAAAATGGTGTAATTAACGCGAGTTACCTATCCTACTCCAAACGTTTAGTCACTAATTTATTTATTCATCTTCATTTATTTAAGTTTATCAACAGGTGCATATCCTTACATACTAAATAAAGATCATTATTAGGGCGCTACTTATATACTCGTAAATCACGGTAATAAAGATGCCGGCGTGTATGTGCGAATTAGATAATTCACACACCCTTAACAAGTAAATACAATTCAAATTTACGAATGCAGTTTTAAGTACGGCAAACAGTAACATGTATATCTGACCGCATTAAATAAACTAGAAATGGAATCCAAATGCTTCATCAGTCGCGCCAGCTCTCCCGATCCTAAGTGTTAACTAAATCACTCATGCAAGCCTGGATTTATTTATTACGGTACCTTACGGCAAGTCACTGATTCAATTCTAAACTACTTTCAGGCAAGCCTTACATCCCCATCATAACGGCCTGGCCAGATATAAGCGACACGTCTACCCTGGCCGTTGCAGCGAGAATTGCGTTCTACTTCATGTGGTGGTTGTTCCAACTGCGTACCGTGGGCTTGTATATAATGCTCCTCATTATGATGACTTGTATTTGTTATCAGTATAAGAATCTTCAGACCTTTTTTTACGGCCTTGAGAGAATATTTAATGATACTAAGTTAAACCAACAGGATCAAGAGAGAAAATATGAGCAGGAATTTAAAATGGGTGTACACATTCACAATCAAACTTTGCAGTAAGTAGTATAATGAATTAAACGATAGTACCATAGTACTAGCGGCATCTATAAAGAAAACCACCATCTTTGGGGATCATCTCTATAGATATCTTCCAGACAAGGCTTTACATGAAGGACATATTCAATAGGTATTAAATTTTAAAATTTGATTATGTATTAGTATCAACATACACAAGATGCTTAAAGAGCTAAACTTTGCAAATTGTAAGGTCGAACTTTAAAGAAACATGCCCAAGGATTATAATTAATATTATCAAATGCCAAACTGGAGTTGAGGGTGTTGAGATTGCATGTGTCCAGGATTATATCTACTTGGGCCAAATAGTTTCAAGATTTGCGATTGCAACATTTAGCGCATGATCTTATCGGTCAGACTATGCAGTAGGACCACGCGGTCACAAAGCAGCAAGGTGCACTCATCTTGAGCAAAAAATTTCACACAACTAAAAGGACCCAACGTTTTAATTTTTAACGACATCGCAGCCGGCCTAAGGGGAAATGGTGAGATGCACTATACCGGTTTTTAGCCTTTGTAAACGGTTAACCTTTAATAGCCCCAAATAGAGTACAATGGAAACGTTAGAGGAAGGCCTTTGCCCGACAATAGAACAAAAACGGCTAAATAATAATAAAATGCTTTGGCCTACTGATATACATAAGTGCATAAAGGATAAATAAATAAATATACCTAAATAAATATTTCAGGTGCACGCGCCAATACCAGCTAATAGGTAACAATATATTTGCTTCTGAAATAATAATAGCGATGTCAATAATGGTGTCCGCGCTATCGTCCCTGCTGGTAGTATCTTAGATCAAAAAACATTTTCAAATTATACTGGACTAAATAATTTTGATAAAATTTTGAATGTTGTTTTAGATACAGGACCGCAATATGTCTACTGTTCTTGTGGCAGTACCCTACGGCGTTACCGCTTTGTGCGCTCTGGCATTCTTCATGTGGAATGCCGGTGACATCACTTATGAAGTGAGATGCTATTATGATTGTCAAACAACATTATTCTCACGTATTTTGTGTCAATTATACTCTTCTGTAAATAAACCATTTTCAGGCTTCTTGCCTCTCCGAAGCTATGCACTCCTCTGGTTGGCAGAACTGCACCGGACACCGTTCTATAACATTGCGAAAATTGGTTGTTACGGCGATGTTACAGACGCAGGTATAGTATGGATTTTATTTAACTGTAGCTCACAAAAGGTTGACGATATTTTTAATATCAACGAGTGTATTATAATAATAATGATGTAGACTGGCGCGCACTGATCTAGAAGACTGCAATAGGTAAAACTAAATAAGTTTAATTAATATTGAACTAGCTCATTTTGCGCTAGAACAAATTTTAAAAAAGAATGATTAATGGATTATCACCCGTTTTGTGTGAGTGAATGATCTACGCAGTGGGCTGAGGTGCCTTTACAGCATCACCGGTCAACAGAGCGAGCGTGCATCAACTAAGCTTCAGCTAAAACGTTACGGGGCCTTTTCTTGGAGTGTCGTTAATAGTATAGGCCATACTAGGTGTTTCGCCGTGGTGCTCTACACCGGCCGACGGGTCTGGGACTTTTCGAACTCACCGGCGCATCGTATTGTGTATGGTATTTGTGTCTGAAAAGAAAGGGGTGATTGCATCGGGAGGCACTCTACGGCAGGCAGGCAGATGCCTTATACTGTGGTCTACCACAGTATAAAGCATCTGCCTTTAGCAGTAACACGTTTCAATCCTGAGCTAATAACTAAATCATGGTCTCTCTACATCTACAGGAAGGTCGTTCATTATTAAATAAACTCCTCTTTTGGCCCAAGTTTACTTCCCTGATATAGGTACGCCCAAAATCACGTAATATCCAAGGTTGACCCCAGTCCCTGGGAGTGCACGGCATCGGCTACAGACAAGTGCGCAGGTGAGAGGTAACGCAAACTTCGGACGGAGCGGGACGGCGCGGACGGCAGCTTTGCGCGTACTTCACACTGCGGGCGCAACGGTACCATCGGAGTCGCATCGGCTGCTAAACAACACAATGTTAACGCTCGCATCCGTAGATATTGGCGTCTCGTTATCACCGTGCTTTGTTTGTAATTGCGTCGGGAGCGGCGGTGGCGGGTTGCGTTTGTTGTCGCGCCGAGCGTGGCGGAGATGTATGAAGTGTCCCATTGGAACATTACAATTACCCAAGACGCACCGGCATCATTCCAGGCTCACGCTGCACCTGCGATGTGACATGGCCATGCTTATGTAGTCTAAGTTCAAACATTTTCTAAGATCACCTTTTATATTTTGCTTCCAGAGTCCTGTGGTGATACAGTGCTACGGAATTATAAATCTGTCGTACGAGACATACGTCAAGGTAGTTATTATACTCGGACTCTAAGATTTCGATTTCTCAATTCTAATTTGTTATGGGAACAAACTATTGACATGGTGGTTGATTTGTATTCGCGCAGAATGAATGAAATATATTATAGATAGTATACTTATTAATTCTACATATGTTATACTGATGTTCATTAGAAAGTAAATCAGAGTAACCTTAGATTAAAGTAAAGAATACGTGGTGAGTATGTGGATAGTATCCACATACTCACATTTGGTATCATTTACTACGCTCTACTCACTCGCATAGGCGGGCTCGACAGTTTATTCTATAGTAAATTCCATTTTGTTCATAACCCAGGTAAACAAAGTAGAAATATAAGGGGGTCAACAAGATTCCAATTGTGATTTTCTGATCCTAAATTTAGAAATAACGAATTTAAGTTTGTTTTTTGACATGATTTGTGGTCAGTACGAATAGTACAGCTAAAGACCTATGTAAATTATGTGGGGAGACATTGGATCACTCTGAACAATTGTGTTCATAATAATAATATGTTCTAAGTACGTAAGCAAAGTCAAATTTTATGAAACCATATACTTACTAAAGCTTATTTATAAATTAGTAGAATAGCATACAGATATATTCTGTCACAGAACGCATACATTAAATAAATGCTTCTTTTATTTTTAGATCGTCAAAAGCTCATACACCGTCGTCTCAGTATTCTATTGATTCGTATGCACGTTTTCAACAATTATCAAACAAACAAATCAGTTATATCACCCACGAGGACAACCTTGCATAACAAAAGCACATTACAAATATCATAATCGAGTGGAGCCACTAGTCTTCAGTTATCAATAAATGCATGCACAGAGTATAAGGCTCCCCCCGTACCCGGCGTCGAGTCGTTGCCGCCCGGCGACTGCTGCTGCAGCCCACTTCTGCGCTCCATGACGGCCACAATGCGTTGTTTCCGGACTGAATGACTTTAATGGTTCTTGAATGTGTTTTTTCTTATGATTATAAATAATTAAATTCTATCTTTTACTACACACTTGCGTTATAAAGAGGCAAAGTTGTTTGTAATTGTGTATACGATAGTCTCTGAGACTTCTTGCCAATGCTGCAAATCATTTCACTGATATAAAGTTCGGGCATAGACTCAAGTGAATATATTTAATTGTAATAAGAACATTTTATAAAACATTGTCTAGTTGGAAATCATTATATTACCAACTGGGTCCCACTAAACTACAAACGACATTGCGGCAGGCCCAGACAAAGATGGCGGGACGAGCTGGACTCATTCTTGAAAGACTGGCATTTAAAAGCCGAACCGAAAACAGAACCGAATGGACTCAGTGGAGGGAGGCCTTTACCCAACAATGGGACGATAGTGGCTGAAGTAGTAGTAGTAGTAGTTGGAAATCACTATAGGCATTTGCAGAAGTTAAATTAAAAAAAAAATTGCTGACTGGCTGCTTTATCACGGAATGCAGCCAAACGGTTAGGTATTATAAATTACGAACATTATTAATATTGCACACAACAAAATGAAATAAAAATTATAAAGTAATGTCAATGACAAGTGTATTAATTACTGATACCTTTATCACATTACAAAATGTACGTGAGGGAAGCAGCACTGCGGTACTTTAATCGGTAAAAACGAAACTCATAGATTTCCCTATAGCCCCTTCCAATTTCAACATCAAACCAACTCCATGGTGCCACACCAGTCATCCAATTCTGAGCTATGTTTAAAGTTTCAAGGCCCTAGCTCACTTGAGATATAGAGTGATGATATGTATATAATGGAGGATAGTCTGCACTATTATATACACTAAAGGTAGTAGGTGTAGTACGGACACCTCGCTACGAGATTAAGTCAGAGAGTGGGAGATGGCCTAAAACTGAAATAAAATTTTAACACTTAGCAAAGATATCCCACCCGACTATTCTCACACTAATCACTGAAACAACAAGCAACAGTACAAAATTAATAAAGACTACAATGAAAATGTGGCAAACTCTACACAAGATAGCTAATAAACACTGATGTTCGCAAAACACCACCACCGGAGTATATATATAATATTCTGTGGCAACAGCGCTGGTTTCGGCACTCGGCAAAAAAGTGCCCTCCGATACGTTATACTCAGCATTTCCTCAGCCTGTGCGTCAAATGACAGTTCCTTTTGTGACCAAACGCCGTACTCTTTTGTCGATGTAACACATATGTAACCCTTAATGTCACCCAAGTTGCAACTTGACATTTAGTAACTTTATGATAGATGGCGTTATTCTCAAATTGATGCCGACAGTAAATAATAGGACCAGTTGTCGGTTTTTATTTAAAGATATTGCTATTTTTCTTTCTAGTAAAAGAGGTTAAACAGAAATGTGTTGCGCTTGCGCCACATTGCGGAACAATATTCATTTCAACAACTAATACCGGCGTAAATTGGAGTAAGTAAAAAAAACTTGCTTCGATATGTGGCTACGAATTGGAATCGAACACACGACCAGCAGGCTCCGAGAGTAGCGTCGAGCGTAGCCAGAGCTCAGTCCACTTGATCGTGAAACAATGTAACAAGTAGTTAGTAGTAGTAGTAATATAAAAAAAATACCCCAAAATAAAATTTGTTTTATGTTTCCTGAGATGTCCGAAGTCCATTTATGTGAAAGTACATCATCTTTTACCTCGCTTCGTCGCTAGATGGTATTATTTCCTTCATGACTAGGCCTCCAGTGCCACTTGTGGGCAAACCTGGGACTAACTTATTTTAACAGAGCAAGCCGCTATATTTTGTCATTGTCCGGCTCATATTAATAATCATGATGATGGTATACACCAGGAAAAAAATATTTACACTTCGGACATCCCATCCAATACAAAGTTTATTTTGAAGGTGATTTTTTTATATTATGTGGTTCGTTTGATATCCGAAGTCCATTTATGAGAAATGTGTTTGTTATCTTCTGGTGTAAAGCTTAATAGAATGCAACAAGGTAATATAGTGTTAAAGCACACTGTAATAAAGAAAAAAGAAATATCACATAGCACTTAAGTAATTTGTATCGGATAAACAATCAACATTGCTTAGTTGGTTATAGTCTTACAGAGTATAAAAAGAAAAGGATGGATATGTAACTTCTAATTAGTATTACAACGAGCTTTTCTGAAGCGAATGTGTATATCCTTCTCTGGAGTAATATTTTAACTGTATTTTTATGGCTTCGATGGCTAGTATGTCTTCGATGGTATATCACTAGATAGTATACTGTGCAGTTGAAGGAACTGCTGACCGAAACTAACCGGTAGCTAGAAATCGAATTTATTATTTATTAACCGTTAATGATACATGTATTATTCATTGCAAAAATTCTCACTAAGAGCCATGAACCATGCACTTGAAGCTTACAAATGATTACACGAGGTCAAAATACAATATAAAGAAGAATACCACAATATGCTTATTTATAGGTATATCTTCCTCGGTGTCTAAGATAGACACCGGGGAAGATCTAGACCATCTAACTATTCATCATCATCATCATCATCATCTCTCAGCCTGTATCTACCCACTGCTGAGTGTAGGCCTCTCCTCTATCACGCCATTCGTTCCGATCCTGTGCTAATCTATTCCGCCATTAGCCAGCCGCTCTCACGATGTCATCTCTCCATCTAGCTGATGGTCTGCCTATGGGTCGGCGTCCTGTTCTGGGCCAACACTCTGTTACGGCCTTGGTCCACCTGCCATCTTCACGCCTCATCAAGGGTCCTGCCCATCTCCACTTTAACCTTGTGATCCGTTTACCATCATCTTTAACTTTAGTCTGCCTTCGGATTTATATTTTCGGTATTCGGTCGAAAAAGGAGATGCCCAACATGGCTTGCTCCATCGCTCTCTGTGCGACTTTGATTTTATTAAGGCTACCTTTTGTAAGCGACCAGGTCTCGGCACCGTAAGTAAGGATGGGCAAGACACATTGATTGAATGCCTTGGTTTTCAGGTACTGTGGGATGTCTGCGTCAAATATACTAGCAAGTTTTCCATATGCAGCCCAACCTTATTGGATACGTCTAGCGATCTCTTTGCTGGATGAAACCACGGACTCGGCTGTATTTCAGCGTGATTTTAAAAAAATATATCACTTTACATGACTCACCAGATGCTGCGGCAAAACTTCAAGCTTAATGACTCACGCAATCGACTCGGGCTCCATCATTTTACTGGTCGTTCCTCTTTACTCGAACACATTCATGATGATCTTAATACTAGCACTTCACGACACCAATACTCCGAAGTAGTTAAAGTCAAGTTGTCAACCGTGCGAATTAATACCCATGTATGGTCCACCTACTTAGAAAGAGGCGTAGACGAGTATCCTCGTCGTCACATTTTTTTTTCGCAGAGTGTTTTTCAGCCAGAATCCGTTTTGTATAGAAATCCATGCTCCTCTGAGAAAATCAAGTGTCAGAGGCACTTTTATAAGTAAATCTGTATATGGTTCACATATTGAGTTCTTAGATTTACGCGAATATTACACATGAAATAAAACTATTTTACGGATTTTATCGCGGTTTATTTTTTTATTTTTAGTTCCCGACGTTCCCTCCCGTGACCATGGGTGCTGCAAAGCACTCGAAACGTCGGGAACTAAAAATAAAAAAATAAACCGCGATAAAATCCGTAAAATAGTTTTATTTCATCTGTATATGGTGTTAAGGTATAGGTAGGAAGTAGGTTTTACTCGAACGTATAAAAATTCAGAACTATTTTCATTTTCTTTTTCTTTTGTTGTGTGTGATCTACGCTGTTGACCGCGGGGCCTTTACAGCTTCACCGGACAAGAGGGCGAACGTGCAACCACTACGCTTGAGCCAGAAGGGCAAGTGCGCAACTAGCTCAAGAGCGTCTCAAGGAGGAACGGCCTCGGCTTGGTCCATTTTCTTAAATATAGTATCACTGTAAAATTGCTATTGTAGGTACCGTGCAGTGTCGTAATATATGGACGTGAAATATTTGTCCCTGGAAACGATCAATTTGCAGCCGATTCACTATTGTAACGTCCATCTGTTATGATGGTTACCAGTACTTTTCGGTCAAAAACGATATGAATTTGTGTGCTGCAGTATGCCTCTTCACGATAGGCTTGGCACGGCTTGCCTTTATGCTAAGAAATTCTTGGGACTTTTGCAAGCATGGGCTCATTAAGCTTCTTTACAGTAATATAGTTTATACCGAGCTGGAAGCCAGCGCATCGGTGTGGCATCCATACCAAAGTTCATAGAATAGAATAGAAAACTCTTTATTGTACACCAAATTATAAATAAACAATAATGTAAGGTACAAAACAATATAGGGTACAATTGGCGGCCTTATTGCTTATAGCAATTTCTTCCAGGCAACCAAGTCGAAAGAAATATAACAAAGTAGAGGGCAGTTGGTGGTGTACATTCATTAACATTAAAAGTAACTAATAAAAGTAATATATGTATATATATATATAGTAAGAATGAAATAATGAAATAAAAATGGGTGACTTAGTGGTAAACCATCTACTTTATGCAGATGACGCGGTTTTAATAGCGCCAACAGCCACTGATCTGCAAACACTAGTCACAGTTATGAAAGACGACTGCATGATCAATGGCTTACACTTGAATGTGAAGAAAACCAAGATTATGGTTTTTGAAAGGGAAGAAACCAGAACGAATGTAAGGATTGTGGTTGGTAACGATGTGCTGGAGCAAGTGAATGAGTTTGTATATCTTGGATGCGCCTTCAGTAAGGATGGGAAATACACCGCTGACATAGAGAGAAGAGTGAGTGCAGGGAACAGAGTGAATGGTGCGATGGGAAAGCTACTCGGGAGCCGGCACTTAAGCCATAAGGCGCAGCTGGCCATACATAACGGAGTTCTTGTCCCAACGCTGTTATATGGTAGCGAGAGCTGGGTATGTAAGAAGGAGAATGAAAGTAGGATAAATGCGGTAGAAATGCGAGCTCTGCGGAAGATGTGCGGAGTGAAGCTGACCGACCGCATTAGCAACAGCATAGTAAGACAGCGAGTAGGTATGAAAGATAGTATCGGTGTAAAGATGAGAAAGGGCATGCTCCGTTGGTTCGGGCATATAGAAAGAATGCCAGAGGAAAGAATGACAAAACAGATATACAATGTGAAAGTGGAAGGATGCAGGTACCGGGGAAGACCTAGACTATCTTACCACGACCAAATAAACCGAGTCTTATCTGATGGAAAAGTCAAGAGTCTCCGTAACCGGCGAGCGTGTATGAGACGAACTATGAGAGTCGAGGAAGCCAGAGAGGTATGTAAGGAAAGAACCTGTTGGAACTCTGTACTCTCTGCCTACCCCGCAAGGGATCTGGCGTGAGGTTATAGATAGAAGAAATAAAAAATATAATAATATTTAGATACAGTATTTATTTAATCATGACAGCGTCTCACTAGTGACAGCAGAGAGGAAGTGGTTCTTAACCATCGTTTTAAAACTAGCCAATGTCTGTGCACGTTTAATTGTCAGAGGTAATGCATTCCACAAACGGACAGCTTGAACTGAAAAGGATTTATCATAGAAATTTGTGGAATGCATGGGTGTTTTTAGTCTGAGATTCTCCGATGACCTTAGGAACCTTGAATGTGTTACATGGAGAAAGTCAAATCGTCGTTTGAGATAGGAGGGAGATGCTGGATTAAACAGGACGTTGTATAAAAGCGATAACAAGTGAGCATTCCGGCGAAGGCGAATTGGCAGCCACTTGAGCTTAGCACGAAATTCTGAAACATGATCATATTTCCGCAAACCAAATTTGAATCTTATGCAAAAAAATTTAAGTCGCTCAAGTTTATTAAGTTGGCTCTCGGTGAGATCGAGATAACTGGCGTCTGCATAATCAAAGATAGGAAGAAAGAGAGATTGTGCAAGTGTAATTTTAGTGGCAGTGGGAAGAAAGTTTCGTAGCCTTCGCAATGAACCTGCAGAAGCAAAGATCTTGCGACTAAGATTTTGTAGTTGTGGACCCCACGTGAGATTTGTGTCAATATAAATCTCCAATTTTTTTACAGTGGTGCTTATTGGTATTGTGACACCGTCAAATTTAATATGGGGAAGTTGGGACCAGTCGACACGTGTAGTAAACCTGGAGCTACTAATAACAATAGCTTGCGTTTTAACTGGGTTGACCATGAGGCCATAGCTTTTACTCCAGTCGCATATTTTATTTAAATCATTATTAATAGTATTAACAGCCCCCGACAGCCTGGCCAACGGAGCTTGTATGTAAATTTGGAGATCATCTGCATAGAGGTGGTATGAAGAACGCAATTCGTTGGAAATAGAATTAATAAAGACAGCAAAAAGCAAGGAGCAAGCGCAAAGGAGATAAAACGCCACCCTGCGGAACACCGGCACTGATATTGCACCAAGAAGAGTAAGTATCTTCAATGCGAATGCTTTGCCGGCGACCAGACAGGTAATTACGAAACCAGTCAATCACCGTTGGAGATATGTTAATAGAGCATAGCACTCCAAGTAGAATATTATATACTTGTATTATATACTTTACATATAGAAATAATTCAGAAAACGTTCCTCAGGCATTTAAACGAAAAAAGAAAATACACCGAAGCTTTAACTACTGTGCTCCTGACTAAAGGGCTGGTTGGATGAAAATAATAGCATTTTAATGGAAGCTATGAATAAACATCGACAACTCCTTAAGCAGTATAACAGAAGAAACTAACGGACAATGTGGAGATTAGACAGAGTGCCTTGGAGCTACGTAGACTATCTCGGGAGACAAAAGATAAGTGGTGGCAAGACAAAGCTCGCCTTATGCAGTGACTCGCTGAAACAAATCAGTTCGGGGAATTTTACTTTGAGGTTGGAAATTTGATAGGAACGATATCTATGTCCTGTTACAGCAGCCGCCCGAGCTGGACCATAATCAAGTCGACGATGCAATCTATCATACGACTATCCCTTTTGATGTCGTACGATCAGGAGCTCTTATACTCGCAACTGCAGTCATCGCACGTCACTATCACCAACGAGCGAACCCGAAAAAAAAGAACCTGTCCAGAGACGAAATCTACGCTGTTCCTGAAAAGCCTGAAGGGACCACCCCAGCAACATTCTCGCTCAAAGTTCTCCAATAGTTGCTGCCTTAAGGGGGGAGGTGTTACGTGCACTGCCTACACCAAAACCGCTAAAAAGCGTAATGATGATACCATTTGCGTCATTCGCCGTTATTGCACAACGGGGACATTGCTGAGTCGACGGCTCGTGTCGCCGTTGCCGCTTACCTAAATGCGCAATAGCAAAAGTGCTGATGTAGCTTCTCACGCCGATCGCCATCGACCATGTTGCCAGGGCACTTCGGTACCAGCATCGACCGAACTGAGACATAAGCTTTTATTGTATTAATTTCAATTATTTTAATATATTCTTTTTATCATATATTTGGTTTTTTTAAGCCTGTCGGCTGTGACTAACATAATTCGCGCAGATACCACAATCTCATTCCTACGTGTGTCAAGATATCCACCAAGAAAGGCATACGAGGAAGCGCTAAGATCCTAAACCAGGCAAGTAAAAAGTTGTTACGGACGGTGATTCATCAAACGCGTTCCGATCTACACCACCTCAGCAGAAATATAGAAATTTCATCCAATAAACTAAAGACAGTGTTAACTACTAAATATCTAAATATAATGAATGCAAAAATAAACATATAATAAAATATAATAAATTAACAACTAAATCAAATGTCAAGAACAAATCATTACGGTGTAACGAAACGCAACCGTGCACCATAGACAACGAATCACGCGCAGTCATCAATCTGTCAAAACAAACATTGGATGAAAACATCGTAAAGGTCCTATCTAAAGGTTTAAATTATGCTGTAACACCTCGAAGGATACCGTATGAGGAAATTATCAGCGCCGTTGAAGACGTCTTATCCAAAAATAGCATAGGAAGGGAAGATTCGGAGGCAATACGTCAGGATGTCTCATCCATGTTACGTCGAAGTTCAGTACCCAAACTAAATCTTCCTAAAAATCAATATTTAGCGTTGAAAACCTTACGCAATAGAAAGGATATTACTATTCTCCACGTGGATAAAGGAAATGCTACGGTCATTATGGATACGTCAGATTACAATGTCAAAATACAAGAACTTTTATCGGATGAAAATACATACAAAAAGGTCAAGACAGACCCAACCACCAATATATTAAAACAAACGAGTGATTTAATAAAGAAGTACTCCGAAACATTGAATCTGGACGTCAAATCGCTAATACCTTCGTGCGCAAAACCGCCACAGTTGTAAGGGCTCCCAAAAATACATAAACCGAATGCTCCCCTACGTCCAATCGTTAGCCAAATCGACATACCAACCTACAGATTGGCTCAGCACGTAGCGAAAGTGCTCTCGGCACTCAAAGGACACACAAGAGCACATGTTAAGGATTCATACCATTTTGTTAGTGAGATCAAAAATCTACATCTTACTGACAATGAAACTATGGTCAGTTTCGATGTCCAGTCACTATTCACATGCCTACCTGTACAAGACTGTGTCGACATTGTAGAAAGGAAACTAGTGGAGAACAACATGCCAACGGAATACTCAGAACTATTGAGACACTGCCTTACATCTGGCTACTTATTGTGGAAGGAGCAGTTCTACAAACAAGTAGATGGCGTGGCGATGGGCTCCCCTGTATCTCCCATTGTTGCCGATATATTCATGGAAGACTTTGAGGAGACAGGCCTTTGTACGGTTGGCGGTACGTAGATGATACTTTCACAATATTACCATCTGACAAAATTGATGTATTCCTAAATCATCTTATCTCCATTAACCCTAAAATTCCGTTTACAATGGAGTTGGAGGCAAACAATTCCCTAGCTTTCCTAGATGTCTTAGTAATCCGTAACCCCAAAAACACCTTAAGCCACACGGTTTATAGAAAAAAGACCCATACTGATAGGTACTTAAACGGTGAATCTCACCACCATCCAATACAGTTAGCTACCGTGAGTAAATCTTTGTTTCAGAGAGCACAAGGGATCTGTGACAAGAAACATCTGGCTGCCGAGCTTCAACATGTCAAGCAAGTCCTGCACGACAATAAGCTTCGAGTCCCACGCCAACGTCACAGTGACTGAGTGAAACCAGCCACAGTTGAGCGTCTCCCTGCTGTACTACCTTACATGAGAGGAGTCACGGACAAGATTGGCTACATCTTGAAGCGTGCTTCGATGAAAACATTTTATAAGCCGCCGAAGAAGATCAGTCAATTTTTACCATCTGTCAAGTGTCAGATCCCTCTACAAGATGCAGGAGTTTGCAAGCTTGATTGTGAATGTGGTCTCTCTTATATAGTACAAACAAAAAGACCGGTAAAACTCGGGTTAAAGAACACATAGCTGACCTAAAACACCGTCGCTCAAAGAAGTCTGCAGTCTGTGAACATGTCCTTGACCGCACCCGCCATAACATCAGATTTGATAGACCACAAATCCTCGTGAAAGAACATCGATTCCTACCAAGGATGGTTCGCGAGGCTATTGAAATTAAAAAACATCCTAATTTCAATAGGGAAGATGGCTGGGTGCTTCCATCGTCTTGGGATCCGGTAACTAATATGATCAAATCCAAAACCAAGCATAACACTGCAAGACCTCAAGACACCGTGAGCTCATTCTGCGTAGATCGGACCAATAACAACAAAAATAATTAAGAAGTTTGAGGGTACCCCGGAACAACTATGCCTTTTGGACGTCTAATACCTCAGTCCCTCCCGTGCCCATGGGTGCTGCAAAGCACTCGAAAGGTCGGGAACTAAAAATAAAAAATAAACCGCAATAAAATCCGAAAAATAGTTTTATTTCAAATTTTTTCCATTTTTTCCAGGCCTTCTCTTTATTTTTAAAAACATGTATTAGTACAGGCTATGCGAAAACCAGACGGGAAACTCATTGGGTCTCGAGCGGCGGAGGGGAATATATTTTTTAATAACACTGTATAACATTTCGTAGAATAAGTTCGTTGCTGTTGGATGCTGATCCAGTCAATAATGTGTATTGCATTATTTATGTCAATATAATTACCCTCTAAAAATCGATATCGCGGTGAGAAATTACGCGGCATGTCGGTATATGGTCAGTTGTGATTAATAAGCATACAGAATGGAGGATGGAAAGAGTCTGGAGGTACAAGGGGATTGAGTGGAGTTTCGCATGATGTTGATTCTTCATTTGATATAAATAAGTCCAAGAGTCGATTCATATTATTAAAAATGTTATTGAACTGTCTACAAATGTTAAAAAAATGAAGTTTAATAAAATTTGATTGGAGGAATTAAAACAAATGGAGGGGGAAGGTACATAGACGGAGGGGCTAGATTCCACCCATTCCAGTAGGGGTAAATTAATTTATTTTCATTATTTATGTTCATTTAATTTATTAAGACCCCTCATACATGTTTTTAAAAATAAAGAGAAGGCCTGGAAAAAATTGAAAAAATATGAAATAAAACTATTTTTCGGATTTTATCGCGGTTTATTTTTTATTTTTAGTTCCCGACATTTCGAGTGCTTTGCAGCACCCATGAACACGGGAGGGACTGAGGTGTTAGACGTCCAAAAGGCATAGTTGTTCCGGGGTACCCTCAAACTTCTTAATTATTTTTGTTGTTGTTGGTCCGATCTACGCAGAATGAGCTCACGGTGTCTTGAGGTCTTGCAGTGTTATGCTTGGTTTTGGATTTGATTATATTAGTTACCGGATCCCAAGACGATGGAAGCACCCAGCCATCTTCTCTATTGAAATTAGGATGTTTTTTAATTTCAATAGCCTCGCGAACCATCCTTGGTAGGAATCGGTGTTCTTTCACGAGGATTTGTGGTCTATCAAATCTGATGTTATAGCGGGTGCGGTCAAGGACATGTTCACAGACTGCAGACTTCTTTGAGCGACGGTGTTTTAGGTCAGCTATGTGTTCTTTAACCCGAGTTTTTACCGGTCTTTTTGTTTGCCTTATGTAATAGAGACCATATTCACAATCAAGCTTGTATACTCGTGACGTTGGCGTGGGACTCGAAGCTTATTGTCATGCAGGACTTGCTTGACATGTTGAAGCTCGGCAGCCAGATGTTTCTTGTCACAGATCCCTTGTGCTCTCTGAAACAAAGATTTACCCACAGTAGCTAACTGTATTGGATGGTGGTGAGATTCACCGTTTAAGTACCTATCAGTATGGGTCTTTTTTCTATAAACCGTATGGCTTAAGGTGTTGTTGGGGTTATGGATTACTAAGACATCTAGGAAAGCTAGGGAATTGTTTGCCTCCAACTCCATTGTAAACTGAATTTTAGGGTTAATGGAGTTAAGATAATTTAGGAATACATCAATTTTGTCAGATGGTAATATTGTGAAAGTATCATCTACGTACCGCTTGTAGAAACTTGGCTTTACAGGTGAGGTACGAAGGGCTGTCTCCTCAAAGTCTTCCATGAATATATCGGCAACAATGGGAGATACAGGGGAGCCCATCGCCACGCCATCTACTTGCTTGTAGAACTGCTCCTTCCACAATAAGTAGCCAGATGTAAGGCAGTGTCTCAATAGTTCTGAGTATTCCGCTGGCATGTTGTTCTCCGCTAGTTTCCTTTCTACAATTTTGACCCAGTCTTGTACAGGTAGGCATGTGAATAGTGACTGGACATCGAAACTGACCATAGTTTCATTGTCAGTAAGATGTAGATTTTTGATTTCACTAACAAAATGGTATGAATCCTTAACATGTGCTCTTGTGTGTCCTTTGAGTGCCGAGAGCACTTTCGCTACGTGCTGAGCCAATCTGTAGGTTGGTGTGTCGATTTGGCTAACGATTGGACGTAGGGGAGTATTCGGTTTATGTATTTTTGGGAGCCCATACAACTGCGGCGGTTTTGCGCACGAAGGTATTAGCGATTTGACGTCCAGATTCAATGTTTCGGAGTACTTCTTTATTAAATCACTCGTTTGTTTTAATATATTGGTGGTTGGGTCTGTCTTGACCTTTTTGTATGTATTTTCATCCGATAAAAGTTCTTGTATTTTGACATTGTAATCTGACGTATCCATAATGACCGTAGCATTTCCTTTATCCACGTGGAGAATAGTAATATCCTTTCTATTGCGTAAGGTTTTCAACGCTAAATATTGATTTTTAGGAAGATGTAGTTTGGGTACTGAACTTCGACGTAACATGGATGAGACATCCTGACGTATTGCCTCCGAATCTTCCCTTCCTATGCTATTTTTGGATAAGACGTCTTCAACGGCGCTGATAATTTCCTCATACGGTATCCTTCGAGGTGTTACAGCATAATTTAAACCTTTAGATAGGACCTTTACGATGTTTTCATCCAATGTTTGTTTTGCCAGATTGATGACTGCGCGTGATTCGTTGTCTATGGTGCACGGTTGCGTTTTGTTACACCGTAATGATTTGTTCTTGACATTTGATTTAGTTGTTAATTTATTATATTTTACTATATGTTTATTTTTGCATTCATTATATTTAGATATTTCACGCTTATTTAAGATATCAATGCATTTATTAAAATCAAATGTAGTTAACACTGTCTTTAGTTCATTGGATGAAGATTGTGGTCTCTGCATCTCTTCAAGAAATTTAAGGATGTTGTAAATCTTGCGCGCTTAGTCTTGAGATCTTCTAACTGTGTCTAACGGTGTCTTGAGGTCTTGCAGTGTTATGCTTGGTTTTGGATTTGATTACATTAATTACTGGATCCCAAGTCGATGGAAGCACCCAGCCATCTTCTCTATTGAAATTAGGATGTTTTTTAATTTCAATAGCCTCGCGAACCATCCTTGGTAGGAATCGGTGTTCTTTGACGAGGATTTGTGGTCTATCAAATTTGATGTTATGGCGGGTGCGGTCAAGGACATGTTCACAGACTGCTGACTTCTTTGAGAAAGTTCTTCGCCCAAAGAAGTCTGAGAAGATGTTGCGCAGTTTCCCGACCGCTACCCAACCGAGGTGGATTCGTTGATTGGCCTCTCTCTCAAAGTTGGACCTACCTAACCGGACTACCTGTCCCAGGTAAATGTAGTCGTCGATAACTTCAAGAGTAGAGTTCCCAACGGTGAGTGCGCTGGGTACGACATGGACGTTAAACATTATTTTGGTTTTGGCCATGTTCATTTGAAGACCCACTTGTTGAGATACTCTGTTCAGGTCACCGAGCATTCGTCCTAGATCTTCCAACGGCTCCGCCATGACCACAATGTCGTCGGAAAATCGAAGGTGAGTGATGTATTCGCCATTGATGATGATGCTAAGTCCTCGCCATTCCAGGAGCTTGAAGGCGTCCTCTAAGGTGGCCGTAAACAGTTTCGGAGAAATGACGTCTCCCTGTCTTACTCCTATTTTTATGGGGATCGCCTTCGTGCACTGCCCCTGTACTCGGACTGACATGGTGGCGTTATTATACAAGCACTTCAACACTTCTATGTACCGATACTCAATGCGGCATCGCTGGATTCTGTATAATCTGCTGCAGCGTATGTATGTGGTCTATAGTACTAAAGCCTTTCCACCTGACATATCATTGAAAGAAGAAATATAAGACAGGTATTGTAGGTCCGTGCTGCCTAACATCTTACTAGATATATAGCTGTTGTCCACCGAGTCCCCCCTGCTCCAGCCGGATGGACACGTCTTATTAGAGCGGCTGTTTTGTGGTATCGGTGGTATTGGCGAGGAGGCGCCTGCTCCCCGGACCACAGAAATCGTAATAATAAACCACTAGAAGTAAAATAGCACACGATTTTGTGCAAAACCACTGTCGCCGCTTTGCAACACAAAGATATTTTTTTAACAAACATTTACATACATCATAACATTAATTTTTAAAACAAGCTTTTATAGTAAAAACTGAATGGAGATATCTTGCTGAGTTGGATGGTTACATTAGCCATCTTCTGACTCCATCATCAGAACTTGGGCACTATCTGAGTCTTTAGTACTTGTCAAGACAAATCTATCAAGCCCAAACTCGGCGTGGTTATGTTGAGTTGGGTGGTTCTATTGGCGGGTTCATCATTAGGGGGCTATGTAGTATAGCAACATGTTAATGTTTCTATGGCCACCTTCCGACTACTTCATCAGACCAGTTCCATGGTACCATATTATTGCATTGTCACCAAACTTACATACTTCCCCCCCCCCCCCCCTTCCGGATGTTGACAAATAAACATTGACAATAAGAGCTCCCCAAAGTTTTATTAATTTGTGCTGTCCTAAGTGGTTTATCACCATTAATATATCAAGATCTATAAAGACATAACCTCAAATTTGAAGAATTTCCATTACGCACAATCCTGGCCCAGATATTTGGAAAGATTGCAATCCAGGTGAGAAATGAATTCTGACAGTTAACTTTAAAAAACGAGATACCCCAATTAACCAAATAAAAACAACGAATCCTTTTTGTTATCAAGATCAACTTTCGCACATGATTACTATATCAGCTGATTGGCTGACACAAAAAATGTGACAAGAACCCTGCGGTGTTACCATTTCTTAGTCATTGTGTGGTATAGACTAAGAATTTTTGAGAGCACGTTACAGTTGGGCGCTGAAAAAAAAAATCTGCAGAGCGCGTTCCAAATGTCGCGACATTTGCCGTTAACGTGACATACATACCTATATAATCTACTGCTCCCAAAGATACAGATTTTACTGCTACCTTAATATTAACCTGGTTCAACCTTGAATGCAAGTGCGCTGCAACACTATGAATCAGCGCCAGATCTTCATATCTTAACCTCAAATATCACTGAACGTAAAAAAAGAAAGAATAACGAAGATGAGAATAACATCTCGTCAATTATTAAAGAAATGTTTTCAGCTTTTTCGCGGGAACAAGAGAGGCGATTTCAGGAGCTTCAGTGCACAATTAGCAGATTAAGCGAACAAAATATCGAACTATAAAATAGCGTATCCATGATGTCTGATAAATATGATGAATTCTTACAAAAAATCTGCAAACTGGAATCGGAGAGCAGAGCTGACGAAAAAACAATTAGAGACCTTGAGGATAAGCTCGAAACACTTGAACGGAAATCACGCGCATCTGGTGTTCAAATTTGTAATATTCCTAAATTAGACGGAGAATCTAAGGATGGTCTGTGCGGAGCCTGGGTAAAACTTTGGATGTCAATATTGATAACTTAGGAATAAGAGACGAGAAGAGATAGAAGATAACGCAAATACGGTCATTGTTGATTTTACCACCACACTAATCAAGGAAAAGTTTATCAAGGGTGTAAATTTTTTTAACAAATCTATACCTAAAGCGGAAAAACTAAACACTACCCATCTCAACCCCAACTATCAACACAAACCTGTATGTATCAGAAACGTTAACACCCAAGTCCCATAGACTATTTTATTTTGCTCGAACATTACAGAAAACCCATTCACGTTTTGCTGGACAAATAACGGAATTATTTATCTTAAAAAAAAAAAAATCTCTTTGGAACCCGATTTAGGTAACTTAAGAATATAAATGACTTTATATTGGCATGTTATCTTGCGTTTCTTTAGTTTATTAGTTTTGCATGCATACACATTTTTTACCAATTATTTTAAGTGCCCTTATAAAACCCACAATTCAATACATATTTTTTAACATTTATATAGTTTTTTAATCAAAAAATAATCTGTTTACCGTGTGTATGCGCTCATTTTCGCACACCACAATTAACCAAAGCAAAATTATCTTGACAATAATTTTTGACCTCATCCACTTCACACCATATTATTGTTCACTTATACATCAGTAAAATCAACATCAGGACATAACAGTAATAAAACTATTCAAAAAATCACACAGACTTGCACTAATCAAATCATTTACTCAAACCATATTTATATACCTACACAATTGTTCTATGCTTGGATATACATGGTATATGGTAATCGTTGTCAACTTTACTATATTCCAGAGACTAACACAAGTAAAATCTATAACAGTGCTTAAAATTCGATCACAATTTACAAACAATTATAAACAATAAATTGGATGACCTGCAGGTTGCGGACTCCGATGTATTTGACATAGACAACTGCTCCAGGATTTACACAAGAGATATCCCTAAATATTATTGTACAAAATATAAGGAGTGTAAATTGAAATATTACTGGATTGCATGTCATGATTACGCGATCAAAAATGGATTGGGATGTAATAATCTTAACTGAATGCTGGATTACAAAAAACAAGCTTATACCATCCATAAGTGCGTACCATACTGCGCACACAACTGATAACAGTTCACAAAATAAAGGTATCATTGTATATTATAAGACTACCCAGCCTTATAATGTATACGAACCCCAATTGGAAGACGCACTTTGTCTAATAATTAAAATTAATTATCAAACCGTGATCTATCTATCTATCTATCTATAACCTCACGCCAGATCCCTTGCGGGGTAGGCAGAGAGTACAGAGTTCCAACAGGTTCTTTCCTTACATACCGTGATACTTAGTATTTATCGCCCTCCAGGTGAAAGAAATGCTTCAAAATTTCTCGAATCCTTTAATAATCTTTCAATCACTCTTTCAAATTATAAAAACGTTCTTCTTACAGGTGATATAAATATAGACATTTCAGCATCCACTACAGATACGCGAGCCGAAATTTACCTCAATCTCTTAGCGTCTCATGGCATGTTACCAGCTCACTACATACCGACCTACGCATACACGTGTCTTGACCATTTTATATATATTCAAGGTCAAAACTCAAAATTAAATGCTTAACCTTTCACCCACGACTTTAACGAAGCATTATAGTGTTATCAAAAGTATGACACACATTAATATTCTACGACGTCATACGAAAACTCTTAAACGTGTAAATTACACACCTTTGGATGATAAAATGTGAAAAATTGATTTAAATAGTATTTATGCCATGAACAGTGCAAATGACGCTGTGTCTTTATTTCTAGAGATACTTACTACCAGGATAAATAGTTGTACCCAAATCATTACTATCCCAAGACGCAAGCGTATAATCAAGCCCTGGATTACACCAGGATTATTGAGATGTATGCGCAACCGGGACAATATGCACCTTAAGTTTAAAAAATATCCTCATGATAACAGTTTAAAAGTAATATACACTCGCTACCGTAATTTTTGTAATGACTTACTAAAAAAGGTTAAGCAGAAGTATGATAAAGCCGAATTCGCTAAATGTGCCGGAAACACAAAAAAATAATGTGGGATAAAATTAAAACTATTACATATACCAACAAACAAAATACGCCACCTACAAATCTAATTAATTTGGAAAATCCACTAAAATCGATTAACGATATAAACCAGTTTTTTGCAAACATAGGCTTTAAACTCGCTGGCTACAACTTAAGATTGGACACTATCACCTACCCGCTCCCGACACTAAAACCTTGTGAATTTTGCTTCGGACTTTTACCTGTTGATGTGTCGGAGATAAATACTATTATATCCACTCTGAAAACCAACTACGTACTAGGATACAACGATATACCTAGTAGTTTAATAAAAAGGTATTCAGAGTTCCTGTCAGATCGAATAATATTTTTATGTAATATTACCCTATCCACAGGAGTATTTCCAGTGGACTTCAAAAAATCCCTCATTCATCCAATCCACAAGAGTGGCAAAAGGGATTGTGTCAATAACTATCGCCCAATATCGATTTAACCTACACTATCAGAAATTTTGGAAAATGTTATTAACATCCAACTAATTGCATATCTGGAGTTAAAAGAATTGTTATCAGACAATCAATACGGGTTTCGTAAAAACAGATCAACTAATGACGCGGTACACCAACTAACGGATACAATTGTGAATAAGCTAGATGAAAGTAAAAAAGTACTGAGAATATTCCTAGATTTGGCGAAGGCTTTTGACACGGTTTCTGCACCACTCTTGCTAAAAAAACTGGAAAACCTTGGCATTCGTGGCAATCAGCTTAAGTTATTAAAAAGTTACCTAAACGGCCGGGGTCAGCGTGTAATTGTAGAGGAATGGCTCAGTAATGAATGTCATGTCACTATTGGAATTCCACAAGGGAGCATTCTAGGACCTACTTTGTTCCTAATCTTCATCAACGATCTCTGTCATTTGACGTTGACCAATGGTATAATTATCACATTCGCAGATGACACGGATCTTCTTTTCTATGGAGGAAGTGTACCAATTTGCACAGAGACCATTTTTTTGATGGTAACTAGGTGGCTATATAAAAACTTCAACACGGATAAAACTAAGTACATCGCGTTCTTACTATCAAATTCTAACTTCGTTCATAGCCCCTCTCTCATATTGAAAGCACATTCTTGTGACGGCTATGCGTCCAACACGTGCTCATGTCCAAAACTTCAAGGCGTGGACTCTGAAGTGTAGTGTTATAAGTGGGTACGGTTCCTTAGTGGCTTTTACTTAGTATGTACACTCCTTTATAAGAACCGTATCCATAACATGCTAACTAGGCAGTATACTTTACAATGCGCAATGTAAGTTACTATTAAGGAAATTCATTAAACATACTTTGAACGAGATGGTTGTATTTATTAGAACCTCGTGACTCCAACATTACATGGCGACCCTGCCTCCAAGGTCTGCCAAGGGGTTACTCGTCTGAGTTTGATACTTATTGAGGTCTTAATATAAAAAAGTAATGTGTCGGTCTACTGTGGAGAAAGAGGAGGTATTCCTGAGCCAAAATGCAGCCGGAGGAAACAACGACGCCGCCCTCCAGCACATCGGTGGCCATGTGGAGCGACCGAGTATCGTTACGTATATTATTCTCGCCGTAATATCTGTCTTGGCAATTTACTTCGCGCTAAGACTATATAAAAATTGCCATCGCCGATGGATGCAAGAAGAAATTGGTCTGAACACTATGCAGCGCATTAGAGCATCGCTACGAGGACGAGTTGAAGGTACAGCTGATAATTAATATACCGATCCAGCTTCCAGTGTGCAAAAGTGATAATAGTTGCGATTAAATACAATTATCTATAAGGACAATTCGTATCATATTTCATAAAGTAAAAACTTAAACGCGCTGGAATTGTGCACGGACTCGTCGAGAACTTGATGCCGTACGCCAAAAGTGCAACATTGCACATTTGTCTATGTCGTTTCGCAATGATATTATTTGATTACTGTGTTTTTACTTAGAATAATGCATTACTGGATATGTTAATTAAGGATTATGATTGATAGTTTAATAGAAAGCTATGATAAATTGTTAGGTATTCGAAAATATGTGGTAAAAAGGCACAAACAAGATATCAAGGCAAAACTATTGAAACTAAGTTAGGTGAGGCCAGATGTATATTTGACAACTGTACACACATATTTTTATTAATAGAACAAACCAATGACGTTAAATTATCATCAGCAATAGAAATTTACCAAAATCGTAAAAAGTTATTCGAGAAAATAAATAGATTGTGTATTTTTCCGAAGAAAATTGTTTTAACCTTAAAGTGGCGTGTAGTTTAATTCCAGTTATGCACGGTGTTGAGGATACTACCAAACGGCTGATAGCGAAATCAAAATATGTTTACAACTGATGGACAACATGATGATAGCAAAAACAAAACCGATAATGTAGACAGCTCGCGCAATTTTTTTCGATCTTAAGCATTTTGTATTATCATGGCAAGGCAATGCTAAATATGTTGAGTTATATATAAATAATACTAATTAGTGTTGGCTTATTGATACAGACGCTACACTCTCAATAATAATGAGGTGTTGCCAAAAAATCTTGTTGTTCATAGAGATAATACGTTAATAAATGGTCAGCGACGTTCTCAAGGTTCTGTAAGGCTAATTTTAAAACACGATATGGAAATGTGGATTTCGACACAAATTTCTTATTTTTGAGTCGCTACCATTAAAGGCTGACGGAATAATAGGTTTAGATTTTTTAAATAAGTTTCAAGCCAATATTAATTTAAATTCAAATATTTTAACGTTAATTAATCATGGTAAATCATATGAATTAAATCTTGTTAATGGTTATAATAGGGTAAAAAATACGATAACTGTGCCAGCTCGTTCCGAGTCAATACACTTTATTCTAGTTTATCAAACTTCGAACGATGATATGATTGTATGCGGGAGAGAGTTAGCGAAGGATGTATATTTGGCAAATGCGATAGTGAAAGTCAAAATAATAGGATTCCTGTAAAAATACTTAATGTTGGTGAAAAAGATGTCAAGTTACCATCTTTTAGTCCTGATTTCAAATCCTTGAGTGATTATGATGTCTGTCAATTCGATGATAAGAAGGTAAACAATATCGACAGTACTAGAGATCAGACGTTATTATCAGACTTAAATTTATATTACTTGAATAAGGAAGAGAAACAATCTACAAAGGCTATATGTACTAAGTATTCAGACGTTTTTTATCAAAGGGGACAAACTGACATCGACAAATATTTATGAACAATCTATAGTTATAAAGTCAGATTCAACTCCAGTTTATGTAAAGCCATATAGGTTACCACAAGCACTAAAACCAGAAATAGCTAAACAGATTGGCAAAATGATAGAAAATGATATTATAGAGGAGTCATTTAGTGAATGGTCGAGTCCAATATTATTAGTGCCAAAAAAGAATAGCGATAGAAGTGAAAAGAAATGGCGGTTGGTTGTAGATTATAGAAAATTGAATGAAAACATTTGTGACGATAAATCCCCAATACCCAACATAACCGAAATTTTAGATTCTCTATCTGGAGCTATTTATTTTAGTCACCTTGACCTTTATCAAGGCTATTATCAAGTGCCCTTGAAACCTAGCAGTCGAAAATTTACAGCTTTTACGACCAATACGACCTGTATTGATAATGATGAATATCATATGAAACGTCTACCAATGGGACTTAAGATTAGTCCAAGTGCCTTTAGTCGTATGATGTCTGTAGCAATGTTTGGTCTAACTTATGATAAATGTTTAGTGTATCAGGATGATTTGATTATATTTGAAAGAAATCTTGCTGCCCATAACCAAAATTTAATAAGCGTCATGGAAGACTGAGGAAAGTTAATTTAAAATTGAATCCTCAAAAGGTCATAGGTCATGTTGTTTCAGATAAGGGGATTCTACCTGACCCTGAAAAAACTAAGGTTTTGGAAAATTCGATGAAGTAAAACGTTTCGTGGCTTTTTGCAATTATTACCGTAAATTCATAAAATCGTTTGCAGATATTGCAATGCCTCTAAATAAATTAGGTAGAAAAAATTAACAGTTTATTTGGACTTAGGAATGTAACGAGGCTTTCGAATTCTTAAAGAGTGCTCTCATTTCTTCACCTATTTTACAGTACCCTGATTTTTCAGAAAATAACGAATTTGTACCACAGACAGATGCGTCAGGCACTGCTGTCAGTGCAGTATTATGCAATAAAGATCTAAGACCAGTAGCTTACGCTAGTAGACCTTTAAATAAATCGGAAAAGAATTATCCTACGATCCAAAAAGAGCTTTTGGCTATAGTGTGGGCTGTAACCCATTATAGGCCGTACTTGTATGGACGTAATTTTACAATTATGACAGATCACAAACCCCTGGTATATCTGTTTGGTATGAGAAACCCTTTAAGTCGGATTCTTAAATTTCGATTAATGTTAGAAGATTATAATTTCAAGGTTGTATATATAAAAGGGAAGGAAAACGTTGTTGCGGATGCTTTATCTAGAGTATGCATGACGTCAGATGAACTGAAGAGTATGCACGAGCAAGTTGCGGATGTGATAACTAGGGTTCAAAAGAAAAGAATGAACGAAGATCGTATAAGCAATGATGGTGTTGTGAGGACGGATCTTAGTAAATCCATTAACAAAAGGCCTGATCAACCCCGAGTTGTGGATATATTAAGAAAGCCGTGTGACTCAGTAGAAATGTTTTTAATCAAAGGTAGTGAATTAAAAAGGCTTAGAGGAAATAAAATGATAACAGAGGAAGTAGAATGTTTTGCATTCAGTGCAAATAAAAAGACATTATATATTAATCTTGATTTTAAGGCGCATTTCTCGCGAGCCGAATTTGTGCAGAAATTAAATAAGTTTTGCGAAAAAATACATATCAAGGAAATTTGTATAATTAAAAAGGAAGATATTATAGATTTTATAAAGAATATTTGCGATGAGATAATGTCACTCACGCATTGGTCCGGACCACGAATATGTATAATACGGGGAGTAAAAAGAATTAATGATGACAATAATGCACCAGAATATTGCAGGGTTAATAACCAAAGAAAACCTACTAACAGCTCATATATATGACCTCCAGAACCGTGAACATAACATAGATGTGATGTACATTTCCGAACATTTTGTTGAGAGTGGACATGAACAATTCATTTCAATACCAAATTATAAGCTTGTAGCTTGTTACAGTAGAGACACGAAAACGGGAGGGACTTGCATTTTAGTGAAAAAGGGACATCAATTTAAGGAACTTAAAGATATAAGCAATTTGTCTGTTCAGGGCATTTTTAAATGCTGTGCAATTAAGTTGACACAGCATAATGTGATTTTAGTTTGTATATACAGAGTACCCAAACTAAATAATCTTGAAACTTTTTACTCCAGAAATAAAACTATTTTTTTCGGATTTTATCGCGGTTTATTTTGATTTTTAAGTTTCCGACGTTTCGAGTGCTTTGCAGCACCCATGGTCACGGGAAGGACTGAGGTGCTAGACGTCCAAAAGGCATAGTTGTTCCGGGGTACCCTCAAACTTCTTTATTATTTTTGATTTTGTTGGTATTGGTTTGGTTGGGTTTGGGGTAACTTAAAAATCAAAATAAACCGCGATAAAATCCGAAAAAAATAGTTTTATTTCATGTGTAATATTCGCGTAAATCTAAGAGCTCAGTATTTTTACTCCAGACTTAATTTATTGTTGCCAAAGATTTGCCATTATTCAAGCGAAAGTGTCATTATATGTGGCGATTTTAACATTAACGTACTTAAAGAAGATAAAATATCACATGAGTTTGTAAATTATCTATTGACCTATAATCTTAAATTACAAATTAACCAACCGACGAGATTAAAAAGGAATACATGTATTGACAATTTTGCTCATAATCTCAGACATAAATGTACACATTGCGTTGTTGACCTTAATATATCGGACCATACGGCTCAAATCTTGAAAGTTCCAGTTAAAAAGAGTTGTCTTATTAGTAATTGAAATATTACTACCCGTGATTATAGTCACGAAAACCTATTAAAATTCAAAACCTATATAAAATCTTTAACATTCTCTGATACTTATTCTGCACAAGACCCAAATTGTGCATTTAGCAACTTTTTAGAAATCTTTAAGCTTTTTTACGATTTGTGCTTCCCTTTTATAACAAAAAGAATAGGATCCATAAGGTGCCCGACCTGGCTAACGCCTGGTATTAGACGATGTTGTAAACATAAAGTTAAAATGTTATGGCAGCATAGGAAAAATCCATCTACCAACAGCTTAACGCAACTAAAAAACTACACAATAAGGTTGAAAAAAATTATTAAACTAACGAAGAAAGCGAAAAATGTATATCGCCTAAGAACCTCAAACAACAAGGCAAAGGATACCTGGAGAATAATAAACGAGAATAAAATTAGATCAACACAAGAATATATAATGGAGATAGATAATAACGGAGCTACAATAACAAATCCTATTGACATTGCCAATACTTTTAATGATTATTACATAAACCAGGCGTGTACTTTTCAACACAATGACAAAATTGAGCCTAATTTGTTAAATTCACGCATTCACTCAATTTTTCTCCGACCTACAACACCACATGAAGTGCACAGAACTATTTTGGACCTAAAAAATAAAACTAGCGTTGGGTATGATGGCATTGCTACAAATGTGCTAAAATCTGTCTCAAAGGAAATATCTGAACCTTTAAGCTATATAATAAACTTGAGTATCTCCACACGAATTTATCCAGCCAAACTAAAAATTACAATAATAAAACCTCTCTTCAAAAAAGATAACAAAAGAGATCTAAAAAATTACAGGCCTATCGCGATCATCCCCATCATATCGAACATTATTGAAAGAATAATTTATCTGCTGATTTATAGCTATTTAGTACAAAATGACATTTTGGTTAAAGAACAAAAAGGTTTCCAAAAAAACAAATCCATAAATCTGGCTATCTACGACTTTCTCAATACTATTATGATTAACGTAGACTATAGAGGCGCTCGTAGCGCTGTGCCATTGCGGTGTTCTTACCGATCACCAAGGTTAAGCAGCGTTCGACTCGGTCGGCCTGAGATGGGTGACCGTTTGTGGCATTTTCATATTCGAGCGTCTCCGTGCTTCGGAAGGCACGTTAAGCCGTTGGTCCCGGTTACCACTTAATGTGGTAGTCGTTAAGCCGAGTTCGAAGCCTTATAGGCGGCTTGATAAGTTCCAACAGCAGGTGGCCACAAACCTGCCTCCACCAATCCGCACTGGGTCCGCGTGGTGGAGTATGACCTAATCTCTCTCACCTCGACTTGTGAGAGAAGGCCTTCGCCCAGCAGTGGGTAGTATAGGCTGATATTATTATTATTATTATTAGACTATAGAACACCAATTTGCGCCCTATTTATGGATATGAAAAAAGCTTTTGATTTAGTTAGCCATAATATTCTGCTCAGCAAACTAAACTTCTATGGAATTAGAGGAAATGCTCTGTCGCTTATAGAATCATATCTTAGTAACCGTAAACAGTGCACCGAAGTCAAGCGAATTTGCATAAAGGAACGAAAAGAGCTAACATATCGTTCAACTAAACGTACTATCTAGTACAATGTTCCACAGGGTAGCGTCTTAGGCCCATTGCTATTCCTGATGTACATTAATGACTTCCCACAATATGTAACATATCGAATGGTTCTTTTTGCCGATGATAGCACTATTCTCGTAAGCTACAATAAATATGGGGACTTTGACAGTCATATAAATGATGCAATACGACAGCCAACTACATGGCTTGACCGAAATAATTTAGTTTTAAACATAAATAAAACAAAAATAATCGACTTCAGACAAAGAAATAATATCCCCAATACTACGCTTAACTTCAATAACGAAATTATCGAGGAAGTGTCGCATAATAAATTTCTAGGATTAATCATTGACAATAAACTCACATGGAAAGAGCATGCCTCGAATCTTGTAAAAAAATTAAGCCAATTCGCATTCGCTCTCTACAAACTTAGAAATGTAGTCAACGAGTCAGCTGCTGTCACCGCTTACTACGGCTATGTAGACTCCATATTGCGCTATGGTGTTATATTTTGGGGTAACTCTTGTGAGAAGGAGTCCGTGTTTAAGGCGCAAAAGAGATGTATCAGAGCCATAGTGGACATAAAATCTACAGAAAGCTGTAAGCCACATTTTAAGTCCCTAAAAATATTAACATTACCTAGTCTATATATCCTTGAAAATGCATCATTTGTTAAAAAAAACAGCGCATTATTTAAGAAAACAGCTGAAAACAATTCAACTCGAACCTTACGAGAAAAATTCAGACATGATATTGACATACGATCGTCAAGGACAGCGCTCATGCATAAAAGTATATTCTGTATGGCGCCTAAGGTGTACAATAAAATACCTAATGATATTAGGGACTTGGATGTGGTGCAATTTAAAAAGAAATTATTCCAATTACTAATAACCAAATGCTACTATTCTATTAATGAATTTCTTTCAGTGACATAATTATCAATTGTTTTTTTTTATTGTTCATTTAATTATTATCGATTGACATTATGATTTGGACATTATTAATATTATATATTGATTTTTTTTTACTTATTATTATTGTACTAGTGTTTCGTTCTTTTTATTTTATAATTGGATCATTTTATAATTTAATAATTCACATATATAGTTTTTGACATAATCCTGTAATTTTAATAATATTGTAAACCCAACAGGGTATGCTACAGAGAAACAAGATGCAACGTAGACCTTAGCAAATCTATATACCTGTAACAACAATAAAATTGATTTGATTTGATTTGATAGTGAAAAGTCTATTATTATGAACGACATTCACCTACTGCCATCCAGTGGTCATGCTGGGGTGCGCAGATTGGTAAATACTATTAAAAACCATACTATTGGCCAAGTATTGAAAAGGACGTACAAGAATTTGTCAAAAAATGCACGAAATGTCAAAAATCAAAGAGCCGATGGAAATTACCACTACGGCTTCTTCGGCATTAGAAAAAATATATTTAGATGTAGTGGGTCCTTTAGACAGGGATATAGATGGTTATGGTTATATATTGACCATGCAATGTAAATTGACGAAATTTGTTCAAGCTGTTCCTCTTAAAAATAAAGAAACGTTGTCCATTGCAGATGCATTTGTCAAACAATTTATTTTAAGGTTTGGTATTCCTACAAGTATAGCTACAGATCGAGGAACAGAATTCATCTCTGCGACGATGGAACTTATTGAACACTGAACCAAAATATTCAGAAAAAAATTCGCCTTTAGGATCACTACCAATTTTATTACCGAATCACATGACTCGGGAAATATTCTTGCGTCCCATTTTACCCTTAACGAATTTCCAAAATGCCTAAATGTTGTCTGTCAAAGTATCCTCCACCGACGATACAAAGTTAGCGTAGCATAACTTAAAAAGCCTTTTACATTTTGCATGCAAATTTGAGAAGGCGTCATAGTCTTTTGGATTATGATACTTTTGATAGAGACTGTGATATTTTTGTTTGTTCCTTAAGCACTTTCTAAGCGTAGGACTATACCATTTAGGGAAGTTATGATAATCAGTGCCGCGTGGTTCCCGGCTTAGAATAGGACCAACCCATCTCATCCCATTGGGTGTCGTACAAGGCGACTAAGGGAAAACTAGGGAATGGGCAGCAGCGTTCCCTTAGCACTTCGACGACCAATAACTGCGCTCGCCAACCCGCCTGCCAAGCGTGGCGAGTATGGCAAACACCCCCAATTATGGAAGAATGTAAGAAAACCAGGCCCCTAGTCCCCGGCGGTCCTGTTCGTCCTGGCCACGGTAGCAGCCATGGTAACGACAGGACAAGGGGTGCTAAGAATCTCCGGCAGAGATTCGGCTACCACCAACACCGAAAATTGGCCCTGGTGACATACAACGCACGCACGTTAAGGACAGATGGGAAGCTTGTTGAGCTGGAAGAAGAGATAAACAAGTTGCGGTGGAATATTGTTGGTTTATCGGAGGTCCGAAGAAAGGGCGAGGACACGATAACCTTAAAATCCGGCAACTTGTTTTACTACCGGGAGGGCGAACAGCAGTCCCAAGGTGGTGTCGGATTTATCGTCCACAAGTCACTCATAAACAACGTTGTGTCCATCACTAGTGTGTCGAGCAGGGTAGCGTACCTGATACTCAGAATATCCAAAAGATATTCGCTGAAGGTCATACAGGTCTACGCACCGACCTCGGCATACTCAGATGATGACGTCGAAGTTATGTATGAGGACATTAGTAGAGCCATACATACTTCCAAAACACACTTTACAGTGGTTATGGGTGACTTCAATGCGCGGCTGGGCAAACGGGGCGATGATGAATTGAGAGTGGGGCAATTTGGATATGGGCAACGCAACCCCAGGGGTCAGAGGCTGGCCGAATATCTGGAGAAGGAGGGACTCTTTATGATGAACTCTTTCTTCCGGAAGCCGCCTCATAGGAAATGGACCTGGATGAGCCCTGATGGTTCCACAAAAAATGAGATAGACTTCATCATGAGCACCAAGCGACAAATATTTAATGATGTCTCCGTGATTCACAGGGTAAAAACCAGCAGTGATCACCGAATGGTCAGAGGCACATTAAATATTAATGTCAAAATGGAAAGATCGCGTCTGATGAAGTCTACGCTCCGACCTTCTAATGCACATATCCAAAACCCCGAGAACTTTCAACTCGAATTGTCAAACCGCTTCGAATTGCTAGACAGCAGCGCATCAGTGGACGAAATCAACAATAGGTTGGTAGAGACTGTCCATACGGTCGGGTCCAAGCATTTTAAGCCCCACCGTAAAAATAGGCCTCAAAAGCTATCTGACTACACCCGAAACCTTATGGCTGAGCGACGTACCATGACACTCCAAACCTCCGATGATGCTAAGTCCTATAGGCAGCTCAATGGACATATATTGAAGTCCTTGCGACACGATTTACGGTCCTTCAATACAAGACGTATTGAGGAGACCATAGAGCAGAACAAGGGCTCCAAAGTGTTTGCAAGAGACGCGTCTATTGGGCAAAGCCAGTTGACGAAGCTGAAGACGGAGGACGGAAACGTAACGTCGAATAGGTCAGAGGTGCTCAGGGAGATAGAGAGGTTCTATGGGCAGTTGTATACCTCAGTAGCTGAACCTGTTGTTGACTTGGTAAAAGACCCAAGAGCCAAGCTAACCCGACACTACACAGAAGATATCCCGGACATCAGCCTGTACGAGATTGGGATGGCTCTCAAACACCTTAAAAACAACAAAGCGCCGGGTGAAGACGGAATTACCGCAGAGCTTCTGAAAGCGGGCGGATCGCCGGTACTTAAAGTCCTTCAGAGGCTGTTTAATTCCGTCTTGCTCGAAGGAAAAACGCCGGAAGCGTGGAACAGGGGTGTGGTGGTACTCTTTTTCAAGAAAGGTGATAACACTTTACTGAAGAATTATAGGCCCATCACACTGCTGAGCCATGTTTATAAGTTGTTTTCGAGAGTCATTACGAATCGTCTCGAACGCAGGTTTGATGACTTCCAGCCTCCCGAACAAGCCAGTTTCCGGAAAGGCTTTAGTACCATAGACCACATACATACGCTGCGGCAGATTATACAGAAGACCGAGGAGTATAATCGGCCACTATGCTTGGCGTTTGTGGACTATGAGAAAGCCTTCGATTCGATCGAGACTTGGGCGGTTCTTAGATCTCTCCAGCGATGCCGCATTGACTATCGGTACATTGAGGTGTTGAGGTGCTTGTATAATAACGCCACCATGTCAGTCCGAGTACAGGGGCAGTGCACGAAAGCGATCCCCATAAAAAGAGGAGTAAGGCAGGGAGACGTCATTTCTCCGAAACTGTTTACGGCCACCTTAGAGGACGCCTTCAAGCTCTTGGAATGGCAAGGACTTGGCATCAACATCAATGGCGAATACATCACTCACCTTCGATTTGCCGACGACATTGTGGTCGTGGCGGAGTCGCTGGAAGATCTAGGACGAATGCTCGGTGACCTCAACAGAGTATCTCAACAAGTGGGTCTTAAAATGAACATGGACAAAACGAAAATAATGTGTAACGTCCATGTCGTACCCACCGCACTCACCGTTGGGAACTCTACTCTTGAAGTTGTCGACGAATACATTTACCTGGGACAGGTAGTCCGGTTAGGTAGGTCCAACTTTGAGAGAGAGGTCAATCGACGAATCCAACTCGGCTGGGCAGCGTTCGGGAAACTGCGCAACATCTTCTCATCCAAAATACCTCAGTGCCTTAAGACTAAAGTTTTTAGTCAATGTGTGTTACCAGTGATGATATATGGATCAGAGACGTGGTCTCTTACAATAGGTCTCATAAAAAAGCTCAGAGTTGCTCAGCGAGCTATGGAGAGAGCTATGCTCGGCGTTTCTCTACGCGATCGAATCAGGAATGAGGATATTCGTAGAAGAACCAAGGTCACCGACATAGCCGTTAAGATTAGCAAGCTGAAGTGGCAATGGGCGGGCCACATAGCGCGTAGATCGGACGGGCGTTGGGGCAGAAAGATTCTAGAGTGGAGACCACGTATTGGCAAGCGCAGCGTGGGACGACCGCCTGCCAGATGGACCGACGATCTTGTGAAAATCGCAGGAAGTCGTTGGATGCAGGTGGCATCGGACCGGTTACGCTGGAAAGCGATTGGGGAGGCCTATGTTCAGCAGTGGACAAGTATAGGCTGAGATGATGATGAAGATGATGATGATAATCAGTAGCAGTTTTAGGTGTATGTTTACATATGATGTTATGTGACTCTACAGCCTCGTCTATATTTGATGGCGGTAGCACTTCATGCCAGCAAACCTTTGCTAATTCGTCTCTAATCTTTGGGTAGTTACATTTTTTAAAATTATAACTCTCGACTTTTGCAGGTTTCATACTTTTATTAAGAAATCTAGTGTTAATTGTAATCTGAAGAACGGGGTGGTAATCATCAATTTTAGAGAGAGCATTTTATGCTTCAGATACGTGTATGTTCTCTGCATTTGAGAATACCAAATCAAGCAAGCGGTTGTTTTGTTTAGTGTTGTATTAAATTGATTGAAGTTACAAATAGCTAACGTTTCAGACAGCAGTAATGCTTTAGGATCACAGGATTGGCCCGTGGAGACACTTCTGGAGGTGTGGTCATCCATGATAGGTTAGGAGTGTTAAAGTCACAAATGATCAAAAACTGGTTACTATTTTTATTTAAGACGATTTGTTGTATGTCCCTATAAAATCTATCAAGATCGTCACAACGCAAGTCAGGTAGGAGATAGCATACACACAGATAAAGGATATCAAGATTGTGCATTTTAATTGATAACCAAAGATCTTCATATACGTTCTCCCAGGATGAACAACGTAATAATCCTTCCTTATGGCCACCAAAACACCACCCTCAATTGTATTATAGTTTAAATAAAACATTTCAACATTAGTTTTATTTTAGTAACATATTTTCTTCATGCAAGTAACTAAGGGTTAAGCTCTTAACCACTACACCAAGCCGTCTGCCGCGGATCAAGCGAAATTAAATTTACAATTAAAAATATAACTGACTCATTATCATCTGATGTTATATTGAACCTTTGTGAACCGAATTTAATTTGTATTTCTTTTTGTTTTTAGATAAATACACGGCGATCAGGCTCTTTTGATCACCATAAATTTATCTATCTATAACTAATAATAATATTGTAATATTATTTAAGTTATAGGATACTAAATCAAATTGATCAGGCCAGTAGAAGTTGCTCACATCCTTTCAACAAATAGAAAAGAGCTAAGAATATTTAATTTGTTTTTAACTTGGGGGTGCTGCGGTCGGGTAACCTCCTAGTGTGCCCGACCCATTGCCAGTCCCGCGGATACGTCCAGAGGAACGACAATGGGAACGGGACGGTGCACCCCGGGTATCGTCAATAACTTCCCTCACGGGGGATCTTGTTGGCGATGGCGGATGACCTGACATGGCGCGGTGCTTGGAATTGGGTGCTGCGGCAGGGGGTGGGGGGAGGGAGGGGGGGGACAATCTCCTGCGTGTTTGTGCCGTGCGCGGTGACCCGTACAGCAGGGTGAAGGAGTCCTGGAGGTTGAGTCGGTGATGGACCGGTAGTTGTTGTCTGTCGCCGGCAACACGCCTCTTTGGTCTGGATCTCTCTCCAAATGGGAGGCTGTCACGTGGCAGTCAATCGGCTGAAGTCCATCTCTCAGATGGGCTAGGCTAGGGTTCTGGGGTGAAGGGGTCCGCAGGCGGCGGTGTGAGCCTACACTACGCGGGAGTGGAAGCGAACACCGTTAGTCTCGTGGATAACTCACCCTGGAACCCTATACTCTGATGATAGCCCTGGTGCTTATAAAGCATCCCCAAAGGTGAGGACTCCGTGGCGGGTGGGGAATCATCAGAGTGAAGAACATCATTAAGTCACATGGACAAAAAAAGAAATAAAAACCCCAAACCAGTCCCCAAAAAGGGACAAAGTGCGTCATGCATACAAGGCCCTTCGGGGCAAAGTGTAAGGCCCTCGGGCATGAAAAAGGCAGCGGGACAAGCGACGGCAGCGAACCCCAGTGGTGGCGCCAGTCTGGTCCCCAAAATTGCACCTATGAGTTGCGGATCTGGAGGAGACACAGTGTCTTCCAGTCTGCCCCCGGCTGCCAAGGTGGAGGCGAAGGCGTCTGGCTCTGCTAGACCCGGAAACCAAACCACCCAGGCGACCGGTGCTGGCGGACTGCGTGACCATGTCCCCCCTAAGGGACGCAAAAGACTCAGCGGGCTCGCTAAGCGGAGGAAGCGAATCGAGCTCGCAAGGCAATCGGCTGTCTCTCAGACGCCCGTACAGGAGGCGACGCTCTCTAAACGGGCGAGAGAGGTCAGCGATGAAGCTAGGGATGCGGCAGGGGATCTGAAGCGAGTTCGCCTCGGGTCCTCCTTTAAGGATGCCCTGACTATGACAAGGATGGTCATCATTGCGTATGACTATCCCAAGACAATGCTTGATGAGGAGACTGCCTGGAACATCAAGGAGGTCATCTGGGGGAGGATGTGGAGCGATCCGGTCCTCAACATTGAATGGAAGGGGGTCCAGGGATGATGCCACAACATGCTCCAGCGATGAGGCGATCACCTGGCTGAGGCACTACGACGGTCAAACTGTCTGTGGTGTCAAGGTCAAGGTGATCAGGGATAGGGACTTACCCCGTCCTGTGAAAATGGCGTGGAAGAGGACACGCGTGAGTGAAAAGGTCTCTCTGTCAATGGAGCTTCAGATGCTCCAGCGACTCCATAAAGTTATCCTCACGGACCGCTGGAGGGTCGTGAACACGACGACAGAGGGAAGACAAGCTAGGAGCATCATCCTGATGGATCAGTCCTCGGCTGATGCCATCAAAGAAGCCGGGTACATGCTGCACGCCGGGCTTGACCGCAGCTACTTCAAAGTCCTTGAAACGTCAGAGGACAAAGAGGAGGCTGCGGTTGGGTCCGATAAACCAGCGGTAGTACCCCACACTACTCCGGTGGAGACACTACCAGACCATCAGCAGGGGGGAAACACCCCTGCAACAGATAAGGAGGAGGCACTGCTCGCGGACTGTCCGGTCCCATCGCCAGCCATGTCGGTGAGATCGGATGGACTAGTGGGCGGCTTCGACAAGCTGGGCATCACATCTTCCCCAATAAGGGAGGACGATGAAGCCCCAGATAGCAGCGAACCGGAGGAGAGATGCAAGGTAGGTAGTCCCTAGTGTGGACTACCAACTAAACACAACCAGGCAACAAAGGAGCTTGGCTTAAAGTGCGTACAAATCAACTTGCACCATTCTAAGGCGGCTACGGATATGCTAGATCGCCAGCTGCGAAGAGCTAAATTTGACTTAGCACTTATTCAAGAACCCTATATTTATAGGGGACAGATAAAGGGCCTTGATGGAGCGGGGGGTAACCTGTTTCACAATTGCACAACTAATGACATGAGGACCTGCATTTTTGTCAGGAATGGCATAAACGCTTTGCCTCTGTCCATTTTCTGTTATAGGGACCTCACCACAGTGAAGTTAAAATTGGAAGGTAACAAAGGCAGCCGAGCAGTCATCTTCTCGGCTGCCTATCTGCCCTACGAAAGCGCGGACCCTGTTACAACGCATCTGCGGGACTTGGTTGAATATTCCTGCAACAAGAAGGTTGAGCTAATCGTAGGATGTGACGCAAACGCGCATCACGTCGTCTGGGGCAGCTCAGACACTAATCAAAGAGGGGAAAAACTTCTGGACTTTCTGGTAAGCACTCCTTTACAAATTCTCAATAGAGGAAATAGGCCCACGTTTGTTAATAGACGTAGGGCAGAAGTTATTGACATTACAGTTGCCTCTAATAGAGCGAGCAGACAGGTAAACCACTGGCATGTGTCCAATGAGATCTCATCCTCCGATCACAATTATATATGTTTTCAGTATGGGATGGAAATGTTTAATATAAACCCAAGAAGGCGGAACCCAAGGAACACTGATTGGGCCGCATATAAAAGTGACCTTAAAGCAGAGTTAGGGAAGGTCCGAGGCAGACTCAGCTCTGTATTGGATATAGAGTTCGAAGCGGATAGCGTAGCTCGGGCAGTAAAAACCGCCTGGACTAATAACTGTCCGGAGAGCAGAGTCATAGTGAAACGTGACCCATGGTGGACACCAGAGCTAGCGCGGTTAAGAGTAGAAACTCGACGTGTATTCAACACTGCGAAAGCAACCAAGGACTTTGGGGAATATTCTACGATACTCACGAGGTTCAATACAGAAGTGCGGAGAGCAAAAAGAAGGGCTTGGAAAAGACACTGCCAAAGCATAGACAGCCTCCCTGAGGGTATGAGGTTAGCCAAGGCAATATCCATGGCCAAATTAAATTCACTTACTACAGTGAGGAATGAGGTAGGGGAACTTACAAACAATGGGGAAGAAACACTGAAAACAATGTTCAACGTGCACTTCCCAGGTTCGGTAGCAATACAGGGAGAGGACACCATATGTGATGTCCAAATAAAGGGGCTAAGCTTAAAGACAATTAGAGCTGACTGGGAGACGGCAGGCAAAGTCGTGGAACAGAACAAACTCAAATGGGCCTTAAAGAGCTTTCAACCATTTAAGGCCCCTGGTCCGGATAGTGTTTACCCCATCCTACTACAAGAAGGGGAACCAGTACTCAGCCAACACCTGTGCAGACTATTCAGGGCGTGCGTGGCCTTTGGGCATACCCCTAGAATCTGGCGGCAGGTGACGGTGACGTTCATTCCCAAACCAGGGAAATCCAACTATGAGGATGCCAAATCCTACAGACCAATCAGCCTGTCCTCATTCTTTTTAAAATGTCTAGAGAAAATGATAGATAGGCACATAAATGATGGTCCACTAAAGGATTATCCCCTACATAAGATGCAATGCGCTTATCTACCTGGTAAGTCTACGGAAACGGCATTGCACTATGTGGTGAATCGCGCAGAGATGGCTCTGCAGCAAAAGGAAATTTGTGCTGCAGCTTTTCTGAATATCGAGGGTGCATTTGATTGCACAACATTCTCATCCATAGAACTAGCTGCTATAGAGCATGGGATAGAACCAACTCTTATCAGATGGATCAAAAACATGCTAAAGAACAGGATAGTCCAGTCCATTCTATTAGGAGAAGGGCTATCCGTAAGAACTACTAAAGGATGCCCGCAAAGAGGGGTCTTATCGCCGACTCTGTGGAGTCTGGTAGTGGACTCTCTCTTGAAGATAATCAACAAAGGTCCGTTCTACGGAGTAGGATATGCGGATGATATAGTGATAGCAATCAATGGGAAGTTTCCAAACACAGTATCGACACTGATGCAGGAAGCTCTAGATAAAGTAACAAACTGGTGCACAACAAATAGCCTCTCGGTCAACCTGACGAAGACTAATGTCATCCTGCTTACAAGGAAAAAGGTACTGACGGGTCTACAGGACTTGCACATGTACGGAAGTAAAATTAAATGGGCCACTGAGGTCAAGTATCTGGGGGTGACCCTGGACAAGCAACTGAAGTGGCATACACATGTTGATCTAACCATAGCCAAAGCATTGAGATTGCTGAATATGTGTAGGTCAGCGTATGGAAAGGCATGGGGACTACAGCCCAAAATAATGCACTGGAAATATATCACTATGGTAAAACCGATATTAACGTATGGATGTATCGTATGGTGGCCTAGAACCAAGACACAGACGTGCAGGGATTCCTTAACAAAACTGCAGAGGACAGCCTGCCTGGCCATCACAAGTGCATTCAAAACAACACCGACGGTAGCTATGGAGAGGCTACTCAACCTGACTCCATTACATATCGTCATTGAAACTGAGGCAAGGAAGGCACTCTATAGGCTAGAGAAAGCTGGACTATGGAGCATAACGGCGCCAGGCCTCGAACACACCAAGCTAGAACCGGATAAGGAACTAGATGACATAAGGAACATGAGAAGCGACAAGATCCTAACCACATACATGTTCAATAAGAGATTTAGCAGTCACATCCCAACCAGGGAACAATGGAAAAGTGGTCTAAATAAGCAAGGCAAGGAGCAAATGATATAGTACACTGACGGATCCAAAACCAAGTTTGGAACGGGAGCCGGAGTATACACGGAAGGATACAGCCTCAGCCAAAGCATGGACAGGTTTACATCAATATTCCAGGCAGAGACCTATGCGATAAACATTTGTGCAAAAGAGATATTGGACAAACGAATCACGGGCAAGAAAGTCTACATTTGTAGTGATAGTCAGGCTGCCCTCAAGGCCGTCGGCTCCTATAAGCTAAACGTAGCACTGGCTGCGGAGTGCGCATACCTTCTTGACAGATGTGGAGCGCGCAACACGGTCAGGTTAGTCTGGGTCCCTGGGCACTCCCGAGGAGGACGGTGGCGTGGTGTGGCCCACGTCACCGTGAGCACCGCGTCGGTGCGGGAGGGAGCATGTCATCAAGTCTCCCTCCGATGGCGGGCTCTTCGGAGCGAGGCACAAGAGGGGCACTGGTGCGTTCCATACGGAGATCCCGGAGCCCTTCCAAAGTGCTGATGTCGGCCACCCTGGGGTTTTTAGTCGGTAGGAAAGCATTAACAGGCCACTATGGCACGAAAGAACATCTACACAAGATGAACCTATGCGGCGACGTGGTATGCAGGTGCTGTGGCACTGAAACTGAAACTATGAAGCACGTCATCTGTCACTGCGACGCTCTGGCTGCGCGGCGAATGGAACTGCTGGGAGTGGCCTATCCAAACCCAGAAGAACTACGGCTCTGTCCCCCTGCTGGAATTTACAACCTAATACAGGGAGTACTGGACTCCTCAGGTACGTAAGAGCATTAGGGCAAGGACAGCACAAAAGATCCCATGGGTCGAAGTGCGCCAGAGGTATCCTCGGTCCAACAAGCCAATATAAGATAAGATAAGATAAGATAACTTGATCAATCAAGTTAACAACAAAAAAAAACAAATTAAAGTCGGTTCTTCCATTAAGTAGCTACGATACCATAGACAGCCACAATTATACATACGTTAAACTTATGACACCCCTTGTTATGCGTCGGAGTTCAATAAAACAAAATATATCATTATAACATCATAGCTGATGTTTTTGTGTATATTTATGAACTAAGAAATGTCTCGTGTTACAGGTATATTCCTGTTATCAATGTACAGGAAACCCGCCATTGGCTCTGTCCCCGGAGATATCCATAATTTCGTCAATACAACATCTTGTTGGTAATTAAGCCGGTGTACAAGGACCGGACGTGTATATAGTTAAAAGGGGACTTTATTATTGTGTTTATAAGGTTGTACCCACTGGTGAAATAGAACACATCGTGAATGTTTCGAATGTGATTTATTTCTCTACTCTATGGATTAAGCAGTTATATAGTTTATTTGTACTCGTATGGTCCCGAGTTCGGGACTTTGGGTCGGACTAAGCGGGTTGGAAGTCCGGAGTTGGTAAAAGTTGTACATAGTATCCTCCTGTCACTACTGTCTGTCTGTCTTCCGCTTGGGGATGTAGGTGTGACGTTGTTTTATGGTAATCATGGTATGGTGATCATGGTAAGATAGTAGAGGTCTTTCCCGGTACCTACCTGGATAACGAAGTTGTGTGGCAAGCAGGTGGTGATCGGTAATTTACATACTACGGGTATGACAATTAATTTTTTCTTGACTCAAGTGTAAAAAAGCAAAGCAAGCGTAAGCATTTCCAAACTGATTACGAAGGGAAAGCTAAAGGTGGTGAGTGTGTAGCCTGCGAGGGAGGCAAAATAATGAATTCTAGAATAGTGATTGATCGGAAGTGTGGTTAAAAAAACTATTGAAATCTATGTTTTCTGTTGACCCCTGCGAGGTTTACGACCTGTCATATGTATAAAATCTTATCTGCACTGTGCCTGTAGTGGATAGTGATGATCAAATATCGCAGATACGTCACCCGAGATTCATTAGTATAGCTACAACAGTATACTTGACGCGCCTACATTTGGAATAGTTACAGAGTATAGGTCAAACGTCCACAAGATATTTAAGTGTGATATTGTTGAATAACGATCTAATAACGCCTTCTCCGAGTCGGGGGTGCTATAATTATATAATGGCAGTTATGCATTTCGTTTCCCAAGTTCCAATTATAATCTATGGCTCCATCGCTTACCGATGATTCTGTCAATGTCAAGTTTGGCAAGTTAATTTAAAAGAAAAATAAAATAACAAATGTCAATTTGTCAAAGTCAATTGCATGAGTCATGTATACTTTTGTGGGCACTTGGTACCTAAATGGTAACTAATTTAAAAATCTTTGTTCCTACATGGTTCGTAAATCCTTTTTATTCAAAATATTATGGCTTGTCATTTAGACATAGGCTCCACGCAAATTTATCGGTTAATATTTGTTTGTCTAGTGACTATGTTTTCGGAGGCTCTTTATTTGTTGTCAAGTAGTAAAAATAAGTAAAAAAAACGTGCGTTATATTGGAAGGCAAATTTTATCGATCTAGGAAAGCAGCTGAAGCTAAGCTAGCTTCGTCCGGGGCTTGGTTTTTGTTGATCATGTATGCCTACAGATATTGCGGTTGAAATGAATAGCGGTTTTATACAATAGCTAGAGCACATTGATAACAGTATAGCCGCATCCTTTCAAAACATATTACAAAACAGTGCTTCGATGTTGAACACAAATAGCGAAAAACGAAACCAGTAGCAGTTTCAACGTAAAATGAACTTTAAATTGTTCGCTTCTAGTTAATTATTTTTATTTTTGCAATAGGTGTAGTAAATTTTTCTTAGGGAACATAATGTACTAATGGCCCGTTTTTGAATGGATTATTAAAATGTTGGGTTACAATACATAGAGCAACTATTAAAAGTCCATGCTTGTATGGTATTTGGTACAAACTAATTATTTTGAGATCATTTAAAATAACCTAGCGTGATTATTCCTGGACCTGATTTTATTTTCATTGAGTATGAAGGATAATTTGGTGCTTCTATAGATAGGCGTGTCATCTAGTTGGGTAACTGTATCGTGGTATATGAAATAAGACCTACTATTCTGAAAATACAAAGTTCTAGCAAATAATATCATTCTTTATAGGTAGAATCAGAACGTTCATCAGGCACGGATATGGATTGCTATGCTGATGTCAGCTTGTACATCTATGGAGCGATTTATTTTAGTGGTGAAAATAAGGTCCCCAACTAAAGTTCAGTTCTGAAGTGAAGTCGCGCTATAATTCATATAAACTCAAAAGATATTAGTGGGCGCAGTGGAGCATGTGTACATCATGTATGCTAGGGCAGCTCTATATGTTCATAACTGAGTTTATTTGTTCACAGTACGTGGGTATACGAAATTATGAACATAATTGTTGCACCGACTGACAGGCTTGTGTAGTGCATGCATGGGTAATGCATAGTCTAAAACAGAATTAACGCTTTTGTAATAAATTATTGTTCAATTAGTAAATTTATTCGAATCTGGAGATTGAAGTCATTAAAAAAAAACACAGAACAGAATGATATGGTTCCGTTGTCTTCTATCTGTCTAGTTATTTTTTTCGCTAGATGACTTACTGCTATCGGGAACAAAACTGAATGAGTCGTATAATATAACATTCGTTTAAGGTTTATTTGAGTTTATTAACTGTATACGTTATTCATGCATAATTAAGAATGAAGAAAGGAATTTGATGTTTAGTGCCGATAATTATTGTGCCCTGCGTCTTTTTCATTAAGTAATGATCCTAACTGCGAAATCATGAAATTTGTCTCGACTATATTTCCCGTGAAAATGTAGCTAGGGTGTAAGACTAAAGTACTCGACGCCAAACTATTCTTAGTTTTCTTAGTTTACGATAGCATTGGATCGGAGTGCTTTTTTTTATACCGAGCAAGCACTATTCTATTGACTGATTTACATCGTGTTTACTGGGAACCATATCTTTTGGAATACAAGGTACTATCTGTACCTCGGGGTACGGGCACTTTGTGTTAAATACAGTTGTTTGTATGTGTGTGAATGCGTATGTTGTAACTCCAGGGCGCCACTAGGAGAAACGGGGTCGTTTTCAGAGGTTGAGGGCGTGCTTAGACAATCGTCATGGGAGAGGGTATGAACTAGGTGTGTGTATTCGCAGTGGTGTTCGGCATCAGCTGGCGAGTAAAGAATTCTTTGGTCTTTAAAGCGATTGTCATGCCCGAGAATCACGAGAATGCTTAAAGTAGTATTTTGTGCTGCAAAACGTTAAAGTCTGAAAGAGATATTTTATAGACCTTCGGCTTACGAAAGTTATTAGTCTTGGGATTGTGACATCCAGTGAAGATGGCAAAAGTATTTGCAGTCAGCCTATTGCGGCTGATACTATCTATCTATCTATCTATAACCTCACGCCAGATCCCTTGCGGGGTAGGCAGAGAGTACAGAGTTCCAACAGGTTCTTTCCTTACATACCTCTCTGGCTTCCTCGACTCTCATAGTTCGTCTCATACACGCTCGCCGGTTACGGAGACTCTTGACTTTTCCAGACTTTCTTTGCGGCTGATACTGTCTCAGCAAACAACAATGCTTGAGATTCAGCTGATATTAGTCACTAATTCTGATGCATCTCCATTATAACAATTCGAGGACAGTCCCATTCTTGAGCATAAGTTAAAATTGGTATAATAATACCATTATTGTTTGGCAGAAACCTGTGGATGATGGAAAATGACGGAAAATGCGGTAACTTTAAGGTTAGCCGAGCATGGAAGCGGTGATGATAATGGCGTATTGTGGAGAAAATATTGTGAGAAAAATTATCATCCGTGTTACAGTGATCTCTTCAAGGATCAGCTGGGCATGTGGTGGTTGAGTTTAATGGACAAAGGTGGCAATGATGGTGATGATGTAACAGTGGTACCTCGATGTTGGGATCAGCTGGACGTGCGATGGTTACATGTGGAGGTAAATTGCGGTGGTGATAATGTCACAGTGGTACCTCGATGATGGGACCAGCTGGACATGTGGTGGTGACGATTAATAATGATAATAATAACTCATTTAATTCAGGCGATTCTGTCTGGGGGTCTGTCCAAGAGCGTGCTCGTCGCGACCCCTGCCAGTCATTATGGCTGCATTCTTGGACCGAAGACGTACCGCAGTGCGGGCTAGGGCGTCCCCCCGAGGCGACGCGTACCAGCCCGCCCCCGTCGGTACGAATATAGGTGGAAGCGGCGATGGGGGCCGCCACCCATCACGCCGGGCCCGAACTGGCGAGTCGTGGGGTGCAGAGTGCCGAATAGGCACTTGGAATGTAAGAGGTGGTATGAAAGATAAGATGCATGAGGTGATTGATGTGATGAAAGAGAGACGCCTGGATGCTCTGTGTGTAACAGAGACTAAGCGGAGGGGCAGTGAAACCTGTGATCTTCCTGATGGAACGATGGCTCTGTGGTCTGGGGTACCGCAGAGCAGTCGTGCCAGCATGGGGGTGGGTATCTTGCTGTACGTCGCCTGGCCTCTGGAGTGAGAGATTATGGCCTGTGCGATGTGAGACTTCTCTGGGTCCGTTTAAAACTGGGTGTCACTAGAGTATTTTTGGTCGCAGCATATGCTCCCGTAAGCTCGTCGACACCCCAGGACCTTGAGAAGTTTTGGGATAATGTCAGGGAAGTTCTGGATTTGGCTGAGGCTAACGAAAAGGTGATTTTGTGTGGCGATCTGAACGGATGGGTAGGAACCAGGCGGCAAACTTGCGACGCTGCTCTGGGTCCTTATGATGATAAGAGAGTGAACGATGCAGGTAAGCTCATTGTAGATGTTTGTTTGGAAAGGGGTCTCCTTATGAAAACAAAGATTATGGTTTTTGAAAGGGAAGAAACCAGAACAGAAAGTAAGGATTGTGGTTGGTAACGATGTGCTGGAGCAAGTGAATCAGTTTGTATATCTCGGATGCGCCTTCAGTAAGGATGGGAAATACACCGCTGACATAGAGAGAAGAGTGAGTGCAGGGAACAGAGTGAATGGTGCGATGGGAAAGCTACTCGGGAGCCGGCACTTAAGCCATAAGGCGCAGCTGGCCATACATAATGGAGTTCTTGTCCCAACGCTGTTATATGGTAGCGAGAGCTGGGTATGTAAGAAGGAGAATGAAAGTAGGATAAATGCGGTAGAAATGCGAGCTCTGCGGAAGATGTGCGGAGTGAAGCTGACCGACCGCATTAGAAACAGCATAGTAAGACAGCGAGTAGGTATGAAAAATAGTATCGGTGTAAAGATGAGAAAGGGTATGCTCCGTTGGTTCGGGCATATAGAAAGAATGCCAAACGAAAGAATGACAAAACAGATATACAATGTGAAAGTGGAAGGATGCAGGTACCGGGGAAGACCTAGACTATCTTATCACGACTAAATAAACAGAGTCTTATCTGATGGAAAAGTCAAGAGTCTCCGTAACCGGCGAGCGTGTATGAGACGAACTATGATAGTCGAGATAGCCAGAGAGGTATGTAAGGAAAGAACCTGTTGGAACTCTGTACTCTCTGCCTACCCCGCAAGGGATTTGGCGTGAGGTTATAGATAGATAGATAGATAGATTAAGTATCATTCGGCGTCATTTTGGGAAAGTAGTCATTTTGAGAAAGTGGTCATTCTGAGCCTATATAAGGTTACTAGATTTGGTGATTGATGATGCTGAAGATGTCGGTAAATATTATGTGCAAAATGTAAACGAAATTTACTTTCAGGTCCGAAGGAATGGTTAACGAAATGTGCGCATGATTGGCGCCCGAGGACGGGCGCATGTCAGGTTGGCCGTGTCGGCGTGGTTATTATCTGTGGAAAATAGTGCGCGGGTCGTCCGCTAGTCAGCGCTACGGCCGCGTGCTGACGGAACGCGAGAGTCAACGGGATTTTGAATTAGGAAGATGAACAGAACATGGAGAACGATGCGATGACGACGTGTCAAAATGGTCGTCCTGCCCTTTTGATAATTAAATGGTTGATATTGTGTTTCATGTGGATAAGTGATGTGATTAAATAACTGATGGGCAATTATTGTGTTTAGCTGTTTGGAAACCTAACCCCGCGCATGTCTGAGTCTAAAGATTGAGCTCTTGTGCTAGTTAGTTTGGCCATCTGACGACATACTTAATAATCGCATTTCTCGATAGATAATGCGCAATAAGAACAATATTGTGATTTAAAAAGAATAGCCACACACTAGCAATTATTTCTGTGTCGTGGATGCGTTTACAAACATAAGATTCCCATACACAAACACCCAGACCGAAACAAACATTAGTGGGTAACACAAAGTTTTACCTAGTGCGGGGATCGAACCAACCCGTGAGTACTCGATCCTATGGGCAGAGCAGCTTAAGCTCTTAACTACTCTTCACTTAAGCTCGACGAACAGTTTAATTATAATTTTACCACCAAATCGTCAGTCTACTTTTATTAAACTAGTTCTACATGCTTCTTATCAATTAACCAATTTAGTAAATATTTTTTATTATATTTTATTTTATTGAGATATCCAACAGCGTTTAACAATAGAAAGCTTCGAGTATAACTTATACAATTTAAAGAAGCCAATAACAGGATATCATAACAACTTAAATAAATTAACGTGCCGGGACTTACGTGTATAGTATAAAAGGATAGCTAAAATTAATACTGTCAGTCTGTGTGCGTGTTTGTGTATGCGTCCATGTATGTATGTGTATAAGTGCACGTGTGTGTGCGTGTGCGTGTGCATGCGTGCGAGTGTGAGTGTATAGTGAATAATATACTCATTCTGATAACCTCTGTAAAATAAGTGATTTGAATTGGGGTTTTGTGGTAGAAAATATGTCAGTATCGCTAAATGTCTTATTAAATATGTTGATCGCCCGCGATAAATTCATTACTGCAGTATTTGGTTCTGGTTGATGGAGCGCGAAAAACATTGTGTATGGGATGTCTAGGTCTACGTTGGGGTATAATTAGTGAGACTAGAGAAGTTAAGTTAGGGCAATCAAGACTTGCATTTACTATGTCATGTAAAAAGGCTAGATCAAGCATAGTTCTTCTGTTTTTCAGTGTGTCAAATTCATAATGCTTACAAGCCTCTTCGTAGTTTGAGAATTTCAGTTTATTTCTGAAATTTAGATGTTTAATGAAAATTTTCTGTATACGTTTGATTTTGTCGATTGTAACGTTATACTGGGGACTCCATACGACGCTTCCAAAACACTACGCACGTAGGCATAATAAACCATTTTTAAGCGTGCGATATCCTTGAAAGGTTTGCAGGAACGTAAGACAAAGTCAAGATTTTTATAAGCCTTGTTTGCAATAATGTCTATATGTCTGTTTAGTGACATTTTTTCGTCTAGATTAATTCCAAGGTCGCGGATTTCAGTTACTATTTGAAGTTGTCGATTATTAATTTTATAATTAACTTAATCGGGTTTTGTTTACGAGAAAAGGTAATTTGAATGCATTTGTCCAAGTTAACATTGATTCTGTTGTCTGTATAGTACGTTGATAGACGGTTAAGGTCGGATTGAACTTTGTGACAGTCTTCGAGTGTGGAGATTTTTAAAAAGATTTTTTTGTTATCTGCATATAATAGATGATTAGAATGTTCAAAACAGTGGTTAATATCGTATATAATCGATTTTCATGACTATTTTTACATACATACACAGATAAAGCATGAAATGATAAATAAACCGACTGAGGGTTTATATTCGGTGTAGCGAGATATATTAGTTGGGTGCGATGCGGTCGGCAATCCTGCGGCAACTAGAAGTTAGATCGTCTAGCCCGCAGCGGACGGCGGGTGTGTGGCCTCCTCTTTATACATAGATATATGAGGTTTGACTCTGCCGACGTCTGTAAATGCTTTATTAAACTGAGCCGTTTGTAATTGAGATTCAAGTTAAATGAGATTAGGTATATATAGTGCTTCGGGCTATATTCTCTTTGTTTTAAAGCAGCCGGTTTCTCATTTGAAAATACCTATTTAGATTAGCTAGTTAATTTCAACCATTTTAAACCGTTACATTTTTTTAAAGGTATAGAAAAAACAAACGCCGTCATCACACCTATATTCCCTAAGCGCTAGCAGGTGTTTATTGTGAACGTCCAGTTTTCAGCGACAATGTTAGGTCCTAATATAAAAGGAGGTAAGCCCATTACCATTATAACGTGCACAAAGGCAGACTCCGGACCAGAACTTGAAATCGCATATTATTCGAGACTAGACCAACGTGACAGTTAATTAAAGAATCCCTTAATTTAAACTATAATGCTATGAAAACTCCGAACATTATTACACTGTGATATTACTCTGTATTATAAATATACTTTTATTTAATGCACAAACAAAGACAATACTTAAGTCGTTATAAACAGTAAATAATAACAAGTATTTTCGCAATAAGTAGTTCTTCTTTCAGGATAATTATTGTACGAGCATGCACTATACCCGTACAACAGCTGAATCATCATTTTAGTGCAATACGCAAATTACTTATAATCCAAATTTAATATCCAACAAATCAGTTCGTCATCGGTAATCAAGTACACCGCACGTTTTCATTACTCATCAGATCACTCATTTCATCATCATCATCATTTCAGCCTATACTTGTCCACTGCTGAACATAGGCCTCCCCAATCGCTTTCCAGCGTAACCGGTCCGATGCCACCTGCATCCAACGATTTCCTGCGATTTTCACAAGATCGTCGGTCCATCTGGCAGGCGGTCGTCCTACGCTGCGCTTGCCAATACGTGGTCTCCACTCTAGAATCTTTCTGCCCCAACGCCCGTCCGATCTTCGCGCTATGTGGCCAGCCCATTGCCACTTCAGCATGCTAATCCTGAGGGCTATGTCGGTGACCTTGGTTCTTCTACGAATCTCCTCATTCCTGATTCGATCACGTAGAGAAACGCCGAGCATAGCTCTTTCCATAGCTCGCTGAGCAACCTTGAGCTTTTTTATGAGACCTATTGTAAGAGACCACGTCTCTGATCCATATGTCATCACTGGTAACACACATTGACTAAACACTTTAGTCTTTAGGCACTGAGGTATTTTGGATGAGAAGATGTTGCGCAGTTTCCCGAACGCTGCCCAGCCGAGTTGGATTCGTCGATTGACCTCTCTCTCAAAGTTGGACCTACCTAACCGGACTGCCTGTCCCAGGTAAATGTATTCGTCGACAACTTCAAGAGTAGAGTTCCCAACGGTGAGTGCGGTGGGTACGACATGGACGTTAGACATTATTTTTGTTTTGTCCATATTCATTTTAAGACCCACTTGTTGGGATACTCTGTTGAGGTCACCGAGCATTCGTCCTAGATCTTCCAGCGACTCCGCCATGACCACAATGTCGTCGGCAAATCGAAGGTGAGTGATGTATTCGCCATTGATGTTGATGCCAAGTCCTTGCCATTCCAAGAGCTTGAAGGCGTCCTCTAAGGTGGCCGTAAACAGTTTCGGAGAAATGACGTCTCCCTGTCTTACTCCTCTTTTTATGGGGATCACCTTCGTGCACTGCCCCTGTACTCGGACTGACATGGTGGCGTTATTATACAAGCACTTCAACACTTCGATGTACCTATAGTCAATGCGGCATCGCTGGAGAGATCTAAGAACCGCCCAAGTCTCGATCGAATCAAAGGCTTTCTCATAGTCCACAAACGCCAAGCATAGTGGCCGATTATACTCCTCAGTCTTCTGTATAACCTGCCGCAGCGTATGTATGTGGTCTATGGTACTAAAACCTTTCCGGAAACCGGCTTGTTCGGGAGGCTGGAAGTCATCAAGCCTTCGTTCGAGACGATTCGTAATGACTCTCGAAAACAACTTATAAACATGGCTCAGCAGTGTGATGGGCCTATAGTTCTTCAATAAGGTGTTATCACCTTTCTTGAAAAACAGCACCACCACACCCCTGTTCCATGCTTCCGGCGTTTTCCCTTCAAGCAAGACGGACTTAAATAACCTCTGAAGGACTTTAAGTACCGGCGATCCGCCCGCCTTCAGAAGTTCTGCAGTAATTCCGTCTTCACCCGGCGCTTTGTTGTTTTTTAGTTGTTTGAGAGCCATCCTAATCTCGCACAGGCTGATGTCCGGGATATCTTCAGTGCAGTGTCGGGTTAGCTTGGCTCTTGGGTCTTTTACCAAGTCAACAACAGGTTTAGCTACTGAGGTATATAACTGTCCATAGAACCTCTCTATCTCCCTGAGCACCTCTGACCTATTTGACGTTACGTTTCCGTCCTCCGTCTTCAGCTTCGTCAACTGGCTCTGCCCAATAGACGCGTCTCTTGCGAACACTTTAGAGCCCTTGTTCTGCTCTATGGTCTCCTCAATACGCCTTGCATTGAAGGACCGTAAGTCGTGTCGCAAGGACTTCAATATCTGTCCATTAAGCTGCCTATAGGACTTAGCATCATCGGAGGTTTGGAGCGTCATGGAACGTCGCTCAGCCATGAGGTTTCGGGTGTAGTCAGATAGTTTTTGAGGCCTATTTTTACGGTGGGTCTTAAAATACTTGGACCCGACCGTATGAACAGTCTCTACCAGCCTGTTGTTGATTTCGTCCACTGATGCGCTGCTGTCTAGCAATTCGAAGCGGTTTGACAATTCGAGTTGAAAGTTCTCGGGGTTTTGGATATATGCATGAGTAGGTCGGAGCGTAGACTTCATCAGACGCGATCTTTCCATTTTGACATTAATATTTAATGTGCCTCTGACCATTCGGTGATCACTGCCGGTTTTTACCCTATGAATCACGGAGACATCATTAAATATTTGTCGCTTGGTGCTCATGATGAAGTCTATCTCATTTTTTGTGGAACCATCAGGGCTCATCCAGGTCCATTTCCTATGAGGCGGCTTCTGGAAGAAAGAGTTCATCATAAAGAGTCCCTCTTTCTCCAGAAATTCGGCCAGCCTCTGACCCCTGGGGTTGCGCTGCCCATATCCAAATTGCCCCACTCTCAACTCATCATCGCCCCGTTTGCCCAGCCGCGCATTGAAGTCACCCATAACCACTGTAAAGTGTGTTTTGGAAGTATGTATGGCTCTACTAATGTCCTCATACATAACTTCGACGTCATCATCTGAGTATGCCGAGGTCGGTGCGTAGACCTGTATGACCTTCAGCGAATATCTTTTGGATATTCTGAGTATCAGGTACGCTACCCTGCTCGACACACTAGTGATGGACACAACGTTGTTTATGAGTGACTTGTGGACGATAAATCCGACACCACCTTGGGACTGCTGTTCGCCCTCCCGGTAGTAAAACAAGTTGCCGGATTTTAAGGTTATCGTGTCCTCGCCCTCTCTTCGGACCTCCGATAAACCAACAATACTCCACCGCAACTTGTTTAACTCTTCTTCCAGCTCAACTAGCTTCTCATCTGTCCTCAATGTGCGTGCGTTGTATGTCACCAGGGCCAATTTTCGGTTTTGGTGGTAGCCGAATCTCTGCCGGAGATTCTTAGCACCCCTTGTCCTGTCGTTACCATGGCTGCTACCGTGGCCAGGACGAACAGGACCGCCGGGGACTAGGGGCCTGGTTTTTCTACTTTCTTCCATAATTGGGGGTGTTTGCCATACTCGCCACGCTTGGCAGGCGGGTTGGCGAGCGCAGTTATTGGTCGTCGAAGTGTTAAAGGAACGCTGCTGCCCATTCCCTAGTTTTCCCTTAGTCGCCTTGTACGACACCCGATGGGATGAGATGGGTTGGTCCTATTCTAATTTACCCTTTAAGGAAAGATCTAAATATATCAGTAATTTTATCAGTTTATCAGTGTTTCAGTTTATCAAACTCTATCAGACTCTATTAGTACGGACATCCCCGTACATTGGTCCTTCGAGCTCATCGGTTGAGCGGGATCTTTGTACACGCGTCGTGTTGGGTGTGCACATGTTAACCTAGCTAACACGTGTTCGTGATTTCGCTTGCCTTCTGTTAGCCAGCTTCAGTGCAGACGTACCATATGGTGTGTTAATTCTGACTCTACTACTGTGCTATCAAGTGATACAGTGATTTATTAGCCAGTTGTTTGCTATTACAGCAAACAACTGGCTAATAAATCACTCAAGGAGTACAGCGGAGCTAACCGGAACGTCAAGGTTCGAGGTCAATCAGTAGCAGTCGAAAAGTAATCAAGTAAGATCTTTCCATTTTTTAAGTTCTCATCTAAACAATATTTATATAATATCAGCAACCATGACGTCAGTCAACGATATTATCAAAAGTCAGCAACAAGTAGCTGCGGCAATCGAAAACTTGTACACCAACTTTAAGAAGGATGGGGCAAGTAGGAACGACTACCGACTACATCAGAAGAAAATTGAAAAAAGAAAATTACTTGATAATTATTGGTCGGAGTATGAGATCAATTTCTCAAAGTCTTCAGTATTGGATTTGGATCCGTCTACGCGAAACTACATCGAGATGGATGCCAGGAGGGTGAAAGAGAGATACGGCATCATTAGAGCAGCCATTGAAAATTATCAAGTAACAGCAGGAGAGCAGTCACAGTCACCCTTAATAAAACCACCCACCTTTGTGCCGTCAACAAGTGGGTTGATTCAAGACAACCCACAGGGGAGAGGTAGCAAGGCAACTCATACAACGAGTGCGACAGTCAGTAAAACAGAAGAAATGTTGCGGAAGCAGTCCAGGATTTTTTAAGGCCTTTCACCATGAAATAGTAGGCATCGATCTGGAATCCATCAGTGAGAAGTGGGAACTACAAGACTTGCTTCACACCGTGCAGAATCGATGGGCCGCTATTGACTCGCTGCACTGGGATTTGGACAGCCATATTGACGGTTCCAATGTAGAGTACGAGAATACTTTCGCTAAGTATGAACGAAAGTACCGTGATATCAACAGAGCCATTAACAAGAAGATGTATTCAGCAGCTCACATGGAGAAAGCCACGCCTCAGATGGAAATACCGATATTTTCTGGGAACTTTCAGACTTGGGTTTCATTCAAGGATTTGTTCAAAGAAACAATCCACAATAATAACTCTATGTCGAATGCACAAAAAATGCAATCCCTTAAGTCTAAGGTGAGAGGGGAGGCAGAGAGATTGATACAGCATTTACACATCAGTGCAGATAATTATCAAGTATTCTGGGATATATTGAATCAACGATTTAACAACAAGTATCTCATCTTTATCTCGCACATGGATACTTTATCAAACCTGCCTGGTATGCAACAGCAATCAGTCGCTCATTTAAAACGCATTCATGATACTACACAAGACTGTCTGAACGCCATTAAAAATCTAGGTACCGACTTCAGTTCCTGGGGTCCTATTATGGTCTACTTATTAACGAAGAAATTAGACCCGGCCTCGCACTCTGAGTTCACGGGACTTATAAAAAACCCACGTGAACTGCCTAATTTGCAGGAATTCTTACAATTTTTAAAAGCCAAATTTACAGCATTAGAGGCTTCACGCAGGAAACAAGATTATAATACCCAAAAATATCAAGCCGGAAGTAAAAATATGAATATCCGTAATCAGAAACGTAATTTTTATAAAACCTTTACCAGCTGTAAACAGATTGCAAAACCAACAACTAGCAACAACAGAACTGCAGTCTCCTCAAAATATTATTGTTCATTATGCCACAGTAACGAGCATGGCATATATTTTTGCAAACAGTTTTTGGAAATGCAACCCTCGAATAGGTTGAAGACAGTATCGAAATTAAATCTTTGTCCAAATTGTCTTTTCGATCATCAAAGGAAACCATGCCTATCAGTTAAGTTATGTCGCGAATATAATAAGGATCATAATCGCTTACTACATGATGCATTTGTGCAATCGCAATACACGCGCACTGCGGTGCAAAGCGGCCATGGGGAAGGCACGAGCATGCGCGAGGGCAATGAACTCGCCCCGAATGGAAACGCAAACGCAAGGAAAACCTTCCGAACTAGCTCGCACGTGTCACTACAAGAAGACTGTTTGGAAGTGTTGTTGCCAACCGCTTTAATTAAAATTCAAGCAAATGATGGGTCTCAGCACGTTATGCGCGCGTTCTTAGATCAGGGTTCACGAACGTCCCTGATAACGGAACACGCCGCCCAGCTTCTGAAATTACCAAGGAAAAAATGCATGGGAGTAATCACGGGTATTGGAGATAAAGAAAATAATATCAAGGGCAAAATTACTATCAGATGTTCAATCACAGTCAGTGATTTCACATTTGAGACAGACGTTATAATAATGAAAACACTAATTAAGAATTTACCAAGTCAAGCCTTTTTAAAGCCCGATTGGTCATACCTAGATAATATTAATCTAGCTGATCCAGAATTCTACAGGAGCCGCCCGGTGGATATATTACTAGGCGCAGGTATATATTCACTTATCCTAATGGATGGCATATGCAGAGCAGACTCAAATCTACCGACCGCACAGCAAACACAGCTCGGATGGATTTTGAGTGGAAACGTCAAGTCGTTTTAATGCAATGTAGTTTTACATAATATAGAAGAGCTACAGAAGTTTTGGGAGATAGAGGACATCACCGAACCATCAGAATTATCATCAGAAGATCATCAGTACCTAGAGTTTTACCAGAAAACAACCACAAGACGGGCTGATGATCGCTACGAAGTCAGACTACCGCTAAAACCGGATTATAAAGAAAAATTGGGTACATCTAAATCAAAAGCAGTCGCTCAGTTTTATAAATTATAACATAAAATCAATAATAATCCAACTATCGCGGAAGACTACAGACAGTTTATGGATGAGTACTTGTCGCTCGGACATATGATATCAGCTGACAATCGCAACAAAGCATTTAAATGTTATTTACCTTGCTCATCATTGCGTCACACGCGAAGAGTCCACTACGACTAAATTACGTGTTGTTTTAAATGCATCCAATGAAACGTCATCTGGACTTAGTTTGAATGACGTAATGTATCGCGGGCCCAACTTGCAACAAGATCTTCAAAGCCTTATCCTAAAGTGGAGGCAATACAGATTCGCTTTAACCGTCGACATAGAAAAAATGTTTCGGCAAATATGGGTTAACAAGGACGATCAATATTTACAAATGATAGTATGGAGAAATAATCAGACAGCGTTCTTAAAAGAATATTTGCTCGCGACAGTAACATATGGGACAAAAGCAGCGCCTTTCCTTGCCATGATGACGCTGAAACAACTTGCGCAGGACGAGAAAATCAACTATCCTACTAGCGTGGCGCCTAGTGTTCTCCAGGAAGCATTTTACATGGACGATTTGGCTCATGGCAGTCATTCGATTCAGTAAGGAAACCAGTTGCAGAAAGATTTGATCAGTATCTTGAAAGCAGGGGGATTTAATTTAAGAAAATGGAAGTCGAATTCTCTCGAAATACTAGAAAACGTCACAGTATACGAACAACAAAAAGGTTTCAACTTTAAGCAAGCCGAGTCGACTAAAGCTTTGGGTCTTAAGTGGGATCCCCAGAAGGATTACTTCACTTTTCATACAGATGTCCCAACAACATCAAGACAGACAAAGAGATCACTCTTATCGGATATATCGAAGATATTCGATTCTCTTGGGTGGCTCTCTCCACTTACAACAAAATTAAAAATATTATATCAAGACATTTGGAAGTCAAAAGTACAGTGGGATGAGCCTATACCCCAGCAAATACAGGATGAGTGGATCAAAATACAGCAAGATCTCTCCATCATCAATCAGATAAAAGTACCAAGGTGGCTGCAAACCCTGGAGCACGATATAATTGAACTCCATGGCTTCTGTGACGCAAGCACTAAAGCCTACGGGTGTGTTCTTTACTGCAAAATTAACAGAAATAACAGTACCGCAGTCGCATTAGTAGCGGGAAAAACCAAATTAGTACCACTTAGTAAACAATGTTCACTGCCCCGTTTAGAACTGTGTGGCGCAGTTCTACTTTCAAAGCTAATGTCTAAAATCAAGGAATGTCTGGTACATTATGATATCATCACCTACGGATGGATAGATTCCATGGTGGTATTAGGTTGGCTAAATGGCGAAGCAGAGAAATGGAAGCCATTTGTTGCCAACCGAGTGAGACAAATTATACTATCAATGCCAGCCGAGTGTTGGAGATACGTAGCCTCCAAAGAGAACCCGGCAGATTGTGCTAGCCGGGGCCTCAGCGCTCCATAGCTAAAGGAGCATCCCCTATGGTGGAAAGGTCCAACGTGGCTACCTACCTACGTGGCGGAAAAGAAACATCAAAATTATATGACAAATCAAGAAATGAAAAATGTTAAACAAGTTAATGTAATAGTAACATGTGGACATGAAATTATAAAACAAGTTCTAGACAAGCAAAGCTCATTCAGGTAAGCAGTAAGAATAATAGCATGGGAATTAATATTCAGCAAGAAAGGCGAAAAGCACGTTTATTTAAGTAAGCAAGAGTTAAACAAGGCTAAAGATATTATAGTAAAAAATATCCAACAGGGAAATTTTACAGAAGAAATAAATCGCCTAAAGGATTCCAAGAGTATCAGCAGCACAAGTAAGATATTTAATTTAAGCCCCATATTAGACGAAAAAGGTATATTGAGAGTTGGAGGTAGACTCAAGATCTCGAAATGAAACACCCTGCTATATTCCCTAGTAACACAAGACTAGCTGATCTAATCATCGATCAGGCGCACGAGCTTACTTATCACGGCGGAGCTCGGTTGACTACCGCATACATCCGTCGCAAATATTGGCTTATTGGTGGAAAAATGCTACAAAAAAAACGACTAAGATTTTGTGTTAAATGCAAGAAACAAAGTCCTAGGACGATATATCAGTTGATGGGTGACCTACCTTCCGCACCAACGAATCCATCGCGCCCATTTCAGCACTGCGGCGTGGATTATACAGGACACGTAAACATCAAAGCCAACAAGGGCCGTGGAATCAAGATCACGGAAAGTTACGTGGCTGTATTTGTGTGTATGGCAATCAAGGCAGTACACTTAGAATTAGTATCAGACCTGACAACAGCCGCTTTCCTCGCAGCCTTACGTAGAATGGCTGCCAGGTGAGGACTTCCCAGTCACATGTACAGCGATCAGGGGACGAATTTCATAGGAGCAGATAAGGTGCTAAAGCAGGAACTAGCACAAATCAAACAAGTATTTAACGAAGAATTCATGGCAGAAGTAGCAAGTTTAAACATAGAATGGCACTTTAACGCACCCTCTTGGCCTTCAGCAGGCGGCCTATGGGAGGCTGCGGTAAAAAGCCTTAAATATCACCTGAAAAGAGTAGTGGGCGAACAAAACCTTACGTTCGAGGAATTCACTACAATTCTCGCTAGCTTGGAGGGATGTTTAAATTCACGACCATTATGCCCACTTACCGAGGACCCCGATGACTTAGATGTCTTAACACCGTCCCACTTCTTAGGCAGTGGCCCAGTGTTAACATTATATGACACAGAACAAGATCTTCGAACAAGATGACATCTTACTCAGCAGATATTCAAGCATATATGGAACCGGTGGCGTGATGAATATCTAGCACTGCTTACGACAAGAAGTAAGTGGCAAAAACCCCAGCCGAACTTCAAGATAAATGACGTTGTCGTAATCAAGGATTACAACCTACCACCGGGGAGATGGGCACTTGGCCGCGTCATAGTCGTCACTTTAAAAACCAAGAATAGTAAAATGCAACGGCATGTAAAGCTTTCAATTTTACCAGTTTGCGATCAGGCACCGGAAAGCAAGAATAACAAAGATGACGAGAAGAAGCAGAAAGTAAACAGAAGTCCCAAAATTAAGAAAACCTTTAATTTTGCGACGATGGCAATTTCTTTGTTATTGTTAATTTTTCTATCAGTCCCATCATCGCCATGCCTTTATAATATTACACAACTGCAAGGAAACAACAGTATTTATTTTGACCGTGTTAAAGACTTACAAATAATTCGCGACGATTAGAAACTAGTTGTATTTTACGACACTCAACCGTATCAAGAAGGCAATAAGGTCCTCGAAAAGAATATCAAGTACTTAGAACAGTTATGCGATAAAATTGAACAGCGATCATATTGCAGTGGAATCATGTGGCAAATACGTAATGAGGTTATTGAACTACAGTACTATAATGATATGCTAAAACCAGCCGTCTTACAAATTTGACATACGACCTGCATTAAACTTTATGGTGTTACTTCCGCCTGATGAAGCTGAACTGGATTCAATCATTATGAATCTTAAAAATAACTGTGCCACTGGTTGGGACTTAATCCCTGTGAAACTCCTTAAATTAGCTAAACATATCATAGTCCCTCCCTTACTAAACTGGTTCAGTTATGCTATAGGCAAGGAATCTTTCCGAAGGTTTTTAAAAGATCACTTATAACTCCTGTTCACAAGGGTGAATCTCGAGACGAAGTATCAAACTATAAGCCAATTTCAGTCTTACCGTCACTTTCCAAAATTCTAGAAAAATCTTTAAATAATAGGATCATAAAATTTATCGAACACAATAATATGCTATTAAACTCACAATTTGGTTTTAGGCCAGGAAAATGTACATCATCAGCCCGTGTCAGTCCACTGCTGGACGTAGGCCTCTCCCATGGCACGCCACTGAGCTCTCCTTCTCCAATCCCTGCCCGCTGCCTTACGAATATCGTCGCCCCACCTAGCTACAGGGCGCCCTATACTACGTTTGCCGACACGCGGTCTCCACTCAAAAACCAGTCTGCCCCAACGGCCATCGGTTCTGCGGCATATGTGACCTGCCCACTGCCACTTCAGCTTGCTAATTCGCTGAGCTATGTCGGTAAACTTGGTTCTCTGACGAATAACTTCTTTCCGGATTCGATCCCTAAGAGAAACTCCGAGCATAGCTCTTTCCATAGCTTGCTGAGCGACCTTGAACTGGTGGACAAGCCGCACAGTGAGTGGCCACGTTTCGGCTCCGTATGTCATTACAGGTAGGACGCACTGATTAAAAACTTTCGTTTTTAGGCATTGGGGTATGGGCGATAAGAAGACTCGACGGGGTTTTCCAAATGCTGCCCAGCCCAGCTGTATCCGTCTCTTAACTTCCTTGTCGAAGTTGTTTTTACCTAGTTGGAGCAACTGCCCTAGGTATACGTACTCAGAAACAACTTCGAGGGAGGCTCCGTTTACGGCGATCGGTCCCGGGTCAACATGCTTGTTGATCATAACTTTAGTTTTATCTAAGTTCATCCGGAGACCGATTCGCTGAGACTTGAATTAGCAAGGCTGTCCAGCATCTGTTGTAGGTCTTGCAACGTTTCAGCCATGATGACGATGTCGTCTGCAAATCGCAGGTGAGAGATGTATGCGCCATTTATATTGATGCCGCGACCTTTCCAGTCCAGCGACTTGAACACATCCTCCAGTACATTGGTGAATAGTTTTAGTGATATGACATCACCTTGGTGCACTCCGCGGCGCAGGTGGATATGTTCAGTCCGCTGGTTCTGTACTTGGGCGGTCATCGTTGCGGCTTCAAAAAGGCATCTCATCACCTCGATGTATCGCCAATCAACTTGGCAGCGTTGCAAGGAGTCCAGAACTGACCAGGTTTCGACAGTGTCAAAGGCCTTCTCATAGTCCACGAAGGCTAGACATAGGGGCAGATTACACTCTGCAGTCTTCTGTATAATCTGCCGCATGTGTGGATGTGGTCTATGGTGCCGTAACCACTTCGAAACCCGGCCTGCTCCGGGGGTTGAAACTCGTCGAGCCTTCGCGCAAGACGGTTCGTGATGACCCTTGAAAACACCTTGTATACATGGCTCCGAAGCGATATGGGTCGATAGTTTTTCAAAAGGGTTTTGTCACCCTTCTTGAAAAACAGGACGCCCACGCTTCTGTTCCATGCCTGCGGAGTTCTCCCAGTGTAGAGGACAGTGTTAAATAACTTCCGAAGCTCCTTAAGTAGTGGGGTACCCCCTGCCCTCAGAAGCTCAGTCGTGACGCCGTCCTCACCCGGGGACATTTTTCCATTTTTAAGCTGTTTAAGGGCCAACTCGTTTGATATTGTCCCGATTTCTACCCTTGTGAACAAGCTAGAACGTATTGGTATTCGCGGTAGTGCTCTTGCAATCCTAAGGGATTTTCTGTGCGATCGTGTACAACAGGTCAAAATTGGTGAATAGGTGAGCTCTGATGCACCAGTTACTTATGGAGTTCCACAGGACAGCATCCTTGGTCCGAGTCTTTTTCTGATATATATAAACGACTTGTGCCAACAACCTCTACTGAATGGAAATATTTTTACCTATGCCGACGGACACTGCTTTAATATTTCACGGAAGGACCTGGCACGAGGTTCGTGGGAATGCAGAAATAGGCCTTCATCGAGTTTACCAATGGCTATGTACAAATCTCCTAACACTTAATTTTTCAAAGACCACATGTGTGTACTTCTCATTGACTAAATCTAACTTAGCACATAATATAGAAGTAAAGGCTCATACATGTGATTACCCATTTAATAGAAATTGCTCATGTGTCATAATTGCCACATCCACAAAAGTTAAATATCTTGGTGTAATTATAGATGACAAGCTAAGCTGGCGCCTACATATAAATCTCACAACTACACGTATAAGGAAGTTGATATGGGTCTTCAAAAGGTTAAGATATGTAGCCGACTTTACACTTCTGCGCACGATCTACTATGCACTTGCACAGTCTGTCCTCAGATACTGTGTTGAGGTGTGGGGTGGTGCCTGCAAAACGTACATGATTGATCTAGAAAAGGCGCAAAGGTCGTTGTTGAAAATTATGGCGTTTAAACCATCTAGATTTCCCACAAAACTATAAACGACGAAGAAGAAGTGCTAACAGTGAGGCAACTGTATATACAGCAACTATTTACTACACAACATAAAGTCACCCCCTATAACGGTGAAACTTATACTTTAAAAGGTTCAGTGCCATACGTTTGTATACCTGTGAGATGTCGCACAGCTGCAGCCAGACGACAACAAAGTTTCATGGCCGTATATTTATACAACAAAATTAACAAAAGCATTAATTTCCACCCGTGTGTGTGTGTGTGTGAGTGATGTACGCTGCTGGCCGCGAGGCCTTTACAGCTTCACCGGACTTAAAGGCGAGCGTGCAACCACTACGCTCTAGCCAGCCAGAAGGGCAAGAGGCGACATACTCGAGGCGCCCTCGGTTGGGACAGTCGCTGTAGGGGGACGGGTGCACTACTAAGTGCACCGGTCAACCGCCGGCTATGGGAGGGGATCTACTACTACGTCGTCGTCGTCGCCCGTATTCTGAGCGGAAAGAAGGGATGACAAAGCATCGGGGGGGTCGGTGAGAACATGTCGCGGCCGGCGGTGGCGGCAGGGGTCGGGGGGGAAATCGTAGTCGGCGGTGGCTACGATTAACGGATTCGCATGGGTAGATGCGTTCGCGAAGTGACGTGTTGACGCCTTTTTAATAAAGGCGCGAATAGGTTCGAGTCCTAGATCTGAGTGGAGGTCGACGTTCCGTACGAACCAGGGGGCTCCTACGGCTTTACGGAGGAAGCGGTTTTGAACCACTTGGAGTTTATCGATGTGAGAGGGGGCCGAATGCCCGAACACAACACACGCATAAGTCATGATGGGTCGAACGCAAGTTTTGTAAAGTGTCACCTTATTTCTAAGGGACATTTTACTCCGCTTGCAGATTAACGAATGGAGACGACCGAGCACAAATGATGCTCGGTGACGGACCCGCTTGATGTGCGGGCCGAAGGACATAGTACTGTTTAGGGTGACCCCTAGATATTTGACCTCTTTGACCCAGGGAATGGGTCGGTCGAACATGGTCACTTGGCCGAGATTACTTCTAGGGCGGCGCAGGGAGTGGCGCGGGGTGGCACCTCTGGAGAAGAACACCACAGTGCTCTTGTCCGGGTTCACCTCAATACGCCACTTCCTGAACCAATTCCCTAGGGAATTGGCGGATGCCTGAAGGTGTCTGGTAATGAAACCCTTATTCCTATGCGAGACGTAGAGAGCGGTATCATCCGCGAATAGGGCTAGATGCGCCTTACTCGAACGAGGAATGTCGTTCGTGTAAAGGCTAAACAGGAGCGGAGAGAGAACTGAGCCCTGTGGGACTCCAGCACTGATGGAGTGGGAAGTGGAGCGCGTCATTTCGACGCGATAACGGAAGGCGCGATTCGACAAGAAGTCTCGTAAGATGAGCACGAGTCTGTCCGGCACACCCAATTGGTAGAGCTTGTAGATCAAGCCGTTGTGCCAGACTTTGTCGAATACCTTCGCGACATCTAGGAAGAGGGCGCCCGTGTAGACGGGTTTGGGTCTATTGAGACCGGAGAGGATGTGCTCCGTGATGCGGTGCACTTGGTGGACGCAAGAGTGTTTGGCTCGAAAGCCAAACTGCTCGTCGATAAGGATACCCCTGGACGTTACGAAGTCTTTGAGCCTCGCCAGAAGTAGGCGCTCGTAGATCTTGGCCAGGGAGTTGAGGAGACTGATAGGGCGGTAGCTCGCGGGAAGATTGCGAGGTTTGCCGGGCTTGGGAATGCCTATGACGTCCGCCTCCTTCCACTTAGCGAGGAAGGTGCAGTTCGCCATGGCGGCGTTCAATATGGCCACTAAGAGGCAGATGAGTTGGGCGGGCAGGCATTACAGAACGCGATTCGAAATGCCGTGAGAGCCGGGGGCTTTTTTAGTTTTGAGACCCATAATTAGATCTTCGACCTCCGTTTGGGTGATAGGAGGTAAGGAATCGACGGGGGGGAGGGATGCCCTGCGCTCGACTTCCCTGTCGACCGCGTCGACGTGGGACTGGTCGACGGACTGAGAGCTGGGGGCGCACTGGCTCTCGAAGGAGTCGGCGAGAAGCTCGGCCTTTTCGTCGTCGTCGAAGGCTGGGGGTGCGCCTGAAGGGCGGGACAGCGGGGGCATGTCAGTCGTGGAGTCGGATTTGAGGCTACGCGCCAGCTGCCAGTAGGCCAGATGCGATGGCGCGATGCCCTCTAGGAAGTCACCCCACCGTTCCTCCCAGACCTCCGCGACACGACGCTTTACCTCTCGTTGTAAAGCGCGCATCCGGGCCCGATTGGCTTCGGTAGGGTAGGAGTCGTACGCTCGGATAGAAGCATTCTTGGAACGAATGAGATCCCTAACATCGTCCGGCAGTCGAAAGCGGTTGAGGTAGATATCTTCCGCCTCGACTTGCTTGGACGATCGACTGACAGCCGATCGGATGTGTTCGTTGAAGGCATCTACGGCCTGATCGGTGTCCTGAGGGGACGGGATGGAGTCCGAGCTGAGAGGGAGGGGGGGAGGGTCGGCATCCGCCAAGGCCGTGCTTAGCGCATGCCAATCCACCACCGTCTTTTTGGGTCGCTGAGGGGCGGAAGGGGGGGAACCGAGTCTCATGACTACAGGTCCATGGTCAGAGTCGAGTTCCTGGACTACTTCCAAGGAGTGCAGCCGAAGGGTGACACCCTTCAGAAGCGCCATGTCCAGGACGTCGGGTCGGTGGTTCGGATTGATAGGATAGTGGGTAGGGTGCATAGGTGCGATGACGTCAAAGTCAAGAACGTCGACCAGGGCGTCAAGGCTCCTACCGTTAGGGGAAGTGGTGAGACCGTTCCAGGCCACGTGCTTACTGTTGAAGTCGCCTGCCAGAATGACGGCGCTTCCCAGATTAAGGAGTGCTTCAAAGTCACTCCTGAGAACGGATTTAGTGGGGGAAAGGTATACGGAGGCGATCACGATGGGCTGGTGCCCCGTGAGAGAGATGCGACAGACCGAGGCTTCGATGTTGGTGAGCGCGGGGGGATCGAGAGGGATGCAGTGAAGGGACCTCCTGTAGTAAATGAGAGTACCGCCTCAGCGGGAGCCGATTCTGTCATTACGCACGAGGTTATAGTTTGCGATCCTAGGATCGCGTTGTGCGGGCTTAAAGGAAGGTTTCCTGCACAAGGAGGATATCAAGTTGGTGATCTTGGAGGAAATCAGCAACCTGATCTCGCTGGGAGCGAAGGCCATCGGCGTTAAAGAACGCCAGGGATAGGTTGTGGGGCTTATGGCGGGGAGGTCGTAAATCCATTATTGGGTGCGGGGGGTTGGGTTCTAAGGGACGCCAGGACGTCATAGTCGTCCCTGTATTCCGCGGCCAGGAGAACCTGGTCCGCCAAGTTGGTGGCGGCGCGGAGTTGGAGGGCGAGTTCGCGGACTCTGGGGAATAGAGCGGGGCTTATCACCGCCGAGACGCTCATAATGAGGTTGACGTCCTGACTTACGTTAGTGGGCGGAAGGGGACAAGCCGCCACCGGCGGGATCGCCGGCGCGCGCTTCGGGGGGCGGGCAGGGCCCACTGACGGGTGGGAGGCCGCAGTGTAGGGCAGCGGCTTCACCCACGCGTTGGCGCCAAGGGACGGCCTGAGCGGCGGGGAAGAGGGGGTCAGCTTCAGTGGCTTGGGAGCGTGGGGAGCTGTGGTCGCTGGCGCAGAAGGCACCGGACGAGGGTGCGCTGAGGGCGCGGGGGGGTGTTGCGCTGAGGGCGCAGAGGGGGGGGGCAACCGCGCGGGGGCGGCGGCCGCGCTTCCCCTTCGGGGCCTTGGGGCAACCGCGATAGTTCGCGGTGTGCCCCTTGGTGCCGCAGAGGACGCAGCTGGGGGGCTTGGCCGCCGTCTCCTTCGAACGGGCGCACTGGGACGTCGCGTGGTCCCCGATACACTTCACGCATCGAGGGTGCGCGTGACAATTACGGGCAGAGTGCCCGTATAGCTGGCAGTTGTGGCACTGCCCGGGCGTGCCACGTTTGTGGGGGGCCTCCACGGAGAGGCCAGAGATATGGCACACGGCCTTCAGGTCGAAGACCCTACTGCCGGACTCGGTGCGGTCGAGGACAACTAGCACCATGTCGTAGGCCTCCTTGGAGCGCCCATTGACCATTCTGTGCACCTGGCGCACAGGAAGGTCCTGGGGCTGGAGGTCTAATTTCCACCCATTAAGTACTCGTGATATGAAAATAAAAATAAAAAACTGGTTATTAAATTTAGATTACGATCAAATTGAAAACTTATTGAATTAAAAGTATCTGTTTTATGATTATTTACTACATATGCACACACACACACACCCACACACGCACACACACACACGCACACACACACACACACGCGCACACACACACACACACACATACACGCGCACATACACATCATAATATTTTATTCAAATTGTTAGCATTTATTTCCATAAAATTGTATAGTGTCGAACCAAAATGAGAGAAGACACTGACTTCTGTAACACAGGTCATATAACCTAGCTCAGGAGTCAGGGACTTCATAGGGTTATGTCAAAATATTTTATGTGAATAAAGATTATTATTATTATTATTAATGGGATAAGCTACCTGGCCAATAGTCTGTTTGGTGTCCTGGATGATCACTTCGCTGAAAAATATGAATCAGACATAAATCAGATCCGAGAAAACCAGAACCACTTGGCTAATCTCTGGAAAAATCAGACATCAGTAGTCGAGGCGGAGTTCAACCTACTTAAACGCACAGAAGTACTTATGAATAAGCATCATAAGCTAATTAATCAGAAATTGATCACCTTACAGAGCGCAATCAATGAAGCATAGTTTGAAACTGAGATCGAATCTATCATCAGCGATTTTCTAACGACTGCAATTATTACAAACAACCTTTTATTTAAGCTAAAAAATATACAACAAATCCTGCTTGATGCTGTCACAAATATTTATAATGAAAAATTTGATTTCCACCTCCTTTCTGCAGAACAGGCATGAGCTCAGAATTATTTCTGAAGAATTGCCCAAGGATCTGTCGTTACCAATACAGAAAAGACGACAGTTTATCAGTTATATATAACTTACTTCAAGTCCGAGCAAGAGTGACTGACAGGTTTGTTATAATGGAACTCAGAATTCCGCTTATTGGCGATGATATGTATGAAATTTTGAAACTAATCCCGATTCCTCGACCAATATATAATGGACACCAGTGATGCCAGTTGCGACTTACGTCGCCGTCAATTTATAACATGACATGTTTTTTGAAGTAACGGAAGAAGATTTATGGTCCTGTTTCTCCAGAAGCCCACAACTAAGTTTATGTCATCTTAAGCGTCCTATTCAAGTTATTAAAGACGATCAGAGTTTTTGTGAGAAGCTAGCTAATCCAAGAAGATGCAATACTAGTGTAACTGTATGCAACAACAGATGGATTGAGTTAAATAAACTTAACACATACTTCTACTTTTGCTGCGAGTCATGTCAGTTGAAACTCGTATGTGATGATCATATAACTCCTCTGCAATTGGCAAATTCAGGGTTTTTTCACATCGATCAAGGATGTATTATCAAATTGGGAGACTCCCTCGTTTATTCCTACAGACAGGAAGCCAGTCAGTTACGAGTGAGCTCAAGTTTCCCATTACCAGAAGTTTCTCAAATAAATCATATTGTTAACATTTATATACCCGATATACCGCTACACAGTAAAGAAGATTCGGATTTAGCAAATCATGCTGTCCAGCTTCAAGATATTGAGAGGAAACTACAGATCATGAAGCAGAGCGTGCCCCTATTAGAGGGCAAAAATGTTGACCACAATGTCCACCACTACGCGGCGATATATATTCTATACGCATTCGTGGGGCTTTGTATATCAGTGTGGGTATGCAGGTGTGGCACGAAGAAGCTGACAGCTAACGCGCCCGCCGCGCCGCCGCCGCCGCCGGTGCAACTGCGGCGCGCTGTGGCAGCTGCCATGGATACTGCAGCAGCGCCGTCTACTAGTGTTCAGTGCAGTGAACTAAATGAGTTGTCTAATAATAGTTCGCGAGTGTCAGTTAGCCAAAACATTCCCAATGTGCATAGTGCGCAAGGGCTAATCAAATCGACAGGATGTTCCCCTATTGTGTTACGTTCAGTTTTTAAAGCACCCAGTGAAACAATTGACTCTACTAGTTTTTAAAATAAATCATCTTGTAATCATGAATCGGGTACTAATCAGTGGGGTAACATTAGATATAGTGATTATTGTTTATTCACCTTGTATCATCTACAGCATCTCATCACCTCTACTAACCTCATCTTTCCCGCCCGGGATTATGTACGAACATGCACTATGCCCGTACAACAGCTGAATCATCATTTTAGTGCAATACGCAAATTACTTATAATCCAAATTTAATATGCAACAAATCAGTTCGTCATCGGTAATCAAGTACACCGCATGTTCTCATTACTCATCAGATCACTCATTTACCCTTTAAGGAAAGATCTAAATATATCAGTGATTTTATCAGTTTATTAGTGTTTCAGTTTATCAGACTCTATCAGACTCTATTAGTACGGACATCCCCGTACAATTATGTCATACGAATCTTGATCGAAATTGTCGACTCGAATAATGAGTATATGCAACCATTCCGTACCTATCATTACAGATTATGAAGTAATACGCTCCAAAGGAAACACCAACCTGTTCATATGTACGCGTAATAATTAGGAGTAAATATGGCCTCCATAAATAGCGCACTTTCCCTCTCAAAGCTATTCATAATCGCGCCTTTCAGCCACGTCGGCACTTCAGCCGGCGCGACCAGCTCTATCGCTCCTAACTTAATGAATTTCGCTTATTTACTGACAATTCAGCTAATAAAGTCCGGCTGCTGTCGCGCGATATACACAGCGGGGTTATTGCTCAGTCCGCGAGCGCTTAACATCGAAACCTCTTCGCTTTTATTTAGCGAATAATAAATGTTAGTGTCTTTAGTAAAAGCGCGCCTTAATCGTCGCGTCATTCAATTAAACTTTCGTCATAATGCGGGCGGATCGTGTGCGTGGCACGATACTGGCGCGGCTTAGGGAGTTGTAATGTACTAAAATTTACGCAAGACGCTACACAACTCCGACATGCTGGGCGCTACGGCAGACGCCACGACCCCCCGCCGCCGCACCCGGAGCGACTGCAAACAAAGCACGGCGAATGAGATGCAGATACGGTTGCGAGCGTTTAGTTTTAGTTGTGTTTTTAGCAGGCGGCGCGATGCTGACGGTATCGTTTCGCTGCCGTCCACAGGCGTCACCATCATCCCGCTCCCGCTATGGGGCGAAAGCTTTAGTGACAGTTAAAGTTTAAGTGAGAGCGCGCCGCTTGATGACCGCGTCATTCAATACTTTTAAAATTTAAACAACAACACTAGCGTGCTGCTCGCACGCGTATTGGCGTCTCGCTCCCGCCATGCTTTGCTTACAATTGCGTAACGCGCAGCGGCGTCGGGTCATGACGTTTGCCATCGTGCCGGACGTAGCGGGGATGTGTGGCGTCTCTTGTTCATTACAACTCTCTAGGTCGCGCCACGCTTACGCCCCGGTCACAATGTGGTGAAAGCTTTAGCGAAAGTTAGCGTCCTTTGTGAGCGCGCCGCTTGATCGCCGCTACATTCAATTACGGACAAGACACCGCTCTACGCTGATGTCAAGTGTCAGCCTTAATATCTCGAAGCTGAGCCCCTTTTTATTCAGTGTTCTTGGTAATTTGCAAGTTCCGACGATGAATTATGAGAATGAAGCCAAAGTTAGCCTACTGCGTTACGATGTCGCATTATCAAATTAATGATTTGGATATAAACGATGGTTGAAGGCTGTTGTAAGATGGGGTTTTATTAATCATTGCGTCAGATATCTTGAGAGTTCGGGTTTTTAATTAACATACTATATATATTTAACTGTGTCATGACGTCTTTTCTAGGACCACCCAGTCCTGGGTTCTTTCTTTGTTATTATAATCTAGCCTGGGAATAACTAAGATCGCCCCCAGATATGTATACAATTATGAGCATATTCTTAAGTTGTCTCTATGCTACATCAGATATTTGGCGCATTTGGCGCAGTGGTTAAGAGCCGCTCCGCCCAGTAGGTCAAATATTCGCGGGTTTGATTCTCGCACGGGACAAATCTTTGTGTGAACCACAATTATTTGTTTCGGTTTGGGTATTTGTGTATATGAAATTTTATGTTTGTAAACACCCCCGTTAACGTTTTTTAAAGGAAATTTTAAACAATAAAACATTATTTGTTCATGTTTTGCTACAAAACAACAATTTTAACACAAACAACTACATTCAATAAAGTAAAAAAACCAATTAAAATTGTTTGAAATGTTCAAAATAGAGCTGCCATAATTATATTTACGTATAAATAAAAAATGATTGGGATATTTCATAACTTTTAAATTTTAAAAGTATAATTTATGAATGTTTTTTCTCCCAAGTAATTAACGTAATTTTAATTGAAATAGGAAAGAAATATTAGGCAATTGTGGAGGTTTCAGAGTAAAAGTTTTTCTTTAATTTACAGGTTGTCGGGCGATAAATTTCAGAAGGTGAACATTTAAATGGAAACATCTCATGGATTCTGAGAAAACTGAACGCCTTGGATATTCTTCAATAGATAGGTACTTTAATGGAAATTTCTTTTTTATTATTTCTCAATTCATTTAACATAGTTATCTATGAAACAGTAGCAGGCAGGTATAGCAACGTGATTTAAAACATATCAAAATTATTTCGTTATTTACACCTACTATATAGTTCCTGGGATGTTATACCTAATTTGCCATACCCATATACCCATACCTCTCGTAGGTACATACGCAAACTTGTAATTATATTTCTTTAAAAATACCTTTTTTATACTAGAATAATAAACCATCGAAAGCCGTTCACTTTATCTTATAACATGATATATAAAAATGAATGTGTGCAAGCAAATTGAATAAATAACTGAGAATTTTAAGCGACATATCTCATAGGTGGAGACACTCCCTTAAGCCATAACAACAGAGGAATTAGAAAATAGACGCTACATTGTAATGTCTGCAGTTTTTCACCGGCGCGTGTTGAAGTATTCCTGAATGTGCGGCGGGACTCGAACCCGGCACCCCGATTTAGATAATGCTTGGGGCGGGTGCGAGGGTAATGGCAGCACATAAAACGGTGGCTGTATATTATTTTATTTCATTGAAGGAGAGCGTTAAGGGATTAATGTGACTGCGTGGTATATTGCTCCGCTCCCGCGGGCACTTGTAATTTAACGATTTTATTATTTACTTGTTTTATTTCCATTTGCTGTTGATGTGTACTTGTATATGGAGTAATAAATACAATACGATATTAACAACATATAACAAGAAGAAAATTTAAAACATCCGACTACAGAATAAACGCTGATTTATCGTAAAATTATTTTCCTGTCGTTTGGTATATTTTATATTGTACTATCTCTATATTTATTAGCTTAGAATTTTTACCCTTTCATTTGAAAAGCCGTTTGAAATGGTAGCAAAAAATAATTCAGCGACCCGTACTTTCTGGGATGTACCTTAAATCCGTCATATTGATTTCATATCAAATGCAGCCTATGTTACCAGACCGTAATAACTAATCAATTGAGACCTCATTCATCAAAATCGGATGAGGAGTTTAGGCGCTACGGTGGATCATACGTTAATACAAATATAGACACATAAAGTGTATAGATTCCCTTTTGGCTTTGCCGCAGTCTTTAAATCAATTGAACAAAATTTAAAATCTTTTAAAATCAACAGAGCTCCCAAATACTTAACGTAACCGCGTCGTGTTTGTACTCGTTGAATTTATCTTGAAAAGTACCATTGCACTTGTCCATTTTTTATATAAAAGCTCATTTTTATAAAGATCTTTAAATTATTGATTCACTCACTGGTCGCTATACCCAAAACCTTGTGATAGCCAACTATACCTACAGGTTCGAGCTTGGCCAAATTATTGGATGGTTTTAAAAAAAAAAACACTGTCGTTCCTATATTATGCAAGCAGGGGTGGCAAACGTATATTGGTTACGTCCACATTTCCCTGACGTTGACCCAGAATTTGAACTCAGGATCTCGTGATCGCTTCGCGCATTATACACCACCAGATAAATGAGGCAGTCATTGGAGTGAGGTAGGCTTGCCCCTTATTACATTTCGACATACAATTTTTGGCGTAATGTTGATGGACACAGCACAAGGAACGAGAATGTAGGCCGTTTTATATTTTATAGTTTTTTTCTTCTAAATTGCTCCGACAATAATCGTTAAAACGGATGTGATACAAGTACATCATCGGAAGAAACCCCGAGGCCTCGTTATTCAACTGGAACTTTATCCGACCGAATTACCAAAGTCCGAAATAAAATAAGTACCCCCTCCAAACTTAATCTGTAACTTTTTTATTCTATTACCAGTGGGTTCTGTGCCCTCGCGTGAGCTGTGAAGAATGCCCGCTGTAAATAAATAAAACAATAAGCACCGTGCGGCCTATATTTTCCAAGCGGTGTACTTAGTAGTAATTTTTTTCTAGAAGAAAGACCCATACTGATAGGTACTTAAACGGTGAATCTCACCACCATCCAACACAGTTAGCTACGATGGGTAAATCTTTGTTTCAGAGAGCACAAGGGATCTCTGACAAGAAACATCTGGCTGCCGAGCTTTAACATGTCTAGCAAGTCCTGCACGACAATAAGCTTCAAGTCCCACGCCAACGTCACAGTGAGCGAGTGAAACCAGCCACAGTCGAGCGTCTCCCTGCTGTACTACCCTAAATGAGAGGAATCACGGACAAGATTGGCTACATCTTGAAGCGTGCTTTAATTAAAACATTTTATAAGCCGCCGAAGAAGATCAGTCAGTTTTTACCATCTGTCAAGTGTCAGATCCCTCTACAAGATGCAGGAGTATACAAGCTTGATTGTGAATATGGTCTCTCTTATATAGGACAAAAAGACCGGTAAAAACTCGGGTAAAAGAACACATAGCTGACCTAAAACACCGTCGCTCAAAGAAGTCAGCAGTCTGTAAGCATGTCCTTGACCGCACCCGCTAAAACATCAGATTTGATAGACCACAAATCCTCGTGAAAGAACACCGATTCCTACCAAGGATGGTTCGCGAGGCTATTGAAATTATAAAAAGATGGCTGGGTATTTCCATCGACTTGGGATCCGGTAATTGTTATAATAAAATCCAAAACCAAGCATAACACTGCCCACACCTCAAGACACCGTGAGCTCATTCTGCGTAGATCGGATCAACAAAAATAACTAGGAAGTTTGAGGGTACCCGGGAACCACTATGCCTTTTGTACATCTAACACCTCAGTCCCTCCCGAGACCATGGGTGCTGCAAAGCACTCGAAACGTCGAGAACTAAAAATCAAAAATAAACTGCGATAAAATCCGTAAAATAGTTTTATTTTATAAACTTTAGTTTTAAAATAAATAAATTATTAAATTACAAGGAGAGATTTGCCTTCGGGCCTTCGGTTATCAATTCGAATGCTTAAGAAATATAGAGGTTATAAATATATATACCTATCTAAGGTTGGATCTTCAGTGGACCCGACGCGCCGGTAGTAGAACTGCCAGTTTTGGTGCTAATCGCATTAGGAAGCTAGCCTAATAAATATTACCTTAAGTTTTACAAATGCACTAACTACTACTGTATAATATAATTTCTGTCACATATTTAGTTATTCGTGAAACCGTGTAACTGATTTTAAATTGATTTTATTTAATTTCATATACTAATAAGTGCAGCTGTTGATTTTCCATGTCAAAATAATAATATAATTACCAACCCTAAACAGGGAGTAGAATGGCGTCATACCCTTTAAAAGTTTTTTTGTCGCTATTCATAAACCATAAAAAAGACAATCCATTCGTCGTCTGTTAGTTTGCGAACCGTTTTAATTGCGATTTTATTAACTTTTACAGTAATTAAGGTCGTCACTCCTGTCGCAATCTCACAGAATTTGTCTAAAGTCTGGCAATACAGCATCACGCAGTAACTTAGTGATCTTTGTTTCGCTCTAGGTGTTTGTTTTTTCATGTTTGTAAGCCGTACCCACGACACAGGAATAAATCCTAGAGTGGGGCTACGTTCAAAATGTATTGAGGACCATCGACGGTAACAATTTCAAACTCCAGACTGCTATCAAAAATCCCAGAAACACTTTGTTTGACCTAGGATTTTAAACTAGGGCCTTATGATTTCCAGCTGCTTTAACTAACGAGTCGGTCAATTTTTACTAAAATGTGATGTGTGCGTTAATTTTCACTCTAATGTGAAGAGGATCTGAGGGCTTAGCATAAACAGGCTGGCGTTCTATTTAGTTGATATACCATCTTTTTCATACTACATATTTATTACATAAAGTTGAACGTGACAGCACGCTTTTTCGACAACGTTACGATAACGCCTCTTTTCGTGCCAAACCTTCTAATAGCTATCTGATAAGCAAAAACCACGCAATATTACACGAGCGATATTAAGATAACATAGCTTAATGTGTAGACTGATATTTGTGTTGACATTCCGAGAAGCGACAGGGTTACCATGGTAGGACGACGTGGTAGGTAACCTACTATGTCCTACGTGTTTTGGGAATCCCAGTTTAAGGATTTTTTACCCGACTTTTAATAAAGTTTTGAAATGAAATATATATTTAAGATGTTACTGGAATGTTTTGTGCGATTTATGTATAGTATTGCTTTGTGATATATAGTTGCCTGCGCTAATATATGCACTCTTTATAGGTTGAAAATTATTTAACCATCACTCTATGTCTAAATCATGTATACATTTTCAACAATATTATTTTAGTACCTCTGTATATGGGGTGACTCGAAATAATGATGGCCAAATTCGTGTTGACGAAGTTTTCGACCGTAAAATATATCAAGAAGTTTATTTAACAACATAATATTTTTTTTAAGGTAGTTCAAGTTGCAACAACAGATTTTCGAGTTCCATATATTCTCTCTCTGTACTCTCTGCCTACCCCGCGAGGGAGCTGGCGTGATGATATAGATAGATAGATAGATAGATATATTATTTATTAAAATAAATTATTAAAGTGCATACACACATCTTATACATGCTATAAAATTTGTCATATCCTTTGGTGCACTCATTTCACTTAAATTTTCTCCAATAAATTCACTCCATGGACCTATACGCCAAACTGTCTAACTGTGTGGAAGAACTCTCCACAACCTCTACTGCGCGAATGGAGAAGTATGAAGAAGATCTTCGGATTTACAGCGACAATAAAGCTCCACACAAGACGATAGCCAGCCTATCCAGAGAGTTCACAGAGTTTAAGTGTCTCATGTGGAAGACTATAGGTGCGCTAAAGACTCAGGTGGATTTGCTGACTGTGGGCCTAGATCGTCATGAGATGGCATCCCGTAAAAAGGTCTTGCTACTCCATGGCCTTCCTGAGCAGCAGAATGAAGATCAGCTTGTCCAGGCGATAAAAACAATTAAGGACCAGATGAAGATCGCCAATGTCTCTTCCTCAGACATCATAGCCTGCCATCGCCTGGGAATTCGTTTAGGCAAGACTCGTCCCCTTCTTATCCGTTTTCAACACTACAATCTGCGGAACGAAGTGTTGCGCAACAAAACTCAATTGAAGGGCTCAGGTCTGATATTTTCCGAGTTCCTGACGAAGCCGAGGCATGACGCGTTTTTACAAGCTCGTGAACACTTCGGTGTGAGTCATTGTTGGACATCAGAGGGCAAATATACTGCTTCCTGATAAATCGCACCGTAAGATCGAGTCTGTAGCAGAACTGCGGCCACTTCTCGCGCGGTTCCCGGCAAGAAATGTTGCGTCCGGTGAAGACTCCAAAGCAGAACCATCGCAGCTCAGAGATCTAGCCATCTACCCTAACCGCAGAAAAGAAATCCCGGAAAAAGTGATGTTTACATACTAACACTCGAATATTTACTTTGTTTATTTTTTTATGTGAGGGTCACTTTATTTTTTTTTTTTGTTTTAATTATTTTTGTACCTTTTATTTTGAGGTTAAAACATTCGTTCAAAAACGTGAAATGTCAGATTGTATTATTTATCGAGCATTGGACACGAGTTTTTGATCCCAAAATATTTTATATCAACCGACGAGTGCATCGAGGATGACAAGGTATGCAATAGTTATTTATTAGCATTATTATTTATTTTGTTGTAACATTATATATTGTTATTCTTATTTATTTATTATTTTAGTTTACTAGGTATGTTTGATCATGATTCTGAAGATAGTTTTGCTTCTTTTTCTTCGTCTTGTGAATCTGACAAAAGCTTTGCTAGCGCGTTCAGTGATAATTCTGTTCTTCTGCGAGACCAACTTTCTTCTGAATTTTTTGGTTTCAGCAAATTTTTCAATTTGGGCTATATAAATGCTCAAAGCATTCCCGCACATCATAGTGATTTACTGTCATCTTTCGATTCTGACCTTATTCATGCTATCCTTGTCTCTGAGACCTTTCTCAAGCCTGCCCTTCCTTATACGCAGTATGCGTTGCCTGGTTACAAGCTTGTGCGTAATGACAGGACTGGTAAGGGAGGAGGGGGGGTTGCCATATATCTGCGAGAAGATATCGTTTACAGGGTAATTGATCAATCGAAGCTCTCTGGATTGTTCTGCGCAAGTCTGGCTGTCCTGAGAAATTCATAAACTTAATAAAGCAGTTTCATGACAATATGTCAGCCAAAGTTCAACATGAAAATGAATTCTTAGACCTCTTTCCAGTTACAAGCGGTGTATAACAGGGATGTGTAATGGCTCCGACACTCTTCGCTTTATACTTCGCTGCAGTGATGAATGACGCCCTTGAAAAATGTCATGGGTTTGTTGAACTAAATGTGCGGAGGAACAAAGGTATATTTGACCTATCACGGTTTAAAGCAAAATCTAAAATCCACAAGCTCTCTATCATGGAAGTACTCTATGCCGATGACGTATGCTTTATAGCGGATAGCATGCACTCAATTCAATGCTATATAGACCGCCTACAAGAGTCGTGCTCCAAGTTTGGTCTGGTAATAAGCGTCTCGAAAACCCAAGTCCTCCACCAACCATCTCGAGGCTGCGACGCGGGCTTAGTTGACATCACTGTTGCAGGAAAGTCACTTGAAGTGGTTCCTGGTTTCAGATACCTTGGTAGCCAAATAACTTGCCTCCGAAATACCTGCTAGAATCGCTAATGCTGCCGCTACCTTTGGGCGCCTTAACGACCGTGTTTGGAAATCACATGTCCTTAACCTGCAGACAAAACTTTCGGTGTACAGGGCCATAGTCCTTCCCATACTTTTGTATGCTTCGGAAACTTGGTGCCTGTATAAAGATGATATCCGAAAATTGGACACGTTTCATATGCGGTGTTTACGTTCCATTTTACGCATTAAATGGCAGGACCGTATCTCCACTATGGAAGTGTTGCGTCGCTCGGGAATGCCCGGCATAGAATCTAACTGAGATGGTGTGGACACGTTTGGCGTATGGACGACTGCAGATTGCCCAAATCTGTGTTTTACTCAGAACTTTCTTCTGGTAAACGCTATCAAGGCGGGCAGTATTTACGTTACCGGGACCTGCTCAATCGCCATTTGACGGCCTGTAGTATACCACCAGAAAAGTGGGAGGAGGTGGCATCACAGCGGACGGAACGCCGAGTCAGAACAGGCGTCACTGAATTTGAAATGGATCGTCTATCACAGCTTGACGCTAAACAGATTACGGCTGGGAGGTCTATATACGTATGTAGGTATTTCGTTCTACTCAAGACCTTTATCTTGAATGTAAGCAAGATACAATCACACCGGGGGGATTTGTATCCTAGACTTCATGATTCTATTAACCACTATCATAAAAAAAACCTCTAAACACGCTGCCTTGTTGTTCCAATCGCTATCCGCACTACCGTGTGATTAGAACACTACTAATAGAATGGAGGAGTTTTGGCGGGAAATCCGTCAATTTGTTTTATTTTCTTAAACTTGTGTTATTTTGAATTATAATGTGTAATGTTGGTGGAATATTAACCATTATGTATTCTTATATGTGCACGAGTGAAGGTAATTGTAACAAAGTGATAAAACGTGCCTTTTCGATTTCCCTCAAAACGGCCGTCGCAATTGGTATGTAAAGTATCCATCGCTTTACTATCCAGGGTGGGGCACTTCATCTATCTATCTATCTATATCATCACGCCAGCTCCCTCGCGGGGTAGGCAGAGAGTACAGAGTTCCAACAGGTTCTTTCCTTACATACCTCTCTGGCTTCCTCCACTCTCATAGTTCGTCTCATACACACTCGCCGGTTACGGAGACCCTTGATTTGCCCTTCAGCTAAGACACGGTCTATTTGGTCATGGTAAGATTCCCGGCTTAGAATAGGACCAACCCATCTCATCCCATCGGGTGTCGTACAAGGCGACTAAGGGAAAACTAGGGAATGGGCAGCAGCGTTCCCTTATCACTTCGACGACCAATAACTGCGCTCGCCAACCCGCCTGCCAAGCGTGGCGAGTAAGGCAAATCCCCCAATTATTATGGAAGAAATGTATAAAACCAGGCCCCTAGTCCCCGGCGGTCCTGTTCGTCCTGGCCACGGTAGCAGCCATGGTAACGACAGGACAAGGGGTGCTAAGAATCTCCGGCAGAGATTCGGCTACCACCAAAACCGAAAATTGGCCCTGGTGACATACAACGCACGCACATTGAGGACAGATGAGAAGCTAGTTGAGTTGGAAGAAGAGTTAAACAAGTTGCGGTGGAGTATTGTTGGTTTATCGGAGGTCCGAAGAGAGGGCGAGGACACGATAACTTTAAAATCCGGCAACTTGTTTTACTACCGGGAGGGCGAACAGCAGTCCCAAGGTGGTGTCGGATTTATCGTCCACAAGTCACTCATAAACAACGTTGTGTCCATTACTAGTGTGTCGAGCAGGGTAGCGTACCTGATACTCAGAATATCCAAAAGATATTCGCTGAAGGTCATACAGGTCTACGCACCGACCTCGGCATACTCAGATGATGACGTCGAAGTTATGTATGAGGACATTAGTAGAGCCATACATACTTCCAAGACGCACTTTGCAGTGGTTATGGGTGACTTCAATGCGCGGCTGGGCAAACGGGGCGATGATGAGTTGAGAGTGGGGCAATTTGGATATGGGCAGCGCAACCCCAGGGGTCAGAGGCTGGCCGAATTTCTGGAGAAAGAGGGACTCTTTATGATGAACTCTTTCTTCCAGAAGCCGCCTCATAGGAAATGGACCTGGATGAGCCCTGATGGTTCCACAAAAAATGAGATAGACTTCATCATGAGCACCAAGCGACAAATATTTAATGATGTCTCCGTGATTCATAGGGTAAAAACCGGCAGTGATCACCGAATGGTCAGAGGCACATTAAATATTAATGTCAAAATGGAAAGATCGCGTCTGATGAAGTCTACGCTCCGACCTACTCGTGCATATATCCAAAACCCCGAGAACTTTCAACTCGAATTGTCAAACCGCTTCGAATTGCTAGACAGCAGCGCATCAGTGGACGAAATCAACAACGGGCTGGTAGAGACTGTTCATACGGTCGGGTCCAAGTATTTTAAGACCCACCGTAAAAATAGGCCTCAAAAACTATCTGACTACACCCGAAACCTCATGGCTGAGCGACGTTCCATGACGCTCCAAACCTCCGATGATGCTAAGTCCTATAGGCAGCTTAATGGACAGATATTGAAGTCCTTGCGACACGACTTACGGTCCTTCAATGCAAGGCGTATTGAGGAGACCATAGAGCAGAACAAGGGCTCTAAAGTGTTCGCAAGAGACGCGTCTATTGGGCAGAGCCAGTTGACGAAGCTGAAGACGGAGGTCGGAAACGTAACGTCAAATAGGTCAGAGGTGCTCAGGGAGATAGAGAGGTTCTATGGACAGTTATATACCTCAGTAGCTAAACCTGTTGTTGACTTGGTAAAAGACCCAAGAGCCAAGCTAACCCGACACTGCACTGAAGATATCCCGGACATCAGCCTGTGCGAAATTAGGATGGCTCTCAAACAACTTAAAAACAACAAAGCGCCGGGTGAAGACGGAATTACTGCAGAACTTCTGAAGGCGGGCGGATCGCCGGTACTTAAAGTCCTTCAGAGGCTATTTAATTCCGTCTTGCTTGAAGGGAAAACGCCGGAAGCATGGAACAGGGGTGTGGTGGTGCTGTTTTTCAAGAAAGGTGATAACACCTTATTGAAGAACTATAGGCCCATCACACTGCTGAGCCATGTTTATAAGTTGTTTTCGAGAGTCATTACGAATCGTCTCGAACGAAGGCTTGATGACTTCCAGCCTCCCGAACAAGCCGGTTTCCGGAAAGGTTTTAGTACCATAGACCACATACATACGCTGCGGCAGGTTATACAGAAGACTGAGGAGTATAATCGGCCACTATGCTTGGCGTTTGTGGACTATGAGAAAGCCTTTGATTCGATCGAGACTTGGGCGGTTCTTAGATCTCTCCAGCGATGCCGCATTGACTATAGGTACATCGAAGTGTTGAAGTGCTTGTATAATAACGCCACCATGTCAGTCCGAGTACAGGGGCAGTGCACGAAGGTGATCCCCATAAAAAGAGGAGTAAGACAGGGAGACGTCATTTCTCCGAAACTGTTTACGGCCACCTTAGAGGACGCCTTCAAGCTCTTGGAATGGCAAGGACTTGGCATCAACATCAATGGCGAATACATCACTCACCTTCGATTTGCCGACGACATTGTGGTCATGGCGGAGTCGCTGGAAGATCTAGGACGAATGCTCGGTGACCTCAATAGAGTATCCCAACAAGTGGGTCTTAAAATGAATATGGACAAAACAAAAATAATGTTTAATGTCCATGTCGTACCCACCGCACTCACCGTTGGGAACTCTACTCTTGAAGTTGTCGACGAATACATTTACCTGGGACAGGCAGTCCGGTTAGGTAGGTCCAACTTTGAGAGAGAGGTCAATCGACGAATCCAACTCGGCTGGGCAGCGTTCGGGAAACTGCGCAACATCTTCTCATCCAAAATACCTCAGTGCCTAAAGACTAAAGTTTTTAGTCAATGTGTGTTACCAGTGATGACATATGGATCAGAGACGTGGTCTCTTACAATAGGTCTCATAAAAAAGCTCAAAGTTGCTCAGCGAGCTATGGAAAGAGCTATGCTCGGCGTTTCTCTACGTGATCGAATCAGGAATGAGGAGATTCGTAGAAGAACCAAGGTCACCGACATAGCCCTCAGGATTAGCATGCTGAAGTGGCAATGGGCTGGCCACATAGCGCGAAGATCGGACGGGCGTTGGGGCAGAAAGATTCTAGAGTGGAGACCACGTATTGGCAAGCGCAGCGTGGGACGACCGCCTGCCAGATGGACCGACGATCTTGTGAAAATCGCAGGAAGTCGTTGGATGCAGGTGGCATCGGACCGGTTACGCTGGAAAGCGATTGGGGAGGCCTATGTTCAGCAGTGGACAAGTATAGGCTGAAATGATGAAGATAGTCTAGGTCTTCCCCGGCACCTACATCCTTCCACTTTCGCATTGTATATCTGTTTTGTCATTCTTTCTTCTGGAATTTTTTTCTATATGCCCGAACCAACGGAGCATATCCTTTCTCATCTTTACACCGATACTATCTTTCATACCTACTCGCATTCTAACTACGCTGTTGCGAATACGGTTGGTCAGCGTGACTCCGCACATCTTCTGCAGAGATCGCATTTCGACCGCATTTATCCTGCTTTCGTTCTCCTTCTTACATACCCAACTCTCACTGCCATATAACAGCGTTGGGACAAGCACTCCGTTATGCATGGCCAGCTGCGCCTTTTGGCTTAAGTGCCGGCTCCCAAGTAGCCTTCCCATCGCACCATTCACTCTATTACCTGCATTCACTCTTCTCTCTATATCAGCGGTGTATTTCCCATCCCTACTAAAGGCGCATCCAAGATATACAAACTCATTCACTTGCTCCAGCACATCGTTACCAACCACAATCCTTGCATTTGTTCTGGTTTCTTCCCGTTCAAAAACCATAATTTTGGTTTTCTTCACATTCAAATGTAAGCCATTGTTCATGCAGTCATCTCTCATAACTGTGACTAGTGTTTGCAGATCAGTGGCTGTTGGCGCTATCAAAACCGCGTCATCTGCATACAAATGGTGGTTTATCACTAGATCACCCGGTTTTACCCCTTCAGTCATCGCATTCAGTCTTTGAAGACTTTTATCCAGATACACTATTAACAGTCTAGCGGACAACACGCAACCCTGCTTGACGCCAATTTTAACGTCAAACCAAGGTGACATGTTACCACCCACCCGTACGCATGCCTTGCTGTCCACGTAGGTGGATTGGACACGCCTTCTCCAGGTCCACAAAACCGCAGAAAACCTTTCGGCCTACTGCCAGATGCTTTTCTACGATGTTGCGGAGGGAAAAAACTTGATCCGAACATCCTCTTCCAGACCTGAAACCTCCCTGTGCTCACACAACAGCACTTCATCAATTTCATAATCATCCTTGTCATCAAGTTCATCGGGAAGTTGAATTAATTTTGAAATGAATATTCGTAATACTTGACATTGGCAAAATACGCATCGTCGTGATGCCATAAACTTAAATATATATATATATATATATATATAATGGAGACCCATAACGGTTAAAACAATAGATACACTGCCATAAAGGTAAAATTGCATTGCCCTTATTCCGCATGACTAATTGAACATTAACGCGGCAGGTTACGATGACGGCGTGAAAATATCGTTTAATGGTATTTCAGTAGCACACAGAATACCAAAACGTATACCATCCATACTCCCGCCTCCTACACACCCACACACATACATACACACAAACGAACGCAAATACATAAACACACACCAAAACATGCGCGCGCGCACACGCACATATGCTCATTAACGCGAACATATGTTTTTTCTGACTGCCTCGTTGGTCAAGTAGCGAATAATACGCGTAGCGCTCGCGAGGTCCTCGCTTTAAATACTAGCTCGAGCAAAATGTAATTTATCAAAAGAAAAATGACCACTATCAGTCTTCAGTGTAAACCCAAATGTAGTTGTTGAATACTTACGAATACATGGATAAAGTAAAATAAAGTGTAAGTCGAATAATTATTATTAAAAAAGCACCGAGTCCAATCCGTTAAGCCGTGTTGATATGGAGAAATAAAAACAACTATCCCCTGAAATCCATTGCATTTTCCAAGGTAAAAAGTAGTCAATAGTCTCTGAAAAATCCTACATTTTCCAATGATAGTGTATTTAAAATCAGTTTCATCGTTCTGGATATTTATCACGGACAAACTTTTTTTGTTTTGTGCCTATATGTACATAAAATATCTTCTTTATTTCAAAATCACAAATCCCAAATCAATATTCCCGTGTGCTGTGCGGGGCTCATACCTGCGACTACTTGACAAAGTAAGTAAGGCGGTCTACGTTTTCTCGTAAAACCAAGTCGTCTTTGTTTTCCAAAAGTATTTATAATGTCGACTTAAATATAAGTAAATTTTCGCTGTAGAAAAATTTCAGCAGGTCCCCAGACTTCTAGTTGCCGATGAAGAGAAAGAGCGAAATCGACGGATTGCTAGGCTTTCCTTTCGACAAAATAAGATTAATGTCTTTGGACCTTCATGCAGGCCGGTTATAACCCACCAAATGTCTTCCCCGATATCTGCGTCCTGTTCTAGGTACTCTCCCAACTGACAGCGGCGTGGAACCATTTGACCCTTTGTAAATACGTATAATTCTTCTCTTACTACCGTTTTTATTCATATTTCTTTGCTGTTTTTTTATGTAATTGTAAATATTGTATATAATTTGTGAAACTACAATGGTTGTTATTTTACGGCCTTTCACTTTTGAATTTATATATCTGTGTGGTATTTTATATTAAGTTTCTTTATAATCCGTTAGGTAAGAAGAAATAATAGATATTCCACAGAAGTCGTGCTATTTTTCGAGATAAAAAGTGTTCTGTTTTATTTTACGGTGTAAGACACCTTCATATAACGTTTTGGTTAAATTCGTGTAGCCAGCCAGCTATGTCGCAAGAACCGTAATTCTTTCCGAGATAAAAAGTATCTCGATTATTATTTCGAGACCTAAAACACCTTGAAAGTGTTAGTAAGATCCATTCTGTCATTTCAGTATGAAGAAATAACAGCTAGATATCCCGGGAGAACCTTGTAGTGAATATATTGTATAAGCATTATTCCAAGATTGAAGAGACACCTCCTTTTTCAGTTTCTTTTAAATCCGTTCAGCCGTGTTAATATGGAGAATTAAAATCAACTATCCTCCAGAAATATTGCATTTCCCGAGCTAAAAGTAGTCTTAAACAATCTCTAAAAATTTCTTAATTTTTTTTTTTTTGTTGTGCCCATATGCATTTAAAATATCTTATTTATTTTTAAAATCATAAAACCCAAATTAATATTCTTGTACGCTGTGCGGGGATCGTACCTGGGGAACTATTCGATAAAGTAAGTTAAGCAGTCTACGTTTTGTCGTAAAACCAAGTCATCTTTGTTTTGCAAAAATATTTTAAAGTCAAGTTAAAAATGAGTAAATTTTTGTTGTACAACAATTTCAACAGGTCCCCAGGCTTCGAGTCACCTGTGAAAAAGAAGAGGCAAATCGAAGCAGCCAGGTTTTTTTAGGCCTAAATATGATTAGTATCTTTGAGCCTTCATGTAGGCCGGTAAAAATCCACCAAATGCATATTGGAGTGATTTTATATACCACTTACACGGATAGTATCGGCACGATATAGTGTGTGAACAAAGTTACCTATTTCATATTGCTATTTCACCACTTAAGATACTTCAATACTATCTATCAATCTATATCATCACGTCAGATCCCTTGCAGGGTAGGCGGTGATTTGAGATTTCCAACAGGTTCTTTTCTTACAGACCTTTCTGGCTTTCTCCACTGTCATAGTCCGTCTTATATACGCTCGCCGGTTACGGAGACTCTTGACTTGCCCTTCTGATAATACACGTTCTATTTGGTTATGGTAAGATAGTATAGATCTTCCCCAATATCAACGTTCTTCCACTTGCTCATTTTATATCTCTGGGTTTCTTTCATATTAAGTTTCTTTATAATCCGTTCAGCCATTTTAGTATGAAGAATTTATAGATATTCCGCAGAAGTCATGCTATTGTATATTTTGCTATGTTATATATTTTTCGTAATAAAAAGTGTTTTTTTTTATTTCACCTCTATATAAAGTTTCAATTTTTTTTTTTTAGGCAGCTATGTCCCAAGAACCGTTATTCTTTCCGGGATAAAAAGTATCTCGAATATTGTTTCGAGACCTAAAACACCTAGATAATGCTAGTAAGATCCATTCTGCCATATTAGTATGAAGAAACAACGGCTATTCCGGAAGAACCGTGTGTGAATATATTGTATGTTTTGTCAACTTCCACCAGACTTATTTTTGTATCAACTATCTCTATCACCGGCTTCAGTCTTAGCCCCACTTAGCCCGCACAGGTGGTCTTTGTAAAATATAAACTAAACTATAGCGCGATCTTATTCAATACACATCACTAACGCCGTCTCAAAAAGTGTTAGTCTTCTTGTAAGATATTAATCGTCATTAAAGTTTCGTATCCGTCCCATTCATCGTTAGAGTTTTCTGCGGAAGAAACAATCCTGAATGCATCGTCGTTTGAGTGTTTAAATCAAACGTGTATGAATAATTTTCAGTGAGTGCTTTTAACTACTGCATAGTTTTTCGTGAGGCGATGAACCTGAGTCCAATATTAATTCATGGAAGAATTCATGTGTCGGCAAAATCATATAGTTTACATCGTAACATTGCAGTTCGGGACCAACAGTAATAAAGTTTTGCGAAATATCCCGCGGCAATCTAGTACCGAATGAATGATTTATCGAAATCGACTCTTTTTTTCTTTCCGCAGAAACTGTTTAATTTCTCGAAAAAATAAGTATACAGATTTGTGATCCTTAGTATAGGCTACAACTATCCTGAACTTTATTGAAATTCATCAAACAGGTATGGAGTAAGATGTCTTTTTAGAAATTCAATGTTTCGCTTATTTTTGTATTTTCTGAAAAAAACCTTTTGATTTTCCGGTATATTTATACTGGAGTAAAGTGTCTTGTCTCTTGTCGTGTTCGCTTATTTTTGTATTTTCTGAAAAAAACCTTTTGATTTTCTGGTTTAAGTACTATTCAATATGTTATCCAACATTTTAAGATATCCGCGTGCAAAGTTTCATCAAAATCCGCTTAGTAGTTTTTGCGTTATGATGGTTCATACCCTTGGACAGATAGACAAACAGACACGAAAGTCAGAAAATGTAGAATTGGCTTCTACATCAATAGAATGATATCCATGTGTTGTTATTTCCAAAGAATAACACAATCATGACTTCCTTACAGTTTTATTATATGTAGTGTGTGGAGATATAGATGCTTTACTTTTCCCTACTAACTCTTAGATTTCCTGATAACGTAAATATTAACTATGTTGTCTGTCATATGAAATATCTCGATGCTAAGTTTCACTGACATCTGAAAAGTAGTTTTGGAACAATGAATGATAAATCAAAATTGACATTTTCTCTTTCCTCAAAAACTGATAAGTTTTTCGAAAATATAAGTACACAGAGTTGTGACCTTTTGTACAGGTTAAAATTACACAACATTTCATTGAAATCTATCCAACAGGTTTGGAGTAAAGTGACTTTTTAGAAATACAATATTTCGATTATTTTCGTCTTTTCTGGAAAAAGCTTTTCATTTTCTGAGATAAATACTATACAATATGTTAGCCAACATTTTAAGGTATCCGCATGGAAAGTTTTATCAAAATCCGCTCAGTAGTTTTTGCGTGATGACCGTTCATACCATCAGACAGACAGACAGACAAACTGACCCGAAAGCCAAAAATTTTGGAATTGGCTTCTACGTCGATAGAAGGATACCCCTTGGTTGTTACTTCCTAAAAATATTCCATGTACAAACAAGACTTTCTTACAGTTTTAGATAAAAAAAACTTACAAAGATTGTTCAAGTTGTAACAACATTTTTTTTGAGCTCTTGATTTAATTTATTAATATAAATAATTAAAGTGTATATATACATCAGACATATGCTGTAATATTTGCTATATCCTTTGGTGCACTCTTTTCACTACAAGTTTTTCCTATAAATTCACTCCATCTGCACTATCATGGACCTATACGCCAAGCTGTCTCACTGTGTGGAAGAACTCTCAACAACATTTGCCACACGGATGGAGAAGTACGAAGAAGACCTTCGGATCGTCAATGACAATGAAGCTCCACATAAGACGATAGCCAGCTTATCCAGAGAGTTCACGGAGTTCAAGTGTCTCATGTGGAAAACTATGGGTACTCTGAAGAGTCAGGTGGAGTTACTAACAGTCGGCCTGGATCGTCATGAAATGGCATCCCGCAAAAAGGTCTTGCTACTCCATGGCCTTCCTGAACAGCATAATGAGGATCACATTGTCCAGGCTATAAAAACAATGCAGGAGAAGATGAAGATTAGCAATGTCTCTTCTTCAGACATTATGGCCTGTCATCGCCTAGGAGTTAGTTCAGGCAAGCCGCGACCTCTCCTCATCCGATTCCAGAAGCACAATTTGCGGAACGAAGTGTGGCGCAATAAAACCCTTTTGAAAGGCACAGGTTTAATTTTCTCTGAGTTTTTAACTAAGCCAAGACATGATGTGTTTCTACAAGCTCGTAGACACTTCGGTGTGAATCAATGTTGGACCTCTGAGGGCAAAATAAATATACTGCTCCCAGATAAGTCGCGTCGTAAAATCGAATCTGTAGCGGAATTACGGCCCCTTCTTGCTCGGTTTCCGACAAGGAATTTAGCGTCCGGCGAAACTGCCAAAGCAGGAACGTCGCAGATAAGTGGCAAGCCAGCTACGTCGACCGCCGATAAGAAGTCGCGAAAAAAGTGATACTTGTGTCTGAACACTCTTCTCGACTTATTTATATTAATTTTTATTGTACCTATTTTTTGACGGTCACTTTTATTTTTATTTTTGTAGTTTTTGTTTTGAAGTTAAAACACTCGTTTAGAAATGTTAAATGTCAAACTATATTTCTTGAGCCTTGGATACGAGTGTTTTAGCCCAAATTAGTTTTAACCGACGAGTGCATCGAGGATGACATATATGATATAGCATAGTTATTTATTGGTATCGTTATTTGTTATTATTCTTATTATTTTAGTTTATTATTTTAGTTTATTGTTTTAGTTTATTATTATAAGATAATAATTATGTCAGATCATGATTCCGAAGATAGTTTTGCGTCTTGCTCTTCATCTTGTGAATCTGATAAAAGCTATGCTAGCGCGTTCAGTGATAATTCTGTTCTTCTGCGAGACCAACTAACTTCAAATTTAATTGGTTTCAGCAAATTTTTCAATTTGGTCCATATAAACGCTCAAAGCATTCCCGCACATTATACCGATTTGTTGACATCTTTCGATTCTAATCTCATCCATGCTATCCTTGTCTCTGAGACTTTTCTCAAGCCTGCCCTTCCTTCTACGCAGTATGCGTTACTCGGCTACAAGCTGGTGCGTAATGACAGGACTGGCAAAGGAGGTGGGGGGGTTGCCATATATCTGCGAGGAGATATCGTATATAGGGTGATTGATCAGTCTCCGAGTGATTATTCAAAATTTGCCGAGAATTTTTTCATTGAAATTATTATTAACCATACTAAACATCTTCTAGGCGTTTATTACAGTCCCAGTTGCCACGTAGATTATTTTTCAACTTTTGAATCTAAGCTAGAATATCTCTCTTCATTATATGACCATACTATTATCCTCGGAGACTTTAACACTTGCTTGCTTAAGGACGATCTACGCAGCCGTAAACTCCGATCCCTTGTCTCTTCTGTCAATATGCATATCCTTCAACTCAATGCTACTCATCATGCTCCTCACTGTACTCCTTCTCTCTTAGATTTAATACTAGTTTCTGACCCTAGTAAAGTAGCCACCCATGGTCAATTGCCTGCCTGTTTTTCTTATCATGACCTCATATATCTGTCCTATAAAAGTCGCTCTTCTAAACGTAAATCCAAATTTCTTTTCCTTCGTAGTTTCAAGAACATTGATATGGATCGTTTGAGCGCTGATGCGGATGATATTGACTGGACTCCTGTCTACGACTGCAGTGACTTAGACATGAAAATGGCAGCTTTTAATAGTCTAGTTTTAAAGCTTTACAATATACACGCACCCATAAAAAAGGTGAGAGTAAAACATCTTCCTGCTCCTTGGCTATCTGACTCCATCAAAAAAGCTATGTCTATAAGGGATAAGGCAAAAAGGCGGTATAAAAAGTTTCCGACGGAAGAAAACTGGTGCTCTTATAAAGCTTTGCGTAATCGTTGCAATCGTATGTGTAGAGATGCTAAGAGACGCCACATTGATGATTCTATACGAAATTTTAACACTGCACAAGTATGGCAATTTCTAAAGTCTCTTGGCATCGGTAAGGCCCGTAGTGAGGGCGCACCCGATTTGGATCTCAATGCGATAAATATGCATTTCTCTAAGTCGCCTGTTATCCTGGATGACAATACAAAATCTTCTACTTTGAACTTTCTCTCCGCTATTTCTTTGCCAAAATGTGCACCCTTCTCTTTTCACCAGGTTACAGAAGAAGATATAAAGAAAAATATCCTATCCATTTCCACTAAAGCAGTGGGTGATGATGGTCTGCATATTCAGATGCTTCTCCACATTTTAAGTACACTTATTCCTGTCATAACTCATATTATAAACCATTCCCTTGTCACAAGCTCCTTTCCCTCGGTGTGGAAGAAGGCTCATGTCCTACCCTTACCTAAAGTTGCAAATCCCACCTCTGCATCAGAATTCCGTCCAATTTCCATTTTACCAATCCTATCCAAAGTCCTCGAGAGTGTTGTTCATAACCAACTGTTTTGCTATCTCTCGTCTAACTGCCTGCTTAGTCCGTTCCAATCTGGTTTTCGTCCTGGCCATAGCACTGTAACAGCTCTTATAAAGATTACAGACGACATCCGTTTGGCCATGGAAAATAAGCTTCTTACAGTTTTAGTACTACTGGACTTTAGCAGTGCGTTTAACTCAGTTGATTTTGACATTCTCTTAGGTATCCTATCCTCTCTTAATGTAGCTTCTTCTGTGACTGAATGGTTTAATTCTTATCTTCGGGGTCGTTCACAGTCGGTCCGCTGCGATGAGGCCTTCTCTGAATGGTGTGATCTGACTGCTGGCGTTCCCCAAGGTGGCGTCCTTTCTCCTCTTCTTTTCTCAGTCTTCATAAACGCTGTCACTAAAATTCTATCATCACACTATCACCTTTACGCAGACGACTTGCAACTTTATCGCCATTTTAAAATAGATGAGCTTCCCGAAGCCGTTGATGCCATCAATAATGATCTTAAAAATATCAACGAGTGGGCTAAATCTTTTGGCCTGCTAGTAAATCCCACAAAATCAAAAGCTCTCATTATTGGTGGCAGATACTACATAAACCACTTGGATCAAGATGTCCTTCCACCAGTACTCTACAACTCAGTACCCATAGTCTACTCCAAATGGGCTAAAAATCTGGGTCTTTATATCGATTGCCATCTTTCGTGGAATGTTCACGTTGCAGAGGTAAGCAGAAGACTTTATTACTCTTTCCAGTCTCTCAAGCGACTCCAGAAGTTCCTGCCTTTTCATACGAAAATAACACTTGCTCAATCTCTTCTTCTTCCTCTTCTGGACTATGCTGATATCTGTTTCCTGGATGCGTCGGAAGAGCTCCTCAATAAACTCGAACGACTTCAGAATTTGTGCATCCGCTTTATTTTTGGGCTCCGAAAATACGATCATGTGTCGGAATTTCGGGCGCGATTGAAGTGGTTGCCTATTCGACGTCGTCGAGATACTCACATTCTTTCACTCCTTTATTCTATTCTCCATAATCCTAATTCACCAACTTATTTAAGGGAACGCTTTGAGTTTCTAGTCCCCAGGGGAAAACCCTGCCGCACATCTTCTTCCCTTCTTCTCCGCACTCCCCATCACACTTCTAGCCTTTATAGTGGTTCGTTTACTGTTCGTGCAGTGCAGCTTTGGAATTCACTCCCACACACTATACGCGATAGTGTCTCACTAGACGTCTTTAAAAGGAAAATTAAAGAGCATTTCCTTTCATCATGATCTATATGTGTAAATATGTATGTATTATTATTGATATATATGTATTTTTTTTATGTATCGATAAATGTTTATGTATATATTATTATGTTAGGTTTGTATGTATATGTTATATATTGTATAATTATATATAGTTAGTTATTTGCACATTTTACTTCGATTGTACACTTGGTACTGTCCTCTGTGTTTTCATCTCTCTATGCCTATTAGGTTTGCTGTAAGAAAACTCAATTTTGAGTTAAGCTCGCCTTTGTACATAAACTTTCCTATCTTATTGTTAATATAATTAAACGTGTACAATAAAGAATAAATAAATAAAAATAAAATAAATAAAAGATCAAAATTTTTAGATATTTTTTCATTTACCACCGTAACTTAGCGGGCTAGTCTTAACTGCTCTGTACCATCACGCCAGATCACACTTTATTTATTTTATTCGACTGGCGTTTTTACTAACCTTTTTTTTCTAATAACGAAGTGTCAAACATTTTACGAAGTTACCGTAACGCGCCGCCTTTAGTCATAGCAAATAAGGGTCATGTCTTGTATTCATAGCGTGGCCTTGTGCCATACACTAGTCGCGCGCCACGGCGGCGCCCGCGCTACCGGCGCGTGTAGTTCTTTGAGCCGGCGCTTTGAGGAAATAGGGCAAATGCTTTTATTATTCTTCATGTTTAGTTTTTGAAGACTTCGTAAAGATCTGTTGCTAATGTCCAACACAACAAAAGTATCACGTGTTTGGTATTATTTGAGTGTAAGTTGAAACTCATTTATTTGTAAATAAAAAAAACTTACAAACGTCAAAAGTTTTAGATATTTTTTCATTTACCACCGGAACTTAGCGGGCTAGTCTTAACTGCTCTGTACCATCACGCCAGATCACACTTTATTTATTTTATTCGACTGGCGTTTTTACTAACTTTTTTTTTCTATTTATTTAGTGCTAGGCAATTTATGTCAATATTTTCTATTTCGGTCGATATTTTATATACAGTTTTCTATTACATTCCATACTTATTTTACCCGTTTCACTCCCATACAGAAATAAAAAAATACACTACTTAGCGTTTACATGCATTATAAAAAAAGCTTTGTGCGGAATTTCAGACCGTCCCTAGACCTAGCGCTTTAACTGTAAGCTCATATATGTGTGTCAGTCAGTCATTCAGTCAGTGTATTTTTTTAAATCATGTATAAAATAAATATCATTGTGGTTATACTAGAGATGATAACGTTTGTGTATAAACGCAGCTGCATCGAACATTACCATGATGGTTGCTGTTTAATAGCCTTCGAATCGTTTTATTGGTTTTCAATACAATGTAGACAGTAGACAATAACAATATTACTTTGAAGCAAAATATCCCTTGCAAGGCTGTATAATCGAAATGTTTTCCAGCCTCGTCAGGTCCAGTGGCGTATAATGTGCGTAATGACCATAAAGTCCTGAGTTCGAATCCTAGGTCAGATAAAGTAAAAAAAATAGTAATACTCACCGTCTCGCCTTTATTCTCCTAGCGGAGGTGGCAGAGGTGTAATGCGTACTCACTATTTGCCAACGATCTAAGGTCCCATGTAATAGAAGACGAGTTTATTGCCATATACCGGGCATAATTCCAGACTCCGGACTGATACTGGTTATTTTCCGATAGAAAAATTAAATTTATACCCAAAAGTCAAGTAAGCTGACAAAGTATAGCATTTTTATCGAAAAATTTCCCGTTTCAGGCCAGAGTCCGAGATTGCGGCCGAAATTGCAACAGGCTCGCCCCATATAACATGGCACTTAACACCGTCGGAGAAAAATAGGTGTACACAGTACACCTCTGCTACCTCAGCTTGTCCCCAAGTCACGCCTTTATTCCCAGAAAGGCGTGACAGTGTGAAAAAAAAATGAAAATGAAAAAATGTTTATTCTCAAAATACAAATTTAAATTTACAACACAAGAACACAATTACACATTTAAAAATTTGTAAATTAGCGGTTCATTCATTATATACATTCTTATACATGGTCCCCTCACTAGGCATGCCTGTATCGAGGGGTCCCAAACTAAAGAGATCATACAAATACGTCTACGACAATTGCACGCAAGTACAGGTAACTTGCTAAACATTAAATGTTATAAAATCTGTTATTAAAATCCAAAAAAAAACACCAAAAATAGAGGTAAAAAAGTAACAAAAATATAAACAAACCAAAGATCAGTCCAATTTTGACTCGTAATTTTTAAATAAAAAAAAAATATAATGAAGTATTTTATAGCACATAGTTTTATAGATGTAATTAAGATATATTTATGTATAATATATTGTATGTAAGTACCTATTATAGCAATGTATTTATTATTTTGTCAATTTCCTCATATGAAAGGGTATTTATCCATTCTTTTATCTTACTTTTAGCCCCATGTACTGAGCAAAATCGGATGTCACATAACTTAGATGTATTGTTGTAAATAATAGCAGTTATATAGGGATGAAATCTTTTTGCAAAAGTTGTGCGAATTACCGGTAACGAAACTCTAAAAAGTCTTCTTTTGGTCATGTCTGTGTAATCTAAGGATTGTAGGATGCTTTTATGCATGAATAATACTGAGCCTAATACATATAGTTTGCGGACACTTAACACTTTAGCTTCATTGTAGAGTGAAGTGGTTGGGTACCTATGGTTTTTTTTCAGCATTGTTTTTAGTACTGCCTTCTGGGCACGCTCCAAAGGAAGCATGTGCGTTTTCGCAGCACCACCCCAAACTGGAAGAGAATATGAAAGAAGGGATTGTGACAAAGCAAAGTAGGTTATTTTTAATGTTTTTATGGAGGCTACATTTCTGAGTTGTCTTATGATGTTAATTGTTTTTCTTACTCTACCTGATAAAAAATGTATGTGCTGTTGAAAATTAAGTTTTTGGTCTATCACTATCCCAAGGTATTTAACACTTTTTGCTCTAGATAGGATTTCGCAGGAGCAAGCGCCTGTTCCTAAGCAATCACACGCGTGCATATGCATATTCATAGATGGTGAAGGTGCGGAACTTGCTGTCTTGTGGAAACATATGTAATTGGTTTTCGTTACATTTAAAGTTAGTTGAAGAAGGTTGTCGTTTAACCAATTGCATATAGTTTCCATTGCCTTTTCAGCACTTTTAAAAGTGTTTTCCCAGTTTCGTCCATGTACAAGTAATGCAGTGTCATCTGCATAACAGATTATTTCTGAATTAGTCAGGGGTAAACTATGGATGTCATTCATATACAAGTTAAACAATGTTGGGCCCAATATACTGCCTTGAGGTACACCAAATGTAACATTTTGAGTGTTGCTAAGATATTTAGATACCTTTACACGTTGATTCCGTGCTGATAAATAGCTTTTGAACCATTGCAAAGGAGTGCCTCTAATACCCTTGTGTTCCAACTTAGTCAAAAGGATGGGGACAGAAACAGTGTCAAAGGCTTTCGAAAGGTCCAAAAACACACACATACAGTTTGCAGATTTATTAAGAAGTGTTGCAACTGAAGATGTCAATTTGAAAATTGCATCATTTGTTGATCTGCCTTGGCGAAAACCAAATTGCTTTTTAGATATTAAGTTATGTTGTTCCAGATATTTCACTAATCGCTTACTAATTATTTTTTCTAATAATTTAGAAAATGCTCCTAACAGCGAAATCGGGCAATAGTTATCAGGGCTATTTTTTGCTCCAGATTTATATATTGGAGAAACCACAGCAGTTTTCCAAACATTCGGAAAAATGCCGGATTCCATACTTCTATTAAAGATAAAGATGAGAGGGTCTATTATAGCATCCTGAATGGATTTCACTAAGGTGTTATTTATACCATCAAGTCCTGGAGCTTTATAATTTGGTAGGCTATTGATTAGAGTTTTTATTTCTTGCGCATCTGTAGGTTGCAGGAAGAAAGAGGCGATAGGTGTATTATTACATTTGATTTTGGAAGCATGGACATTTTCGGTTGTATTATGGTATAGTAAAATTTTATTTGCTAATCTATGTCCAACATTAGAGAAATAAGTATTGCATGCAACTAATGATTGTTTATAATGAGTAGTATCTGGAATATTCAGTAAATCTGTTGGTTCTCTATTACTAGTATTTATATTACATATTTCTTTCAAATTCTTCCATAATTTTTTAGGATGATTTTTGCTTTCCGTTAGTACCTTTTTATTGTAATCGAACTTAATTTTTCTCATCAAGTCTACATAATAGTTTCGGTAGCGTGTGTACATTAATTTGGCCATTGGATCGTTTGGGTTTGCTTTGGCGCGCTTTTGCAGGCGATCTTTGTATCTCATACACCGCAATAGGCCCGGTGTTACCCAAGGTTTTATATTAAATTTTGATCGGCTAACCAAGGATTTACCAGTATGCTTATCTATAATTTTTAGTAAAGTGCCCATAAATTTTGCTGTGTATTCATTCAGATCTGATTGATTAAGGCAACTATCCCAATCAATTTTGTTAAGTTCCTTCATTAATCCTTCAATATCTGTTCTTATATGTGTTTATTTTTTTATGTTATTTTCCATTTTAAGAGTTTTATTCTCAATGTAGGCCCTTTTTTATTATTTATCCCTCTCGCTCGTTATCGTCGTTTGGGGTATACTTAAATGTCAGAGTTTTCCACGTTTTGTTAATGTATTCTCTCCTTTCTGTGAAGTTTATTTTAATTAGATGCTTAGGTAAGTAGGTAGGTACCTACTTTATGAATGTAGTCAATATTAAGATGTGATTGTCTGCAGTTATTTTTCAGATATAGGTATAGGTTAGTAAGGGTTACAATTATTTGAGGCAAATATTTTTTAGGAACAATTTGAAGTAGATAATCCTACTATATTATTAATTTTATAAATGTGAAAGTTTGTATGTTTAGACGTTTGTAACTCAATCGCGCAAAAACAGCTACACGGAGTTGGATGAAATTTAGCACATGGATAGTGTTTAATCTGAATTAACACATAAGATACTTTTTATCCCGAAAAAATGTAAGGTTCCTGTGTAAAGTTAAGGCGGGCGAATTTGCGGGCAGAAACTTGTATGTATAACGTTTAAAATCTACTTGGATCTCTTTGAATGAGAAGTTAAGGCAAGATCTGAGAGACTATGTGACGTATATATTTTATTCAACGTTTACTATACGTTTAATGTTGTTATAGAACAACCTCGCAATATTATGATCTAAGCGCACAACCATATGACAACTTACTTACACTATGTCTGCCTTCTTGCTCGATGAACTTGTTAGATGACGTTTATGTCCAAATCTAACTGGCCTTTATCTAAGGAAAGACATAGATTTATGAAATAAAGTTAACGCTTTGGGACTGACTTAGTCTAGTTGCATATAATGCGCGAAGCGATCACGTGGTGCCGGGTTCAAATCCTAGGTCGGACAAAATGTTGTTTTTCTAAATTTCCATATTTCGGAGTCTGGTAATGTGTATAATATAGACATAATGCCAACAGGCTCACTCCCTATTACATGGGACCTAAAATTGTCTGTAAAAAGTGGGTACACAGTATAACCTCAGCCCCACTTAGGGAATCACGCGTGGCGGCGATTATGATTATCATTATTGTAGATGACTCTTGTTCAGTCTTCTTTCATATAAAAGAAATATAACACTCGTACTTATCTTTACGATACTTATCTTTGAGACGTCAATACAAAAGCCTATAGCCCTTGTTACGCACCATCGAGCGGACTAACGCGGCCTATTCTGAGTTCCACGAAACTTGCGCCCTTGTATTGGAAACCCTAATTGTATTCCAGCGCTCGTTCAACTGTTCTACTCGCTTCCACTTGTTCCGTTTGTTCCAGTTGGTTCCATTTGTTCCGCAATATCGTATTCGTTCGGCGCCCTCCTTTTGTGTCTGTACGAGAATTGGTGTGATTGGCTCATTCGAATTACGTTTGATGTTATTTGGCATGTGTATTATAATGTTATTTTGTGGTAATACGTTTCCACGATATTGTCACAGAATTGTTTGTGACACAACCTTTGTTTATTCATATACATCTATTGATCGTAAACGTAAAAGTGACAAAAATGTGTTTGATTCCTATATATCTATTGGCCGCGCTTTCACCTACTCCACTTAATGAACTACACCGAATATAAGTACTAATGCAAGCTTATACTATATCTTTTGTTTTATCCAACCATTGATTTGGATCGCCACTGGTTGGATAAGCCCATAGACATAAATCTATTCACTATGAACACTAAACCTCAATATTCCTTTACCGCATGACCACCAAACACCACGGCATGCATGGTGGTCATGATCTAATACCATGACCAAATAGACTGTCTTATCTGAAGAGCCAGTCAAGGTTTTCCGTAACCGGCAAGCGTGTATAAGACAAACTATGAGATTAGAAGAAGCCAGAGAGATCTGTTAGGAAAGAACCTGTTGGAATTATACTCTCTGCCTCCCCCGCAAAAGTTTTGTATGTTGATATAGATAGATAGAATATGATTTACCACCAAATCATCGTTTAGCTACCGTACAGATATAAATTAACATTTTACAATCTAGCACATATGTACTTTACGCAACATGGGTACGTTCGTAATAGGAATACAGATCGATAAGCGGCTCAATTATTGGGGTAAACAAGCCGTGAATACACACAGGTACTTAGTTTACGGCTATTGGGAATGTTGCGTTGGTCATTATTGTAATGGCGGCTCTTTCTAGTTTCGCAGTTACTGAAGCGAGAATTAGGTCTTTGTTGTTTATATTTTCAGGACAATAGGTTGGTCAGACACATTCTGGACATTACTGTATGACATTAAACCCTTAATTACTCGCAAGGGTTCAAAGCACTTCACACTTTAAAAAAAAGTACTTGCGGTGATTCGAATTTCCTCGCGCTCCTACTAGCTTCCTTACCCTCGCCAAAGTTGGCATTTTCTTGAACTACTGTCTTAAGGGGTGAGTAATTAAGTGATTTTTTTGAGAGGTGAGTTGTTTATTTTATAAAAAAAATTCATGTATTATTACTTCAATTTATATTAATATTAGTCCAGTGTATAAATATATGTCATAAATATATGTATTTCGGTTTTATAAAACAAAGTTTTCTAAAAGATTTTTATGAGATTATCTAGCTCCTTTAATCAAGCAAAAACTCTGAAAATCCTTTACTGCACTTACGTTAGGAGTCACCTTGATTATGCTTTACAAATCTGGAACCCTTGCTATGACAAATATGTTGATCGAATTGAACAAGTACAACAGCGATTCATTAAATATCTATGCTTTAAACTCAAAATTCCTTATCACTCTTCTAATTATTTAAATCTTTGCAAAACATTTCATATTCTTCCACTTTACTATCGACGTCGAACTGCTGATTTCACATTTTTGGCCAAAATTATTAACAACGAAATTGATAGCACTGATTTGTTGCAAAAAATTAACTTTAATATCCCTCGTAGGTCAGCGAGGCATAATTTGCCTATAAATGTTGCATCATTCAATTCCAATTACAGGCGGAGCTCATTTATGGTTCGTGCAAGCAGAGACGTTAACCATATATGCAAAGAGTTTTCATTTGACCCTTTCAACATTGACACGGCTTCAGCGAGAAGGTATCTCAACCGTCACTTCTTTAGTTAATTGACTTTTACCGATTTATTCTTGATACACATGCTATTGCTCCTATGAGTACGAATTTATAATGTTTCCTAAACGTGTGATCCTATAACTGGTTCTCTGTGAAATTTTTAAGTTATTTATCATAGATATGTAAACCGTTGGACCACCTTTCAATAAAAAATACGTGTTATAGTAAGATTTGTTTTTTTATTCTAGCTTTAGTCATGAATAGAAAAAAGAAGCATATTTTGGAATAGCTGGCTGAAGCTTTTGACGAAGAACAAGTTGGAGGTCAGATTCTGTCAGAGCGAGATGAGATAGTCCAAAGTGATTACGATAGTGTTAGCGAAATAAACTCCTGTACATTCAAGCGAATCGTGAGATAATCAGCTAGAGCCTGTATATTACAGAACGAAAAGAGGAGTGGACGGTAATGACCAGTTGTATGGGACATACAATGTCGGAAGGTGAACTAAACGATAGCCACTTGCTATTTTCTTCTTGCTATATTCTTGCTATCTTGTAAAAAACACTGGCATAAATGCACTTGTGCATCGAGCAAATACAGAAAATTTACGTATTCACGGAAGCCGTAATTTTTTTAAGGCAATTGTCAACATCACCAGAAACAATGTCTCAAAATCAACGCAACTTCTCAGGTTGAGTAAAAACGACTTCTGGATCTGCATGACATAGAAAACAGCGTTCCACCAAACGCAGCAAAATGTAGGCGTTGCAACAGCTGGCCCCGGAAAAGCGACCAAAAAGTGCCAACGAAATGAAAAAAAAACACAACTCATGTTCAATGATCACTTTGAGATGTATCGTCAACAGTTTTATGATAGTGATTCGGAGACTTCCTAAATATATTATCATTTTTAACTTTGATCACACTATAATTACAATATTTTTTTTCCTAGTTGTTTTAATCTTGTTTGTTGCTTTTCTAATTAGACATCCATTCATGTTTTTTCTTAAAAAAAAAAAAAAATTGATATAGCATTTCAATAATAATTTCATTCACATATCTATTTTATATAGTATCTATTAAAAAAAATCTACAATTTGGGGTCACCTGAGACCCCATGCGAGCAGTTATGTAATTCTCTTCGTACGAGTAACTAAGAGTTAAGCAACCTTTGATCTAATAGGCCGAGCGTAGGTTTTTCGGTTACTTGGGACACGCACCTGGTCTGGACATTAAACAAAATATTCCAATGCATTTCAAGTTTTATTTTTGGTCTAGGGGTTTGTACATATTCAATTAATGTTTGCTAAACGTATCCATGTTGTATGAATAGTTCTTTCGCAGAAGTTGCAAGTGTATAGGTTAAATTACTTTTAAGTTACGGTGGGGTCAACAGTAGGTATCTTCATATAGTAAAAAAACTTAAAAAAGGGAAATCGACTTTATAAAACCAAAAAAAAACATTCGAGGTCGGTGCAGTCGGTTATTTGGCACTGACTTTAAATATTTATTTTTTACCATATGAAGTCGGTTTCTTTTTTTTTTTTAAAGATTTTTATTTTAAAATTTTGAGTGATCAATAAATTGACTATTAATATTTATACGCCTATGGTATATTTTTCTGCTTCGTTAGCTTAGTTATATAGTAAGGTACCTACAGGGATAGCATGATACTCATAATAACTCAATCTACACATTCATGCTGTTTGTCGTTAAGGAGTCCGGTGGTGTATCTTCTAAGTCCAGGATGAAATTAAAATGAAAGCACCTCAGAACCTCCTCCTTTTTGAAGTCAGTTAAAAAAGAAACACTATCCCCTTTATTCCTCAAGTGGCAGTGGTAGAGGTGCACTGTATGCGTCTACCTTTCGCCTAACGTAATCTCTATGTAACAGGATGCGCGCTTATTGTTACGAGTATTGTAGGGAGTAGGATTTTTCTTGTCACTAAACTCGAACAAAATTTTTGTTCGACCTGGGGTTCGAGCCCAGAGCTTTATAATCACTAGTAGACCAATTAAGCAGCAGCTCCAAATTACTATGATCTTTGTCTAAAGGTTCTTTTTCCAAACTATGCAAGACTACCATGTGGCGAGAATCAAGAAGATATAATGTAAGGTTTATTTTAAAAAAAAGAGTACAAGATTTTATTTTTAACTTAATTCGGTATCAAATCTATTCATCATCATCATCATCATTTCAGCCTATACTTGTCCACTGCTGAACATAGGCCTCCCCAATCGCTTTCCAGCGTAACCGGTCCGATGCCACCTGCATCCAACGATTTCCTGCGATTTTCACAAGATCGTCGGTCCATCTGGCAGGCGGTCGTCCTACGCTGCGCTTGCCAATACGTGGTCTCCACTCTAGAATCTTTCTGCCCCAACGCCCGTCCGATCTTCGCGCTATGTGGCCAGCCCATTGCCACTTCAGCATGCTAATCCTAAGGGCTATGTCGGTGACCTTGGTTCTTCTACGAATCTCCTCATTCCTGATTCGATCACGTAGAGAAACGCCGAGCATAGCTCTTTCCATAGCTCGCTGAGCAACTTTGAGCTTTTTTATGAGACCTATTGTAAGAGACCACGTCTCTGATCCATATGTCATCACTGGTAACACACATTGACTAAAAACTTTAGTCTTTAGGCACTGAGGTATTTTGGATGAGAAGATGTTGCGCAGTTTCCCGAACGCTGCCCAGCCGAGTTGGATTCGTCGATTGACCTCTCTCTCAAAGTTGGACCTACCTAACCGGACTGCCTGTCCCAGGTAAATGTACTCGTCGACAACTTCAAGAGTAGAGTTCCCAACGGTGAGTGCGGTGGGTACGACATGGATATTAAATGTATTAAAATATTGTATCGTAGTTTTACTATTGCACTGGCCACACTGACGGTGAAAATACATACGAGAATTAGAATATTTGGACTGGCAACACCGGTGAGAAGTGAGGCCGGTGAGTCGGGAGAACGGGCAGTTGAAATTGGATATCAACGCAAAACGGTTGTGCTGCAGAGCTCGAGTGAATAAGTTTTGAAATATTAATAAGTTTTGGAAGGCTACCGGTTATTTTCTTTTCAGCTGGTTAATAAGTTTTGAACACCAATAAGTTTTGAACACCAATAAGTTTTGAACACCAATAAGTTTTGAATACCAATAAGTTTTGGAAATAAATAAGTTTTGAAAGGCTACCTGGTTATTTCTGAGATATCCTATAATAACAACATCTACTTATAATGGTAAACTCTTATAATCTTTATCTCCGAATAATCCAATAAACTGATCTTTTCCATCAACACGACCAAAGCACCCCATTTCCTATTGGAACAACTAGTATACCCTTGTTTTCGCACCACTAGCCCCATGTGAACCGAATGAGCATTATTTCGGTCCGCGGCGCGCACAAAAGAAAGCCATTAGTGACCGGTAAACATCTGAAGGCAATTCTCACTTTGCCGTCCGCACGTTCGGAAAAGGTAATAGTTGGTACAGGTGGATCGCATAAATAAGGCACTTTAGCAATAATAATAATATCAGACAAAGGCCTTCTCTCGAGGTTCTCTTACCTCTAGGTCATACTCCATCATGTAACCGGTGTGGATTGGTGAAGGAAGGTTTGTGACTACCTGCTGTTGGAACTTATTTAGCCACCTATAAGGCTCTAAACTTGGCTTAACTAATTTACTATAATACTTGGTAATATCAAAATGCCACAAACAGTCACCCATCTTAGACTTACTGAGCTAAATTCTGTTTAACCTTGGTGATCGCAAAGAACAACGTGGTCATACAGCAAATAAGTGTATTATATTTCTGGTTTTGTTGCCGTTCACCGCGACCACGGCTATAGCTGCTTATATTTGAACAAAATTGTTACAAAATGGACGTAACATTATCTATATAATTAAGCGAACCTGTAATAGGAATGTAGTAAAACAATACGTGGTACAGACTCTCCAGCGCTCTATTTCATGACTTGTCATCCGTCGGGGAATAATTATGCTATTATATAATTACGCTATTATGTACTAGGTGTGAATTCCAACAAATAATAATAAGCATGCGATATACCACTACTTTTTGATTTTATTTTATTTTATATCCTTGACTTTTCGATTGCGTTACAGTATTGACGTGTTTTATTGATATAATGGCAATAGGTTAGCCCCCTTTTACAAAATAAATAAATTCACTTTCACTTTCTAGTCCCCATTCGGAAGAGAAATGATGTGATCAAAAAACTCACTTGCAGCAAGAAAAAATGCCGGCCTTGGTTCCGACAGAGCATCATCGATTTCTTCGATATAACCTGTTGCAGTTTCATGCAATTGCTTTAATTAATTACTTTGTAGCACCACATTATTACCTTAAGGAGTAGATATCACTTTGTTTCATACACTTGTTTAAATTAATTGGTCTTTACTTTGTAGCACCACATCAACTTAAGGAGCTGATATGGTTTAGGGTTAACAAGTATTTTACATGATGTTATACTTTCCGTGGCCAACAAATATCCAACAAAATCTAATATCAACTCATTTGTAGAGTGCCTCATTAGTCTAGTAGTGCGTAATACGGTTGGCGATTACATATTTTGTGTGTTTAACAGTTGGACGATTTAGCGCATTGGTTAAGAGCTCACGCCGCCCACTAAGTCTACCAGTGTTTGTATATAGATAATGTTACGTCCATTTTGTTTGAAAATATAAGCAGCTATAGCCGAGGTCGCGGCGAACGGCAACAAAACCAGAACGTTGTTCTTTGCGATCACCAAGGTTAAACAGAATTTAGTTTAGTAAGTCCAAGATGGGTGACTGTTTGTGGCATTTTGATATTACCAAGTATAGTAAATTAGTTAGGCCAAGTTTAGAGCCTTATATGTGGCTAAATAAGTTCCAACAGCAGGTAGTCACAAACCTTCCTTCACCAATCCACACTGGTTACATGATGGAGTTACGACCTAATCTCTCTTACCTAGAGAGAAGGCCTTTGTCTGATATTATTATTATTGCCAAGGTGCCTTATTTATGCGATCCACATGTGCCAACTATTATCTTTTCCGAACGTGCGGACGGCAAAAGTGGGAATTGCTTTCAGATATTTATCGGTCATTAATAGCTTTCTTTTGTGCGCGCCGCGGGCCGAAATAATGCTCATTCGGTTCACATGGGGCTAATGGTGTGAAAACAGGGGTATACTAGTTGTTCCAATAAGAAACGAGGTGCTTTAGTCGTGTTGATGGAAAAGATCAGTTTATTGGATTATTCGGAGATAAATATTATAAGAGTTTACCATTATAAGTAGATGCTGTTATATCTTCTTAATTCTCGTCTTGCAAAGTTTGGAAAAAGAACCTTTAGGCAAAGATCATAGTAATTTGGAGCTGCTGCCTAATTGGTCTACTAGCGATTATAAAGCTCTGGGCTCGAACCCCAGGTCGAACAAAAATATTGTTCGAGTTTATTGACAAGAAAAATCCTACTCCCTACTATACTCGTAACAATAAGCGCGCATCCTGTTACATAGAGATTACGTTAGGCGAAAGGTAGACGCATACAGTGCACCTCTACCACTGCCACTTGAGGAATAAAGGGGATAGTGTTTCTTTTTTTACTGACTTCAAGTAGTAGGAGGTTCTGAGATGCTTTCATTTTTCATTTCATTGATATTGGACTTAGAAGATACACCACCGGACTCCTTAACGACAAACAGCATGAATGTGTAGATTGAGTTATTATGAGTATCATGCTATCCCTGTAGGTACCTTACTATATAACTAAGCTAACGAAGCAGAATAATATACCATAGGCGTATAAATATTAATAGCCAATTTACTCATCACTCAAAATTTTAAAATAAAAAACTTTTTAAAAAAAGAGAAACCGACTATGGCAAAAAAGAAATATTTGAAGTAGGTGCCAAGTAACCGACTTCGAATGTTTTTGTTAGGTTTTATAAAGTCGATTTCCTTTTTTTTTAGTTTTTTTTACTATATGAAGATACCTACTGTTGACCCCACCGTAACTTAAAAGTAATTTAACCGATACACTTGCAACTTCTACGAAAGAACTATTCATACAACATATAATAGGATACGTTAAACAAACATTAATTTAATGTGTACAAACACCTAGACCGAAAAAAAATTGAAAAATTTTGTTTTTTGTCAGACCAGGTCCGTGTCCGGTCCAAGTAACAGAAAAACCTACGCTCGGCCTATTAGATCAAAGGTTGCTTAACCCTTAGTTACTCGTACAAAGAAAATTACACAACTGCTCGCATGGGGACTCAGGTGACCCCAAATTGTAGATTTTTTAGTTTTTTAATAGATACTATATAATATAGATATGTGAATGAAATAATTATTGAAATGCTATGTTTAAACTTTTTTTTAAGAAACAACATGAATTAACGTCTAATTAAAAAACAAAATTAATACAACTGGGAAAAAATAAATAGTGTGATGAAAGTTAAAAATGATAATATATTTAGGAAGTCTCCGAATCACTATCATAATACTGTTGACAGTACATCTCAAAATGATCATAGCACTAAGTTTTGTGTAGTTTTTGCATTTCGTTGGCACATCTTGATCACTTTTCCGGGGCCAGTTGTTGCAACGTCTACATTTTTCTGCGTTTGGTGGAACGATATTTTCTATGTTATGCACATCCAAAAGTCGTTTTTATTCAACCTTAGGAGTAGCGTTGATTTTGAGACGTTGCTTCTGTTGATTTTTAATATGTTTGATGGACAATTGCCTTAAAAAATTATCTGTATTCGCTCTGATTTGTAATTTGCATTTACAAGATTTTTTACAAGGTAGAAGAAAATAGCAAGTGGCCATCATTTAGTTATACTTCCGACATTGTATGTTCCACACAAATTGTCATAATCGTCCACTCCTCCTTTCGTTGTGTAATCAACAGGCTTGAGCTGATCATCTCAAGATTCGCTTAAATGTACAGGAATTTATTTCGCTAACACTATCGTTATCACTTTGGACTATCTAATCTGGCTCTGACGGAATCTGACTTCCAACTTGTTCTTCGTCAGTATATTTTTAAAAAACTTTATTTTATAAAACCGAATTTATTCGAATCGCGGCAAGTACTTTTTTTTTAAAGTGGGAAAGTGCTTTGACCCCATGCGAGTAATTAAGGGTTTAATGTCATACAGTAATGTCCAGAATGTGCCCGACCAACTCATTGTTCCGAAAATATAAACACCAAAGACCTAATTCTCGCTTCAGTAACTGCGAAACTAGAAAGAGCCGCCATTACAATAATGACCAAGGCAACATTCCCAATAGCCGTAAACTAAGCACCTGTGTGTATTCACGGCTTGTTTACCCCAATAATCATTTGCTTTTTTTCGGGGGTAGGTGAAGACAGGCGTGTTTTGTTAGCTCAATTATTTAAATAATAAAAAAATATAGTATTTTTCTCTTTTATCAACATATATTTTTAGTGTTCTAGCATAAATTAAGTGCTACTTACATTTGCACCACATTTTATGTGAGCCATAACATTCTGTACACCACCTGCCAGCAAAGCTTCATCACTACAATTTGTTTGAACACAGAACTTTCAAAAATAACAATATGTCTCGTCTCACGGAGATACTGAACACACAACACAGACTTGAAGAGAATGTGGCAAAGAAATTCGAAGAACTCCAACTTCAAATCAACAATGCTGGTACATCTAGAGACACTGTTGTTAAACTGGCTGAAGAGCTTCGGAACTTCAGGGAGCTGGTCAATATCCTGAATCTCCTTCGGCAGCAGATAGAAGAGTGCACCAGGCAAGTTGATGACTTGGAAACAAGGAACCGACGGAAAGCCCTGCTGTTTACAGGATTTGCCGAAAAGGAAAACGAAGATTGTTCTGGAACTGTATTGGAGGTTCTCAAAAGCAGACTTGGTGTCCGTGATGTGTCCTTATCAGATATAAAAGTCTGCCATAGACTGGGCTCAGTCAATAAGGAACATCGTCGCCCCATTCTTGTCCGGTTTAATGACATAGCAACGAAGTCTGCAGTGTGGAAGGCCAAAGCTAAGTTGAAGGGCTCCTCTATAACTGTCAAGGAGTTCCTGACTAGGTCCAGGCAAACGGTCTTTACCAGGGCCCGGCTGCACTTTGGTATGCGATCAGTTTGGACACATTCGGGGACCATTGTTATTAAGTCATCCGATGGTAATAGCCATAGGATTACTACCATGGAACAATTAACCACTCTCTCTGCCAAGTACTCAAAGGCTTAGCGCGCTGATGACCTAGAAAAAAGAATAATTTGCATTGAAATCATTTGTTTGGGACGCAATTACCGTAAATATTACTTATATCTGTTTGTATTAACCTCACCTTGTCAAATTTGATTTACTATGTTCTCTGCATCCCTTAATTTAAATCGACATATATATATAGTTAACTTTATTCCTTATTTCTTTTGTTTTACCCTCGGATCACGTGCATTTATCTAATAATTTTATTTTATTTTTAAAGTGAGGTCTGAGGTGTCATGAATAGTATCTGTCACCCAATTAAGAACTTCAGTCATTGATCTGTCACAGTGTTTATTTGGCGCGTTCCAACGCCATTATTGATAGATTTTATGCATGGTCTCATTTTTACTGGAATAGTCTGTTCCTTATCTGGCATTTTTTTTTCTCTTTTTTATTGTTGTTTTGTTCTGTGTGTTTTACATTATATTATTCTCAATTTTCTTTTTCGCTGTAAGCTGGCGGGTGGTGCAGAGCTTACTGGTGTAAATTTTTGAATTGCACTTTTTAATATTTTTATTTATTTACCTCTTATTTATATACATATTTAGTTTGTTTATTGTATATTTATTCTATGTCCTTAATAAATATTGATACTGATGATGATTCATTTCATTCCGCTAGCGAATCTTTGAATGATAGTTGTGGTTCGCAGGGTGATGCACTCGGTGAATTTATTCGCAGACAATTTAATCAAAATCGTGGTCACCTTCTCAACATCTGTCATGTTAATGCCCAGAGTATTCCTAGCCACTATAATGATCTATTAGACACTTTCACTGACTGTAACCTTCACGCCATTCTCATTTCGGAGAGCTGGCTTAAACCACATCTACTTTCCTCCATGTATCCTCTACCCGGGTTTGTGTTGGTCAGAAACGATCGGACTGGTAAGGGAGGAGGCGGTGTCGCCATGTATTTGGGAAGTGACTTGCCTTACAAGGTATTAGCTACTTCGCCCCCTAACTACTCTGCCTCTGCAGAGTATATTTTCATCGAAGTCTCCCTGAAAGGGTCGAAAATTGTTGTAGGTGTGGTTTACTGTCCTCCTAACACTGACTATTTCACCGAATTCGAATTAGTACTAGAATCTTTGGGTTCGGAATATGCTCACCACGTTATCATGGGCGATTTTAATACTAACCTCCTTTCGCTCAACTTTCCTCGCTCCCTTAAACTCCTGCACATTATCGAGTCAAGTAGTCTACATGTCTTGCCTCTACAAGCTACCCACCACAATACCTCAGGTGATAATAGTTGGCTTGACCTAATCCTCACCTCCAACCCATCCTTGGTCTCCTCGCATGGTCAATGGGAGGCTCCAGGATTCTCACACCACGACCTTATTTTCCTTTCATACATCCTGAAACCTCCTAAACCTAAACCGAAAGTAATGCACGTGCGGTCTTTTGCAAAAATTGACGTTGAGCAATTATCCAAGAATGCATCTCAAGTGTGTTGGGAGTCACTGATTGAAGCCAGTACCGTCGACGTTCTGAATAAAACAATCACTAGACTGTATGACCTTCATGCACCGGTAAAAAAAGTTAAATTGAAACGCCCACCAGCGCCTTGGATGACTAGGGGTATTCGTATGGTGATGAGGCAAAGAGATCGCGCATTTCGGAGATACAAAAAAGACCGATGTGATGAAAATTGGACTAACTTTAAGGTTGCTAGAAATCGGTGTAACCAGATGGTACGTAATGCTAAACGCCGTCATATTCTCGAAAATATCTCCTTGTCTACATCTGCAGGTGTCTGGAAATTCCTCTGAACCCTCGGAGTGGGCAAGCCGCGACATTTGGACCTCCCTAGCTCGGTTGGATTAGATGATCTTAATCAACATTTCACCACCACTTCCACTATGGATCATCTGACTAAAACCCAAACTATTTTTCTTTTGAATGGTCTAACGCGCTCCAATATTATTCCCTTTCACCTTTCTCCAGTGGATTCTTCTGAGATCAAAAAGATCATCCTTGCCATAAAATCCAATGCCGTTGGTTGTGATAACATTAGCCGACGTATGATCACAATAATACTGGATCATCTTCTTCCGGCGATTTCACATGTAATAAACTTTTCCTTAGATACTGGATCCTTCCCCACTCTGTGGTGTAAAGCCTACGTAAGGCCCCTTCCCAAGATCTCAAATCCTTCTCTTTCCGTACATTACCGTCCTATCTCTATCCTTCCTTTTCTGTCTAAAGTACTAGAGTCCTGCGTCCAAAAACAACTGTCCCGTTTTGTACTTGCAAACGGATTAATCAGCTCACTACAATCTGGATTTAGACCAGGGCATAGTACTACAACTGCACTCCTTAAAGTGACTGGCGATATTAGGGCCGGCATGGAGGATTCTAAAGTCACAGTTATAGTTTTGGTAGACTTTTCGAATGCGTTTAATATAGTCAGTCACGATGTCCTCATATCCATCTTATGGTCTCGGACGAAGCACTACAGTGGTTTTTTTTTTCTTTTTTTTTTTTTAAAAAACGTAGCCCCACACTAGGATTTATTCCTGTGTCGTGGGTGCGTTTACAAACATGAAAATTCACATACACAAATACCCAGACCGGAACAAATAATTGTGGATCACACAAAGATTTGTCCCGTGCGGGACTCGAACCCGCGACTATTAGACGCAGTGGGCAGAGCGGCTTAAGATCCTTACCACTGCGCTAAATCGTCCGTCATTTTCCTCATATCTTCGGGGGCGCCAGCAGTCTGTACAAGTCGGTGATTGTTCATCAAGTTGGGCTAACCTAGACTCTGGTGTTCCTCAAGGCGGTATACTCTCCCCTCTATTGTTTTCTGTTTTTATAAATCTCTTAACCTATGAACTTCAGTGTGAGTATCATCTTTACGCCGATGATTTGCAGCTGTATGCTCAGGCTGAAACTAACAGCGTCCAAGGTGCAATCATAAAACTTAATCATGATTTAGACACGCTTAAGAACTGGTCTGATAAGTTTGGTTTCACTGTCAACCCTCTTAAATGCCAAGCTATTATTATAGGCAGTCCACGTATGGTGAGCCGAGTGGTTATTGATACTTTACTACCAATTATTTTTAATAATTCGCCCATTTCATTCAGTCAAAACGTGAAAAATCTTGGCCTCCTTATTGACAACTCACTTAGCTGGCGGAATCAGATTGGTAGCGTAAGCCAGAAGGTCACGGGTATCCTGCGGATGCTGTATCGACTGAAAAAGCTTTAATCTTTCCAATAATCGACTATGGTGATGTGTGCTACTTTGACCTGAATGCAGATCTACTCAATAAATTGGACCGACTTCTGAATGTAGGAACAAGTATGACCATGTTTCCATGTATCGCGCGGAACTAAAGTGGCTTCCAATTCGACAGCGTAGGAACTTGAGAGCACTTACAACCTTGTATTCTCTTCTTGAGTCTCCTTCTTCCCCGTCTTACCTATCATCTTAGTTTCAATATTTAAGTTCCAACCACTGTAAAAATCTACGCTCTTCTCATAATCGGCTTCTTCAATGCCCACTCCACCGCACTAACTTTATTCACTCTTCTTTCCTCGTGCAATCCATTCTTCTTTGGAACTCTCTTCCTCCTAATGTGAGGATGGCAGAGAGCCGGTACTCCTTCAAGAAAAGAACTCGCGAACACATAACCAAAAAAATGTTAGCAGAATCATCTCGTTAGTATGTTTAATTATATTTATTGTATTTATTTATCTAATGTAACATTCATTTAATTTTATGTATTCTATGTATATATACATATTAAAAATTGGTATATATTAGTTTATTATATATGCGTATCTGTGTATTATATTTAAAATATTTGTCCTACCGATAATTCTTTATGATGTAGTCCAAGTGCACCTGCCTTGTTTTCTCTGCATCACCCTAAGGTTGACTGGGAGAGAATGCCTTTGGCATTAAGTCCGCCTCTGTAAAATTTTGTGCAAAGTATAAATAAATAAATAATTGAGCTGCTTATCGATCTGTATTCCTATTATCATTCATCTCATCGGTGCTTGTGCGGAGTGGACGTGTTGAATTTTATTTTATTTTTTTTATTTCCTCTATGTGTTTTCTGGCTCATGTGGCGCTTGCTTGAAACTCGTAAATTCTCGGACCCTCCTGTTTCATCTTGGGATGGTCTCCATATGATGCGGCGGACATATTTGTTTGTGTCGGAAGACTCGTTCTGTTGAGCGACAGCCTACGGCGACCTCGCGAAGATACCCGAAGCGGGGCTGCGGTGAGTGTAAATTATCCAACACAATTAGGACATATTCACAAAATCACCTTTTTGGGCCGGGGTTTGAACCACGGGTTCGTGGATGTTGTACCGTGCGGTTGACCAATACGCCAGTGCAACGTGAAGCTTCACTGGTGAAAATACATATCCCTTTCCACGTTATTGTAAAAGGATAATGCCTCGTACTAAGCGAACGCCGCCGACTACTCCGAAAGTAGTAGTGCAATGCGCCTCGTCTAATCCAAACATCTCGACGAATATTTCGGAATCTGAGACTGCTAATGTGACAAATAGACAAAAAAGACCACGTTCAGAAAGCAGCCCCCCGAATAAGCTCGAGGAATTTAAGCATGAAATGCGGAGTATGCTTGAGAAATGGAAAAAAGATCAGGATTCTATACTTAAAAAATTTACCTCTAAACTATCAGCTGATCTTGCTGAACTGAAGTTGTTGAATACGAAACTGCAAAGTATTAAGTCCGATATTGAACAAGCAGCGAATCTAATGAATGGCGAGTATAAGAAAATGAAGGCAAAACTAAATAAATTGGAAACAGAAAAGTCAGAACAGCATGTGCACATAATTAAGCTTGAAAACCAGCTCAAAGACTTGCAAGACAGCCACCGTCCATCGAGTATTGAAATACGAAATGTTGCACCTAAAGCTAATGAAGATTGCAGTGACCTTACACAATTGGTAATAAGTGTTTGCGAAGCTTTGAAAGTGTAGATGCAACCTACATAGATTCGAGACATATACCGAGTGCTAAGTAAACAAGGCCCCTCTAAGCAAGTTGTAGTAGAATTCCACTCGGTATTGCTGAAAAATAGAATTTTGCAGGCTGTGCGGGACTATAACAAAAATAAACCATTATCCGAAAAACTAAATAGCGATCACATCGGATTGAAGGGTGAACAAGTACCTATTTACGTAGCTGACCGCCTATCATCTGCCTCCAGAAAACTTTTTCATGAAACTCGTAAATTTGCCAAAAATTATGAGTATAAATTCTGCTGGACATCTAATGGTAAAATTTTTCTGCGAAAAGAAGAAGGTTCAAAGCCAGTCCGTGTCCATTCCGAAGTATGTTTTCAAAAGCTTATGCATGTCTTAGTATAAATTTTTTGTCAGTACTCATTATTTTTTAAATTTTAGTTATATAGTTTTATATATTTTGTATATTTTTTGTCTAACCTCTCTTATAGCATCATTCACACATTCCATAATACAAATATCACTCAACCTTAATTCTTCATACAAGCATATCTATATACATAAAACTTACAAACCAATGAAATTCTTGGAGACCAGTTATGGCAACCGTTCAAAAACCATATACAAAAAAAATATTTGTCATTAAATAACTCTTTCCAATATAAAAAATCTAATTTGATACACAGTAAAAATAGTGACTATTTTTATATTGCTAGCTCGTATCTAAAACCTACCATTGTACTACTTTACATTGTGCAGTATATAAAAATGAACGACTGTAATGAAATTATCTCTAACTTGGATTCTTTTGGTTCACATAAATTTTATAATTGCAATCCGGAAAGAATTAGTAAAATTTTGGAAAACCGTAATAATACTTTTAACTTTCTTTATCTAAACACACGCAGTGTTAACAAGAATTTTGATAAAGGACTAGTATTGTTAAAATCACTCCAAACAAAATGTGATACCATTATTCTCTCGGAATGTTGGTTAAATAAATCCCCAATTATTCCGGCACTTACAGGGTACTCAGTATATTACTCAACAAAATGTGTCAATTAAAATGATGGCTTAGTCATCTATGTGCGTTCAGATATACAACACAACGTTATAGAGCCTGAATTTCTTGACGCTAATTGTTTTATTTGTAAATTAGTTCAAGACATTGTTATAATCGCTCTATATCGACCACCATCTTTTCGGAACATCGAAAATTTCCTAAATAGTTTGAATAATATATTATCTTCGGTTTCTACATATAAAAACATATTTCTTGTAGAAGACATTAACATTAACATTTGTCCCTCTGGCTCTGACAACCACTATAATAACGACTACCTTAATACTACCGCATCTCATGGACTCCTACCCGCTTATACGCATCCCACCAGAGGTAATAACTACCTGGATCACACCATGATTAAGGTGTCAGGATCAGTAATTTCTTTTGTAATTGAAAGTTATACCACTGATCATGCGCCAATTTTCATTTGCATGGCCAGTGCGTCCAGACTCACAAAAACCCATAAGGTATTTTCTAAAACAGATGAGAATAAGGTAGTTGAACAAATTTGTAACACAAATTTTAACCCCATAATGACATGACCCTGAACAGGCTACTGAGTTACTTATTACGACTATAAGTTCTGTGATTCAGAGCCACACAAAGATCATATGAATGCCCTCGAAACAACGTATAATTAAGCCATAGATAACCCCTGGGCTATTAAGGTGTATTCGTAATAGGGACAATTTGCACAAAAAACATAGAAAAACTCCAGGAAATCATACCCTAAAAATTACCTACCTCCGGTACCGTAATTTCTGCAATAAGCTTTTGTTCAAACTAAAAAGGAATTACGAAAAAAGTGAATTATTTATATCTAAAAGCAATGCTAAAGCCTCATGGAAAGCTATAAATAACATACTAAACAGGCAAATTTCAAAACCAGCCCCCACTGAACTCTTATCTGTCTCTGAACTGGGCTGTAAGGCCTCAATCAATATTGTAAATGATTACTTTGCAAATATTGGTAGTAATGTGAGTACCTCACATAACATAAACACGGACATTATGCATACTACATATATTCAAGACAATACCCCAGTAAATTCGTTTGTGTTACTTCCACCAGACTGCTCTGAAATCGAAAATATAGTTATGAATCTTTGCACAAACTATGCTGCAGGATGGAATGGAATTACAGTGAGTTTGATAAAAAAGTCTCGTCGCACACTTGTCCCTATCACCACACATATCTGTAACCTGTGTATTACTAAAGGCATTTTTCCGCGAGTCCTAAAGAAAGCAATTGTGCATCCCATTTTTAAGAGTGGTGGCAGAGACAGTGTTAATAACTACAGACCAATGTCAGTACTACCGGCAATTTCCAAAATTTTAGAAAAAATCCTTAACAGACGCTTAACAAAGTTTTTAGAAGTAAATAAGATCTTATCAGGTAATCAATATGGCTTTCAAAGAGGGAAATCATGTGAAGACGCTACTACTGCTCTTGTGAATGATGTCGTAGGGACACTTGATAAGAAGTTAAAATGCCTGGGTATATTTTTAGACTTGTCCAAGGCATTTGACACTGTCTCTGCTCCCATCTTAATCTCTAAGCTAGAGAAAATAGGAGTGAGAGGTATTACACTCGCAATTTTCAAAAGCTACCTTTCTGAACGAACCCAAAGCGTCAAAATTGGCTCGCACATAAGTGATGAGCACACATTAACTTTTGGAGTCCCTCAAGGCTCTGTCTTAGGGCCCACCCTATTTTTAATCTACGTCAATAGTCTCTGCAACCTCTCTATTCCAAACTGCTCCATATACTCGTACGCGGATGATACGGCTATTCTGATTCGTGAACAAAAATGGGAAGAGTTGCGGGAACGCGCAGACTTTATAATCCGCATAATTATGTCTTGGCTATCATTTAATCGTCTAACGCTCAATGTCCAGAAAACAAGCTATATGACTTTTTCTACAAAATCTTCTTTAAAACCGGATGATTCGTACACAATTAAAGTTCAATCCTGTCAGACGCAATTAAATCTATCACCTGGGTGCCCATGTCCTTCCCTTAGCAGAACGTCTGAGGTTAGATACCTTGGAATTCTAATAGACTCTCTGCTCTCATGTAAATTGCAAATTAATACGTTGTCCTCCAGACTTAGAAAGCTTATCGCAATTTTTAATAAACTTCGATATTGTGCAGATATTGGGGTACTGAAAATGGTTTATTTCGGTTTATGTCAATCGGTTATATCATACGGCATAACAATATGGTGCGGTGCTCCTAAAACAACAACCATACAATTGGAGAGAACACAGAGAGCCATCTTAAAAGTCATGACGTTCAAGCCATTTAGATATAGTACTTCACAACTGTATAAGGAGTGCCAGGTCATATTATTTTGTCTGATATTTGTCCACGAGAAACGTATAGAACAAGTCTAGCTAGACGACATTTTAAAGTTCTTGGTAGTAAACTCTACAATTTGGTGAACAGATATTGTAATACCTTTGTACTAAATCAATATGACTGTAAGAATAAAGTGATTGAGTGGATCATGGCTTTAACTTATAAGGAGGTGGAAGAATTATTATCCTGATACTCCTGGCCTGCTTTTAACTTTATAAATATAATAATACACACAAACACACGCGTACAGACACATACACACACACACACACACACAAACACTTATGCACACCTCACTTTACAGAGAGGACTACTTATCTCTAAACACTTGGTGTATTTGTTTTAATACTTTAAATTATTGTTGATTAATAATTTTATTTCCATACAATATTTGTTTTGCACTAATTGCTTTAATATACACTATGCTACTCCATATTCGTCATAATTATGATGATTAAGTGTAAGTCTTTTATGAGAGATGCCTGCCACTCATAACACAAGTTTAATCTTAGCTTGGGTGGCAGCAATACAAAATAACTTGTTTTTACAATTTATTAAGCTAATGTACCTATAATATATACTTGTACTAACATAGTGAATCTGGACCGTAAAATTGTAATCTTGGCAATAATAAATTATTATTATTAATTATTATTACGAACGTACCCATGTTGCGTAACGTACATATGTACTAGATTGTAAAATGTTAATTTATATCTGTACGGTAGCTAAACGATGATTCGGTGGTAAATCATATTCTATCTATCTATATCAACATACAAAACTTTTGCGGGGGAGGCAGAGAGCATTATTCCAACAGGTTCTTTCCTTACAGATCTCTCTGGCTTCTTCCACTCTCATAGTTCATCTCATACACGCTTGCCGTTTACGGAAAACCTTGAATGGCTCTTCAGAAAAGATAGTCTATTTGGTCATGGTATTTGATCATGACCACCATGCATGCCGTGGTGTTTGGTGGTCAAGTGGTGAAGGAATATTGAGGTTTAGGGTTCATAGTGAATAGATTTATTTATTGTCTGCCTTGTGGGTCTAGAGGCGAATAATGTGCTTTGCGGTCACGAGGACCTGGGTTCAAATCCTAGGTCAGACAAATGTAGTTTTTCTACGGAAAATTTCCAGTACCAGTCCAGAGTTTAGAATTGTACCCGGTATATGGATTACCATATAGCTGTTACGAGCCTATTAAAGCTTGCCCTCTATTACATGAGATCTAATATCGTCCGTGAAAATTGTACAGTACATCTCTGCCAGTCCCGCTAAGGGAATATAGGCGTAACGGTGCTTATTATTTTTATTTTACTTTGTCCGACCTAGGATTCGGAGTTAGGACCTCGTTGTCGCTACGTGCATTATACGCCACTGGAAGTCCAGATACGTAGTAACGAGGCGGTAAAATATTTCGATTACACAGCCTTGCAAGGGATCTCTTTTGCTGCAAAATAATATTGTTATTGTCTACTTTGTATTGAAAATCAATAAAACGCCTCGAAGGCTATTAAACAGTAGCCATCATGGAAATGTTTGATTCAGCAGCTACGTTTATACACAAACATTATAATGTCTAGTATAACCACAATGGTACCGTCCGTATTTACGTAATTTAAAAAGACACTGAGTGACTGACTGACTGACACAGATATAAATACAATAGCTCACAGTTAAAGCGTCTAGGGACGTGAAATTCTGCACAAAGCTTTCTTTTAGAATGCTTGTAAAGGCTGAGTAGAGATTTTTTTATTTCTGTATGGGGTGAAAAGGGTAAAATAAGTATGGCAACGATGTTTCGCTTATTATTGTCTTTCAGGAGAAACCTTTTAATTTTCCGGGATAAATACTATACAGTGTGTTTGCTAACATTTTAGGGTACCCGCACGTAAAGTAAAATCAAAATCCGCCTGGTAGTAGAAGAAGAAGAAGAAGAATGATATTTCTGAGTTGTTATTTCTTAAAAATATTCCATGGACAGACACGTCTGTCTTACAATTTCATTATATGTATAGATAAGCTGCAGTGATTCAGCCAACGTAATCGCCGCAGCTTATAAAATATGACTATGTGGTTATCCAACCAGTGGCGATCCAATCAATGGTTAGATAAAACAAAAGATATAGTATAATAAGTCTGTCCAAGAGCATGTTCGTCGCGACCCCTGCCAGTCATTATGGCTGCAATCTTGGACCGAAGACGTACCGCAGTGCGGGCTAGGGCGTCCCCCCGAGGCGACGCGTACCGGCCCGCCCCCGTCGGTACGAATATAGGTGGAAGCGGCGATGGGGGCCGCCACCCATCACGCCGGGCCAGAACTGGCGAGTCGTGGGGTGCAGAGTGCCGAATAGGCACTTGGAATGTAAGAGGTGGTATGGAAGATAAGATGCATGAGGTGATTGATGTGATGAAAGAGAGACGCCTGGATGCTCTGTGTGTAACAGAGACTAAGCGGAGGGGCAGTGAAACCTGTGATCTTCCTGATAGAACGATGGCTCTGTGGTCTGGGGTACCGCAGAGCAGTCGTGCCAGCATGGGGGTGGGTATCTTGCTGTCCCGTCGCCTGGCCTCTGGAGTGAGAGATTATGGCCTGTGCGATGCGAGACTTCTCTGGGTCCGTTTAAAACTGGGTGTCACTAGAGTATTTTTGGTCGCAGCATATGCTCCCGTAAGCTCGTCGACACCCCAGGACTTTGAGAAGTTTTGGGATAATGACAGGGTAGTTCTGGATTTCGCTGAGGCTAACGAAAAGGTGATTCTGTGTGGCGATCTGAACGGATGGGTAGGAACCAGGCGGCAAACTTGCGACGCTGCTCTGGGTCCTTATGGTGATAAGAGAGTGAACGATGCAGGTAAGCTCATTGTAGATGTTTGTTTGGAAAGGGGTCTCCTTGTGTCTAATACGATATTCCAGCACAAGGATATACACATGTATACGTGGAGAAGGAATGAACAAAAAAGCATGATAGATCTGATCCTGGTTGATAACCGTCTCCGAAGCAAACTACAAGATACGCGTGCGTATAGAGGCCCCACTCTGGAATCAGACCACTATCTTGTAGTTGCGCGGTTTAGTGGTCTGTTCAGGAAGTGGAGGCACTGGCGAGAGCGTATCCCCTTCGGAGACCTTGAAAGAATAAAGGTTGAAAAGTTGCAAGATGAGAGCGTGAGGAGAATGTATGAAGACAGAGTCCGGGACAAGCTTTTGACAGCAGGCTCTTCGGACTCAAATGTAGATGAATGCTGGAATAGCCTGAAAGAGAGTTTGGTGGAATCCGCGAAAGAAGAATGTGGTTGCTCAAAGAAGCATATTACAGCAAAAGGTGATGCATGGTGGGATGCGGAGTTGCAAAGCTCCGTAGAAAGTAAGAAGAAAGCGTGGCAGGACTATGTATCTTCTTTGAACCTGAATGCCAGTATGACAGAGATAAGGAAAGAAATATACTGGCAATGCAAGAATGCCACTAAAACTTTAGTGAAAGAAAAGCGTGAAAGAGCCAGTATGATTGAGGAGGAGAGGCTGGCGAAGAACTTCGAGAACAACACCAAACTCTTTTGGAGCAAGGTGAGAAGGCTCGAGGTGATTCGTCAGGCTCCAGAATGGAAAGGATAAAATCTAAAGATGGTGACATTCTTGCAGACACACAAGCTGTGCTAAACCGGTGGAGTGAATATTTTGGAGAAATGTATGGAGATGACCCGGATGCTGATGCCGCAGACGTGCCTAAAGGCGAGATTGCGGCACCAGAATCAACGGAGGACATCACTATGGAAGAAGTTGAATGGGCGATAGGAAGTATGAAAAACGGTAAAGCTGCGGGAGTAGACATGATATCTGCCGAGATGATCAAATATGGTGGAACTTGCGTCCGGGACGCTTTCCGGGCCCTTGCAAACCTTTGCTGGAGGACCGGTGGAGTCCCTACAGATTGGCGCCGCGCAGTCATAGTACCCTTGTATAAAGGCAAGGGTTCACAATATGACTGCGCCAATTACAGAGCCATCAGTTTGATCAGCTTGGCAGCCAAGGTGTACGGTAAAATTATTGAACGGAGAATGCGCGTAAAGTCCGATGGAATATTGTGCGAGGCACAAGGGGGTTTCAGGTCTAGAAGAGGATGTTCGGATCAAGTCTTCTCACTCCGCAACATCGTAGAAAAGCATCTGGCAGTGGGCCGGAAGGTTTTCTGCGGTTTTGTAGATCTGGAGAAGGCATTTGACAGAGTTGTGCGAAAGAGACTTTGGGACATTTTGCCAGAGTATGGTATAGATGGCACTCTGTTGCGAGCCGTCCAGTCCACTTATGTGGACTGCAAGGCATGCGTACGGGTGGGTGGTAACAGGTCACCCTGGTTTGACGTTAAAATCGGCGTCAAGCTGGGTTGCGTGTTGTCCGCTAGACTGATTATATAAAAAGCCATAAGGCGCAGCTGGCCATACATAACGGAGTTCTTGTCCCAACGCTGTTATATGGTAGCGAGAGCTGGGTATGTAAGAAGGAGAATGAAAGTAGGATAAATGCGGTAGAAATGCGAGCTCTGCGGAAGATGTGCGGAGTGAAGCTGACCGACCGCATTAGCAACAGCGTAGTAAGACAGCGAGTAGGTATGAAAGATAGTATCGGTGTAAAGATGAGAAAGGGCATGCTCCGTTGGTTCGGGCATATAGAAAGAATGCCAGAGGAAAGAATGACAAAACAGATATACAATGTGAAAGTGGAAAGATGCAGGTACCGGGGAAGACCTAGACTATCTAACCACGACCAAATAAACCGTGTCTTAGCTGAAGGGCAAGTCAAGAGTCTCCGTAACCGGCGAGTGTGTATGAGACGAACTATGAGAGTGGAGGAAGCCAGAGAGGTATGTAAGGAAAGAATCTGTTGGAACTCTGTACTTTCTGCCTACCCCGCAAGGGATCTGGCGTGAGGTTATAGATAGATAGATAGATATAGTATAAGCTTGCGTTAGTACTTGTATTTGGTGTAGTTCATTAAGTGAAGTAGGTGAAACCGCGGCCAATAGATATATAGGAATCAGACACATTTTTGTCACTTTTACGTTTACGATCAGTAGATGCATATGAATAAACAAAGGTTGTTTCACAAACAATTCTGTGACAATATCGTGGAAACGTATTAACACAAAATAACATAATAACAATCTACATGCCAAATAACGTCAAACGTAATTCAAATCAGCCAATAACACAAATTTTCGTACAAACACAATGGGAGGGCGCCGAACGAATACGATATTGCGGAACAAATGGAACGAACTGGAACAAACGGAACAAGCGGAACAAGTGGAAGCGAGTAGAACAGTTGAACGGGCGCTCAAAACACGATTAGGGTTTCTAGTACAAGGGCGCAAGTTTCGGTAAAATTCAAAATGGGCCGCGTTAGTCCGCTCGATGGTGCTTAACGAGGGTTATAGGTTTTTGTATTTGACGTCTCAAAGAGAAGTATCGTATTGATAGCTACACTAGTGTTATATTTCTTTTATATGAAAGAAGATTGAATAACAGTTATCTACAATAATGATAATCATAATCGCCGTCACTCGTGATTCCCTAAGCGGGGCTGAGGTATACTGTAAACCCACTTTTCACCGACGATGTTAGATCCCATGGTATAGGAGGCGAGCCTGTTGGAATTATATCTATATTATAGACATTGCCAGACTCCGAAGTATGGAAATTTAGAAAATAACATTTTGTCCGACCTAGGACAGATCCTAGGTTCAGAAACCTCGTGCTCGCTTCGCGCATTATATGCAACTAGACCGCTAAGTCAGCCCTAGAGAGTTATCTGTATTTCATAAATTTATGTGTTTCCTTAGATATAGTATTTTAGATTGTGACATAAACGTCATCTAACAAGTTCATCAAGAACGCAGACATAGTGGAGTTGTAATATGATTGTGAGCTTAGATCATAATGATGCGAGGTTGTTCTATAACAACATTAAACGTATAATAAACTTCGAATAAAATATATACGTCACGTAGTCTCTCAGATCTTGCCTTATCTTCTCATTCAAAGAGGACTGAGTAGACTTTAAACGGTATATACATACTAGTTTCTGCCCGCAAATTCGCCCGCCTTAACTTTACACAGGAACCTAACATTTCTCTGGGATGAAAAGTATTCTATGTGTTAATTCAGGTTATAAACTAACCTAGTGCCAAATTTCATCCAAATCCGTTTAGCTGTTTTTGCGCGATTGAGTAACAAAGTTCCAAACATACAAACTTTCACATTTATAGTATTAGTAAGACAGCAGGATTCATCATCATCATCATCTCAGCCTATACTTGTCCACTGCTGAACATAGGCCTCCCCAATCACATAGGCCTCCCCAATCACATAGGCCTCCCCAATCACATAGGCCTCCCCAATCACATAGGCCTCCCCAATCACATAGGCCTCCACAGCAGGATTATCTACTCCAAATTGTTCCTAAAAAACTATTTGACTCAAATAATGGTAACCCTTACTAACCTATACCTATATCTGAAATAGACACACACGTCACACACAAACTGCAGACACTCACGTCAGAATATTGACTACATTTATAAAGTAGGTAGGTAAGCATCTAATTAAAATAAACTTCACTAAAAGGAGAGAATACATTAACGAAACATGGAAAAGTCTGACATCATAGCCATAGACATAGCCTAATGAAGCAAAACGAAAAACTGCAAAGTTCTGTTGATTTTATGAGTAATAAATATGATGATTTACTTAGCAAAATAGAAAGTCTTGAGTGTCAAAACAGTCACTTAAAAAAATGTTTTGCAACTATGGGAAAAAGAATAGAAACATTAGAAAGAAATGTCCGAAGTTCTACTGTTGAAATTAGAAATATTCCAAAACTCTCCAATGAAAATAAACTATCACCGATTAATATTATTAAAAGTGTTGAGGAAGTCTTATCCCCCGATACTCCAATACAAAGCATGGATATAAAAGAGATCTACAGATCAAAATCTGAGGCTCTCATTGTTGTGTTTACTAACAGCATAACAAAAGAATCTCTTATAACCGCCTATCGGAAATATAATAAGGGTAAACGGATAACTCAGGAACCTGGACTAAGTGCTCAAAGTATCAGCATAAAGGGGACACCTAAATCAATTTTCATCTTGGAGTCCTTAACAACTAAATCTAGTCGCTTACACTACGTTGCAAGACAGCTTGTTAAAAACAAAAAGCTTGCAGCTACTTGGACATCGTTCGGAAAAGTTTATGTTAAAGAGGAAGGACAGGAGCCTATACGCATTGAAGAAGAGGATCAACTGCACAAAATTACGTTGTGACTAAATATGTATTTTTACCAAAGTAAGTTTCTTTTTTGCTCATGTTTTATTAGTTCATATATTTTCTTACGTTTATCTCTTATTCACACTTCACAAAGATTCACTTACACTTACATTAAAATGATTAAAAGCACACTCACAAATAACTCACGCAACCCTTACACATCTCTCACTCAGCAAAAGTTAAAAAAATATTATGTTTACAAGCACTATTTACAAACACTTAGCTATACCCGCCTACAAGGAAGTTTATCTTCGTCTCAACTCTCACTTAAGTTGTACCTACCGATATTAACCATCAAAATTCGATAATCTAAGTATTGAAACTATAAACCGAAATCTCGATTCCCTATTAATGACTGAAGCAATCAAATGCGATATTGAAGAAGTAAAGACCATAATCACTAATCATAACGAAAACCCAAAAATTATATCACAAAATATAAGAAGCATAGGATGTAATTTATTCAATTTTAATACACTTCTCGTTCGATCGAAGATAGATTGGGACGTAATTATACTAACAGAGTGCTGGCTTTGGTCCGCATACCGTATACCGGACTTGGACGGGTATAGTTATGCAGCCACAACAAGTCATAAAACTCAAAACGAAGGTGTCGTGATATACTACAAAAACCTGTATAACGCATTGAGCGAAGAGCCCGAGCTAGTTGATGCAAATTGTTTACTATTAAAATTAAACTTGGACATCTGTATTATTGGAATTTATCGACCACCTAGCCAACATAATATTTACAATTTTAATACGACTTTAGATGAACTATTAAAAAAGTGTCTAACTACAAGTCCATAATAATATGTGGAGACATAAATATTAACATAAAAGCTAATTCTAGTGATATGCGTTCCCACGAATACTTGAACATTTTAGCCACCCATTATATATTACCTGGACATAGTATACCTACACACGGTCATAATTGTTTAGATCACGTTATGCTTAAAACTAGATTAGACTTTACCTGCTTTGTCATTGAATCATCAATCACTGATCATGAAAGTGTTGAGGTTTTGATAAATCTAAAAACGAAATTAACATATCCTTGCAAGTCTAGACGAATCATTGATTATGATGGGCTAGATGCTTCAATGGAAAGCATTGATTGCAAAAGAATCCTTGATTGTACCTATGCTAATCAAGCTACTGATTTCACTTATCAATACGGCAATTGAAGATAATTCAAAAGTAATCCAGCTTTCAAACCGAAAAACGATAAACAAGCCATGGATTACGATAGGTTTGCTACGCTGCATGCGGAATAGGGATAAACTATACAAAAAACATAAGAAGAACCCTAAAAACGAGATTATCATGACTACATATAGGCGATATAGGAACCTCTGCAATACTCTTCTAAAAAAACAAAAACGGGCATACGAGAAAGAAGAATTTGTAAAAGCTAAGGAAAACAAGTAAAAAATTTGGGACCTAATAAAAAGTGTTTGTGGTACTGGTAAAGGAAGCGACCATTCATCTTGTCTCATCTCTCCCCAGAATCCACAACGTAGTGTCGACGAGGCAAATAAATTTTTCACTAGTATTGGTAGAAACTTAGCCGAAAAAATCTCTATCCATCCCCATCAACTGAAACACCCATCAAACCATGGTTCTTACTCATCCCCAATGAACTCGCTTGTTCTACTTCCCACCGATACAAGGGAAATTGAGCGGCTAGTTGCAGAAATGAGACAAGATGCAGCTATGGGCATAGACCACATTTCAGGAAAAATTATTCAACGATACTTGACCTTACTGGTAGTTCCTTTGTCACATATTTGTAATTCATCGTTTGCTACTGGAGTCTTTCCGCTAGCTTTTAAGTTTGCTCTTGTAAAACCAGTTTATAAGGGTGGTGATAAAGACTGCATAAATAATTATAGGGCCATTTCGATTCTCCCTACATTGTTTAAAATCTTAGAACGACTCATACACAAACGCTTTATGAACTACCTGGAAACAAACACACTTCTCTCCCCATGTCAGTACGGATTTCGTACCGGGAAGTCAACCGATGATGCGGTTCACGAACTCACAAACTCTATTGTCACAAATTTAGATTCTAGAAAAAAATGCTTAACTATCTTCTTAGATTTCGCCAAGGCCTTTGACACTATTTCTACTCCACTACTTATTCAGAAGCTGGAAGGGATTGGTGTCAGAGGTCTTCCTCAAAAATTATTCGAAAGTTATCTGAGTAAAAGAAGGCAGCGTGTAAAATTAGATAACTGGGTGAGTGACGAACTACATCTCTACTACGGCGTACCACAGGGTAGCATACTCGGGCCTAGTCTATTTCTGGTCTACATAAATGATCTCTGTCAACTATAGCTACAAAACGGGAAAATTATTTCCTTTGCCGATGACACAGCTTTGTTTTTTGAGGGAAATTCATGGGATGATGTTTTCCAAAGCGCACAAAATGGCTTTGATAAAGTTAGCTTATGGTTGAAACGTAACCTACTCATACTCAATTTAAGTAAGACTAAATATATTGCGTTTGCCCACAAAATAAATCTTCTTCCATTACCTACATTATCAATTACTGCCCATACTTGCACTACAATAACTACTTCTTGCCTTTGCACACCACTTGAAAGAACTAATACCGTCAAATATTTAGGTATCTACATGGATCAAACGCTAAGCTTCAAACCACACATAGATGTTCTTGTAACTAGACTACGTAAACTGATCTATGTATTCAAATCTTTGCGGTATACAGCTAGCCTAGACACATTAAAAACGGTGTATTACTCCCTTTGTCAGTCCCTGCTACAGTATTGTATTACCTCTTGGGGAGGCACAACCAAAGGACATCTTTTAGAAATCGAACAAGCACAAAGGGCAATCCTAAAAGTTGGTGCTGGCCTGCCCTACCGTTACCCCACTACCGACCTGTACAAGCTGTGGAATGTTTTAACTGTTAGACAATTTTTCATTCTAATGATTGTAACCTAAAATCACTCCCAGCTTGTATACGATCCATCGCTAAAGAGGGGTAGAAAAGGCAATGTTTGTCCTCCAGAATTGTGACATACTAGCTTTCCGCATAGGTTCTACGGATTTCTTACTGGCTATCTCTACAATAAAATACACACACACACACACACACACACACACACACACACACACACACACATTTGTTTAGGTACACTTTTACACTATCATTTCATTTTATTTACCTTAATTTTTATTATTATATTTTTTCTTTTTTATTAACTTTGTTAGCGCTATTTAGTACCTTCACGGCTAATATTTTAAACACTGTAATCTAATCTAATATTTGGATAAACCTAACTAAAACTGAACATAGGGTGTGGGACCCTGGTGACCTGTAACACAGGTATTTTATACCTACATCAGGCACCAGTCTCTCACAAATGCTTGTATTAGATTTTGTTAACTTATATTTTTTTCCTATTTCAACATTTGTGAAGAGAAAATAAATACTTTATTATTATTATTATGCCCCAAACGACGATAACGAGCGAGAGAGCAAAAAATAGAAAAAGGTCCTACATTAAAAAGAAAACTCTTAAAATGGAAAGTATCATAAAAAATAAACACTGTCACGCCTTTATTTCCCAAGCTGAGGTGGCAGAGGTGTACTGTGTACACCTACTTTTTACCGACGATGTTTAGTGCCATGTTGTATGGGGCGAGTCTGTTGCAATTTCATCGGCCGCAATCCCTGACTCCGGCCTGAAACGGGATTTTTTTCGATAAAAATGCTATACGTTGACAGCTCACTTGACTTTTAAGTATAAATGTAATTTTTCTATCGGAAAATTTGCAGTATCAGTCCAGATCTAGAATTATGCCCGGTATATGGCAATAAACTCGTGCTCTATTACATGGGAACTTAGATCGTCGGCAAATAGTGAGTGTACGCAGTACGTCTCTGCCACCTCCGCTAGGGGAATAAAGGCATGACGGTGAGTATTATAAGTTTTTTTTTACTTTATAGGACCTAGGATTCGAACTCAGAACTTTGTAGTCGTTACGCACATTATACGCCACTGGACCTGACGAGGCTAGAAATCATTTCGAATATACAACCTTGCAGGGGATATTTTGCTTCAAAGTAATGTTGTTATTATCTATTGTCTACTTTGTGTTGAAAACCAATTAAACGATTCGAAGGCTATTAAACAGTAGCCATCATGGGAATCACAGTTCGATACAGCAGCTGCGTTTACACACAAACATTATCATCTCTAGTGTAACCGTAATAGTATTTCCATAATTTAAAAAAAGACACTGACTGAATGTCTGACTGACTGACACACATATATGAGCTCACAGTTAAAGCGCTAGGTTTAGGAACGTGAAATTCCGCACAAACATTTTTTTCATAATGCATGTAAACGCTAAGTAGAGTATCTTTTATTTCTGTATAGGAGTGAAACGGGTAAAATAAGTATGGAATGTTATAGAAAACTGAATATAAAATATTGGCCGAAGTAGAAAATATTGATATAAATTGCCAAATAAATAAATAGAAAAAAAATGGTTGATTGAAAAAATTTTGATCTGGCGTGATGGTACAAAGCATTTAAGACTAGCTTGCTAAGTTCCGGTGGTAAATGAAAAAATATCTAAAAATTTTGACGTTTGTAAGTTTTTTTTATTTACAAATAAATGAGTTTCGACTTTTCGACCAAACACGTGATACTTTTGTTATATAAGAACATTTAGGACATTAGCAACAGATTACGAAGTCTTCAAAAACTAAACATGAAGAACAATAAAAGCATTTGCCTTATTTCGTCAAAGCGGCTCAAGGAACTACACGCATCGGTAGCGCGGGCGCCGCCAGGGCGCGCGACTAGTGTATGGCACAACACCACGCTATGAATACAAAATTTGATATGACTAAACGCAGCGCGTAACGGTTACTTCGTGAAATGTTTGACAGTTTTCGTTATTAAGCAACAAAATTGAAGTTGAGTATTGAAGAAATAGGTTTGATGAGAAAAAAATTAAAAGCACATCTTTTAGACCAACAATCAATTCCATAGCTGTTTTCCGTCAAGCCGTGTACTCAATTATCATCTTTGTCATGTCTCATGTCACAATCAGGTTTAATATGACTCGGTGCTTTTTAACTCTGTTTTGTTATGTTTATGGTTTACTGCATACGGGTGGGTGGTAACATGCCACCCTGGTTTGACGTTGAAATCGGCGTCAAGCAGGGTTGCATGTTGTTCGCTAGACTGTTTATAAAATATTTAAATAAAAGACTTCAAAGACTGAATGTGATGAATGAAGGGGTAAAAATGGGTGATCTAGTGGTAAATCATCTACTATATGCAGATGACGTGGTTTTGATAGCGCCAACAACCACTGATGTGCAATCACTAGTCACAATTATGATAGACGACTGCATGAAGAATGGCTTACATTTTTATTTATTTTTTATTTTTTTTTATTTTATTTTATTAGGTTTACCAACAGTTATTACATTAATACAAGGTATCAAATACAAGTATTGTTCTTCTTGGGTCTAATGCACAACTAATTACAGGTAAACACAGCTTGCAATGTAAGCGTCGTATTGATAATAATGAAGTGCATATATATCTAGTGTAAATAACAAAAAACAAAAAGAAAAAAGAGACATCGTTATTGTTCCTGGCCAGTTTAACTAACTATCGACCATCTATCGACAATCGACTATGAATAACAATATAATGCTGTATACTATCTGCCATCCTCCAACACACAATTTCGAAAACTGGTCAGGGATTGAGCGAAAATATCCAGATTAGGGTTGTCGTTAAGAAGCCTGCACAAGCGAGGTATTGGCGAATTTGAACCAAAGGCAGTTCTACGAAATGGTGGCGCAAGTATTCTAATGTGGTATCGGGGACTCCTACGAGGCACATTTAAAGGGATCTTTTGCAATAGCTCAGGGCAGTCTATTTTGTTTCTTAATAGTTTGTATAGGAATTGTAGATCGAGCAAATCCCTTCGTTTCGAAAGTGAGTTTATTTTGAAATAACAGAGCCGCTCATTATAAGAAAGGTGCCGGATGGCTTGTCCTGACAGTCGTACCAGGCTCCACAGGAACCGTTTCTGTACCCTTTCTAATCTAAGGTTATGTGTAGCAAAGTGGGGGCGCCATACTGTACTACAGTACTCCAAAGTGCTGCGCACAAGTGTGCAGTAAAGCAATATTCTCGTTTTGGTTTGGCGAAATACTTTACCGTTTCTGATTATAAAACCGAGCATTTTAGAGGATTTTTTTATAGTGGACTCCAAATGTGGCACAAAAGTAAGTTTCCTATCAAATAAGGCGGTGTATTTCCCAAGGATGGGAAATACACCGCTGACATAGATAGAAGAGTGAGTGCAGGGAACAGAGTGAATGGCGCGATGGGAAAGCTGCTTGGGAACCGACACTTAAGCCAATAGGCCCAGCTGGCCATACATAATGGAGTGCTTGCCCCAACGCTGTTATATGGCATCGAGAGCTGGATATGTAAGTAGGAGAATGAAAGTAGGATAAATGCAGTGGAAATGCGAGCTCTGCTGAAGATGTGCGCAGTGAAGCTGACCGTCCGTATTCGCAAGCGTAGTAAGAAAGCGAATAGGCATGAAAGATAGTATCGGTGTAAAGATGAGAAAGGGTACGCTCCGTTGGTTCGGGCATATAGAAAGAATGTCCGAAAAAAGGATGACAAAATTGATATACCATGCGATAGTGGAACTACTAGACTATTTTACCATGGCCAAATAGACCGGGGCTTATCTGAAGGACAAGTCAGGAGTCTCCGTAACCGATGAGCGTGTATGAGACGAACTATGAGAGTAGAGGAAGCCAGAGATGTATGTAAGGAAAGAACCTGTTGGAAGTCTGTACTCTCTGCCTACCCTGTAAGGGATCTGGCGTGATGATATAGATAGATAAATAGATAGATATGGTTTACTGTTGTTTTTATTAATAATTATTCGACTTACACTTTATTTTACTTTATCCATGTATTTGTAATTATTCAACAACTACATTTGGATTTACGCCGATGACTGATAGTGGACATTTTTCTTTTGTTAAATTACATTTTGCTCGATCTAGGTTTTAAAACGAGGACTTCGCGATCGCTACGCGTATTATTCGCTACTTGACTAACGAGGCAGTAAGAAAAAATATATGGTCGCGTTAATGAGCATATGTGTGTGCGCGCGCGCGCATGTTTTGGTGTGTGTTTTTGTATGTGCGTTCGTTTATGTGTGAGCGGGAGTGTGGATGGTATACGTTTTAGTATTCTGTGTGCCACTGAAGTACCATTAAACGATCTTTTCACGCCGTAATCGTAACCCGCCGTGTTAATGTTTAATTGATCATACGGAATAAGGTGCCAGGTAATTATATAGCAATTTTACCTTTATGACGGCGCATCTATTGTTTTAACCATTATGGGTGTGTCTCCATTCTATTATTATTTTTTTACAGCGAGCCTATTGCCGCTTTTCAAACATACATAACATACAGAAAGAAAAGGATTAACGATGAGAAAAATACACTTTGTTCGGCTTAGGATTCGAACCTAGGATTTCGTGATCGCTATCCGCACTACCGTGTGATTAGAACAACGAGGCAGCGTGTTTGGAGGTTTTTTTATTATAGTGGTTAATAGAACGTCCACCTTGCAATCATGAAGTCTAGGATACAAATGCCACCAGTGTGATTGTCACTTGCTAATAATTAAGGTAACGATCTTGAGTAGAACGAAATACGAACGAAATACGTAATATGTACACGGATAGCGATCACGAAACCGTAGGTTCGAATAGGTAAACGATATCTAACAAGATATTACTGGAACTGTAAACACACAGTTCCAGTAATAGTCCCCTGCTGTATAGGGAAGTATTAGCCGCTCAGAAGTATGGTTCGCATATAGGTAATTAAACAGTGCCTACCCCAAAAATGGAATTACACTTCTTTTAATTATTACTACATAAATAAAATATCTATCTATCTATATTATCACGCCAGCTCCCTCGCGGGGTAGGCAGAGAGTACAGAGTTCCAACAGGTTCTTTCCTTACATACCTCTCTGGCTTCCTCCACTCTCATAGTTCGTCTCATACACACTCGCCGGTTACGGAGACTCTTGACTTGCCCTTCAGCTAAGACACGGTCTATTTGGTAATGGTAAGATAGTCTAGGTCTTCCCCGGCACCTACATCCTTCCACTTTTGCATTGTATATCTGTTTTGTCATTCTTTCTTCTGGCATCCTTTCTATATGCCCAAACCAACGGAGCATACCCTTTCTCATCTTTACACCGATACTATCTTTCATACCTACTCGCTTTCTTACTACGCTGTTGCGAATACGGTCGGTCAGCGTGACTCCGCACATCTTCCGCAGAGATCGCATTTCGACCGCATTTATCCTGCTTTCGTTCTCCTTCTTACATACCCAACTCTCACTGCCATATAACAGCGTTGAGACAAGCACTCCGTTATGCATGGCCAGCTGCGCCTTTTGGCTTAAGTGCCGGCTCCCAAGTAGCCTTCCCATCGCACTATTCACTCTATTACCTGCATTCACTCTATTACCTGCATTCACTCTTCTCTCTATATCAGCGGTGTATTTCCCATCCTTACTGAAGGCGCATCCAAGATATACAAACTCATTCACTTGCTCCAGCACATCGTTACCAACCACAATCCTTGCATTCTTTCTGGTTTCTTCCCGTTCAAAAACCATAATTTTGGTTTTCTTCACATTCAAATGTAAGCCATTGTTCATGCAGTCGACTCTCATAACTGTGACTAGTGTTTGCAGATCAGTGGCTGTTGGCGCTATCAAAACCGCGTCATCTGCATACAATAGGTGGTTTATCACTAGATCACCCATTTTTACCCCTTCAGTCATCGCATTCAGTCTTTGAAGATTTTTAAATAAAATAATATTAATAATTACACTTACGTATAGAATTTAATAACACGACATGTTGTTTCTAAAATAAACAAATTATTATTATTTTATACCTATATTCAGTATGCCACTGCTCCTGCTATAGAATAAAGCGACAAGAATCCAGTTAATTATCCAACAGCAGATTTTATTTCCTTGACAGTGAAGATTTAGGGCGCTACGGAAGCTGGCTGCTGTCCGCCTTATTCCCAGCTACGGTCATTATCAACTTCTCATTATCTAGTTGCAAGTTTACTAAAAATATATGATATAAAAAATAGTATCCGTGATATTCTTTATATACAGACTATTTTCTGACCGTGACTTCGTCCGCGTTGGCTTTAGACAGGAACCTTACATTTTTCCGGAATAAAAAGTATCCTTTGTATTAATCCAGGCAATAAACTATCTGTGTGTCAAATACTATTAAAATTATTTTAGCCGTTTTTGCTTGATTGAGTAGCAAACATCCAAACATGTAAACATACAAACTGTCACATTTATAATATTAGTAGGATTAATAGGACGGTATTATTTAATAGGTTGTATTCTCTCCCAAGATAATCACCGGCCTATTTAAGTATTACATGTCCATCCAGAAATAGAAGTTATAGTTCTAAAAGCCATTTTATGGGAGCGTTAGTTTTCATAGTTTTAATTTTGCAAGAAATTGGGCATAATGATAGCGATAGATTTTAAGTTAGGGTACAAAGAGGTATATATTGACAGGTCATTGATCATTCAATCGTGAGGACACAGAGGTCCCGTCGAGTCTAGTGCATTAACTATTGTCAGTGGAGGACAAAAGAGCTTGCGTGCCGTGCGCTTAATGAAAACTACCCCCGCTGTCGTCTACGATGTGACCTGAGAGCTTAGCATGAAAATATGGATGTTAGCGTGACGATAACGAGTGAGCGTACTTGCACATTCATTTTTATTTATTAAATTTGAAGTGTGTCAATGTTGCTATCACCTCGCTTGTATCACGCTGAGATCAATCTTTTCGTGCGAGGCCTTCTGATTTACAATGTTTTTAAAAGTTACTACTTGGAGCAGATGGTAACAGCTATATAACGGTTTATCCCCGTTCCACTTTGAAGCAGCCTCGTTCTCATGCTTCATGTTCGTTGCGTCATGTATCCTGAGATCTATTCCATCCGTGTTCGCTGATTGCTATTCGGTAGTGACTTTTGTTTACTTATTGTCACTTTATCAGCGCAGGTGAGCCGCCCTTTTAGCCCTGGTCTATAATGCAAGGTGTTGGACAGTACCGAATGGACGCAATTGGATAATTTAGATTTCTAGAAAACTATCGCCCTTTAACTCTCCTTGAGTTTAAATTTTCCCGATTTGATCAGTAGATAACCAAGTTTACATACATAGAATCAGGCAAAAACACCTGTCGATGAGCTGGCACTTGAAAGAGAAAGGGAGACCTTCATATGCGATGCGGATCGATATCTTTACTTTTCCGATATCGTAAAGTACTCACGTAATGTGACTTATAACTTCTTCAAAATAATAGTTATTAAGTAAGTATAAGTAGTAATTAATGTACCGACCGAAAAAACTGAAATAGGCTACGGGATAACGGTGAGCATACTACTGTGCTAACTAGTTGCTTGTCACTCCATTAAGTAGTTAGTTACCCTCTAGAGTTAATGCCCACTAGAAGAATTTGTGCAATAATAGGCACCTTCTTCCCGGGATTACCAATCCCGGCAACAACCCCAAAAAATCCACTGTATAGTGCGCAGGTAATATAAAAAATAATTACGTTAATTTTCCCTTCTCCAAACTCCAACTGCAATAAAATTAAGGACTGGTATAGCAAATGTCAAAGTTTATTCAAGGGTCGAAAATTAAATTAGGACCTTTGGCCTTCTAAATTGAACCAGTCGGGGAGGTCGCGCGTACAACGGCAGTCCGTTTGAGCGGTCAACGCACAAATACGCGGCGTGCGCGCCGCATTCTGTCCACGTATCGGTCGCTCTAATTACTCACGTGATTGCGGCACAACAGACGACTGTTGGGCCGAGGCGAGAGCTGAAGCGATTCTGTATAGGTAGTACATTGTTTTTAGCATTTTTAGGCTATGGGTCAATCTTTTCGAGATCTTAAGAAATGGTTTAAAGGTATTGTTTTGGTTTTATAAATTAACTTATCATCGCCTTAAAGGAAAAAAGGTATGTAAAAGAGGTAATTTTACAGGAGGAAAAAAACTGCCAGTCATAAAATGATTATAATTCCACATGTGACAAATTTCATTAGTGTTCCAAAGTTATTTATATAGAATAAATATTGCCCCAATTGCCACTCATTCCTACTTTCCAAATTACAATTACAAGTTCGAGGTCCGTACGAGGTCCGTAAGACATCAGTGTTTTCTTTATGTTCCTTAAAGTGCAACTAAATACTGTTTTAATAGATTGGTCAACTGTCGTGAATTAGACTTATTTAATTCAAATCCATCAATGTTCTGATGTACTTTATCCAAACATAGGTTTGAGTCGGTTCTCTAACTTATTCATACTCATTTTGTTTTCTTTTTAACTTAACTTATTAATTTTACACTAGTGTGGTATGTTTCTTCTTTTTGTTATATTTTTTTTACGCCTTATTATTGTTTGTTCTCCTTTTCGCTGTCCAAATTATTGTTTAGAATACACTAGTAACCAAGCAATATGTATGCGAAAACATTTAAATGGTAGTTAAGTCATTTATTTTGGTGTCCATAAAGATTTGTAATGTAATGTTTGTTTAGCAAATAAAATAAAATAAAAATAATTAATAAAATAAGATATTTTGTTATTTTGCAAATTTCCTTACTGTTTCGTTATCAAGAACGCGTGCTGCCACGTTTTACTTTATAGTAATTTGTAACGTAATAAGGATGGCATCACAACTCGATAGCGTCAACGCTAACGTCAATTCGTTCGTGCTAACCCCTTAGGCCAAGCATTTATTTTTAATTATCCTTATGTATTATTCAGATTGTCTGGAATCAGAAACAGGTATTCAATAACAGGAATACGTCCGAAAATCCTCCATTCAGAGTAAATTTGAGTATACCTGTAGTCATTGTCTGATTGCGCGGTGGCGGTGACCGCGGTGACCGCTGTGACCGCGCCAAATGAGCGGTCCAGTCGGCGACCGCGCACCGCCCCTGTGCTAATTCCACGTGTAACTGCTGCGACCATTCATCAGTACTGAGGTCGATGAGTTTGATTGGTGAGGAATCTTTGATCGACACGGGCACTTGAATTGAAGCGTAGGGCGATATATTTATGGTGAGATCTGCACGAACTGCATAAGTGAAGATTTAGTTATGACGATTTGCATGAGTAAAATGTATGTGTTTACAAACAAATAGTTTTATAGAAGAAAAAACCTGCACTACAGGATCTGTATTGACAGTAGAACATCCTTTTTCCGAAAACTCACCTTTATTTGCTGTTAAGGATCAATTTTGTTAAACAAACATATAAATAGGAATATTTATGGTGTTCTAAATGATTTTATTCCATGACTCAATTTTGCTTCGCATTGAACAAGCTGAAAAATACAAAACTAACTAACAACCTTTACTAGCTTAAAGGAACCCTTTGAAGAAGAATTTTATTACCTCGACTCATGACGGCACCTAGACATTCACACAGTAAGTGATACAAACATTTTACACATCACGTTCTGAGAATATATTCTCTTGAAAATTATGTCATGCGTATTGTGTACGTTCATTTCTTACAGTAAGTATTAAGAAATGGTAGTAGTTACAATAATAATTAACTGTCATGGTGCCCCTACTCTCAGCACTAACCAGCTCGAGTGCGGTCGACATCATTCGACAATCGACAGCGAGCATCGCATCGCCAATCGAATTACCGCTACTATAGACAAACTCAATATACATTTATGTTTTAGCTTCACTGCTCTATTAGCTAATTTGTTTTAATGCGTATGGCTAAGTCTTCAAATAATTAACTCTATTTGAACACGATATTAAAAACCAAGCTGTAAATAGGAGAGAGTTGTTTATGTATTCCAAAAACGTCTTTTTCAGACCAATCAAACGAGACTGTAATTTAAGAAAAAAGTAGTCCCTACTTTTCATCAGTGTAATATACTATGTACAACCTCATTTCGTGGTTTCAACTGCTTTTGTTGTAGTTTGACATTTCGCAATACTTTTCAGTGGCAGTGTAGTCAACAAAATGCCAAGAAATGTTGCCAAATCTCAACATTACAGTTACCTAAGTTCCCTTAACTGTCGGGAAGAAAATTTAAAGGATTTCCTTGAAGTTGTGTACCGCCAACAGAATTCAATAAAATCGTACAGAAAGTCGTTCCTAATCGTATATTTCAAGAATATATATTCAAAAGTACTTTGAAGATTGCCAATTTTCTGTGTTGTATCTTGATGCGGTTGTAAAAAGTTTTTATTTTATACTGGTACTTCACGAGAAGTAGAGATCTCAAATTGCAATGTTGACAACTGACTCGATGGTCTAGTGGCGCATTATCTGGCTAGCAATCACGAGGGTCTGCGTTTGAATCTTAGATCAACAAAGTGTTGTTCCTAGTAACGGCTCAAAATCTGGAATTGTGCCCGGTATAGTTGCAATATATATTGCTTATTGCCATTACACCAAATATTTGGCTACTTTCATGTCAATGTAATAACATTGGGTCTTAGCAGTATAGACACAATATTGGTTTATACCTTACATCTCTACCACCTCTTCTTAGAGAATATACACATGTATATATTTATAATAATCCTACACTCAGGGCTATTACATTAATAAACGACTTTCTACAAAATTTTCCAGATGCGGACACATTCTTTGAAGCGTACTGTATTATGAGAAAAAAAAATGTACTATTACATTTAAACGAGCGTGTAATGGTCTAATTTTTAAATCCAAATAAACATTTTTCTAGATTGATAGATTGATGACATTATTATTATATAATGTATGTAGGACATTAATCTTTTAATTTAATAGGGTATGATGTGACATATAAGCGCTTTGTTTTAAACTGTAAGCTTATTTGTCATGAATTGATAATTAAATAAATACATTTAAGTTTACCACCTCTTTCGCTTAGAGAATATAGTTTTACTTTAACTTACTAGTAATATAACACCAATCCGCAACAACCAAACTATCGCAATACAATTACAACTCCATAGCGTCTAGAATCACATTTACTCCAAAGTTATTAGCTAATACACACCGCGGGCCGCGGGCGGGCGGCGCCGGGTGTAATTGCCGTTTAATTGACACCGCTGCAAATATCAACTGTAACCGAACTGGGCCCTTTTTTGCTATGAATAATTAAACACGTGACGTGGCCCGCTACGACGAATTTGTGAAATAATCATTTAACATTGTGGCTTTTTTCTGGACTAAACCCCTCTTACATTTCCACCGCTGTAATGCCTGTAAGCCAGAGTCCACACTGACCTCCTTAGATAATGATGATGTTTGAACCTTAGGGTATTACGGGGTGTGCTTTAATTATCTTGGAACCCGCAACAGTTTAATAAAAAGAAAAAACAGGAGGAGTAGGCAAAAATTAAATTCTTCCCCCCTTTGCAATGAGGGAGATACAAAAATTGGCAGATCAGCCATAGAAAAGTAGACTACGAGGGCGGGTCAATAAGTCCGTGACTTTTATAATTTCCCGCCTCTTAATTGAAATGGCAACACGGACCCTGTCAACAAGCAACTATCAGTTGACTCCTGTCTAAATTTGAACAAGCAGCGTCATTTAGTTTGTGTTTGGCAGCCGTTGATAGCAGACTACCGCGCGTTTTGAGAAGAAAATGGAAAAAAGTGAATTTCGTGTGCATTATTTTTTGCGGAAAAAAACCATCACTCAAACCAAGGCTAAGCTTGATGAATATTATGGGGACTCTGCACCATCCGTTTCCATGGTAAAGAAGTGGTTCACTGAATTTGGATGTGGCCGTACAAGCACGGAAGATGCCGAACGTTCTGGACGCCCAGTTGAGGTCTCTACATCCGAAACAATTGAAAAAATTCACGATATGGTTTTAGCCGACCGGGGATTGAAAGTGAGAGAGATTGTGGAAGCCATAGGCATCGCACATGGCTCAGTGGTTTCAATTTTGAATGGTCACTTGGGTATGAGAAAGCTTTCCGCAAGATGGGTGTCGCGTTTGCTCACAATCGACCACAAACGCAACCGTGTGACAATTTCGCAGGAATGTTTGGCGTTGTTCAACCGTAATATGGACGAGTTTTTGCGCCGTTTCGTAACTATGGACAAAACGTGGCTCCACCACAACACACCGGAGACCGAACAGCAGTAAAAAAAGGGTTTCTCGGGGTGAATCGGCGCCAAAGAATGCAAAGGTGAGTTTTTCAGCCAATAAAGTCATGGCGAGCGTTTCTTGGGATGCACGCGGTATAATCCACATTGACTACCTTCAAAAGGAGAAAACAATCAATGGCGAATATTACACCAACTTATTACGGAATTGAAAAAAAAAAACGACTGCATTTGGCCAAGAAAAAGTGCAGTTTCCATGGCAAAAATTCATAAATTGGGCTACGAATTGCTCCTTCATCCGCCCTATTCTCCAGATTTAGCCCCGAGTGATATCTTGTTCCCAAACTTGAAGAAAAGGCTCGGCGGAAAGAGATTTGATCCTAACGACGAAATGCCTTTTTTGATGACCTCGACAAATCATATTTTTCGGAAGGGATAAAAAAATTGGAGAAACGTTGGATTAAGTGTATAGAACTCAAAGGAGATTATGTTGAAAAATAAAATATTTTTTTATATGAAAACCTATGTTTCATTCAAAAAGTCACGGACTTATTGACCCGCCCTCGTACAACTAGGACAAGCCCAGTCATAAAGCACCACGGATACGAAAAAAACTTAATTAATGAGCTCCAGCACTAGGTATATAAGGCAAACATAAGGCTTTATGTTTAATTCATAAATTATCTCGAGTTTCAACAAGGTCCGTTTATTACAACAAACGTATTTTGCGAACTGTCTAATACTGTTTATTTATTTATTCATCAATAAGGCACGCCAACAGTACACATATTATTACATTTATAAAAAAAATAAGATTGTTACGAATAGATTTAAAGTTCTGATATGTGTACCAATGACAGGTGTGCACATCATCACTAAATTAACTTGTGAATGTCATTTTACTTATAATTTTAAATAATGTCAATATTTTAAAAAAACTTAAAAAAAAATGATATGTCAGTGATAATCAAAAAAAATCAGTCCAATAACAATTTAAAATATTAATAAAATAAAATATAGTTAAAATACAGATAATGATATTGATTGAATGAATAAATGAATAGTATGGCTTGGTTACGAGAGCAGTTTTAGCGTCTTACTTTTAAAGGTGGGTAGGGTGTCGTGAAAGATGTCGACGTCTGTTTTGCTGACTAAGGAATTGTACTCGTTGCACATTCTCGTGATGGGAGAGTTCAACCCAACGTTGGACTTAACAGAAGGTGTAGGACCGAGGTAGTCTAAAGGGAACGTTAAGGTTGATGAGTTTAAGGAGCTCGCTGGAATTATACACTCTGTTATTAACGAGTTTGTGCAGCGTGCACAAATCCGGTATCTTGCGTCGGTTGCGTAACGTTTGAATTCCAAGATGCTGAAGTCGAGTATTGTAATCGCATCGGTGTGAGACCCCAGGTGAGATAAATGCCAAATGTTTTGTGAACACTCGTTGGATTTTCTCGACTCGCTGTGAGTGGACACAATGGAAAGGATTTCATGCACTGGAAGCGTATTCTACGTGGCTACGTACCACAGCATTGTACAGAGTTATTCTAGTCGTAGTTATTCCGCTTAAATCCTCTGGTATTCCTTCTCAAGAAGCCAAGCATTTTTGAAGCTTTTTGCACCGCTCTGTCGATATGAGCAGTGTACCGAAGTTGACTATCCATTAACACGCCCAGGTCTCTTATTTGGTTAGTTTTTTGGAGGGAGTTGTCGTCATGAGGAACCGACAAAGAAGAATATGTTAAAAAATCCGATATATACTAATAAACTCGTTCTCTGAGGATTCCACGCAAGTGTTGTTAGCTGTTGCTATTTTAATTTTTATCGAATCATAAATTACCTTTTTTCAGATGGTTTTCTTAACATGTGCTGTTAAACCCTGCTTATTGCCAAATTTCGATATTGTAGGTCAATGAAAAGTACCCTATATGAGCGATATTTTTATGAGCGAGATTAACAGCCCATCTCTCGATGTATTATGTGGTTGTCAAAGATATGGCCTTTCAAACTCTCTCCAGGTGGTATTCAGCCATGCGTAAGTTAATATTCTCCCGATACGCAGTCTACCCGGTAATATTATGTGTTAACAGTTCCTTTATATGTCTACATTGTTACCATAACATAAGTTTACTAGTTGCAAATTTAAATCCAGAATAATTATTTTATTATACTTCAATATGAAAAAGCCGCCAAAGTAAATATTCCGAATTAATTCTTATTATTATATATTACTTATTTAAATAAAAGCACAAAAGGGGCTAGTGCCTTGCTTTCATTAAAGTGCTTTGGAGGGGTAAACAAACATATTATTATTGCATTTTCAAATATAGGGCATGCAGAATGCTAAACTAAAATTACACAATAAACCAACCATGCTAAATACAAAGCCTCTGTAAGCGCCGAGCTACTAATAATGTTATACTCAAGACATGTTCTTGTCATTACATTGGGCACACAGATGCTAATTCGCTAGCTTTTCTCATTGAAAAAGCAACCAATAACTATTTGTCGAAGTAAAGTGATGGAGGCAAAATTTATCGACAAATGATTATAATATTGTTTGTAATGAATAATGAGATTCTATAAGAAGAACCGAAGAGTACTGCAAAATATAAAGGCAATCCATCTAACATCACGCTGGTTCCCTCTGGATCTAAGAGATTATACCGACAGTACGAGCGCAGTCCTATAAATTTTGATGAGACGTTGGATATACTCACGATACATATACAAAAAACTCTGCAACCATTTTGACTAAGTATTAGCTCAGGTTTATTTTCTTGTTTTTAATAGCACTACAAAATACTTTTGACTACTATCGCTATACGAAATCTGCAATATTAACAACCCTAGCTCTTTTAATGAATTGTGTTATTACAGAGCTGTATTTCTTAACTGTTTACTTTTAAAACATGCTTGGTTATGTTCGATCTGCCACGTTTCTTGCAAATAATAAGCACACGCAAACCCTTGACATTTGATTATACAATGCGCTCCTCAAATGAAACAATGTTATTTTTTAACAAACTGAATAAAGTTTTATATATTTGCGGCTTCAGCAATTTTTGGATCGGTGAACTCCAATGGTCGAGAAAATTTATTAAATTTTATGATATTATATCAAAATTGACGCATTTCTTAATGGTTCTGTTAAATTGTTTAATTTTGGGAGTATTATTAACTCAGAAAGAATTGACGGAAACCCAGGTGACCGAAACTATCAAGTCAATGGTACAAACTCCCGGTATAGCGCTGTCGTACTGCAACTTGCTGTGGTACCGGCGAGAGGTTCGGGAGCTTCTGCTCCAGCTGGTGGTGCTTCTGACGGCACGACGTAATGAAAAAGAGCTAGAGAAGGAAATGATAAAGAAGATAAGATTTTTATCAACCTCGTTTGTTGTATTAGTGGTACTCATTCTGATTTTCGGCGGCGCAGTGCCTCTCATTAATACAATGAAGACAGGTATATTTTTCTGTTATTTACTTTGAAATAAATAATAAAGTTTTTATTTATAATGAACAATGTTAGGTGAAGTAAGAATTCATTGTTATCATCATCACCATCAGCCGAAAAACGTCCCCTTCAAGATGTGAGCCTCCTTCAAAGATTTTAAAGTTTGCCAAAGTTCGCAACGACCGACTTTTTTCTATGCGCATTACGCATCCAACTTTCAACGACAAACTTTACCAGGTCATAATTTCATTTTGTGGAAGGTAGGGATGCAACAAGAGGGATAAAAAATCCATTAATGATAATTAATTTTTTTTTATTGCCTAAGGGATTTGTGGGAATCTGTTTAAATGGTTTGGCATCATACGTTTCTAACAGAACCCAGGCTGTTGTACTTAATGGATTCTCATCTGATTGGACAAGGATCTCATCAGGAGGTCCTCAAGGATCTTTATTAGGGCCTCTCCTTTTCATTCTATTCATTAATGACATTTCCTCATGTTTCATTAATTCTAATTTCCTTTAATTCGCTGATGATATGAAAGTCTATCGTGTATCAAATAACATAAATGATGCAAGGAGCCTTCAAGAAGACCTGAATAGGTTGAACTCATATTGCCTAACTAATAAATTAGATCTAAATGTATCAAAATGTTTTTCTATTAGTTTTACCAGAAAACGTAATATCTTCAGTAATGTTTATAAATTAAACGATACAAAGTTGAAGGTCGTTAATGTTGTCAAGGATCTTGGAGTAATTCATGACAGTAAACTACTCTTTGAAAGACATGTTGAATCTATTATTGACAAAGCTCATAAAGCACTTGGTTTTTTAATTCGTGTCACTGAAAACTATAAAGACAATTTATTGCGCCTACGTTCGAAGCCATCTTGAATATGCTTGTCAGATTTGGAATCCAGCCTACTCGATTTATGTTAACAACATGGAAAAGATACAAAAAAGATTTATCCGATACCTTGGTTTCAAATTCAAACTACCTCATTTAGATTATCACCAGCAGAGGGCGCCTTTGTAAGCAGTTTAACTTTGTATCACTGTGTGTTTTAAAATTCAAGAAAAATAGTTTTGAGTGTTTTTGGTGGCTTTAAGGTAGACCTGTCGGTGTTCAACTATGTGATTTTGCAGTACTATTGTTATCTAACAGTTTATCATCTTAAATAATTCATAATCTGCAAATATTCATTTTCTAGTGTAACCAACTGCCCGACTTCTAAATCCGAGTTTTTATAAGTATATACTATGTGGCAGTGTGCGAAGAATACTTGTGAATATACCAAGGACTATTCTGAAGTAACTTTTATCAAACTAGTATTCTTTTTACATATATTGCAGAAAATTATACGTTAATTTTCAAATATAAGTTGAACTCTGTATACCTCATACAAACTACCGCCATCTATTAACGAATAGTTGAACTACAATCGCGGTATACTAGTGCTACTATTCTCCGATAGATAGCATAATAAACGGACAATAAATAGAATACGTGTTTCATCTATCGATAATTATCGAAATAAGAGTCTTAAATCTTGAAATATGTCGTGTGGAGCGTGTAACAAACCTTTGCGCATAAAAGGAGAGTCTTCTAAAGACACGATCGCTGGATGTACAAAATGCAACAATATATACCACATATCTTGCCTTAATCTAACCCGGGACGAATCGCGTCAAGCTCGTTCAACTGGTAATATACAGCTGTGCCCGTTATGCAAAACAAAAAAACGAGAACCCATCACAGATTCAACTCCTGTCCGGAATGCTACGAATTATGCAGCAACCCATGAAGGAATTTTTGTTTCGAATATTGACACTGTAACTGAACAGCCTCCATCCCTGACTACCTTTAACATAATTTTAAAAGAAATGCAAGCCGCTTTCTCATCTATGAAAAAAGAAATGGTAGAATTTACGGCATCCTTAAACTCAACAACCGAGGATATTTTCGATTTTCGTAGAGAGATTAACGATCTCAAAAACCAAGTTAAAGAGTTGGACCATTATAAAAACGAAGTTACCAATCTTCGTCTCGAAGTTGCGCCAAGAGATGGCGACACAACAGCAGCGTCAATATTTGCGAGACATAGAAATTACCGGTCTCACCGAAAACAAACAAGAAAATCTCCACCATACTGTGTCAATTATGTCCGCTAAATTAGGCGTTGAACTGAATCCACGCGACATTAACGACATTCGACGTGTGGGCAGGCGGGATAGCAACGGTGTCGCAGAAAATCTGAAACCGCCAAGGCCGGTCGTCGTGACGCTGTCGCGCCGTGAGCCCCGGGACCAGCTGATACGTGCTGCGCGTATTCGTCGTGGCATCACTACGGATCAACTAGAAATACCCGGAAACTCACGCAAAATATTTATTAATGAACACCTAACGAAAGAGAATAGAATCTTATTCAGTAAGGCCCGTTCCGCTGGAAGAGAACTTAAGTATAAGTATGTCTGGACTTCAAATTGTAACATTTTTATGCGGAGATCGGATACTAGTTCTGTGGTTCGCGTAACGTCCGAATCCATTCTTGGTAACCTCACTGAAGACGCTATTCATCCTGTACAGTCTCACAGCTCTCAGTATTCCTAACAAAAACAGTCTACATAAAATATATTATGTTTTCATGATCTCAGTATCTGATCTCAGTATTCGGTATAAGTTTCTTTTTTATTTTTTTTTATGATAAGCTGTTAGCGTTTTTTGAAATTGTCATAATGTTTTTAATTAAGACATTTTATAATTTTTGTTTTACTATTTCCTGCATTATGTCTATTGTCACATTTTTATTATCCTGTTACTTATTAGAAATATCTAAAAGTTGTATTTTAAAAAATAGTTACATTTATACTGTTTGTGTGACGAATGCCTGGCATGTGTTTTTAAAGTTTTATTTAATACTTGTAATATACGCAATATCTTGTAATACTCATGATGTTATGTTATTAATTGTTATTTTGGAAATCTTTTTCGCAGCACATCTGTGTAATTCTCATCTTATATTAATTTTATATCTTGCATTTTTTGTAATCATTCTAGATGAACCCATGTTTTTTAAAAAATCGAGTGTTGCTGTTTTTATTTGTTTTCTAATTTATGTTACGTTGCTTATGGAGATATTTTATGGTTTAGTTTTTTATATAGGATTTTTATTTTTTCGATCCTGTGATAATATGTCTCATACTGCATGTACGATATCAATCGAAAAAAATATGTTTGACTATCGACAATATTTTATGTTCAACTCGGATCTGGGTATATCAAGATTTCTGCTTACGAAAGCCTTTGTTATATCAAATATTATCAATATATTCACATATGAAGCCAATAATACACTTACATATATACTGCAAATTTATATTATATATAACTTATCATTACACTACTCTCTACATTCAAACACTGCAGTTGTAAACACATCTCAGCGATACTTTTCACGCAGTATGGAAAACTGTTTCTTTTATGGATAGCATTGATCTAGCAAATAATATTGACTCCACGCTTGATCTAAGATGCTTTTTGAGTACACCTGAGTTATGTAAAAACTTTTTTGCAGATGGATATAGTTTTAAATTAATCACACACAATATTAGAAGCATTACCAAGAATTTCGACGCTTTCACTATTTCCTTACATCGCATAAACTTGGACATAGATATTATTATTTTAGGAATATACAGAACACCATCATTTAAATACAACAATGGATTTATTTCTCTCTTGACAATATACTAAATAATCTAACAGATAAAACTTCTCTAGCAATAGCCGGTGATTTAAATATTGACATCTTGTCTCAGCACAGGAATACACACGATCCATCAGATTACCTGAATATGCTAAGTCACCATGGCCTCAGACCTGCCATCACTAAACCTACTAGATTAAATGCGTGCTTAGACCATATTTTTATAAGATCAAAGGCTCTGGCCACGGGTCTGGTATGTGAAACCACTATGACAGATCACTTCCCAGTTCTCATTGGTTTAAAAACAGAAAGGAAGCGTGGCTCATTAGGCAGGTTTAAAACAGTGATAAACTATGCTAATGTTGCAAATGATTTAGAAACAGAGGATTGGAGCGCGGTCACAAAAAATACAGACGTAAACAATGCCTTAGAATCATTCATTGATCGTTTCTCTACTGCTGTTTCTTTTAACTATAAATTTATTCGTTTCAGTAGATCAAGGTTTACACTAAGTCCTTGGATAACCCCTGGCCTGCTGCGATGTATACGCCACCGTGATCGTCTTCATTTTAAAGCTAAACAATTTCCCAATGATTATATATTACAAGCATCTTATAAAAGGTACCGCAATTTCTGTAATGAAATCCTGAAAAAAGTAAAATCTCAATATGAAGCTAACGAACTTGAGCTGGCGAAATCAAATCCTAAACAATTTTGGAACACTATCAAATCCATATGTCATCTTCCTCAAAAAAATCAAAGTAGTTGTCAACTTTTGTCCGCCAATTCAGGCCCTGCAACATCTCTTAATAGTTGTAATGAATACTTTGCATCTGTGGGCAAATTACTATCTCAGAAAATTCTCAACGAAACAGGTGAAACTGAGTTTACATTAGCAGGAAAAATTAAAACACGTGGTAGCCCTTTGAGTTCGTTTTTCTTCGCACCAACTGATATTGATGAAATAGACACACTAATCAGACAACTGAAAAACAATAGTTCTCCTGGCTTAGACGGGATTACAAACTGCCTGCTAAAAGTTACTAGAAGACAGATTACAATTCCACTTACTCATATTTTTAATTTAAGTTTACAGACTGGTCTCTTTCCATCTGCATGGAAAGTCGCATCCATTACTCCAATACACAAAGATGGTGCCCCTGATGATCCTAAAAATTATAGGCCTATTACCCTGTTGAACGTTTTCTCAAAATTACTTGAGAAAATCGTCAATAAAAGGCTGGTAGATTACCTAGAATCACATAAATTACTAGCAAATAATCAGTTTGGTTTCAGAAAACAGAAATCTATAGATGAAGCAGTGACGCTACTTACTGATCTTGCATCTACCTATCTTGACAAAGGTCTCAGCTGTATTGCAGTTTTCCTGGACCTGGCCAAGGCCTTTGATACGGTTTCGATACCTATCCTCCTTAAAAAACTAGAAGTGATGGGTATTCGCGGAGTAGCCTTGGACTGGTTCAGGAGTTACCTCATAAACAGGCAGCAGTTGGTGCGGTTAAGTGGTGTCAAGAGCGACCAACTACCAATTAATTTTGGCGTGCCACAGGGTAGTATACTCGGCCCCACCCTATTTATTATTTACATGAACGATTTGCATCATCTTAACTTACCATCAGCAGAGCTAATTTGCTATGCTGATGATACCGTTGTTCTTTTTCGAGGATGTGACTGGGAAAATGTCTATGCTATCGCGGAAAAGGGTATGTCAATTATTGCAAAATGGTTACAGCTAAATTTACTCACACTCAACACAAATAAGACAAAATACATGTGCTTTCACAAGACCGCTGCCTCAAAACCTAACAATAAGCTTAATCTACGAATGCATTTTTGCTCACTATCAAGCCCTTTTGTGGCCTGTGGATGTGTTTTACTACAACGCACAACTGATATCAAATATCTGGGTCTAACTTTAGATGAACATTTAACCTTTGAAGTTCACATCAATAGTTTGGCTGGGAAGGTTAGAAAACTAATAGGGATCATGAGACTATTGAGAAACTCTCAAATTTGAGTACCCTAAGAATGGTTTACTATACCATGTGCCAATCAATTATTTCATATTGCATTGGCACATGGGGATCTGCTGCAAAGTCCTATCTAATCACTTTGGAAAGAGCTCAACGTGCAATTTTAAAAGTAATTTTAAAGAAACCCTTTTTATATCCGACAGACGCCCTTTATAAAGACATAAAAGTACTTCGTGTCAGACAATTATACTTTATAAACGCTTGTCTTTCTATCCATAAGTCTGTTGTTCACTCGCATGTTTATGATAAGATTTTAGGAAAACGCGTGGTGAAATTACCCGCACCCATAGTTAAAACTAGTTTTGCTAAAAGATTTGCTCGGTACTGCCATTTGGCTACGTATAATGAGGTTATAGCCCGATGTAATCTAAAAAAAAATTCCTTAAAAGAAGCAAAGGCGAAACTTACACAATTTCTCCTCTGTCAAGACTATGATCACACTGAATCCTTAATTATTAACAGATAATTTATAAATTATCATATAGATATTTTTACACACACACACACGCGCACGCACGCACACACACACAAACGCACACGCACACACAAACGCACACGCACCCACAAACACACACACACACACACACACACACACACACACACCCATACACACAAACATACCCACGCGTCCATACATCATATGTTTATACACCTAGTCCACTTTTGAGTATCTTTTATATTTAAAACATCAGTTTTCTATGTACACACAATCTACCTCTGGTCAATATAAGCTTTAATCCTTGTCTTATAACTGTTACCTAGTTTCCCAAGATACAGGCTTTGCCTAGTTTGGGAACCTCTGGCAATTATGTGGTTTAAAATGTTTTCTTTAGATTTTAAGGTTTATAATTTTACTGTAACTACTGTGTGGTAAAAGAATAAAATTATTATTATTATTATTGTCTTAGACTACACCTCTTACCCCTCAATCTTCGCAGACATATTGCCGATATCTGTTTACTCTCAAACATTGCACGCCATAGGGTCGATAGTCCTGATCTCCTCTGCAAAATCAACCTCAATATACCAACCAGATTTTTTCGTAAGAATGATCTTCTGTTTGTACCATCCTGTCGCAGTAATTTTAGACGTAATAGTTATTTACCTAGGGTTTTTCGTTCATTTAACAGACTAAACTATGACGCACGGTTCGATCTATTTTGTAGTAATACTCAAAGTTTTAAAAATATTTTAAAAAGGAACCCTCAGTGCTTCTGTAACTTTTTTTTTTAATTCTTAATAATTGGTTCATCAAGTATATTTACATTTAGTTAAGTTTTCCATATAATTAGAATATTGTATTTTTAGCATTAGGTACTACTTTTTAATAATACTGTATAGTTATTTTCTCCTAAGTCTACCAAGTTTTTCTTCCATATGTGGAAGCTTGTAAATGGCACCTAGCTAACTAAGTAGCGAAATTTTCTTGTAAAAATAGCCGTAAGCTCCCCTAATAAAATAAAATAAAATAAAATATCGATTTTAAGTAAAACGATATATAGATAGATAAAAAAATAATCGATCTTATTTAAAATGTTTTTTTTTGTTTCTTGAAGAAATATATTAAGAACTAGATAGGATGTCTCTTTTCTCTTATAAATAATCTCAATTAGTCTAAAAATAATCGATTTTGTTAAACATCGTTTTTTTTAGGTACTTTACTTAATCGCCAAATCTTCCACGAATTTCCTGGCGAATAACATTGAGTTGTTATGAAATACGTACTAGAGAAGACATTTCAAGTTAATTTTTGTAGCAAAAATTAGAGTGCATACACTCTAGTTCCCCTTGTTCCAGGTGGTCCTTCGATTCATCATCATCATTTCAGCCTATACTTGTCCACTGTTGAATAGGCCTCCCCAATCGCTTTCCAGCGTAACCGGTCCGATGCTTGTGCCGATGACCTATACGGTTTCTGGATTTAGGCACGATGGTGGCTGCTATCGCAAATAACCTTTCGGCTGCAGCATAGGCACGTCAATTTAAAATCGAAAAAACGTTCTTTTCGAGCCAAATAATCGATATTATACATAGATGTGAACCACTGCATCGATTCAGTAGATCGATCCCGATAGCCCTCGAATCCGATCTATTCACGATCGTGAAAAGGCGTAATCGATAAGAATACTACAAACCAAACATGAGTTTATTTGAAGTCACTTGTCTATATAATAATCTTGAAATTGAACGCATCAAGAAATTATAAAAAGGAACAGATCCAAAACAAAAATAATTTATTCGATCGACAAATTAATAATAATCAGCTTCTATTTGATTAATCGAGAATAGGTCTTTTAATCCTTGATTTATTCGTGTATCAATTCTTGCGCTTTCGTTTCGATTTTTATTAGAATCAATCGACATACCAGCTACAGCATATTATATGATAAATAAATCGATTCATTTTAAAACCAATCGAACATAAATCGATTAAAAAAACATTTAAAAATAGGCGATTATTTATCGATTTATTCAAAAAAATTATCGTTTTAATTAAATTGATTATTTTTTTACAAGCCTAGTGGAAAGCATGTTGTTCTATTACACTCACTCATTGATTGTTGTTATATTACTCATTCATAACAATATTAATAAAATGTTGTTAGCATACTGATAAATCTTATACTTCGGCTGTTGAAGTAGTTAAACAGGTAGTTAGTACATTCCATTAGATTCTTTCGAAATTTTTTGTAATTATAAAGTAGTCAATAAGCACCCGGCCACCACGGATTTAATATGTCTACGCCAAACGCGTCAAATATATTTACTCTGAGACAGAAACCTTGTATTTGCGATCATATAAGGCAATCAGCGCTAAATATAAGACTGTGTTGCCCAACATAAGACAATGGGATAATAGCGACACAAGTAGCGTCCCATACCAAAGGCCAGCCTACCTTTCAGGTAAGATGGGTAATTGGGTATACATCATATCACCGAACCTTTGGTCATCATCTCAATGTTGACTATCCGGTTTAAGGATAGCCGCCATGTTAGCATTAGCACACTGGCAGTAGTGCCGAACTATACCAGAATGCGATACGAAAAGCAGTAGGGTTATTGGACCTGGGTTCCAAGATTTACATAACGGTGTGTGACCACCCAGCTCCCACTCGGAAATAGATGGGTAATTTTTTTATTTTAGTCAAACATAGCCCCGCCCCACACTAGGATTTATTCCTGTATCGTAGGTGCGTTTACAAACATGAAAATTCACATACACAATACCCAGCCCGGAACAAATAACCGTGGATCACACAAAGATTTGTCCCGTGCGGGAATCGAACCCGCGACTATTAGACATAGTGGGCGGAGCGGCTTAAGCTCTTAATCACTGCGCTAAATCGTCCGTCACTCATGAGCACATCCACGGAACAAAGGGATGTTTCGATGAGGGTTTTCCGTGTAAAATCACATATCGTAGGAACCTTAGTATTTGTAGGGGTAAGGTGATTGATTCCTTATCCTACAGATGATTCGTGACCCGTTTGTGGGAAATAAAGATTGTTTGTTACTTAAAATGGTTTTAATTAGAATTTACAATTAAAACATGTTAGTTGTTTGAGTACAAAATTGCTACTGATACGTTAAATGTTATACAAATTCCAATGTTCTGCTGAATCGCAGGTTTACTGGAGGACGTTCGGATTGCAATATAAATACAGTAAAATTCACTATATAGAATAATAATGTGCGTGTCCGTACATCCTGCCAGGCCTAAAAGTTATACAACCACAAATGTTAATAATATAAAAAGATATAAATGTTTTAAAATTAAATGTTGAATGTAGGTTGAGGACGTGCGTATTCCGATCTCGAGTGTTGGAACCGTGTAGTAGTTGTCCTCGGTAGGGTTCTCATCTCAATGTTGACGGTTGCGTTGTCGGTCGGCGCGGACGCGGGCGCGGCGCGGCGCCTGTGCACGTAGCTGCACGCTGCCGCCGCCACCACCAGCAGCACCACGAGGCTTGTGTACGACACCGCGTATTGGTGTATATCATGGCTTGTTATCCCGTTATCTAATTCGCTCTGGACCTGCAGTTCGTCTATTTTTTGTTTCAGTTCGTCTAGGTTGGCTGCATCTTGTTTTAAGTTTGTTGTAAGTTTTGGAGAGAATTGGACTTCAGGACTTGTCAAGTTATTTATATCATAGCTGTTCACTTTTGGTATGTGAATTTCGGTATTTATGTTTATATAACTCTCGTGCAGCGTTTTTGTATAAAATGTTGCGTCTTCGTGCTTTACTATACAATTAGGATCTACTTCAATAATTCCTGCTTTTTGTGTTGTTCTTGCACTGATGTGTTCATCACATATAAATTTTAGTTCACATGTACTACAGCAGAAATAAATCCAAGTATTCGGCTTATGCAGCTCGAGCCATTTGTTATTGCATGTGTCCTCAACGTACTCACAGCTCTTAGCGTATTCGCCGGTTATTAGTGATATTTCACAGGGCGTGTTATTACTGCGCATGTTGTATGTTGGTTTGTTTAGCTTACAGATCAAGTACTTTTGCTCGACTACTGTACAGGTCCCGATATCTTTTTCTGACAAGGCCATGTATATTTATTCCAACGCCGTTTGTTTGTTTGTTTGTTTGTTTGTTTGTTTGTTTGTTTGTTTGTTTGTTTGTTTGTTTGTTTGTTTGTTTGTTTGTTTGTTTGTTTGTGTGTTTGGTTTCAAGGTTGGTTTCAAAATAAAGTTATCTTTTTTCGGGTTCCAACTTAGGCCCAATGTTTTCGATGTTTTTCTGACTCTGTGAAATGAACGTTGAGTGGATTTCTCATCGATTCAGGCAAATCTTCTACCAGTTTTGGTTCGTTACTAGCCCACTTGCGGATGTTGAATCCTCCACTCTTCAACAATTGTATCAGCTCATTTCGAGTTTCTTGAGCATCTTTAATTTGGTTGCAGCCAAATATTCCGTCATCCATGAAAAAATTCTGTTTTAATATGTGTTTGGCCTTCGGGTAGTTGTAGCCTTCATCTTCTGCCAGCTGATGTAATGTTCTTAAAGCCAAAAACGGAGCAGCTTTTGTGCCGTAAGTTACAGTGCACAATTGAAATTCTGTCATGGCTTGTTCTGGACTGTCACGCCAGATGACCGTCTGTAGTGGCTGGTCATCAGGATGCATAGCAATGTATCTATACATCTTCTCGACGTCTGCTGTTAGTGCGTACCGATACTGTCTCCATTGTAATAGGATTGCTTGCAGATCGGCTTGCAAATTGGGTCCACTCTCCATCAGGTCGTTAAGGCTGCATTTTGTACTTGTTTTCGCAGAAGCGTTAAACACCACTCTCAATTTTGTTGTTATGGAATTTTCTCGTATTATTCCATGATGTGGTAGAAAGTACTGAAGAACACTATTGTTACTTGTGAACTTCTTCATATGTCCCAGATTTTTGTATTCGGACATGAAGGCTCTGTAGCTTTGTCCAAAATTGACATTATTGGCCATTTTTCGTTCAAGCATCTTAAATTGTGCAATTGCTTGAGGTTTAGATGTTCCTAGTTTTTCACAGATCTCTTGTTTCAGTGGAAGGCGAACCTGGTATCTTCCATCTGTTAACCTGATTGTTGTTTCCTTGTAGTATGTTTCGCAAGGATCTTGCTCGTTTTGTTCTTTATTATTATTTGTTATATCTTCATAATCCCAGAATTTAGCTATTTCTTGTAGGTTGTTTATAGTAACATGGCAGTGGAATGTTTTGTATCTCCCACAAATAATCCACCCTAGATGGGTTTGTTGAGCCACGATATTGGAATGTTTTGTTTTTATCAGACCCTCTAACAAAATTTCTGAGTATATGTCAGCACCCAATAATATGTCAATGTTTCCAGCTATGTTAAATTTTGGGTCTGCTAGTTTAATGTTCTCCAAATGTTTAAAGATTGATTTATTTATGTTATTGTTCGGAAGCTGACTTGTTAGTCTGTTCATAATCAAGGCTTCGGCTTCAAATGTGAAGTCATTATGCAGAGATTTACAGGATAGTTTAACCATTCCTTTGCATTTGTTTGTAGGCGAAGACCCAATTCCATATACCGCCGCATCCAACTTGCTTCTCTTCAGCCGCAGTCGTTGAGCAGCGTCTTCTGTTATCATTGTAACTTGTGAACCTTGGTCTAATAGGGCTCTCAGTTTGATGTTGGTTCCAAATGAGGTCTTGACTTCGATTTGGGCTGTTGCTAAGAGTACATCATTGCATTGTTCGTTACACACATGGGTATGTCTTTGACCCTGTTTGTTCGTGGAATTTTCCCGTTCGTTATGTAATGCATCATGCAGTAAAGTGTTATGATTGTTATTGCACTGTTTGCATTTCTTCGTTGACGTGCATTGAACTCCGTTATGGCTAAACAGGCAGTTTTTGCATACGCCAAGTTTGTTCGCTGTTATGAGTCGGTCTTGTGACGTCATGTCTATAAATTCTTTACAACAGTATAATCCATGTTTCTTGTTACATTTAGGGCATTTTATAATAAAGTTATAAAATGTCTTCGGCGACTGACTATTATTGTACTGTTCATTATGTTGTTTATATTTTCTATAATTGTAAATAGGTTTCTCCGAAGTTGTTGCTTTTTCTGCGTTCGTACTACGGCTAGGCTTAATGTTTGTTTCCAACGCCATAAATTTAGTCTCTAAAAATTTCAAAAAATCGATAAGTGTAGGTATTTCTCTGGGGTTTTTCAAAGACTCCACATAAGCTTGTTTCGTTTCACTGTCGAGTTTGTTCAGAAAAATATGAACCAATAATGGGTCCCAAGTTTTGGTTTCAATCTTCAGGTTTGAAATCGCATTTACATTTTCTTGAATTACGTCATGCATCCTTTTCACACTTGCGGCTGAAGGTTGTTGGATGGTAGGGTGATTCAGAAGTTCACTGGCGTGGTAAGTAAATAACAGTCGGAGGTTATCATACCGTTGTTTTAAGATGTTCCAGCAAGTTTCGTAGTTGTCCGCGCTTATTGACAAGTGTTGAACTAGGCGTTCAGCTTCTCCTTTCAATTTAGACTTGAGATGTTGCATCTTTTGGGATTTTGATATAAACGTGTTCTGATGCACTGTTTCCGTGAATAAGTCCTTGAATGTGGTCCACTGCGCATAGTTACCCGCGAAGCTAGGCAATTCTATTTTAGGTGCTGATGTCTCTTGATGGTTGCGCTCCCAGATTTTGTTAATCATTGTTTTAGCCACTTCGTACATTTTTTCCAGCTTGTTATATGTTTGTTCGTGGGCACTTACGTCATGAAGTATGTTATCCAATTTCCAGTACAACTTATCAATGTTTTCCCATCGCTGGGTGATAATCTTGAGTTTGTCTTCTAGTTGCCACTTTTCTGTAAGCACTCCAATATCCAGATTGCGTATTGTTCTTTCAAATGCCTTAACATTAGATTTCTGTTCGTTAATCAAAGTCATGGTATTTTCGTCGTATTTTCGTTCGCCGTCACTACCTCTTCCCTCACTGGCTTCTCTAAAATACTCATTCTCTTCAATGTTTCCTTCTTCAATGTTAGCTGTTGCTTGCAGTTGTTCTCTTAGCATTTGTTCTTCATGCGTGATTCGGCGCTCCAGTTCTTGCTTGGAGGACAAAATCATCGTTTTTGTTTGTTCATAAAATTGTTGGAGTTTTTCAAATACCTTGTTGTCAAAGTAATTACCCTTTTTCTCAGTCTTTAGTAAAGAAAGACGGGTATTGTTAAACTCAAATGTTGACCAATTATTTTCAAGTTTCTTCAGACGCTCGTCATGGTATTCAAGAGTTTGTTTCCTTGACGGGCTATCTTTCTTGAAGTTGGCCTGAATGGCTTTGATGATCTCCACCAGTTCAGCCTGTTGTTGTAAAATATCATCATACGAATCCGTAGACATTTTGTTATGTTGTTATTTAATATGTTATTTAAATTTGTTTATATTATGTTGTTCCCTTTTCACCTACTTGGTAAAATGTTTCCTGTTTTCACACTTGTTAAATTGTTCACTGTTTTCACCCGGCACTAGTTTTGTTTAATCTTTAGTGACTTTATCAGCTTAGCTACGTTATGTGCAACGTCTCAATTCGCCTGGGGGATTCCGCTGGTGGAAAGCCAGGTAAACCGATTTGCTAACGCAGCAAAGACTCAAAACCACTAAAGCAGGGCTCGAAGGACCAAAATGTAGGGGTAAGGTGATTGATTCCTTATCCTACAGATGATTCGTGACCCGTTTGTGGGAGATAAAGATTGTTTGTTACTTAAAATGGTTTTAATTAGAATTTACAATTAAAACATGTTAGTTGTTTGAGTACAAAATTGCTACTGATACGTTAAATGTTATACAAATTCCAATGTTCTGCTGAATCGCAGGTTTACTGGAGGACGTTCGGATTGCAACATAAATACAGTAAAATTCACTATATAGAATAATAATGTGCGTGTCCGTACAGTATTATTATACGATATTGGCTACCTTTTTGCTAAATTTAGATTTTCTTTACAAATGCATGAACCTGTAACTATAATACTTAGGTTTTTTATGTTATGGTTTTCTTTTTTTGTGGGAAAAAGTCGAAAATCTAGAATATACTGTATTATCAGTCATCTATCCAAATTCAAAATTGACCATATATAATTTTAAACTAAAAAAACTACGAACTTTTTGTAGCAGGAAGGCGTTACAAAAATAACAAAATCCTTTGAAGAGGTGATTCTGAGACAGCATATGCTGAAAACAATATTTACTTATTTTCAGGCAGAACCTACGTCCCATTAGTAACGGCATGGCCAGATGTAAACGACAGATCCACATTGGCCGGCGCAGCGAGACTTGCGTTCTACTTCACATGGTGGCTAATTTCGACGCGCACCGTGGGCTTGTTCATATTGCTTTTCACTATGATGACTTGTCTTTTGTACCAGTATAAGAATCTCCAGAGCTACTTCTACAGCCTTGAGAGAATATTTAATGATTCTAAATTAGATCAACAGGAAAAAGAGAGAAAATATGAGCACGAATTCAAAATCGGTATACACATGCACATTCAAACTTTATGGTACGTAATCTAATGCTACTATACTAATGATCATACACATTTAGGAATCATTTCTATACAATAGGTAATTTATAGAAAAATCCAGAAAGCCATATACAGACATTTTCATGTTTTTTTCTTATTCTAAAGAGATAATTAGTTAAAGCGAATATGCCACTCCGTAGAAATTATAATTAATTACAAAAAGCAGTACATCTAAAAATACACAGCAATACAGTCCATATTTCAGCTCGAAGATACAGTCTTCTATGTCTACGAGCAAACTTAACCATATTGAGCGGTGGTATCACTCTATTCGTCAAAGTTTTCGAAAGAGTAACATCTGTTCCTAACTGTCTCCTAAGAGTTATAATGCGAATGCATCATGTTGAAATGTGGTATGCTTTTTCTTAATCATTACAGACATCACAGTAGGGTGAGACGACCTTATTCATTAAAAAGGCAAATTTGCTTAAGCGCATGTGCCCCGACCAAAGATGTAACAACAGAGTTAAATAGTTTCTGTTGAAGGTGCAGTTGTCAATGCAAGGTTGAGAAAGCTGTAATCGGATCGTTCTATACCGTATACCCTTTTCCCTCGGTCTAAGATCCAAATATTCGCGCCAGTCTAGTTCACATGAATTTTTGATATTTTGTATATAATTAGTAAAATTAAGGCACGATCGCGCAATCCGTTCTGGTCTGCTTTTTCATTTCCATCAATACCTATATGAGATGGGAGCCATTGTATAACAACGACTTTTTGGCAAGACATTAATGTCAGAATAATTCTAATAACTATATAGGCTATTGGTCTACCACGAAAAGTGGAGGTGGGTGTCAGGGGAACCCAACTGGAATCATTCAAATCGTACCTGAATAAAAGAGTTGAACTTGTCAAGGTGGGCACGCATATTAGTGCTGACTTATTAGTATCTTGCGTTATCCCACAAGGAAGTGAAGTGGTGGGTGGAAGAATCCCTTGCACGCCGGCCGGTGCAGAGCACCACGGCGAGACACCTAGTATACGCCCTCCCCCATAGCGACTGCCCAAGCCGAGGCCGTTCCTCCTTGAGGCGCCCTTGAGCTAGTTGCCTTGCCCTTCTGGCTCGAGCGTAGTGGTTGCACGCTCTGCCCCTTGTTCGGTGAAGCTGTAAAGGCCCCGCGGCCAACAGCGTAGATCATTCGCACACACACACGCACGCACGTACGCACACACACACACAGACAATCCTACAACAATGTTTTATATTGGGTTTCCCGGGTAACGTGCCAATCAGTCGCTCAGCCACCATCTCCGACATATCTGCATTCCAATAAAGACTTTCAAATAAAACACACAATTTGCATTCAGCTGAGCAGCCTGGGTCTTGATTGAAAAATAAGTTATAAGTGCCACGCCCCCATAACCATCGTCTCTGACTTTGCGAAACACGTTGTATACGCTTAGTCTTTGTAATTGTATTATCTTATCTTTTATTTTATCAATGCCATTTTTACTTTTCGTTTGATCTACTCCTGCTTTTTAATTTTTATTTAATTTACTTTCGGTGTCGGAACATAAGCGTTCCCAGTCAAATCGTAATCAAAATCAAAAGTTTCTTATTTATGTAGACCAAGGGCACTTAAGAATAGTCAAAAAGAGAAAATTATTAATTACTTAAGACTCTTCCACCCGTTCGGAAAGTCATGCATGTGGAGATGAAGGGCAAGAAACTCCACGGTTACTCTTTTATAAATATGAGAGTTTTACAATTCTTTTTGTATACATTGCATTCATGGAGAGTGGGAGAACAATGCAGAACGAGCTAAATAAATGTGCTTGAGGGTAGATTAATCATAAGTGTACTTAGATTCATGGTATCGGTCAGTGTCTACATAGTCCTCTCATTTACAAAATAAAGATGTTGTAGAGGTCTATAATAAAAAGTATAATAATAATAGTACAAAAAGGTTTTTGTATGTGCAGTTAAACTGCGACATAATAGATCTAATTTTCTTCCTCTTCTCGTAGTCTGGACATCCTTTGCTTAGGACCATATGTTCACCGTTACAATTCACACAATTAAATGCTGTAGTTCCGCAGTTTGGATGATTTTTGCCGCTTTTCGGACATATTTTTTTGTTTTTTTTTTTATAATAACGTTTCTTTCTTTCTAGCCCAACACTAAGATTTATTTCTGTGCCGCGGGTGCGTTTACAAACATAAAAATTCACCTACACAAATACCCAGACCGAAACAAATAACTGTGGATCACACAAAGATTTGTCACGTGCGGAAATCGAACCCGCGACTATTAGACACATTGGGCGAAGCGGCTCAAGCTCTTAACTATTGCGCCAAATCGTCCGTCGATAACTTTTTGTGAGGGTAAAACTTCCTAATGTGGCCAAATTTCCAGCAGTTTGAACATTGTGTGACCGGGAACACAAATGGTTCCACACTAACACTCATATCGAACATGTATACTATACAGGCCGGCAACGACGACCCTTTCAAACACAGTTTTATAGTTTCACTTTCAGTCCATCCCGGGCCGTCCTCGTTTCGACGACTTAGTCGTTTTAGTGATATTATTTTTGCAGCACTTGTAATACTTTTCATGGTTTCGGCATCGGTATATTCTAAATCAATATTTTTTATTTATCCATAAGTTATTCCAACCTCCATGGTTTTCTGTATTTTCCAGCCTTTTTCATTAATTGTTTCGCTTGTACTCGTAAGTATATTTTGTAAATCCGAATTGTTTTTAAATTGTATTAAAACCTTATATTAGTAAACAAACTTAGTTCTTATAATGTTGTTTACGCTGGTTTTTTTAAGTAGTTTTGCCAGTTTAAGTTCTCAGGGTAAAGGTTCTTTATGTGTGGACGATACTTCTTGTTTTTTTTCGGCACGCGAGTATCATCATGAAACCTCCGAGCTTATCTTTTGTCTGGCCTTATAACTACGTGCTAAATTTTCTATTTGACCTACTTCTCTTGCTCGTTTGTTAATCGAAGATCTTCTGCTCCCTATATGGGTTTGTAGGTCTTCACCAAATTCCATCTCGTCTAATTGTGTATTTTCTCCACTTTCCACCGTATTCACAATTTCATTAATCTCGTTATGTAATAAATCAGTTTAACATAATTATGTATTGCGCCGGTGCGCCACGCAGGGAGCCAGGCGGCCGCAGCTGATCCTTTGAGAGGTAGAGAGACACAGAGTTCCAACAGGTTCTTTCCTTACATACCTCTTTGGCTTACTCCACTCTTATAGTTCGTCTCATACAGGCTCGCCGGTAACGGTGCTATATAAGCCGGTATACACGCACATACAATAGATAAAGCAATAAAGTGCACAGGGGTTTATCATAGCGCGAACGTACGTCTTACTCGCTCAAAGATTCACCCGCGAATGATTTTGAATCTTGATTGTTCACTAATGTAGATGCATAATATTTCAGGTGCACCCGTCAGTACCAGCTAGTTGGCAACAATATATTCGCTGCAGTGATCATATTAGTAACGTCGACGTTAGTGTCAGTGCTGCCCCAAATACTGGTAATATATAAGCTTAGTATTGCATTATCATATGTTATTGTATTTACTTCTATATCATCAGGCCAGATCCCTTACGAGGTAGGCAGAGAGTACAGAGTTCCAACAGGTTCTTTCCTTACATACCTCTCTGGCTTCCTCTACTCTCATAGTTCGTCTCATACACGCTCGCCGGTTACGGAGATTCCTGACTTGTATTTACTAAATTTGATTTCATTGTTTAATTTTAGATGGGCGGCCACGAGTTGTCTGCTTTCCTTACGGCGGTTTCCTACGGTATAACTGCACTATGCACTCTTGGATTCCTCATGTGGAATGCCGGTGACATCACCTATGAGGAGAGTTGTAAAATAACTGCTTTTTTATGATAATTTATATTACTCACAGAGGAACATTTGTCTTTTTCCTCGTAGTTCAAAAGTTCTAGGTGACATTAATTTTTAGTCTGTCTATGTGCATTTTTTCTTAATATTGTTTGTCTGCGGGTTGTTAAATTTTTTTTTAATTAAAAGGCATACTAAATAAATGAGGAAAACTAACTTCAAAAAGCAAAAATTCAATATTTGTAGTCGGTGGCACGTAAACGACTTTGTTTAGACGTTATTTATTTTACAATTTTAAGTGGTGAGTGAATTAATTAATAATTATTAATATTTATATAGCTATATTATATTATTCCGCTTAATTTTACAGCAAAGTACTTACAGTATTAATATAATATCCAAAATAACAGAATCTACATATTCGTGCCGTTTGCCGTTAAGGAGTCTCCTGGTGTATCTTCAAAGTCCAAGGTCCAATACTGATGAAATTAAATGGGAGCACCTTGGAGCTATACTGAATCCAATGCAAGAAGAATCATCAAAATCGGTCCACATAAATCCCGGGACGGAATGGGAGACATATCCCGACGGTGTAACGTCCAAATGTAATTGAGAACGAGCCTATTTACATTACACCCGGCACAATTTCAGACTCCGGACTGTGACATTTTTTTTTTGTGAAAAAACTATCTGACCGAATATTCCAACCCAAGACCGCGCGATCGCCGATCGCACTATGCGCTACTAGACAAATAAAGCAGTGCATAAACTAAATCTAAGTCTCTTCGTCAATGTTATCACTGTCGTGCTGGTATGATTGGCATGCAACATTGTTGATATATTTTCACTGATTATAAATTTTCAAAAATATTTCCTTTCAGGCGGCTAGTCTTTCCGAAGCGATGTACTCCTCTAGCTGGCAGAACTGCACCGGTCGTTCTTCCACCAAAGTGCGGAAGTTGGTTGTCACGGCGATGGCGCAGGCGCAGGTATAGGTATACTGCTCTTGGTAAGCTGTAGCCGACATTTAGTTTACGAACTCAGTAATATCAATGGACTGTATCAAAGAAGAAAGCTATCATTTCGAAACTTTTCAAGTTATAATAAACTGTTTTTGCTTAATTGCAACTAAAATACACCAAGTATTTTTACAACCGGGATATTGAGTTACTTGAATTAGAATCAGAATAATATCAGCCTATACTGCCCACTGCTGGGCAAGGGCAAGCTTTAAAGGCGGCTTGATAAGTTCCAACAGCAGGTGGCCACAAACCTGCCTCCACCAATCCGCACTGGGTCCGCGTGGTGGAGAATGACCTAATCTCTCTCACCTCGATTTGTGAGAGAATCAGAATATTTTTCATTAATTCAAACCATTATAGTTATTATAGTAATTATAAATCGTCACGCATGTTTTAGACCGCTGCGTTTAATTCGATAACCAAGGTTAAGCAGCGTTACACTCGGTCGGATTAAGATGCCCGTTAGGAGTTCCATTGTAAGCATCTCCGTTCTTGTTTGCTCCGATGTTGTAGATGCCTTTACAAACATAAAATCTACAACGTCCAGGGAATAATATTTGTGAATTACGAAAAGTTCTGACCGGAAGATTGAACCCGCAATAGTCCATCCAATGAGCCGAGTAGCCTACGCTCAATTCACAAAAGAAAGTTGTCGTCAAACGCGAGGCTTTGGATGACGTCTAAGTTGTCATTTGCTGTGGTAGCCTGTAAGCAAGGTTGAAAGCCATGATGCTTTGGGATTCTAGTTATATAACCAACCCTCTCCCGACCCGAGACTCCCCCGACCAACCATGTCGTCGAGAGGAGTGATGGCTGTTCAAGTAGTCATAATCATGACCGGGTGTTGCTTGTGGGGACTGGTTCATCTGGAAACCTTTAGATACTTACTCTTTAGAAACGTCATTACTCTTATATCTCGATCGTAAGGCATCACACTGGAGCTAGATCGTAAACTTTTAATTATAACCTGAACAATGTACCCACACAATATAATTTCAAAAATAAAAAAAAGAATAAGAGAATTAAATAAAAACGACAAGTCCGCTGAGTTTTTTGCGGAATCATCTCAGTGGATGGCTGCCTCGTTGGTCTGGTGGCAAAGCGCATCACTTTGTGATCACGAAGTCCTGGGTTTAAATTCTAGGTCGGACAAATGTAGTTTTTCTAACGAAAAATTCCCAGTTTGAGTCCGGAGTCTGGAATTGTGCCCGGTATATGGCAATAGGCTCGCCCCTCGCTTACATGGGACCTAAACTCGTCTGCGAAACGTGGGTGTACTCAGTACACCTCTGCCACCCCCTCTGGGGAATATAGGCGTGACGGTGTTTTTTTTTTATTTCAGTGGAAGCCGCGTTCCAATCCGATGGTAGCTTAGTAATTAGATTACAAAAAATGTAAATTGACAATTTGTAAGTGCCGCTCCCTCAGGTTTATACAAAATATATTTTTTGAGTTTTTTTTTGTCTTATGTTCACAAGCAACAGAATACCAATAAACTGCCTCCGCCAAGTCGCTGGTCTGCGTGGTGGAATAAAATGATCCTCAACAGCCTTGATTCGTGAGAAACGCCTTTGGCCAACAGTGGGATAATGTAGGCTGACATAATATTTGTTTATTAATTTTGCCTACACCAGGGAAAACTGGATTTCGTCAATTTTCTCATTTCAATATTATTAAAATGTCTCTTCGCATCTATCAGACTACATTTCATATTAAACTATTGTTTCCAGAGCTCCGTGGTGATACAATGCTACGGAATTATAAACTTGTCGTACGAGACATTCATGAAGGTAACTATTTCAATATGATTCTAGGACTCGACTGCGCTATTTCTAGTCTATTTAATTACATAATGATGGTTTCGCTGAATAAGTAAAATTATTAAATAAAATACCTATAAAATGCCCTATCATCGGGATATTAAGGCGTAAAAGGGATTTTATTTACTAATTTTAGTATATCAGTTTATGTAAACGCGTTAAATGAATTCATTTTACACTGGTTCCAACTACTATATATATAATTCAGTGCCATTTTTGTTCGTAGATTGTGAAAAGCTCGTACACCATCGTCTCAGTATTCTATTGAGCTTTTACTGCACGTTGTCGACAACTTCTAATGATAAATCATTATTAATAAAAAATCGACTACTCAAGCACAATCACGCATAACCTTGTACTGAAGAAGCTCGTTAGATATATAATAATCACATACTCCAGTATACTCAGTATACTCCAAATGTTCAACAAATGCACGGACAGAGCAAAAGACACGCCTAGCTAGAGTCGGCACCCTGGCGTTGCCGTATCGTCGCCGTCTCATCATCATGTCGTCGTGTTCCTAGTCATTGAAAGGACGCGGTCTCTGATACCCACAACACAGTGTCAAAAAGATGTTTATAATAGAAAGCATTCAAATATGGTAATAAAGTAATAATAAAAACACAGTATTTTATACTTTCTAAAAGTCAACCACTGAAAGTGAAAAACTGGAACACAAAGATATTTTGTCCTCTTTTCACTATGATAAATGAATAACAAAATAATTGGGTTGTTTTGATGTTTTTCCAAAAATATTATGACTGGCGAAAATTGACTTCTAAAGGGAAGAGATAGGTGAAATACTTTGAAATCTTTAAATTTACACTTCGATAGGTATCATTTTTTGATTTTTTAATCTGGTACATTAAGCTTTCAAACCTGTAGATTTAATTTCTGATGGTCACATGTGATAATGGAACTAAAATAAGTATAATGGTATGCAACCCCATGTGTAGAGCGATACGAGATGTAAAAAACTATTCTCCGTGGCATTTAAATGTAAAAAATGTCTTGTATCTTAATTTTTTAGGAGTAAACTTGTACTGGAATCGAATAGGTGACTCCCAGCTGCCGGGCTGCCACTCTTGAAACGACTTAACAAACAAAGCTACAAATAAAGTTCTAATCAGAAGCCATTCCCGTCATTACGCTGCGCTTGCAGCTGCTGATTCGACAAGCTTACTCACTGCAGCAACCAACGTGTCCAAGTCGAGGGATGTAATCAAGATCATACTCGAAATAAAATCGACACTAACGGATGTCGATGCTGATGCCTATTGCATTCTCAGCGATTTTACATACGTATGGCAAATTTCAGCTCAATCAGATACCCGCAAGTGCTTGAAAAATGGATCACAAGATTTAAACCGGAAAAACATACAGACATACGAACATTGCAAGTTCAATAACAGCTTGTAATAATTAGATATTGCTAGTATTTGATTTTGACAATTGTATTATTTTACTAGTTTCTGCCCGCGACTTCGTCTGCTTTGACTTTTGGCAGGAATATTACAGTTTCCTGGATAAAAATAGTATTCTATACGTTAATCTAAGCAATAAACTATGTGTGCCAAATTTCATCCAAATTCCGTTCAGCCGATTTTGCGTGATTGAGTAACAAACATCCAAACATACAAACTTTCACATTTATATTATTAGTAGGTTTAGTATTGACTGCCTCGATAGTTGAATGGCAAAGCGCATCACTTTGTGCTCACGCGATGCTGAGTTCAAATCCTAGGTCGGACAAATGTAGTTTTTCTAACGAACAATACCCAGTATGAGACCGGAGTCTGGAATTGTGCCCGGTATATGGCAATAGGTTCGCCCCCTGTTACATGGGATCTAACATCGTCGGTGAAAAGTGGGTGTACTTAGTACACCTCTGCCACCCCCACTTTGGAATATAGGCGTGACGGTGTTTCTTTCTTTCTTTTATTGTTTTTAAAATAAAAAATGTAGTTCTTGCACATATAATAAAATACTCTTATAAACGTAGGACTTGGGATACATATCTAGTATAAGCAAATCTTCACCACAATATTATCTCAGGTCATATTTTATTCACAATGAGTCATACTACAGAAATGCAGTTGGGTATAGTATGATTTCATTATCATCACTAGCTATTTGAAACATTGTGTTATTTATTACATACATATCTGTAATTGATTACTCGTGTGTGCCCAGACAATAGGGAATATGCGTGTATTTTTTATAATTTTATACGATAGATTACATCAATATATAACTGCAAAAAAAATTTAAGCGTCAAAAACAAAATGTAAAGGGCAAAAAATAAATTTTGAAGATAGCAAACAGATAAGAGCACTTTAAACGCCTGCCATTTTGGCGCGCTTTGGCGTGACGTCAAAGTTCAGTTCAGTTCAAACAATCAATTAGTGAACAGCTGTAGAAGTATTATATTCTGTAATTGATTTTTATTTTGTATTTTGCGACTATTATACAATGGAACAACACTGTATTGTGCCTAGGTTTAAAAATACAATAAGAAATGCACCCGATAGGTGCGGACATAAGGAGAAAGTAGTGTAAAATCAGAAAAAGAGGTATCTCCATCAACTTGTTTATATTGCTGTGAAGATCACTTTAACGTAAGAATTAATTTAAATAATTTAACTAAAATTTGGTCATTGTGTAAATCGACAACAAAAAATAACATGAAAACTAATTCAATAGCAAACATCCAACAAATATGCACTTGCTGACATTTGTATTATAGACTTTGACGTCATATTCGAACTGACCAATAGCGTGGCGTTCCAGCTACTTTGAATTTCTCACTCATTTTTTGTACTTTCAATAATTATTTTTTTAATAAAAAAGTAATGTTATAAAAAAAATATTGGTATAGACATTATTCTAATGCGATAAAGTATGTAAAAAAAAATATTTGACCCTTATTTGAATTACACGCATATTCCCTATTACAATATGTACGCACAATAATGTTCTGACATGTTCAAGCCGCTACGGTCGTTGTAAGTGATTGTCGATTGTTCCATCGGCACCGACGTTCGAAACATCAATAATTTATAATAAAATGCGTCCCAAAAATGAAGTACAGATATTTTTTGACAAATTAAATATATTTTTGCATATATGCGGGTTCCCCAATTTTTGGGATGCTGAGCTCCAGTTGTCAAAAAAAATCATCAAATTCTACGATGCAATATCGAAAGTAACCAATTTATTAATGTTTGTTCGCACAATAATTACGGCAGGAGGATTATTCACACAGAAAGGATTGTCAGACACACACATGTCCGACACGATGATGCAAATGACGCTGACTCTCTGCCTGTCGTTGTCCTACTGCAACATTCTGTGGTACCGGGGTGAGTTGCGCGAGCTGCTGGCCCAGCTGGTGGTGCTGCTGACTGCTCCCTACAATAACAAAGAACTGCAGAAGGAAATGATACAGAGGATAAGAATTTTATCGATGCTGTTCATTTTACTGGTGCTAATGGTTGTAACTTCAGGTTCCTCTAATTGAAACGATAAAGCCAGGTGTAATATTTAAATATTTTGACTTTAAAACTGCTTCGTTGGTCTAGTGGCAAAGCACATCGCTTTGTGATCACGAGGTCCTGGGTTCAAATCCTAGGTCGGACAAATGTAGTTATTCTAACGAAAAAATTCCAGTATGAATCCGGAGTCTGGAATTGTGCCCAGTATATGGCAATAGGCTCGCCCCCTATAACATGGGACCTAACATCGTCAGCGAAACGTGGGTGTACTCAGTACACCTCTGCCAGCCCCGCTTGGGGAATAAAGGCGTGACGGTGTGTGTTGACTTTAAAATAATTATCGAACTAAATATTCATTTAAACTACCTATTTAGTCATCAGTCTGGAGTCTGCAATTGTTCCCCGTATAATGGTAATAGGCTCCCCGCTATAAAATACGAATCTAACATGATCGGCGACAAGTGGTGTAAATAACGCTAGTTACCTATCCTACTTCAAACCTTTAGTCACTAATTTATTTATTTATCTTCATTTATTTAAGTTTATCAACAGATGCATAACCTTATATACTAAATAAAGATCATTATTAGGGCACTACTTATATACTCTTAAATCACGGTAATAAATATGCCGGTGTGTATGTGCGAATTAGATAATTTGCACACCTTTAACAAGTAAACACAATTCAAATTTACGTATGCAGTTTTAAGTATGGAAAACAAAAACATGTATATCTGACCGCGTTAAATAAAGCAGAAATGGAATCCAAATGCTTCATCAGTCGCGCCAGTTCTCTCGATCCTTAGTGTTAACTTAATCACTCATGCAAGTCTTGATTTTTTATTACGACACCTTACGGTAAGTCACTGAATCAATTCTAAACTACTTGCAGGCAGGTCTTATATCCCCATCATAACGGCCCGGCCAGATAAGCGACACGTCTACCCTGGCCGTTGCAGCGAGAATTTCGTTCTAATTCATGTGGTGGCTGTTCCAACTGCGTACCGTGGGCTTGTATATAATGCTCCTCATTATGATGACTTGTATTTGTTATCAGTATAAGAATCTTCAGACCTTTTTTACTGCCTTCAGAATTCTCTCTCTTGTCTTGTTCCTGTGAAATATTCATTTCACAGGAACAAGACAAAAAATATAAGCAGGAATTTAAAATGGGTATACACATTCACATTCAAACTTTGCAGTAAGTAGTATAATGAATTAAACGATAGTACCATAGTACTAGCGGCATCTATAAAGAAAACCACGATCTTTGGGGATTGTCTCTATAAATATCTTTCAGACAGGGCTTTACATGAAGGACATATTCAATAGGTATTAAATTTTAAAACTTGATTATGCATTCAACATACACATGATGCTTAAAGAACTGAACTTTGCAAATTGTAAGGTCGAACTTCAAAGGAACATGTCCAAGGACCAAGACCATCATAATACATATTATCAAATGCCAAACTAGAGTTGAGAGTGTTGAGATTGGATGTGTCTAGGATTATATCTACTTGGGCCAAATAGTTTCGAGATTTGCGATCGCAACATGTAGCGCATGATCTTATCGGTCAGACTATGCAGTAGGACCACGCGGTCACAAAGCAGCAAGGTGCACACATCTTGAGCAAAAAAGATCACCAAACTAAAAGGACCCACCATTTTTATTTTTAACTACATCGCAGCCGGCCTAAGAGGAAATGGTGAGATGAACTAGACACCTTTGTAAACGGTTAACCCTTAATAGCCCAAAATAGGGTACAATGGAAACGTTACAGGAAAGCCTTTGTCCGGCAGTAGGACAATAACGGCTAGATAATAATAAAATTATTTTGCCTACTGATATACCTAAACAAATATTTGAGGTGCACGCGCCAATACGAGTACCAGCTAATAGGTAACAATATATTTGTTTCTGAAATAATAATAGCGATGATAATAATGGTGTCCGTGCTGTCGTCCCTGCTGACAGTATCTAAGATCAAAAAACATTTTCAAATTATACTGGACTGAGTAACTTTAATAAAATTTTGAATTTTATTTTTGATGAAGGACCGCAATATGTCTACTGTTTTTGTGGCAGTACCCTACGACGTTACCGCTTTGTGCGCTCTGGCATTCTTCATGTGGAATGCCGGTGGCATCACTTTTGAAGTGCGATACTATTATGATTGTCAAACAACATTATTCTCACGTATTTTGTGTCAATTATACTCTTCTGTAAATAAACAATTTTCAGGCTTCTTGCCTCTCCGAAGCAATGCACTCCTTTGGTTAGCAGAACTGCACCGGACACCGTTCTATAACATTGCGAAAATTGGTTTTTACGGCGATGTTACAGACGCCGGTACATTATGGATTTTATTTAACTGTAGCTCACAAAAGGTTAACGATCTTTTTAATATCAACGAGTGTATTGTAATGATAATAATGTAGACCGGCGCTGATCTAGAAGAAACATAAAAGAAACGTAAAACTAAATAACTTTAATTAATATTGAACCAGCTCATATTGGGCTACAACAAATCTTAAAAAAAGAATGATTAATGGATTATCACCCGTTTTATGCGAGTGAATAATCTACGCAGTGGGCTGAGGTGCCTTTACAGCATCAGCGGTCAACAGAGCGAGCGTGCTTCAACTACGCTCTAGCTGAAACGTTACGGGGCCTTTGCTTGGAGTGTCGTTAATAGGGCATATACTAGGTGTTTCGCCGGTAGTCCTTTGCCCACCGGCCGCTGCAGAGCGGCCGGTGGGCAAAGGACTCTGCGACCTCACCGGCGCATCGGTGTCTAATCCTGTGTATGGTATGTGCGTCTGAAAAGAAAGGGCTAATTGCATTGGGAGGGCACCCTACACTCTACTGCAGGCAGGCAGCCTTATACTGTGGTCTACCACAGTATAAAGCATCTGCCTTTAGCAGTAACACCTTACAATCCGGAGCTAATAACAAAATTATGGTCTCTCTACATCAACTGGAAGGTCGTTCATTATCATAATAACCTCCTCTTTTGGCCCAAGTTTAGTACCCTGATATAGGTACGCCCAAAATCACGTAATATCCAAGGTTGGCCCCAGTCCCTAGGAGTTCACGGCATCGGCTACAGACAAGTGCGCAGGTGAGAGGTTACGCCACACTGCGGACGGAGCGGCAGTTCTGCGCGTACTTCACACTGCAGGCGCAACGGTACCATCGAAGTCGCATCGGCAGCTTAACAACACAATGCTAACGCTCGCATCCGTAGATATTGGCTTCTCGATATCACCGTGCTTGTAATTGCGTCGGGAGCGGCGGTAGCGGGTCGCGTTTGTTGTCGCGCCGAGCGTGGCGGAGATGTGTGACGTGTCCTAGCAGTACATTACAATTACCCAAGCCGCACCGGCATCTTTCCAGGCTCACGCTGCACCTGCAATGTGACATGGCCATCATTATGTAGCCTAAGTTCAAACATTTTCTAAGATCACCTTTCATATTTTGCTTCCACAGTCCTGTGGTGATACAGTGCTACGGAATTATAAATCTGTCGTACGAGACATATGTCAAGGTAGTTATTATACTCTCTACTCTACGATCCAGATTTCTCAATTCTAATTTGTTATATGAACAAACTATTGACATAAACAGGTGGTTGATTTGTATTCTCGCAGAATGAATGGAAAATATTATAGATAGTATACTTATTAATTCTACATATATTATACTGATATTCATAAGAAAGCTTAACCTTAGATAAAAGTAAAGAATACGTGGTGAGTATGTGGATAGTAGGTATAGTAGGTATCGCCTGCTACGCTCTGCTCACCCGCATGGGCGGGCTCTACAGTTTATTCCATGGTAAATTCCATTGTGTTCATCTAGGTGACATAACCCAGGTAAACAAAGTAGAAATAGAAGGAGGTCACCAAGATTCCAAATGGTTTTTTTCTTCTAAATTTAGAAACAACGAATTTAAGTTTGTTTTTTTGACATGATTTGTGGTCAGTACGACTAGTACAGCTAAGGACCTATATAAATTTTGTGGGGAGATAGAGGAACACTCTGTACAAATGTGTTCATAATAAAAATATGTCCTAAGTGCGTAAGCAGTATGAACTTCCATCTGCTATTTATAAAATAATTAGTAATATATTTACTCTCAGAGATATAGCGAAGCCAAACTTTAGGAAGCCATATACTAACCCCCTTTTTTTTTTTTTTTTACAACGTAGCCCCACACTAGGATTTATTCCTGTGTCGTGGGTGCGTTTACAAACATGAAATTTCACATATACAAATACCCAGACCGGTACAAATAATTGTGGATCACACAAAGATTTGTCCCGTGCGGGAATCGAACCCGCGACTATAAGCCACAGTGGGCGGAGCGGCTTAAGCTCTTAACCACTGCGCTAAATCGTCCGTCAAAACTTATTTGTAAATTAGTAGAAGAGCATACAGATATATTTTGTCCCAGAGCGCATAACTTAAATAAATGCTTCTTTTATTTATAGATCGTCAAAAGCTCATACACCGTCGTTTCAGTATTCTATTGATTCTTATACACGTTTTCAACAATTATCAAACAAACAAATCAGTCATATCAGCCACGAGAATAACCTTTCATAAGAAAAGCACATTACAAATATCACAATCGAGTGGAGCCACTAGTCTTCAGCTATTCAACAAATGCACGCACAGGGTACAAGACCCCCCGTACCCGGCGTCGTGTCGTCGCCGTCCGGCGACTGCTGCTGCAGCCCACGTCTGCGCTGCACGACGGCCACAATGCATTTTTTCCGGACTTAATGACTTCAATGGTTTTTGAATGTATTATTTACAAAAGATGGCCAGAATCTAGGGTTATGGTGTCTTCTCCCTCTCTTCGAACTTTACATAAACCCAGAACGTGTCATCTTATGCACTTCAGTTCTTTTTCTAACTGCAGAAGATGCTTATCGAGTCGCAGCGTGCGTCCGTTATAAGTAGCTAGGGTCAGTTCATGTTTGTAAGGTTGGCGGCCTACCGTAGCGCGGAGATGCTTCGCACCCCCTGCCCCGCCGAAACCGTGACAATGTTACGTCCATTTTGTTCGAATATATAATGTTATGTCCATTTTGTCCGAAAATATAAGCAGCTATAGCCATGGTTGCAGTGAATGGCAACAAAACCACAAATATGAGACACTTTTTATTTGCTGTATGACCACGTTGTTCTTTGCGATCACCAAACAGAATTTAGCTCAGTATGGCGATGAAGATGGGTGATTATTGTGGCATTTTGTATACTAAGTATTAAAGTAAACTAGTTAAGCCAAGTTAAGAGCCTTATAGATGGCTAAATAAGTTCCAATAGCAGGTGGTCACAAACCTTCCTTCACCAATCCACACTGGTTCCATGATGGAGTATGACCTAATCTCTCTTACTTCGAGAGAAGGCCTTTGTCTGATATTATTATTATTGCCAAAGTGCCTTATTTATGCGATCCACCTGTGCCAACTATTATCTTTATCGAACGTGCGGAAGGCTAAAGTGGGAATTGCTTTCAGATGTTTACCGGCCACTAATGGCTTTCTTTTGTGCGCGCCTCGGATCGAATTAATGCTTATTTGGTTCACATGGGGCTAATGGCGCAGAGACAGGGGTTACTTATTGTTCCAATCGGATATGATAGATAAGATCAGTTTATTGGATTATTCGTTGATGAAGATTATAAGAGTTTATCATTGTAAGTAGATGCATTTATATCTTTTTGCTTCTAGACACATGGTAGTCTTGCAAAGTTTGGAAAAATAACCTTTGAGCAAAGTTCATTCCACGTAGTTATTTTAAACTGCGGCCTTATTGGTCTACTAGCGATTCTATACCCAGGGAGAACCCCAGGTCGAACAAAATGTTGTTTGAGTTTATTGACAAGAAAAATCCTACTCCCTACTATACTCGTAACAATAAGCGCGCCTCCTATTACATAGAGATTACGTTGGAGATTACCACCACCGCTTGAGTAATAAAGGGGATAGTGTTTCTTTTTTAACCGACTTCAAAAAACAGGAGGTTCTATATTAGTCTGTTTTTTAATTCTGTTTCTTTTTGTTTTACTCAGTATAGTTCTGAGGTGCTTTCATTTTAATTTCATTGTTATTGGATCCTGGACTTTGAAGATACACCATCGGATACCTTAACGACAAAACAGCATGATTGTGTAGATTGAGTTATTATGGGTGTGATGCCAGCCCTGTATGTACCTTACGATAGAACTAAGCTAACGAAGCATAATAATATAACATAGCTATATAAATATTAATAGTTAAGTTACTCATCACCCAAAATTTTAAAATAAAAAACTTTTTAAAGACAAGAGTAACCGACTTTAAATGGTAAAAAATAAATATTTGAAGTCAGTGCCAAGTAACCAACTGCACCGACTTCAAATATTTGTTTTTTGGTTTTATGAAGCCTGTTTCCCCTTTTTAAGTTTTTTTTTTTGTAGATACCTACTGTAGACCCCACCACCGTAACTTACAACTAATGTAACCTACACGCTTCTACGAAAGTACTATTTATACAACATGGGCACGTTTTACAAACATTAATTCAATATGTACAAACACTTGGATCGAAAAAAATACTTGAGAAGAACAGGAAAATTTTGTTTCATGTTTCAGACTAGGTACCCAAGAAACCGAAAATCCTACGCTCATACCATCTATCAAAAGTTCCTAAAATGTCGTATAGTAATGTTAAGAATGTCTTTGACCAATCCACTGTGGAGAAAATATATACAACAAAGACTTAATTCTCACTTCAGTAACTGCAAGACTAGATAGAGCCGCGCCTTACAATAATACCCAAGGCAACATTTCGAATAGCCGTAAACTAAGCACCTGTGTGTATTCACGGCTTGTTTACCCTGATAATTGAGCCGCTTATCGATTTTTATTCCTATTACGAGCCCATGTTGTGATACGTACTAGATGGGGAAATTGTTATTTATATCCGTACGGTAGCTAAACCTGATTTGGTGGTAAATCATATTCTATCTATATATATCATCGTGCGCGAACCCTTGCAGGGGATTCAGAGAGTAAAATTTCAACAGGTTTTTTCCTTACCGACCTCTCTGGCTTCTTCCGCTCGCATAGCTCGTCTCATACACGCTTGCCAGGTACAGAAAATCTTGACTTGCTCGTCGGATAAGACAGTCTATTTGGTCATGATATTTTATCATGACCACCATGCATGCCGTAGTATTTGGAGGTCAATTGGTCAAGGATATTGAAACTTGTTTTCTCCTTTTTAAAAGTTCTTGCATTGCATTAAGATTTAGTTTCAATGGTAGATGCATTTATTTTTGACTGCCTCCTTGGTCTAGTGGTAAACAATGTGTTTTGCGATCATGAGGTCCCGGGTTCAAATCCTAGTTCGGAGAAATGGAGTTTGTCCCGCCCCCTATTACGCGAAAAGTGGGTGTACACAGTACACCTCTGCCACCTTGGGAATATAGCCGTGATTTAAAATTCATTTGTTTTGAATATTTACTGTTATGTCTGCTTATTTTATTAGTAAATCAATTTTAGTGAAACTTTTCTGAATTACAAATTTATATTGATTTATGAGCTGCGGTGACTCAGCAAAAGTAATCGCCGCAGCTTGTAAATCTAAATATGTCTATTGATCAGTGGTTGGATAAAACAATAGATATAGTTTGAGCTTACATTAGTACTTGTATACGGTGTAGTTCATAAGGGAGTAAGTGAAACCGCCGCCAATAGTTTTTTTTTAAACACTGTAGCCCGACGCTAGAAATTATTCCTGTATCGTGGGTGCGTTTACAAACATAAAGTTCACACGCACAAACACCCAGACCGAAACAAATATTTGTGGGTCACACAAAGATTTGTCCCGCACAGGAATCAAACCCGTGACTGCTCAATCCAGTGGGCGGAGCGACTCAAGCTCTCAACAGCTCTTAACAACTAGACCGAGCTATTCGTCGAATCGAGTTATTTAGGAATCAGTCACATTTTTGTCACTTTTAAATGTTCATGATCAGTAGATGTGTATTCTGTAACAATATTGTGGAAACATATTAACACAAAATAACCTAATAACAATATACATGCCAAATAACATTAAACGTTATTCGAATGAGCCAATAACACAAATTTTCGCACAAACACAATAGGAGGGCGCCGAACAAATACGATATTGCGGAACAAATGCAAGCAACTGGAACAAACGGAACAAGTAGAAGCGAGTGGAACAGTTGAACTGGCGCTGGAACAAGTTCAGTGTTTCCAATACAAGGGCGCAAGTTTCTGGGAACTCGGAATAGGCCGCGTTAGTCCGCTCGATGGTGCGTAACGAGGGTTATAGGCTTTTGTATTTGACGTCTCAAAGAGTTCAACATACGTTCTCAACTATTTCTTTTATATGAAAGAAGATTGAACAATAGTTATCTACAATAATAATCGTAATCGCCGTCACGCGTGATTCACTAAGCGAGGCTGAAGTATACTGTGTACCCACTTTTCACCGACAATGTTAGGTCCCATGTAATAGGGGGCGAGCCTGTTGGCATTATATCTATATTATATACATTGCCAGACTCGGAATATGGAAATTTAGATGGCAGACATAGTAGAGTTGTAATATATTAGTGAGTTAAGATCCGAATGATTAGAGGTTGTTAAGTAACTTTTAATAAAAGATATACGTTACGTCTCTCAGATCTTGCCTTAACTTCTCATTCTAACAGAACCGAGTAGATTTAAAACGTTATATACATACTAGTTTCTGCCCGCAATTTCGTCCGCCTTGCAACTTTACACGGAAACCTAATATTTTAGATAAAAAGTATGCTATGTGTTAGTCCAGGTTATAAACTAACTATGTGCCAAATTTCATCCAAATCCGTTTAGCTGTTTTTGCGCGATTGAGTAACAAACATCCAAACATACAAACTGTCACATTTATAATATATGTAGGATAGCAGAATTATCGACTCAAAATTTTTCCTAAAAAAATATTTGCCTCAATTAATTGTGACCCTTACTAAACTATATCTGAAAAATAACTGCAGACACTCACGTCTGAATATTGACTACATTCATGAAGTTGGTAGATAAGCATAAATTTAACTAAACTTCACGAAAAGGACATCAAAGTATACCCCAAATGACGATAAAGAGCGATAGGGATAAACAATAAAATAGTTCTTACATGACTGCCTCGTTGGTCTAGTGGCAAAGCACATCGCTTTGTGATCACGAGGTTCTGGGTTCACATCCTAGGTCGGACAAATGTAGTTTTTCTAACGAAAAATTCCCAGTATGAGTCCGGAGTCTGGAAATGTGCCCGGTATATGGCAATAGGCTCGCCCCCTATTACATGGGACCTAACATCGTCAGCGAAACGTGGGTTTACTCAGTACACCTCTGCCACCCGCGCTTGGAGAATATAGGCGTGACGGTGTGTAGTTCCTACATTGAAAAGAAAACTCTTTAAATGAAAAGTAGCATAAAAAGAATAAACGCTGTCACGCCTTTAATAACCAAGCTGAGGTAGCAGAGGTGTACTGTGTACACCCACTTTACTCCGACGATGTTAAGTGCCATGTTGTATGGGGCTAGTCTGTTGCAATTTTATCGGCCGCAATCCCTGACTCCGGAATGAAACGGGAAATTATTCGATAAAAATGCTGTACTTTGTCAGACTTGACTTTTGGGTACAAATGTAATCTTTCTACCGGAAAATAACCAATATCAGTCCGGAGTCTGGAATTATGCCCGGTACATGGCAATAAACTTATCCTCTTTTACATAGGACCTAACATCGTCTGCGAAAATTGAGTGTGCGCAGTACACCTCTGCCACTCCTGCTAAGGATATATAGACGTGATGGTGCTTATTATTTTTATTTTACTTTGTCCGACCCAAGATTCGGAGTCAGGACCTCATGGTCGTTACGCGCATTATACGCCACGACCAAACGAAGCGTAAAATATTTCGATTATACAGCCTTGCAAGGGACCTTTTGCTTCAAAGTAATATTGTTATTGTCTATGGTCTACTTTGAATTGAAAATCAATCGCTTCGAAGGCTATTAAACAGAAGCCATCATGGGAATGTTCCATTCAGCAGCTGCGTTTATACACCAACATTATAATCTCTAGTATAACCACAATGGTACCGTCCGCATTTATATAAAACCCTGAAGATGATATTTTATGCGCTGTGCCAATCAGTTATTGGGTATTGTATTTCAGTCTGGGGAGGCGCAACTAAAACCAGCTTCTTAAAAATTGAGAGAGCACAAAGAGCAATACTTAAAATTATGCCTCGCAAACCCTTCCGCTATCCTACTACACAGCTCTACTTGAACTGGAAGATTCTTACAGTCCGCCAGCTCTATGTGCTCCAGGCTATCCTTAGGAAACACACTACTGTTCTAATACTAATAAAGTACTAATCTGCCCTTGGGTACTCACAAAACCACTTTCGCTATACATCAATATTATATTCTGAGCACACACATTTACAAAAATATCAACTAAAAACTTAACATTATCGACTTAAATAAAAACCAACTAAAATCTAAATTGACAGAATGGCTCCTTCAACAGGATTATTCCCAAACAGAATCTCTACTTACGTACATCGCCTAACATAAAAATTCCTATCTATTCGGTTACACTAACATACATTCACAGCAGTACAAACACACACACACACACACACACACACACAAGCGCGCACGCACACGCGCACAAACACACACACACACACACACACAATCGCGAGTACGCCATCATAATCACACTAATTAAAATTGTACATGCTTTTAATGGTAGAACGACACAGTCCACATGTTGTATAAATCTATTTATTTATGAGTAAATAATCTTTAGACGAACACTGCCGCTTAAAACACAGGTTTAACCTAGTTTAAGAGGCAGAGTTTGCAAATTATTGTATACAGATTTCTGCAGCACTGTCTCAGTTTCACTTTTCTACCTTGTATATCACTATAACTAAAACCCCTGTATCAGTTATAAGAAAAATATGTAACTTTGAGAAATAAATAAATTTATTATTATTATTATATAATTTAAAAGAGACACCGACTGACAGACTGACACACATATATGAGCTTACAGTTAAAGCACTAACGTAATTTAACGACGTAAAATTCTGCACAAAGCATTCTTTAATCTATCTATATCTTCACGCCAGATCCCTTGCGGGGTAGGCAGAGACTATAGAGTTCCAACAGGTTCTTTCCTTACATACCTCTTGGCTTCCTCCACTCTCATATATAGTTCGTCTCATACACGCTCGCCAATACACAATGCGAAAGTGGAAGGATGTAGGTACCGGGGAAGACCTAAACTATCTTTTCACGAACAAATAGACCGAGTCTTTCTTTAATAATGCATGTAAACGGTAAGTAGAGTATTATTTATTTCTATATGGGAGTGTATAGGGTAAAATAAGTATCACACTGGGCCCGCGTGGTGGAGTATGACCTAATCTTTCTCACCTCTATTTGTGAGAGAAGGCCTTTGCCCAGAAGTGGGCAGTATAGGCTGATATTATTAGAAAACCAAAATTGTGTACATTTTTCTTTTGATTAAGAATTACTATTGACAAAAATCGTTAAGCGTCAAATAGATAGCAAAAAATGGTTATTAGAAAGGCCAGTCGAATAAAATAAATTATATGTGATCTACCGTGACGGTACAGAACAGTTGAGACAAGCCCGCTAAGTTTCTCGCCGAAATTTTCTCAGTGGAGGCCGCGTACTGATCCGGTGGCAAATGAAAAAATTTAATAATTTAGACGTTAGTGTTTTTATTTACAAATAAATTAGTTTTGACTTTTACTCAAATAATATCAAAGATGTTATACTTTTGATATATAAGAACATTTTCAACATTAGTAACAGACCGTTACGAAGTCTTTAAAAACTAAACATGAAGAACAATAAAAGCATTTGTCTGATTGCTCAAAGCGCCGGCTGAATGAACTACACGCGCCGGTAGCGCGGGCGCCGCCGGGGCGCGCGACTAGTGTATGGCACAAGGCCACGTTATGAATACAAAACAGGGCCGTTATTTGCAAGCAATTGAAAAACAAGCGAAGGTTGTTGTTGTTGTGATTTGCTTTGATTTTAAATGTAAATAACATTGACGAGGTAAATGACGCTATCCTTCAAGCACATAATTGGTTCACGACCAATAACTTAGTGCTTAATAACAGGACAAAAATTTATAAGGTTTTCTTAATCAAATGTGAAAAGTACTGCATGTGATATTATATTGAACAACGAGAATCTTGTGTTTATCAATGACACATCTTTTTTAGGGATTACGCTTGATTCTAAGTTACAATGGGGCCCTCATATTAAGACTTTAGGTAAACGGCTCAGTGCCGCTGCCTATGCCGTAACAAAAATCAGACAACTTACTGATGTGAACATAGCGAAGATGGTCTATTTCAGTTTCTTTGATAGTGTCATGTCTTACTGTATATTATTGTGGGGCTGGCAGCTGTCATTGAGTCTATTTTTATCTTAAAAAAGGGCTACAAGAGCCATCTATAAATTAGGTTGTCGCGACTCTCTGATAGATTTTTTTAAAAAAGCCAATATTATGACGGTCCCGTGTCAGTATATTTATGAAAACATAATGTATACGAGAAAAAATATAGATCTGTTTAATCAGCTAGGCGATAGGCATTGCTATAATACGCGACATAGAAATGAATTAAATCAACCGCTATTTTGTCTGTCAAAAATTCACACTTCTTTCATGGGGTACTGTGTTAGATTTTATAATAAAATTCCTCTTAACGTCACTAAACTTAGTGACAATAAATTGAAAGCTTGTTTTAATTTAAACGTACGCTTAGTAAGTGAGCTTATTATATGTTAGATGATTCTTTAAATGACAAAAATACTTGGATAGGGCTGTTCCAGCTCCACTTGATTGAATATGGATAACTTGCTTAGCTATTATTATTTAATATTCCCTCTCTTCCTTCTATTAATTTAGTAAATGTATCTTTTTTTCTCATTTCTTGTTCTGTAAACGAGGGAACCATGTAGCCATTCACATGAATAGTATAATTTGTATAATTTAACTTAGACCCACTTGAAAGACCAGCCTACATTGTTCTCCCATATCCCACAACAAAATGTAGATGGAAAAAGAAAATGTAAAAATACTATTTTAAAAGAGTAACCGTGGAGTTTCTTGTCCTTTTTCTCCAAGGGAATGACATTATGAAGTGGTGGTAGAGTCTTTGTTACTTTTCTGACGATTAGAAAAAACTGTAATGGTTCACATGAGTAAAAAAAATATTCTGATTCTGATTCATATTATGTATGACTTCATGATTACAAGGTGTAGCCGCTAGTAGGGTCTTCGAAAAGAATAATACGAGATATAAAGGAATTATATAATAACATTAACAAGTAAAAATTGTAGGTTTTTTCCTATAACATGGGAAATGACACTGACTTCTAGACATCTCGATCTAAAAATAAAATTATGAATTTATACATCGCCAACCCCCTAGTACTGCCCTGGCAGGACTAATCCTCAAGAGGTATGCGGGATAAATGACCTACGGATCTCTTAAGATCATACGATTCTCTGGTTGCGATGTCCGCTACACAAGGTGAACGTTCTATTAAATAAGAACATCACAGACCTGAAGCATTACGAGCGAATCTATCAAAAACAAACCACTATAATAAGAAAAAGTAGTCTTAACATGAGGACCATAGTAACTTAGAGTCAAGCGTAATCCCTAAGAAAGATGGGTCATTGAAAAACTCAAGATTCTCGTTGTTCAATCACATGCAGTAGTTTTCACATTTGGTAAAGAAAACATATGTATAAGACATTTAGATATTTCTTTTATTAAGCACTAAGTTATTGGTTGTGAACCAATTATGTACTTGATGGATAGCGTCATTTACCTCGTTAATGTTATTTAAATGTCTATCTACTTTAAAAATCAAAGAGATGTCGTCAGCAAATAACACTTCGCTTGTTATTTAATTACTCAAAGTAGCTCGTTAATATACGAGGCATGACTTTTAAGTTCTGTCGTTTCCATATTTCCCAGCAATTTTGAATTTGGAACTGTTCTATATTCGAATGTGTTTAAATTTTGAATCTCAAAACAGTTGAAAGTATTAGGATTAATGCTACTGTTTAGTAAAGAAGAAAAGAGCTGATTATCTTCAAACGGCTGAACAGAGTTATTTGAATCATAGCTAAGAATATTCTCGATTAAATTACCTTCAAACAAAAAAACAAATGAATTAAATTCAGTTCTTCCGTTTAGTGCCTACGATGCCATAGACAGACAAAGATACGTTAAACTTATAACACCCCTCTTTGTGCGTCGGGGTTCAATATCATAATGTATCATTACTAGGCATGCCTTTTAAGTTCTGTCGTTTCCATATTTCCCGGCAATTTTGAATTTGGAACTGTTCTATATTCAAATGTCTTTAAATTTTGAATCTCAAAACAGTTGAAAGTATTAGGATTAATGCTATTGTTTAGTCACAGCGTCGATTGGAATCTGTCAGGTTACGTACGAAAATGAATCTTTTTAAGGAAAATGTTCGTGCAATAATTTTCTACAACTTTAGAAGAGGCCTGACACGGTTTTAGTGTTTTGAAGAGCTAACATCTGTGTTCAGTGATGAAGCCCCATGTCTGCGGACTGTTGAACGCTGGTATTTAGAATTCCAGCGTGGAGACACTAGTGTTAGTGACAAATCTCGCGAAGGACACCCAAAATCCGCCTTCACTGAAGATAACACCATTGCTGTGAGACAACTAATTCTCGAAGATCAACATGTGAAGTATCGAGAGATAGAGGCTCTATTAAGCATCTCAGGGACAACCATTCAGAAGATCTTGCATGAAGCTCTTGGTGTGAGAAAGCTAGTTTGCCGTTGGATACCGCATCTGCTTTCCGAACGTCACAAGGCGGCCCACGTCAGATGGTGTAAGAAAAGTCTGCAAAGGTTCAACCGAGGAGAGTCAAATCACGTCTACGACATCATCAGTGGTGACGAATCTTGGATCTATGCCTACGATCCTGATTCCAAACAACAATCTACAATCTGGGTCTTTCAAGACGAGCCAAAGCCGACTAAAGTTGTTCGTTCTCGAAGCTCTTCAAAGAAGATGGTGGCCACGTTCGTTGGAAAAACCGGCCATGTTGCGACTATTGCACTTAAAGATCGTAGAACGGTTCACACAGAGTGGTATACCACAGTTTGTTTACCACAAGTCATCGCCGAACTTCGAAACTCTAACTCAAAGCGACGCATCATTCTGCACCACGACAACGCAAGCTCACACAGCGCTCGTCAAACGATTGAGTATTTGAAGCAGGAAAAAGTAGAAATTCTTGACCATCCTCCATACAGTCCTGACCTAAGCAATAACGATTTCTTTACATTTCCTAAAATTAAGAAGTCTTCGTGGTCAAAGGTTGTAGAAGCAGTCGACGCTTTCAAGTAAGCCATTTTGAACACTTTAGAGTGGAATAAATGTTATAATAACTGGTTTGAGCGAATGGAAAAGTGTATTAAGCTACGTGGTGAATACTTTGAAAAACAATAAAAAGTACTATAAGGTTCTAGTTGTGTTTTTTTCTTCAAACGTCAAAACTTAAAAGGCATGCGTCGTATACCAAAAATAGAAACGGACCCAGGATCGATCCCTGAGGAACGCCCATTTTAACAAGAGCTCCTAGAGATTTAATTTCGGTTATTTGAATACACTGCTGTCTGTCTCCTTGGTAAGATTTAAAAGATTGAGCACTCTACCACGGATTCCATAGTGCTCTAGTTTAAGCAATAGTGTTTCATGTTCAACACAATTAAATGCCTTCGACAGGTCGCAAAAGATGCCAATGACGTCCTGTGAGTTCTAGAAAGACAAAGGGAGACCTTCATAAGTTTTTTCTCCATGCAATATCAATGCAAATCGAAATCTTTACTTTTCCGATATCGTAAAGTACGCATGTAATATGACTTATAACTTCTTGAAAATAATAATTATTAAATAACTTTACTGTACCGACCGAAAAAACTAAAATAGGCTACGGGATATGGGTGAGCATACTACTGTGTTAACTAGTTGCTTGTCACTCCATTAAGTAGTGAGTTACATTCTAGAGTTAATGCCCAATGGCAGAAATGGTGCAATAATAGGCACCTTCATCCAGTAATTCCGATCCCGGTAACAACCCGAAAAAATTCACTGTATAGTGCGTAGGTAATATAAAAAACGTTTACGTTAATTTTCCCTTCTCCAAACTCCAATTGAAATAAAATTAAGGACTTTTATAGCAAATTTGAAAGCTTATTTAAGGGTCGAAAATTAAATTAAGACCTATGACCTTCTAAATTGAACCAGTCGGGGAGGTCGCGCGTAGAACGGCAGTACGTTTGTGCGGTCAACGCAATACAAATAAGCAGCGTGCGGGCCGCATTCTGTCCACGTAACGGTTGCTCTAATTACTCACGTGATGAACATGGACAAAACGAAAATAATGTTTAACGTCCATGTCGTACCCACCGCACTCACCGTTAGGAACTCTACTCTTAAAGCTGTCAGCGAATACATTTACCTGGGACAGGTAGTCTGGTTAGGTAGGTCCAACTTTGAGAAAGAGGTCAATCGACTCGGCTGGGTAGCGTTCCGGAAACTGCGCAACATCTTCTCATCCAAAATACCTCAGTGCCTCAAAACTAAAGTTTTTAGTCAATGTGTGTTACCAGTGATGACATACGGATCAGAGACCTGGTTTCTTACAATAGATCTCATAAAAAAGCTCAGAGTTGCTCAGCGAGCTATGGAGAGAGCTATGCTCGGCGTTTCTGTACGTAATTGAATCATGAATGAGGAGATTCGTAGAAGAAGGTCAGAAGGACATACCCCTTAATATTAGCAAGCTGAAGTGGCAATGGGCGGGCCACATAGCGCGAAGATCAGACGGGCGTTGGGCCAGAAAGATTCTAGCGTGGAGACCATGTATTGGCAAGCGCAACGTGGGACGACCGCCTGCCAGATGGACCGACGATCTTGTGAAAATCACAGGAAGTCGTTGGATGCAGGTGGCATCGGACCGGTTACGCTGGAAAGCAAATGGGGAAGCCTATGTTCAGCAGTGGACAAGTATAGGCTGAGATGATGATGATGATCCTTATGTATTATACAGAATTGTCTGGATTCAGAAACATATATTCAATAATAGCAATACGTCCGAAAATCCTCCATTCCGAATAAATTTGAGTATACCTGTAGTGATTGTCTGATTGCGCGGTGGCGGTGACCGCGGTGACCGCAGTGAGCACGCCAAATGAGCGGTCCGGTCGGCGACCGTGCACCGCGCCGGTGCTAATTTCACGGGTAACTGCTGTGACCATTCGTCAGTACTGAGGTCGACTACGAGTTGGTTTGATAACGAATCTTTGATCGATACTTGCACTTGGATTGAAGCGTAGAGCAATATTTTTATGGTGGGATGAGGACCTGCACGAACTGCATAAGTGAAGAATTAGTTATGAGGATTTGCATGAGTAAAATTTATGCTAGTTGACAAAGAAATAGTTTTATAGAAGAAAACACCTGCACTACAGGGTCTGTATTGACAGTAGAACACTCTTTCTCTAAGAACCTACCTTTAATTGCTATTAAGGAAATAAATTTAAGCTCGATACTGTTAAGGATCAATTTTATTAAACATTTGGAATATTTATGGTAGTCTAAATGATTTTATTCTTCGTCTCAATTTTGCTTCGCATTAGACAAGGCACTACTAGTAGCTTAAAGGCACCCTTTGTAGAGGAATGTTTTACTTCGACTTAGGATGGCACCTAGACTTTCACACAGTAATTCATACAAACATTTTACACATCACGTTCTAAGAATACATTCTCTTGAACATTATGTTACGTGTATTGTGTACGTTTATTTCTTACACTAGTTATTAAGAAATGGTAGTAGTTACAATATTAATCAACTGTCATGGTGCCCCTACTCTCAGCACTAACCAGCTCGAGTGCGGTCGACATCATTTGACAATCGACATCGAGCATTGCATCGCCAATCGAGTTACCGCTACTATAAAGATAAACTCAATATGCATTAATGTTTAGCTAATAGAGCAGTGATGCTCTATTAGCTAATTTGTTTTATGCGTGCGGCTAAGTTTTCGAATAATGTTAACTCTATTTGACACGATATGAAAAACAAAGCCGTAAGTAGGACAGAGTTGTTCATGTATTCCAAAAACGTCTTTTTCAGACCGAGCAAACGAGCCTGTAATTCAAGACAAAATGTACATACTCATTGCGTGGTTCCAATTGCTTTTATTGTAGTTTGGCATTTCGCAATACTTTTCAGAGGTAGTGTAGTCAACGAAATGCCAAGAAATGTTGCCAAATCTCAACATTACAGTTACCTTAGTTACCCAAACTGCCGGGAAGAAAATTTAAAGGATTTCTTTGAAGTTGTGTACTGCCAACTGAATTCAATAAAATCTTACAGAAAGACTTTCCTAATCGTATATTTCAAGAATATATATTCGTAAGTACTTTAAACTTTGCCAATTTTCTGTGTTGTATCTTGATGTGGTGGTAAAAAGTTTTTTTTTTATAGTGAAACTTCACGCTAGAGATCTCAAATTGCAATGTTGGTTGGTGATGGTGGTGAAATATTTTAAATATAGTTAAAATATTTCATCACCACATTTTGGTGATGGTGGTGAAATATTTTAACTATACACCAACCGACTCGATGGTCTAGTGCTGCATTATTGGGCTAGCAATCACGAGGCTCTGGGTCTGAACCTTAGATCAACAAAGTGTTGTTCCTAGTAACGGCCCCAAAACTGGAATTGTGCCCCGTATAATTGCAGTATATATTGCTTATTGTCATTACACCGAATATTTGGCTATTTTCATGTCAATGGGAGGATTGCGACTAAGCAGTATAGACCAAATATTGATTTATACCTCACACCTCTACCACCTCTTCTTAGGGAATATATACATGAATATATTTATAATAACCCTACACTCAGGGCAATTACATTAATAAACGACTTCCTACAAAATAGTCCAAATGCGGACACATTTTTTGATGATCTCAAACGAGAAATAATGTACTATTACATTTAAACGTGCTCGTTTAAATGTAATAGTACATGTGTGATGATCTAATTTTAAATCCAAATTAACTTTTTTTTCTAGATATTTATGATATTATTATTATATAATTACATTACTGTATTTATGATATTATTATTATTTGTCATGAATTAATAAAGAAATACATCTAAGTTTACTACCACTTTCGCTTAGAGAATATAGTTTTACTTTAACTTACTAGTAATATAACACCAAACCGCGACAACCAAACTATCGCAATCCAATTACAACTCCATAGCGTCTAGAATCCCATTTACTCCAAAGTTATTAGCTAATACACACCGCGGGCCGCGGGCGGGCGGCGCCGGGTGTAATTGCCGTTTAATTGACACCGCTGCAAATATCAACTGTAACCGAACTGGGCCCTTTTCGCTATGACTACTTAAACACGTAACGTGGCCCGTTACGACGACTTTGTGAAATAATCATTTAATGTTGTGGCTTTTTTTCTGGACTAATCAACCCCCCTCACGTTCCCACCACTGTAATTCCTGTAAGCTAGAGTCCACAATGATCTCCTTAGATGATGATGATGTTTGAACCTTAGAGTATCATAGGGTGTACTTTAATTAACTTGGAACCCGTAACAGTTTAATAAAAAGGAAGAAAACAGGAGGAGTAGGCGAAAATTAAATTTCTCTTCCCCCCTTTGCAACGAGGGAGATACAAAAATTGGCAGATCAGCAATAGAAAAGTGGACTACAACTAGGATAAGCCGGGTCACAAAACACCACGGATACGAAAAAAACTTAATTAATGAGCTTTATGTTTGAAACCAGCAATAGGTATATAAGGCAAACATAAGCCTATATGTTTGATTCCAGTAATAGGTATATCAAAAACCCTTAAACGCACGGAAATTATCTCGAGTTTCTACAAGGTCCGTTTATTGCCACAAACGTATTTTGCGAACTGTTTAATAATGATGCGCTCGTTGTGTCAGAGACTGCACTCCCAAAGTGGCATACTTCCTACTTTAGTGGCATACAGAATATCATTCCACGATCATTTCACGAAGTTACGTTAACGTATCACATTTGTACATAGCGAATAGTGTCCCTAGTTTAATCCCGACTCGGTCGGAACTTTAATATTGGCACACGGGGACAAACTGCCTCACGAGCAGATACAGCCGGCGATATTGGACGCCCCTGGGTAGGACCTATCCTGTTCCCGGAGCAAAGTATTATTGCCGCGATTTCAGTCATTTCTGTATAGAAATTGGTTTCTATTACAATATCTAATATCTGTTTCTACAATAACAATACAAGTTGGATCAAATTTTATTACTTGCTTTAATGTCGAAGGGCAACATTGCAAAAACATATTTCAGGATCGGAAATTTTTATAACAATTACATTATTTTTTTATCCATGTAATCCATTAAAGTAATTATAAATTGTTAAAAAAAAACTAGACTACTCATATAAAAGGCTATATAGGCTGCTCATATAAAATAAAAAATAAAAAAATTCCAACTATTTTTTATTGTGGGATATGGTCGGTTCGGTCTTAGGTATTTTAAGTAAGTCTAAGTTAAATTAACTTTTTAGAGAATGTTGGAATATATTCTAGGTATTTTCTATTTCAGAATTCTCCTTTTAATTTTTTTCAGTTTTTTACACGAAGAAAAACTGGCCAATAAATAACCCAAATTACAATATATATTTATTTTGCTCCTTTTATTATCACATCACAGCTGTAACAAATTATGAATCAGTGGATCAACCCAAGTAAATTCGAATGTACTATACCATACAAAGTGTAACATGAGTAATGCAAGACCTGTAAATAGTTTGTTGTAAATCGGCAACTGAATAGATTCCAACTAGCACAGTCTGGTTTCCGCAAAAGGTATAGCACCACCACTGCGCTATTGGATGTCATGGACAATATTCTATTAGCTCAAGACCAAGACAAGAGCAGCATATTCGTGCTTCTCGAATTTTCACGTGCCTTTGATTCTATAAATGTGTCCTTGCTACTGTTTAAACTTGCATTTTATGGTTTTCACTCAAAAACAATAAATTAATATAGTTACCTAAGTGGTCGGAGACAATATGTTGAAATTGCAAATGATAATGGGTCTAACACATTTTCTACTCAATGGCCTGTCTCTCGGCGTGTTCCTCATGACTCTATGCTTGGACCGATACTGTTTATCCTGTACAGTGCTGATATAATAAACGAAATTGCACATTGCCACTATTACCTATATGCAGGTGATCTCTAGCTTTACTATTCATTTCCCTCTTCAGACTGTCTGAACGCTGTAAATAAAATAAATCAAGACTTATTAAGATTATCAAACTGGACAAAATCGAATCCACTCATTTATATTTTTTTTTCTTGGTACCTATAAAGGTACCAGGAAAAATATTCTAAAACTCAGTAGTATGTCCCTTAGCATCATGGTTGATGGTAAGTCCGTTGAGAGTGTCTCTGAAGCCAAAAATTTAGGCCTCATTTTTAATAGCGGCTTGCATTTTAAAAAACATATTGTTGAAGGCGCACGCAATCGCCTAAAACTTATTTATAAAATTCGGCCTTACCTGAGCGAAGAAATCAGGGTGCTTATATGAGAATCCTTAGTGCTGTTCATACTAAATTACTGTGACATTGTGTGTGGTCCTTGCTTGCTCAATAGAACTAAAAAACTGGTCCGAAATGCGTGTGCTCGATTTTGATTACAAATTCCCTCTCGCTTGCACATCACGCCCATTTAAAAATGCGTCCAATCTTTTAAAAAAGGCAGCACGTCGAAAGCCTCACCTTTCATCGCTTTGGCGTTATTTGGCGTATTTAAGACCGAAGCACCCATATACCTTTATGAGAAGCTAGCATGGGCACTATTACAGTCTAAGCAGCCGAGAAGGACTTGTACTTTCGTACTTTCCACCTCGAGACACAGGTCTATGGCATTTCGTAGTTCATTCAGATTTGCCGCCTCCCGGTGCTGGAACGATTTGCCACCTGTGCGTGCCCTTAAAACAATTGGTACATTTAAAACGGCGCTCAAAAAGTTACTCCTGGATTCGCAAAAACAATGTTAGCCCACTCACCAAATATTTATACACGTCATGTATGGAGGCACACCTATTTAATATACCCACACTGCAATCTTACAGTACTCTTTCCCGTTATCATACACACTTGATATGTAGAGTATAAAATAAAACCGACGAATAGCACTGAAACCCAAAACCAAGTGAATTCCAAACCAAAAATAAAATGCAATAAACACCTACTACAACACAAACAAAAACACTATAATTTCAGCGCAAAATGTTTCAACGCGACCCCCGTAAAGTTCATACTCCATGACAATAGAGGCCACATCAATCTAAAAAGTTATTTCCAGCACGATAGCTCCATCCGATTGTTCTAAAAAAGCTATTTTATTTATTAGCTATAAATTATCTACCCGGCGCGGCGGATCGGGCCGGTTGGAGCCGGTCCAGAAAGTTTAATGACATTATTATATCCGGACCACTTCGCCGATGGGTATTGCGATACCTGACGCTGGACCGTGAAATAGCGCCCAACATGCTGGGTTCTCTGCAATTGGAAAGGCAGTTTATTTATAAATGGATCTTTAAAATTCGTGCCGTCTGGGCGTTTTAAGTTTTAAAACAAGTAAGAAAAAATTAAAGAGGTACCTACATTTTCAAATGACAACGTTTATAAAATTAAATCCTTAAAATTGTATGTTTTTCAGTCTTGCAAATGTATACGTAATAAACATTGCCTATTAGGCGGTGAGGAAGTTGAATCAAGCATTGGCAAACTTCGCACGCGCACATGAAAATCTTTTTATGATAACATACGTTCCAACAAACACCGTCCATCGTTAAAGCATCATCGAAGGAATCATGAACGCTTACGACGTAATACGCGCCTAAAAGCATACATCCTTATTTATATTCAGGCGTTTAAATGACGTATTTAATATGTAAATCATTCAACCAACAAGCTCGCAGATGAACAGGTAACAACGAGAATCGTCTGGAATGGCAATTATAATATGAGATAAGTGGGCCGTGTAATCTCGCCTTTAATCTGGCAATTTATTAGTGTGGAAACGTCCATGCCACGCTCAACCGGGCCGGCCGGCTGGTGGTGGGCGGTCGGGCCGGTCAAACGTGCGATTTGAGTGTAAACGCTTCTGAGATCCACCCGATCGACACCGAATCAATGATGCGAAGGAAAACATCCATATCTATTCATGAATGTATAGCCTCACATCAAATATAAAGTAGGTTTCAGTAAAAGAATAGAATTATTTATTGGATCTAGGTTTGCCTTTTGTGCCGAAATATTTTTTGTTATAAGAGATTGAATTTTTACTGCCATAAATGTATTAATGTAAATGTTTTTCTTAGCTAGTAGTTCTTTATAAAAAAGACTGACATTAATAATGTTTTAAGTTTTTAACTGTGACTTACGTGACACGATTGGTGACTCTGGGGTGAACCCTCATGACTGCAACTGAATGGTGTAAAATGAAATACTGACCTTCATGGTGACATGTTTATTCAATGGGATCAGACAAATCTGCTTGAACGCCGAGCGACGACTGATTGGTACAATAATGAGCCTCATACAAAATAGTGCGTCCTCATCAAACGTATCCGTGCAATATATTTACATTATCATATTATATTATAATTTTCTCAATCGCCAACATTAATTTTGGCGCAATGTTTGGATACCCGTAATATTCAGATTGATTTGTGCAACATCATAAAATATTATACCTAATATACATACATATATAAATCGCTCCAAGACTGTGTCCAGAGTCAGCGGGTCGGCGTCATGTCGGTCCGGAATTGATGCGGTCCCTCCGGATATTAATGTTCGCACCGACGGATCCGCGCGGATATTGCGTCTGCGGTCTGAGCGCCTCCACTGCGTTCACGTACGCGCCTACCAAGCGCCTACCGTTAATCTTTATTTAGTATATTTGTGGTGTGAAAAGGATCACGCTAACATCAATGTTTTTGTGCTTAGCCCTCTGATTGACATTAGCGTAACGCTATCAAGTTATCACATCCTTTGCATATTACAAATGTACCAAATAAAGATGATTGTGATAGCACGCTTTCCCGACAACGTTAAAATAACATCAATCTGTTTGCGCTAAGCTCTTAGATTGGCGTTAGTCACAGAAATCGGCATAATAAGATATGTCTCGCAAGGGAACTGGCGTGATGATATAGATACATAGACAAATGTCTTATCATTATGATTTCTGTAGCGTTAGCGTTCTACATTTGGTTCAAATAGTTTAAGTTCTAGGTAGTGTCACGGAAGAATCTGTTTTACCCATTACACTACCGGTAGTGTCACGGGAAAGAAAAACTTCCTAAAGCACTACTCGTTGTGCCAAGCAGTTGTGTCACGGAGGATAAACAACATAACAATAGGCAACCCTTTCTATATTCTTCGGAAACATAACATAATTGAAAAAGCTTGCGACTTTTGCAATTGTCAAAAATGGAAGTTTCCTTGCATACGAACACAAAACGACAAAGCGCCGCTCATGTAATCTTTTGTGAACATCTGGACACAGTGGTTGCTATATTTTATAGTCTCGGAACTAACACGAGACCTAATCGTTACACTATGTGCATATTGTAGTGAAATTTTATGCAAGTTATGAACAACAAATTTCCCAAGCAAACGACAATACCCCCATCACAAAATAAATAGGTACAGAAAGCCGCATCCATACACACATAAACAAGTGCTTACGACGATTTCGGGTAGAGTCGGTCGAATTATACCGAGAACTGGGCCTACCTTAATTCGGAACAGGCTTATAGAAAAGTATACATAATTTCCAAAATCAAAAATATAATAAAAGAACTGCATACTAATAACTAAATTAAGATACTAGACTACATAAAAAATCTTCGAAGTTCAAAGCACCTGTCGACGCAAGATAGCCAGAAATTTAGCAACACTTTTCTTTTGTAGAATTTAGGAGGAACTTAATTGGTGGGCAAGAAAAGCTATTTTTCAGCCGGTTTCGATTTTCTCAAGCTACAATCATAAACAATACATCGTGGTTAAGGTACAGATTTAGCGAATTCCCTCTCTCTGAGTAGGTTGTATAAGTGCAAGGAATTGATCGGTTGAGTACACCAGGTGTGTAAGCGCCGCGCACGAAGGAACCTGATTGCGATGACAACAAAGCACACCCAGTCTGTGCCACATCAAGGCTTCGACAAACATTCTGCGCGCATATAGCAGTGTATAACTACTTCTTATTAGCTTACAGGGTGTAAAAGGGTCACGGTTCATCCGTCAAAGGAAAAATAAATTTGGCTATCTGAGCCGAAGACCGGGCTTCGTGGCGTGCTTTGGAAGAGGCTTACGTCCAGTAGTGGACTTGTTGGTTTATTACGAAGGTTCGCAACAGCGTAGTAAGAGAGGATGTAGTTGCAAAAGTATCGGTGTAAAGATGAGAAAGGGTATGATCTGTGCTCCTTAACAATGTTGGAGAAAAGATTGATGAAACAGATTACAATCCGATAGAGTAAAATTTAAGTAACATGACCAAATAGTCCGTGGTTTATCTCTAAAACGAGTCAAGAGTCTCCATAACTGGCGACAGCTTATAAGACGAACTTTGAGACTGGATGACGGAAATGAGATTGGTCAGGAAAGAACCTGTTGGAAGTCTATACTTTCTGCTTATCTTGCAAGAGATCGCAAAGGGCGTAGCAACATAGGTACTAAAAGATATGATACCACAGTCAATAGCAAACTCATCAGGTAAAGGTAAACTTAGTAAGAGGTCTACAACGGCAAACCAAACGTGGTCAATATGCCAGCAGACCGGCCATTTGAGTGTGTGTTGACCTTATTCACTATGACCAAATAAACACGTACCCTGACCCGTTACGATGACTTCGTATAATGATCGTGAATTAGTACTCCAGCTGCATACAGAATACGATTCCACGAACATTTCACTAAGTTATCGTGACGTGTCGCATTTTGTCATAACAAATAAGACTCCAGAGCGAACCGCATGATCCGGGCACGGCCCGGACTGAAACTTAGCTATGTTTGTGTTATGTGCACTCTCATTAATTTCCACAGGAATTTGGAGATACAGGTGGTTAACTACAGCAGATAATATCTCAAAAATGCTTTACGGTCTCGTAGAATTAAATTAACACACGTATAATTAGAGCTCGTAGTACACGATACTAGTAAATGTATGAACTTCATGAAAGATTAATCGCACGGGTTACAAAAAATAATTTGGATATGCGAATAAAATGTACTAAACATAGAAGAGGTATATATACTTTTGTTTTTGTTACTTTTATGACGATTCACAAATACTAGAATGGTTTACATGAATAAACAATATCCTGACTGATTCTTGCGAGCTTTCAAATACCAGTACATTTCTTGGGTCTACTACGCATAGCTCTACCCACCTCTTTCGGTTATAACAGGCGTAATAGTTATAGATTCCTTAGCTTTTCCATCGTCACAACATTTCAAGCTCATGGTAGCGTCATAACTATTTAGTATTTCATCGATGATTTAAAAGTACTTTAATCGGTTAGCTAAAGGGTCGCTGGTCGACCATATACTATCAAAAATTGTATTGATAATAAATTAAAATCTATTACGGCACTATTTTCTATAATCCACTCCATGCACTACTATGTAATGAGAACCTATATGCCTAGTTTTCCGATTAAAATACGTAAGTTCTTACGAGCAACAATATACTATAAGAGTTTATCTCGATAATGGCTTTTGCAAAGTACTAAGAATAGGTGCGCTCCGTCCCGTGGAAGATAGAGCAGAAACTTAAATGACATTTTATAACGGCTCTAAAGGCCAATCCAATTTCTTGCGGAACAAAAGGTCCACTCCTAGAGATAATATTCATTAAAGCTCGGAGCCGTATCCTCTCGCAATACTATGTACTTTGTTCTTAAGAATGCGCGCCCAAGCTTTTCTTTATGTGCTTTCCGATCCTCGATGCAGAGTTTGGATTCTTCTAAATTAAATGTCTACAGTTGTACACATGTAACGTATAAAGAAAAACTTTAATTAAGAAGTTTGTTAGGATTAGAATATAGGTCTAACGCTTCCCGAAACATAAGTATTTGGGTTATAATTATATTAAGTACCTATAATCATAAGTATATATCATGACATTATTGTAATCTGTTCTGTGTGTAAATAAATAGTGTAAGCGGCACCCTCACCGACGCCACTTGACTACCCCCCATTTTGTATAAAAGCGAGAGTAGTCTAAGATTTGTCCCGTTTTGCTTGTAGACGGTCGTAACGGTCGGAAGTCCCTAGAATTGGTTTAAGAGGCTGCGTAAGCCACGTTAGATTAATTATCTTTGTTTAGTGCGATTATTTGTTGATTAGTGCGAATTATTCACCAATTGTTATTTAAATTGTCATTATAAGTTTCAAAAATATTTTGTTAAATTTATAAAAAGTGTTGTGTGTAGTAAATTGTATATTTTTAAATTAATTTCCACTTCTGATCCCATATTTAGAAGTGGGATAGTGAACTTCTTTCGCCCACTGATGAGTAAGTCGTTAATATTGTCGTTAATATTATTTAGTTAAGATTATGGTTTTTGAAAGGGAAGAAACCAGAACGAATGTAAGGATTGTGGTTGGTAACGATGTGCTGGAACAAGTGAATGAGTTTGCCTGCGCCTTCAGTAAGGATGGGAAATACACCGCTGACATAGAGAGAAGAGTGAGTGCAGGGAACAGAGTGAATGGTGCGATGGGAAAGCTACTCGGGAGCCGGCACTTAAGCCATAAGGCGCAGCTGGCCATACATAACGGAGTTCTTGTCACAACGCTGTTATATGGTAGCGAGAGCTGGGTATGTAAGAAGGAGAATGAAAGTAGGATAAATGCGGAAGAAATGCGAGCTCTGCGGAAGATGTGCGGAGTGAAGCTGACCGACCGCATTAGCAACAGCATAGTAAGCCAGCGAGTAGGTATGAAAGATAGTATCGGTGTAAAGATGAGAAAGGGCATGCTCCGTTGGTTCGGGCATATAGAAAGAATGCCAGAGGAAAGAATGACAAAACAGATATACAATGTGAAAGTGGAAGGATTCAGGTACCGGGGAAGACCTAGACTATCTTACCACGACCAAATAAACCGAGTCTTATCTGATGGAAAAGTCAAGAGTCTCCGTAACCGGCGAGCGTGTATGAGACGAACTATGAGAGTCGAGGAAGCCAGAGAGGTATGTAAGGAAAGAACCTGTTGGAACTCTGTACTCTCTGCCTACCCCGCAAGGGATCTGGCGTGAGGTTATAGATAGTTAATAGTATTGTTTTGACTCGAATGGTGATTAGGTTGCAAGGTCATTCGTTTGTTTTGTTATTGCGGGTATTATTTTTTCTTTAACGAGTCAGTGTTTAAATTAATATGGTGCGAACAAGATCACGTAACCGTGAACGGCTCTCGAAGTAAATCGCGTAATCTGCAACAACGTAAAAAACACAGTAAGTACATCTCACGGAGTAGGTCGCGCAGGCGTAATCATACGCGTAGTCCTAGCAGCCAGGAACGGCAGCGTGATCTATTAGGTGGCTCGCGTGGCTTACGACGTTCCGACCCGAGCGACAAAGATAGGCGTGATTCACGCGATCGGGATAGGCGTCGTACGCGTGATAAAACCGACCCTCGGTCTCGTAGTGTTTCGCTCGCTTCGTCGCGGAATCATTCTCGTGGGTACACTCATGTTAGGTCACGGTCTAGGTCCCGTATAGCGAAACGTTCCACGCATAAGGGGGGGTCTCCTGTCTCAAGAACGCCAAGCCCTATATCATCTGTTGTGCCGCAGGCAGATTGTTCTGCAGTTTCTGAGGCATCGACTCTCGCGCAGGCTTTAATGCAAGCTATAAAAACCATGCAACAAGTGAGATCACAGCATTACTTTGTTTCTAACTTTGATCCTTTGTTAAACAACATTGAACCATGGTGCGAGGAGGTTGATCGCGCCAGAGATGCAAACGGCTGGAGTGACCACGAGTGCTTATCGCGCGTGGCCTCCTGTCTAAAGGGCGACGCTAAAGTATGGTTAGGCGAATGGGTCACTAATGACAGAACATGGGCTAACTTTAAACGAGAATTTAAATGTCATTGTCCTAATAAATTGGATTACGCGAATATTTTATTTGACGCAATGAATACCACGTCAGATGAATATTCCACCTACGCCGAGACTACCACATGAAGTAGTACTGGAACCAACGGTTTAACGCGCCGAAATAGGATGCTTGGAAACGGCCATCCATTTCAGGCCGGCCTAACTAAATCCTAAATGATCAGTAAATATGCATCAGCTCAATATTTCCAGCTCCGGATTTCACTCACACAAATAATTCAGGCTTGTTAAATTAATTAACAAGTCTGCCAATCCCCTCCCGCCTTCCCAGTGTGTCCCTCACAGGCAACGTGATTCCATCTCCAACACGCCTTTACATATCTACAAAATAAGTTGTAAAATACCACGGATCGCAGAGTGGAAGCTCGGTACTCGTCATGCACTCGGTTTTACTATTTTAAAATGGAACTATACCTTAACAAGGACATTGGCAAAGGAAATAAAATTACAAAACGCGCTCAATATAGTGGGATCCGGGGAATATTGAATATCAGCAGTTATTGTGTCTCCGCGTACAATAGCTCGGATGGGGGGAAGTAATTGAGCGGTGCTCCTTGCGGGCGGAGCCGCAGGGCCGGTATAGTGCCACTTGATTGCGGAGGTTGCTAGGAGCTTGGATGACGTCAATTTGTTTGAAGGATTGTTATTTACTATTCTGCATCACAAAATGGTTATTATCTACGCAATTGATCGAGCCCCGTCACCAATCGGTCGTTTTGTACAACTATAAAGTTGTTAATTGTCTACTGCAGTATTAATTTAGTAAAAATCACCTAAATAGTACCTATATACTGGAACGCTTATATCAATTTGTGAATATGACGACTAATAATCCATGTGCTGGCTGTAATAAAACCATGAAAACAAGAGATTGTCTGAAGTGCTTTGTTTATGCTCGGAAGTATGACTTGGAATGCGCCAATATAACACACGAAAAGTATACTCAAATGGATTCAGACCAAAAAGAGTTTGGAAATGTCCCGAGTGTTGTTGTAAACAACCGAAGTCAGACAAAACAAACACTCCTGTTCGTCTGAATCCATACGCGATATCTGGCGATCCTTCTGAAACGGGCAACGTTACCTTGGCTTGCAGCAAACCTTATCTGACATCTGCAGAAAACATGGACAACAGTAAACATGATTACATAACCAAAGATAAACTGCGCACTATTTTAAAACAAGAAGTCGCCGTAATTATCAAGTCATCTATCGAGAGAATCGTAGCAAATCAACTTAAGACTATAAACAATCAAATTTACGGTTTCCAAGAGGCAATGTCCTTTTTTAATAGAACATTTGAAGAGCTCAAAAATAATTTGGAAAATAAAACGACTGTAATCACCTTACTACGAAAAGAGAACAAAGACTTAAAAACAACTGTTAAAGATCTTTCTAACCGATTATACTCAGTGGATCAGAATATACGGGAATGTAACGTCGAAGTCGTTGGAGTACCGGAGTTCCGGAGCGAAAACTTAATAAATACAGTGATACAACTGCAAAGTAGTAGGAAACTCGATCACTGATGATGATATTTTCTAAGTAAGTAGAGTTGCAAAAATAAACAAGGAAAATAACAAACCTCGTTCTATTGTAGTAAAACTACGAAATCCACGGAGTTTCCGTTTTCCAGTTTAATAAAAAGAACCCACAAGATAAGTTGAACTCACAGCACCTAGGACCCGGGGGTCCTAGAGTTCCCGTATACGTAGGAGAGCACCTATCACCAGCCAATAAATCACTTCACGCCGCAGCTCGCCTCAATGCCAAACAATTATCCTTTAAATTTACATGGGTACGAAATGGTAGAATCTTTGTACGCAAAAATGAAACTAGTCAGGCAATTTGTATTCGAAGTAATGACAGCTTGAAGTTGATAGCATATTCGGACTTCATTTATTTTTCGGCCAATGTTTCACATATATTATACTATAATAATGCTTGACATCTATTATCAGAATATCCTTGGCATGCGCACTAAAACAAATGACCTATATAATAATTTATTACTGACAAATTACGCTGTCATTGCTTTTACAGAGACCTGGCTAAACGCAAGTATCAATAATCGAGAGTTTATAGACTCAGGATACATAGTGTACCGAAGGGACCGACGTTTGTCAAGCGGGTTCAAGGAGGATGGTGGTGGCGTACTTATAGCCGTCTCACGAAATATCCTATCTGCACGCGTTCAGATATGGGAATCGGATTACGAAGACCTATGGATCACGATTCAATTGAAACTAAACAACACCTTGAAAAAATCGCAATATGTGTTGTGTATTTGCCACCACCCCGTGAACGCTCTTGACAAATTTCTAAAAAATACTTCGGATGTTTTAAATCATGTTAACGATGTAGTAATATTAGGTGATTTTAATTTAAGTTTTCTTGATTGGAAAAAAGATAATGACCATAATCTAATTCCCTTAAATTATAACTGTGCCTTAGGCTACTCTTTGGTGAATTTTCTCTGTCCGAATAATTTGAAGCAAGTTAATGATATCAGTAATGCTGGCCATAAAATTTTTGACATTATTCTAAGAAACTTGACATGTATGACTATGAAACTATCTTGACATGTGTGAATCTATCAAATCTAGACCCTAAACATCCAGCTTTATTACTAGATATATCTATCAACTTTTCGTATGATAGCCTTGAGCCTAAACCAAGGGATGACTTTAATTATCACAAGGTTGACTACAATAACGTTATTTTGACATTGAAAAAAAATGAGTGGAGTAACACATTTTCAAAATCCAAATCAGTAAATCATATGGTGTCAACTTTTTATAAGTTATTAAGAAGTTTAATAAGAGACCATGTACCGATACGCAAACGACATTGTTCTGAGTTTCCACGGTGGCTTTACTGTAAACTCATAAGGCTATTGGCTGAAAAACATAAGATTCGATCAAAATATCAAAAATACAAAAACCCCCGCGACAAAATAGAACACGAGATACTTAGAGAACGCTGTCATAAACTACAAAAAAGATGCTATAACGACTATATATCTCGTATAGAAATGAATATTGCCCAAAATCTGAACTCGCTATGGAGATATGTCACGGATAAACGTGGAGATGTATCTCCCTCAGGAATCATGCATTATGATAACTCGTTTGGTGACTATGGCAGTGATATAGCCAATCTCTTTGCAAATCACTTTTCTTCCGTTTATAGTAATAACGCGTCGAATCAACTAAACTGTACCGTTCCTATTTCACTGCACAAATCTCTATGCCGGATCAGATTTACTGAGTAATTACCTCCCTGGTAATGAAAAAAAAATCACTTAGACGTCAGGAAGGGTGCCGATCCAGATACTATTCCTCCAGTATTTATAAAACGACGTGGTTCTTTTCTCGCCTTGCCACTTTCTTTTATTATCAATCGATCACTTAGTGATGATGTATTTCCTGATGAGTGGAAAAATAGTATTAAATACGAATAGTACCAATAAAAAAGGTGAGCAGAGTGATGTCAAGAACTACCAACCTATATCAATCCTTTCTTGTTTCTCAAAGCTTACTACGCTGTCCAGAGTTTACTACGCTGAGTCCGGCGTGCTTCGCATCTAGGACCAATACTATTTTCTATATTTATTAATGACATTACAGACCATATTAGACATTCTTGATTCACATTATTTGCTGACGACCTCAAAATACATAAGATGATCAACTCCCTATCGGACGCGCAACTTTTGCTAAGTGATTTAACAGGATTGGAGACTGGTGTTATATGAATGGCATGATCCTCAAAGCAGGAAAGTGTTATATAAAACTATACTAGAAAAGGACGGGTCCTGCAAGAAGTAATCGAGATTAGATACTTGGGCGTTACTTTGGATTGTAAGTTGCATTTCTGATCTCACGTAAATGGGATTGTAAAAAAAGCAGCTCAGATGATTTGGTTCATTATGAGAAACACAAAAGAATTTCGTCAGCCTCAAACGAAAATTTTGCTTTATAATGCTTTGGCACGCAGTCATGTTGAATATGCAAGCATCATCTGGAACCCCTCTTACGCAATACAGTCGCAAAGAATAGAAACTATCCAGCGCGCATTCACAAGACATTTAGCTTATCTATCTTCAGGCATTTCTCATAGGGCTCCATATGAATAAAGATTTCAATTTTTTAAATTAGTATCTCTCCATGATCGCCGTATAAAAAACGATTTGTTGTTCCTACACAAAATCATTCATGGCAGCGTGGATTGTCAGTTACAACAATATTTATTATTGCGGTACCGAGCAGAATTCCTAAATATCCCATCACAAAAATATACCATATTCCTGCCCATAGAACCAACATAGGCCGACGATCCCCCTTAACAAGAATATGTTGTCAGTATAACACGATTTGCGGCGGCTCAGAAAAAAAATCTCTTTTGACATTTTTCATGAAACCATTGATAATTTTAAAAACAAATTATCGAAATATTTTAGTCCTTTATAAACTCTAAAACCTTTTTTCCTGCTCAATAATTTATCTAGCTAATTAAAATTAAATTAAATCCATGTAATACTCATTATTAATTATTAATTTTCTATTCGTAAATATGAAATTATAAATATGTAATTATCATTAATCTAAAATGTTCTTTCTCACCTGTACCAATACACTTTACCTACATACTATTCTCGTAAATGCTGTGTACGTCTGTTATTGATATGCATATAAGACTATATTGTTACCATATATATATATATATATATATATATATATATATATATATATATATATATATATATATATATATATATATATATATATATAACGCGCACAATAACTCGCAACAGGTCTTGCGGGATGTGCCGAGCTAGTGGGTTATGTGTAAACAAAAGTTAAATAATGAAATAAAACTATCCGTCAAATAGTTTTAAGTAATGTGTAAAAGTTAAATAATTTTAATTTAAAAAAGCCTTTTTAAAAATAAGCTTTTGTAGCAAAAACACAACAAAGATATCTTGCTTAGTTAAGGACTTCCTGTGGCTTCTTTCCGTACATTATCAAACACTGGACACCATCCGGGTCTAAAGTAGACAAGACATATCCAACGAGCCCAAACACGGTGGGGTTAGTTTGAGTACATGGGAGGTTCCATTGGCCACCCATCATCACACCCTAAACACTACCTGGTTGTGTGGTACATGTCAATACCAATCTAACGAGCCTAAACACGAGGGGGTTTCGTTGTCTATTTCACATGTCCCTACGTCCACCTTCGGACTTCATTATCAGACCTTACTTCATTGTCAGACCTTACTTCATTGTCAGACCTTACTTCATTATCAGATAATTATTCATTGTCACTACCGAATGGCGACCAGATGGACACCGATGCCAGGGACGACCTAGAAAGAGATGGCGCGACGACCTTGATGCCTACGAGAGGAGATGGTCTGATATGGCCAAGGATCGGGTTAGGTGGAGAATCATGGGAGAGACCTTTGCCCATCAGGGACGAAAGAGGTTAAAAAAAAAACAACTGACGTACGTATGTTAAATGTCAGCTCAGGCGGATACCCGCAAGTGTTTGATAAATGGATCACAAGATTTGACATTGCAAGTTAAATAAAAGCTTGTAGAAATAGAGTTAGAATTCATGCAACTTAACCCATTCTTTTTGTGAATACAAATGGTCAGTATTAGAATCTTCCTTCCCATTTAACCCAAGGAACCGATATAATTATCTGTTTCTAGCGGACACCAGACCCCCTTTCTTAGTAGCGTCGCGGGTTCCCCGGGTGCAGCGGGTTGGGACGCGGGGGCGGGGGGCGGCTCGCTCTAGATATTCATTTCTCCACTCGAATGCATATGTGCGCTGTAAAGGTGAATCGCACCCAAATGCTTTTGGAAAAAATCAACACATGAAGAATCTAAAAACCAAGATTTATTTCCACAAACTGTCCCACGAAAAAAATAGTGAGCTTAAATCATATTGGATATAGTTAAAGTATTGTTAACAATAATATCCCCAAAGTTAAATTTTCGCTTGTAGTTTTCCAATATTCAGGTCCGGGCAGACCTTTCCAGTAATAAATAATAAGTCGCGTACCGCCTCGGCGGTGATACTAAAATTTACAACATAGATAATATCTAAAATTAATAACAAATAGAAATAAAAACAAAAGAAGGGCTAGACAAAACATTTACAGACACCAGAGGCTGTGTGGGGCTGAACAGGACACCGCCTCAGAATATTGCTACACCATAACGATGGATCATGGTGCAGCGCTGGTATTCTGGCAGCGCCAATAAAGGTGACGTCAGAGATGCCGACTTGGACTTAAGAGGAATAAATAACAATATACTTATATAAATATTCATATAGACTTATATTACGTATTTAAATATCTGTATATATGTATACATACATAAAATGAACTAATCAATAATTGCAAGATGGGAACCTCAAAGGGCTAAAACCCGAAGTCGCAATATTGTTGTTGATAGTTACTGCATTGACAGTGACAGATGTTATTTGGCAGACTAAAATGCCACGTCAATGCCTTTGTTATAGAATAAAACAAAAGTTTTGTTATATGAAAAACGTAATAGAATACCATACACTTTTGCCAATTTGGTGTAGTAAGCCCATTGAATTAATTTATATTATAACGGGGTTAACCAAAACTTATAGTGTGCTATTTATTATATTTAATTATTTACTGTTATTGGTGTCATACAAATATTGTATAGCCGTATAGACAGAAGGGAAAGACTATATTAGATTATACTACATTACAATGTGGACAGTTAAAATAAACTGCCTCCTCATAAGATACCCCCATAGCAAAGCGTGCAATTACTTGTGGTGAGTAAAGCTGCTATTCTTATTGCGCAATCTGCAGAAGTTTTTGAGCTTTGTTTTAAAATCACTTAACGTTTTTGTATGTATGTTGCGCGATCATTCCGCCAATTATGAATCGTTTTTGATGATTCTTTTTGCATTGGGTTCAGTATAGCTCCAAGGTGGTCCCATTTTGATTTCATCGGTATTGGACATTGGACTTGGAAGATACACCACGGAACTCCTTAACGACAAACAATACGAATGCGTAGATTGAGATATTATGGGTATTACGTCAATCCTATAGGTAACCTGCCAAAGAACTAATCAGAATATTAAACGACCTCAAAAAAGAAGGAGGTCGACAATTCGTCTGTGTTTTTTTATAACGTCTTTATTTATGAACTGATTTTGATTATTCTTTCTGCATTGGGTTCAGTATAATTCTGAAATGATCTCATTTTAATTTTATCGGTATTTGATCTTGGACTTTGAAGATACACCAGGGAACTCCTTGACGGCAAACGGTCGGTGATGGTTGGTGCAGTCGGTTACTTGGCGAAGTTATTTATTTTTGGTTTTATAACACTTTGTCCCACACGAGGAATTTTACTCGCATAGTGGATGCGTTCCCAAACATGAATTTCACATATACAAATTTTGCAATAAATCCCGTATTATTGTAACAATGGCTTAAATTTGAATGTGAAGAAAACCAAGATCCTGGATTTTGAACGGGACGAAACCAGAACAAATGCAAGGGCTGTGGTTGGTAACGATGTTCTGGAGCAATTCAATGAGTTTGTATATTACGGATGCGCATTCAATAAGGATGGAAAATACACCGTTGACATAGAGAAGGAACAGAGTGAATGGTGCGATGGGAAAGCTACTTGGGAGCCGGCACTTAAGCCAAAAGGCGCAGCTGACTATACATAACGGAGTGCTTATCCCAACACTGTTATATGGCAGTGAGAGCTGGGTATGTAAGAAGGAGAATAAAAGTAGGATAAATGCAGTGGAAATGGGAGCTCTGCGGAAGATGTGCGGAGTGAAGCTGACCGACCGTATTCGCAACAGAGTAGTAAGAAAGCGATTAGGTATGAAAGATAGTATCGGTGTAAACATGAGAAAGGGTATGCTCCGTTGGTTCGGGCATATTGAAAAAAAGTCAGAAGAAAAAATGACAAAACAGATAAACAATGCGAAAGTGGAAGGATGTAGGTACCGGGGAAGACCTAGACTATCTTACCATGACCAAGTAGACCGAGTCTTATCTGAAGGTCAATTCAAGAGTCTCCGTAACCGGCGAGCGTGTATGAGACCTACTATGAGAGTGGAGGAAGCCAGAGAGGTATTTCAGGAAACTAAATTTTCACCACGAGACCCACGAACGTCTTAAACTGAAGATTGCGAGAACACGCGAACCCTTTCGACCGCTTTGGTCGAAAGAGTTAATCTAGTTCAACAGAATATAAATAAAATCTTGTCTAAAAAGTCATCACAAAAAATAGTAGGGTAAAGCAATGTAACAATTTAGTAATGAGGCTATACAGTCGTACAAGGATCTTTTGGCCCGCAGCCAAAATCGGAACTAACGCTGTCATTAAGCGAAATGTCACGACATGAGAGTCGCAATGTTGCCGTGTGTTGTAAATTTACCCAAATACAAAATGATAACCCTAATTTCACACTAACGCTTTTAATGTCATCTACGAGTCAAAATATTTTTGCCGCACTATATACACGAAATATGAAGCAGTGATAGCCTAGTGGTTAGACCATCTTTTCAAAAGCATGTGCGTATTAAAACTTAACTATCACTTGCTTTAACGGTGAAGGGAAACATCTTGAGGAAACCTGCATGCCTAAGAGTTTCTCGAAGGTTTGTGAAGTTCGCCAACCCGCATTGGGCCAGCGTGATGGACTATGGCCTAAGCCCTCTCAGCTTGAGGGGAGGCCCGTGGCCAACTGTGGGACAGTTTCTTATCAGGGCTAATATTATTATTATTATATACACAAAATATGAAACAGTGATAGCCTAGTGGTTAGACCGTTGGACTGCAAAGTCAAAGATCCCGGGTTGAAGCGCAGGCACGCACCTCTGTCTTTTCGAAAGCATGTGCGTGTTAAAAATTAACTATCACTTGCTTTAACGGTGAAGGGAAACATCTTGAGGAAACCTGCATGCCTAAGAGTTTCTCGAAGGTTTGTGAAGTTCGCCAACCCGCACTGGGCCTGCGTGGTGGACTATGGCCTAAGCCCCCTCAGTTTGAGAGGTGGCCCGTGCCCAACGGTGGGACCGTTTCTTAACAGGGCTAATATTATACTACATACACGTTGACTACGTGACTATTGTGACAACTAGCGACCCACACGGTTGGCGATTGTTTACTCTGTATCAGCGCCCAATATTAAGACCTTGCCTAAAAATGGCATATTAGAAGCCAATAAACTTGTGAGACCATATCATTTAACTAGTAAACAACTATAACCTGTTGGAACTCTGTACTCTCTGCCTACGCCGCAAGGGATCTGGCGTGATAATAAAGATATAGATAGAGATCAGAAGTCAGAAGTCAGAAAGTAAGCAAGAGTTCTTCTTATATTATCAGTGTAAAACTCGCCAATAACGAATTCAAGTCGAATTTAAGTCAACAGTGGAATTACAGCTAATCATTGTTGGGCTGAGTGCACACGGCAGCAGGACGTCCGCTACTCGACTCGTGTGATTAAAATTAAATTGTGCGCGTTGCCTGACGTTCTTGTTTCATTAATACAGTGTGAGCTTAATGATAAAATGCTTTTACAGACAATATCATTTTGCACAAAGGAGAACGCCGAGCGCCCTTTCAATGCAGTTTGTTTATCAAACGTTACAGGTAACGATTGTTAATTCTTAAACTAAAATGAGGATATTTTTACGAGGTTACTTACTGTTTGTAATGAGCGAATAAAAATGTGAGGAAGAATAATGAAATATTTGCATTGTTTTGTAAACAACGCTATTAGCAATTTACCAGAAAATAGAATTTAAGCCGTGCCGTTGCAGTGCGGTAGTTGATAAGCGAATTGCAAAAAAATATGCGTGTTCTTGTCATACCGGTCGTTATTCACGATGACCGAACGCGGCCTGTTACGGTAACAAGATTGTGTAATGATATTTTGAGGTACATTTTGAGGTACGTATTAAACGGTCATTTCATAAAGCTATCGTAATGCGTCGCGTTACCTTTTTAATAGTTCATATCGAATAGTTTCCAAGATTGTAGTTTTTGGTTGTTTTAAATTACTGTAGTTAATAGAAATGAACTAGACTGAGCCAGTGGAGTTGAAGAGGGAAGCAAATCCTCAGTCATCGAATGCCTGCCTCACTTGCGGCATCCGAGTCTGACCTGATTTAAGTAATATTTTAATTAAAAGAGCTGAAGAAGAAGCGTGTTCTGATAGTGTGTTAAGGAGCAAATAGAAGAACTTAAAAACATCTTCATATTTTGACTGCCGTTAGATATACTCAGGGCAGAAAATGAAAAATATATTTTTTAAACACGCTGTGTACTACACCAGGTTTAAAGTAAACTTTACAATTAATAAGGAAAAAGTCAATTTTATAATTATCTACCATAAACAAATAACTAACTATGAGATAGTCTAATATCAATCGTTCATACTTTCAACAACCGCCAACAAAATCTTTACAAACAATCTGAACAATCCAATTATTTCATAGCTCGGCTGATTTGCGCTAAATTCTCTTAATCGACTTTTTCAGAAAGTAACAAAATTAATTAACCCTAGCTCTCAATTTCGCTTCCACTTTGATTTTAGGATGGGTAATAAAATTACACTGTTTAAGTACGCCCGCGGTCTTTAACTTGTATTGTTTTGTAAGTGTCCCTTCCTCCGCGAATTGTGAGCGACACTTCGTAGGGCCATCACCGGGCGGCAGCGCGAGAAAACATAAGTTACTGATTTTGTCACCCTAGGCGTGATATAACCGTTTTGTCTTACGTGCTAGCATGACCTGCCGTGACAAAAGTTTGACACGAAAAAAATCGTTTCAAGGATCGCGCTGAATTGACGTCTTGACAAGACTATTTTGACTTACGTATAAAACTCGAATCACGGGTCGACAAGTTTTGGCGTCCCACTTGAAAAGTCTTACCGCCCGTGATAGCCCTACAGCTCGTTATAATTTAATTGCTTTCACTTATTTTCTGGCAATTGGACTCATAAAGCCTAAGATTAATACTTGTCTAGATTGAGAAGCCCACGCGTGCAAACGGCATGAAATTTATGCACTCGTGTTACTTTGGCAGGTACATATTGTTGAGCTCTTAAAAAAAAATTGCTGCTCGTAAAAAAACGACTTTACAGCACAAGCTGTAAAGTCTTGCTACAATCGCAGAGGAAAACATAATTAAAACACGAAAATTACTTTCCATCGGTCACTTTTAAGATTTTCTTGTGTTTTTTACAAAAACACCAATATTAATTTTAATATTTTGTAGGTTGATAAAACTGGCCGGTGTTGCCATATAAGAAATGGGGTAATTTTTCAAGATAAGGTAATGAAATTTGTTTAAGTACATATGAATTAAATATTATTTAAGTTATTTTTACCATCGTGAAAAGGTTAATCACGTGTTTGAGGTGATGTTAGAGTACTAGTATGAGAGAGTAGTCTATCTATCTATCTATGTCTACCTGTAATATTCTATCTATCTATATCATCACGCCAGATCCCTTGCGGTGTAGGCAGAGAGTACAGAGTTCCAACAGGTTCTTTCCTTACATACTTCTCTGGCTTCCTCCACTCTCATAGTTCGTCTCATACACGCTCGCCGGTTACGGAGACTCTGGACTTGCCCTTCAGATAAGACTCGGTGTATTTGGTCATGGTAAGATAGTCTAAGTCTTCCCCAATACCTACATCCTTCCACTTTCGTATTGTATATCTGTTTTGTCATTCTTTCTGATTTCATTTGAGAGAGTAGTATCTAAATATAAACGCTGAAACATCTTAGTGCTCAGGGTCTGAATTAAAAAAGATTAAGTGCACTTTATTTGAATAATTAATATTATTTCAAACAATTCTTAACAGCTCTATCATATTGACTTAATATATAATAGGTATTTCGTCCTTTTGTGCTACAAGACCGCAATACTTTATTATAATTTTAGTTACTGCACCGATTGCTATGAAAATCAACATCTGAGTGCTCCTGTAGTTTCTCACTATATATGTTGCTGTTATCAGATATAAAAATAGCTGGCATTTTAAAGCTTTTGCTATTGCTTGGATTGTTTTCAAATTTAATATCTGGGGCTTACTATGGTTCCTCAATATGTATCTATTATTAGCATTCAGACAAAAGACCATCATTTTGAACTTTTTAGCTACTGATTAGTTCACTTCCCATTGACTTAGCATCACGAAATTTGGCAAGAAGCAAGCTTTAATTGTAAAGTTAGCTACAAAGTAGTATTTTGTTACCAGATTATTTAGACAGAACCTGTTAGAACGCTGCACTCTCACCTCACACCGCAAAGGATCTGGCGTGATGATATAGATAGATGGAATTATTTAGATTTCTTAATATTTTAGATTTCCAAAGGATCTAGTATTAGCTAATCGTTGGACAGTTGTTGTACAACAAACCCGTGACGTAGCATTTTTAAAACCTCACAAAACTTCAGTCGTTTGTTCAGAACATTTTACCGAAGATGACTTGTATTTAACAAACAACAAATTACGGTGAAGGCTTATAAACATGTCGCGTTGAATTAAAACATTTCAGGCTCTGGTGACAGCAAACCTACCGAAGATATCATTATGTTGTTAAATAAACTTTTTGATATATTTAACAGTCGAAAACTTAGTCAACACGGATTTGGCCATTATTATTCCGAGTCACCCCATATACAGATGTACTAAAATAATATTATTAAATAATACATAATTTTATAATTTTCAACTTATAAAGTGTGCATATATTAGCGCAGGCAACTGTACATCACAAAGCGATTAAATCGCACATAACATTCCAGTAATATCTTGAATATATTATACTCAAAACTTTATAAAAAGTCGGGTTAAAATCCGTAAGCTGGGATCCCCAAAACACGTATTACATGGTAGGTAACCATGGTTACCGTGTCGCTTCTTGGCGCCATTGTTGTTAGCAATGGCGTGTCTAGACAAGTATGAGTCTAAGCATTAAGTTCTGTTATCTTACGTGTAATTATATCGCGTGGTGTTTGCCTATCAGAAGGTTTGGCACGATTAGAGGAGTTATCGTCACGTTGTCGGAAAAGCGTGCTGCCACGTTCAAATTTATGTAATAAATATGTAGTATGAAAAAGATGGCATGTCAACTAGATAGAACGCCAGCCTGTTCATCCTAAGCCCTCAGATCCTTTTCACATTAGAGTGAAAAATTAACGCACACATCACATTTTAGTAAACATTGACTGCCTCCTTAGTTAAAGCAGCTGACAATCATAAGGTCCTAGTAGTTAATCCTAGGTCAAACAATGTGTTTCTGGGATTTTTTTAGACTTATGTTAAGTTAAATTTTGTAGACTTATGTTTCCTTAAGGTCATATGTAGGATGTATAGTTTTCGGATGGTCAAGATATTGCACGAAAAATATAACTTTCAATAAGGCTCTATGTGCTCTTCCTGCATCAATAAATTTGGTCTTACAAGCGCCACCCCATATGGGTATACAGTACATTATGACTGATTGAGCAAGAGTTATGTAGATTCTGCTAAGAAGAGCTTGAGAGGCCACATATCTAAGTTCTCTAAAAATCCACACGAGTTTTATCATACGACTAGATAATGCGTCAATCTTTGATGCCATGATAGACGTTGATCGATCAGAATACCCAAATATTTAGTACTGCTGACTTTATCTATAAAAGGGTAAGTACAGGTATTGGTTTGAGTATCATCACATTTATGAATTCTTAATCGGAAGTTAGCGTCCGGTTGTTTATAATTGTAAATAGAAAAACAGATGTAATTAGTTTTCTGGGCATTTAGTGTGAGAAGACTGAACTCAAGCCATTTAGAAACCCTAGCAAGTCCCAGCTCAGCATTCTTCCGCACCTCTTCCCAAAAAGAGCCAGTGATCACAAGGGCAGTGTCATCAGCGTATGTAAAAATATGTCCTTTTAGGAGAGGCAGTTGATTGTCAGAAACGGTGTAGGTCCCAGCACACTCCCTTGTGGAACACCGTAAGCAATATTCGCATTATTGCTTGTGCATTGTCCAACCTTGACACTTTGTGTTCTAAACTGGAGATAACTTTTGAAGAAATCGAGGGGTACACCTCTTATTCCAATACGTTCCAAATTTTGTAGGAGGAGGGGGATAGAAATTAAATAAAAGCAATATAGATCAATCAATTACACGTTTTCACGAATAACAAAATTTGTGACAGAAATTATATTATACATAGTGGTTAGTGCATTTGTAAAACTTATCGGTAATATTAGGCTAGCTTCTTATGCGATTGCCACCGGCCACCGTCGGGTCCACTGGAGATTCAACGTTAGATAGGCATATATATTTATAGCCTCTATACGAGTATTTCTCAAGCATTCGAATTGATAACTGAAGGCCCGAAGACAAACCTCTCCTTGTCATTTAATAATTCCTTTATTTTAAATCTAACGTTTATGTTTAAATGTTTTTAGTTTAGTTTATGAGATTTCGGTTGCGAAATAAATCAATATCGTCACGCCGGTCCCTTGCAGGGGAGCCAGAGAATGCAGAGTTCCTGTTGGAATTCTGTACGGAAGAAATCTGTTGGTTTATTCCGTACAGACCTCTCTGGGTTACTGCACTCTCACACTTCGCCTCATACACGCTGCGCCGGTTATGAAGACTCTGGACTAGCTCTTTAGGACCCTTATTTACTGATGATCAATCAAACACGCAACGCGGCACGTTATGATAACTTCGTGAAATGATAGTTTATTGGTGCTCCAGTGGTATACAGAATATTTTCGTAGCGCCGCGTTCTCAGCGAACAAGAGTGAAAGTCAATATTTTGGGAACGTTAATTGCTCAATATTCTGTCATCTGTCGGAGCAGTAAATTGAATATAACTGTGCCTGATTGCCTCTATAACTAGCATTCACACTTTACAGCCTATTACAGTTATTATAATGTGATCAGCGATCACGAGGTTTTGGATTCGAATCCTAGGTCGGACAAAATGTAATTTTTCGATAGAAAATTTTCTAGGATTAGATAGATAGATTACTCTTTATTGTACACCAATACATTTACATAGAGAAATAGTCCGGAGTCTGACATTGTTGTGGCATATAATGGCAATACGCTCACCCCCTTTTTCAGGACCAAACATCGATGGTGACAAGTGAGTGTAGACAGTAAACCTCTGCCACCCCCGCTTGGAAAATTCGAGAATTCTTTGCAGCTCACGCGAGGGCACAGAACCCACTGGCAATAGAATAAAAAAGTTACAGATTAAGTTTGGAGGGGATACTTAAAATAAGTACCCCCTCCAAACTTAATCTGTATCTTTTTTTTTGATTTCTGACTTGGGTAATTCGTTCGGATAAAGTTCTAGTTGAATAACGAGGCCTCGGGGTTTCTCCCGATGATGTACTTTTATCACAACCGTTTTAACAATTATCGTCGAAGAAATTAAAAAAAAAACCTTAAATATAAAAACGCCTACATTCCCCTTGGGGATGTGGCAGAGGTGTGCTATGTCCATCAACATTTTGCTAAAATTGTATGTCGAAATGTAATAAGGGGCAAGCCTATTGCCTGACCCCAATGACTACCTCATTTATCTAGAGGTGTATAATGCGCGTAACGATCGCGAGATCCTGGGTTCAAATTCTGTGTCATCGTCAGAGAAATGTTGACGTACACAGTAAACTTTTGCCATCCCCGCTTGCATGATATAGGAGCGACGGTGTTTTTTATAATACCCTCCAAAAATTTGACCAAACTCGGACCTCTAGGTATAGTTGGCTATCACAAGGTTTTGGGTCTAGAGACCAATGTGTGAAACAATAATTTAAAGATCTTTATCATCATAAAAACAAGCTTTTATAGAAAAAAAACATCGACAAGTACAATGGTACTTTTCAAGATAAATTCAACGAGCCCAAACACAACGCGGTTATGTTAAGTATTTGGGAAGTTCTATTAATTAAAAACAAATTAAATTTTGTTTTATTGATTTAAAGACTACGGCAAAGCCAAAAGGGGATCTACACAGTTTATGTGTCTATATTTTTATTTACGTATGATCCACCGTAGCGCCTAAACTCCTCATCCAATTTTGATAAATGAGATGCCAATTGATTCGTTATTATGATCTGGTAACATAGGCTGCATTTTATATAAAATTAATATGACGGATAAGTCAAGAGTCTCCTTTACCAGCGAGCATTTATGAGACAAACTATAAGAGCGGAGGAAGCCAGAGAGGTATGTTAGGTAAGAACTTGTTGGAACTCTGTACTCTCTGCCTACCCCGCAAGAGATCTGGCGTGATGATATAGATAGATAGAATATCACAGGTGTAAGGTACATCCCAAAAAGAAGGGGTCTCTGAACTATTTTTCGCTATCATTTCAAACGGCTTGTTAAATGAAAGGTTATAAATTCTAAGTTCATAAATATAGAGATAGTACAATATTAAGTATACCAAATGACAGAAAATCTATTTTACAATAAATCAGAGTTTATTTCGTAGTCGGATTTTTTAAACTTTCTTCTTGTTATATGTTCTTAAAATTGTATTGTTTTATTACTTCATACACAAGTACACATCAACACATCACAGAGCGAGTAAATAATAAAATTGTTAAATTACAAGCGCTCGCGGAAGCGGGGATATATACCAGACAGCCACATTAATCCTTCACCGCCCGCCTTCAATGAAATAAAATCCACATCGTAAACCGAAAATAATATACAGCCACCATTTTATGTGCCCCCATTACCCTCGCACCCGCCCAAAGCATTATCCAAATCGGTCCAAATATTCATGATTACTTCAGCATGCGCCGGTGAAAAACTGCAGACATTACAATGTAGCGTCTATTCTAATTCCTTTGTTGTTATGGCTTTAGTAAGTGTGTAAGTACAGCCAGTGTATGGCGCAAGTGAAACGAGATACGCGGTGAAGCCATAAATAATTATTTTCTATCCATGTATGCCATCTCACCAAATCGGCAATGCGGGGTAGGCAGACGGTACAGAGTTTGAACAGGTTCTTTTCTTAAGACCTCACTGGCTTTCTCTATTCTCATATCGACTAATACACGCTCGCTGTTATAGCATTTATTATGATGGTGTTTTACGTTACCTCCGTGTGAAGTTTTAACAACGAAGATAAAAAAGAAAACAAAAATAATAAAATAAAATCTTATACTTGCATAAACAATTAAAAGTAAATAAGGTTAATACTGCCCTACCTATGAGGTCCTATAAATACAGAAACATCAATAGGTCGCTTAACATTCCCAGTTATTCGAAACGCTTGCATACATTTATTTTGCAATAATTCAATTATTGTTGTTGATCTCAATACATTTAAAAATGTTGCTTATAATTTGGTTTGAGAAGGTTCATCAAAGTTTTGAAGAGTAACTGATTTGGTAAATTGAGTAAGTTTAAGGCCTTACGTTGTCGACTGAACAAGTGTTTATACGTTATACATATATAATTATTTCTACTACTGTTTCATAGATAATTCTGTTAAATGAATTAAAAAACAAAACAAAAAAGATATTTCTATTTAAGTATCGTATTTAAAAATATTCAAGGCGTTCAATTTTCTGAGAATTTAAGATGTTTCCATTTAAATGTTTACCTTCTAAAATGTATCGCCCAGCAACCTGTAAATTAAAGAAATACTTTTACTCTAAAACCTCCACAGTTGCCTAATATTTATTTTCTATTTCAATTAGTTGGGAGAAAAAATATTCATAAATTATAGTTTTTTAATATAAAAATGGCGGCTCTATAATTAACCGGCTTGTGTTTGAAACATTTTTAACGGTTTCTTACTTTATTGAATACAGTTTTTTGTGTTAAAATTGTTTTGTTGTTTTGTAGCAAAACATGAACAAATAATGTATTCACCTTTAAAATTTTATTTAAAGAAACGTAGCCCCACACTAGAATTTATTCCTGTATCGTGGGTGTATGTATACAAACATAAAATTTCATATACACAAATAATACACAATAATTTCACATACCCAAACCGATAAAAATGATTGTGGGTCTCACAAAGATTTGTCCCGTGCGGGAATTAAACCCGCGGCTATTTGACCAAATGGGCGGAGCGGCTTAGGCTCTTAACCACTGCGCCAAATGCACCAAAAATCTGATGTAGCATAGATACAACTTAAGAATATGCTCATAATTGTATAAATATCGATATAAAGAAAGAACCCAGGACTGGGTGATCGTAGAGAAGACGGCAGGACACAGTTATTAATTAATCGAAAACCCAAACTCTCAAAATTGCGCGATGAGTAATAAAACCCCATCTTACAACAGCCTACAACCATCGTTTATATCCAAATCACTAATTTGATAATGCGACATCGTAACGGAGCAGGTTAACTTTTGCTTCAATCTCAAAATTCATCGTCGGAAATTGCAAATTAACACGAACACTGATTACAAAGCGGCTCAGCTTCCAGATATTAAGGCTGACACTTGACATCAGCGTAGAGCGGTGTCTCTTCCGTAATTGAATGTAGCGGCGATCAAGCGGCGCGCTCACAAAGGGCGCTAACTTTCGCTAAAGCTCGACCTGGAGAGTTGTAATATACACGGTTGCGCTACGTTCGGCATAAAGATGGGCAAAATGTAATCAGATTAATGATTAACAACCCCCGCTTGGGGAATATAGGCGTGATGGTGTATTAATAATTAACGATTACAATTACATTTTGTGATCTTCAATGATTAATATTACACTTTTAATTTTAAATCATGATTGAATATTACAAAATGCAATTGTACACATTTTGCCCATCTCTGGTTCGGTATGACGGCAAACGTCACGACCTACCACCGCTGCGCGTTACGCAATTGTAAACAAAGCATGGCGGAAGCGAGACGCCAATACGCGTGCGAGCAGGACGCTAGTATTGTTGTTTAAATTTGAGAATTATTGAATGAAGCGGCGATCAAGTGGGGCGCTCTCACTTCAACCGTTAACTTTCGCTAAAGCTGTCACTATATAGCTGACGGAGCGGGATGATGGCGACGCCTGCAGATGGCAGCGCAGCGCGTACGTCACACGGCGGGCACGAAATGGTACCGTCGGCATCGCACCGCCTGCTAAACAACGCAACCAATGTCCCACTTGCACCCGTATTTGCGTCTCATTCGCCGTGTTTTGTAGCGCCCAGCATGGCGGAGTTGTGTAACGTCTTTCATACATTTCAGTACATTACAACTCCCCAGGCCGCGCCAGCATGGTGCCACGCTCACGATCCGCCCGCAAAATGATGAAAGCTTAATTGAATGAAGCGACGATCAAGGCGCGCTTTTACTAAACTGCTACTAAAAGCTTTTCCTAACATTTGCTAAATAAAAGCGAAGATGTTTCGATGACGAGCACTCGCGAACCCAGCAATAACTTCGTTGTGTATATCGCGCGACAGTAGCCGAGCTTTATTAGCTGAATTGCCAGTAAATAAGTGAAGTTCATTAAATTAGGAGCGAGTGGAGCGGGTCGCGCCGGCTGAAGTGCCGACGTGGCTGAAAGGCGCGATTATGAATAGCTTTGAGTGGGAGGGTGCGCTATTTATGGAGGCTATATTTACTCCTAATTTCTACGCGTAAATATGGAAAGGTTGGTGTTTCCTTTGAAGCACATTACTCCATAATCTGTAATGATAGGTACGGAATGGTTGGTCGGCTATTCTTATTATTCGAGTCGACGATATCAATAAAAATTCGCATGACATAATTCCTAAAAGAAGAGAAATCCTTAAAGAAAAACTACTTATTCCGAAAATACATGTTATTATTTAATGTTTATAACGGCTAAGGTATTTTCTTTATCAGTGTTTTAAATAAAGGTGTATTTACAATACAGAGGAATATCAAAGTGTAAGAATGTTCGATTTTAGCGTAGCATTATAGTTTTAAATTAAAGGATTCTTTAATTAACCGTCCCGGTACTCTCGTGGCGAATAATACACGATTTACAGTTCTGGTCCGGAGTTTGCCATTCTGCCCGGTATAATGGCAATTAGCTCACCTAACATTGTCGGTAAAAACTGGACGTCCACAGTTAACACCAGCCACCGCTTGGAAATTATAGGTGTTAGCGTTTTTAAAGGTTTAAAAAGGTTGAAATTAACTAGCTCGGCTAAATGGGTATTCAAATGATAAACTGTCTTTAAAACAAAGAGAACATAGGCCGAAGCACTATTTAAACCTAACCTTTTTCTCAGTTAAACTGAATCTCAATTACAAACGGCTCAGTTTAATAAAGCAACGACGTCGGCCGAGTCAAACCTCATATACCTATGTATAAAGGGGAGACCACACGCCCGCCGCCCGGTGCGGGCTTGACGATCTAACTTCTATTTGCCGCAGGATTGCCGACCGCAACACACCCGACTAATATATCTCGCTACACCATATATAAACCCTCAGTCTGTTTATTTATCATTTCATGCTTTATCTGTGTAGAAATTGTAGTAAAAATCAATTCTGGTTCTGAGTTGTGTAATTTATAATGTGTGAATAAGCCTGTAGAAGTAGTATAATAAATGACTATTTGGTGGCAAATTTTTAATTGAACTGTTTGTAGAGCTTAAGCGAAGACTAGTTAAGAGCTTAAGCTGATCTACCCATAGGATCAAGTACTGACGGATTGGTTCGATCCCCGCACAAGGCAAATCTTCGTGTTACCCACAAATGTTTGTTTCAGTCCGAGTGTTTGTGTATGGAAATTTTATGTTTGTAAACGCATCCACGACACAGAAATAATTGCTAGCTATCGAAAAATAATATTATTAAGTAAATTTAAAACAAAAAAAAAATTTTCCACATCATAGAACTCCTTCCTTCATCATAAAACTTGTTCCTTAGTTCCGCGCCGTTTCCTCTGTACAAAGATACTCGTAAACGACGCTCACAATTGCGCGAGTGATGCATCGCGCGAGCGTTGCTTCGCTTAGTTTAATTTTAATTCCGCGGCCGCGCTGCTCGCCGCCGCGCTAATGACGCGCCGTGTGTACTCAGCCTAACAATTGTCCGTACACTTCCGTTCCATTCACTCTTGTTTGACTTGCATTTATATTATTGCTATTCAGCAAACCTGGTTTGATATTCGCTGCGATGCATTTTAACGACCGTTAGAGGATATATGTTGTTTAATATCGACTCAATATCCGGGTTATTCGAGCTAGTGAAAATTAAGCGCTTCAATAGAAGTATTTGACAGATCTTAGTGGCGATACTTGCAACCCATGTAATCAAAATTTTGTATCATATATAAAACTGCTTTCAAAACTGTAGTCGTTCATCTACCACTCACTGAGAGTTATTTGGTTTCTTTTATTTAGGACTCAGAATATATTTTATTCTTGTTAATCATTATTGTGTTTATGAATTGTCATTATTGTTTGCAGACGATCTTAAATTCAGTAGGGTTATTAATAGCAATGATGACGTGCAACTCCTTCAATCAGATTTGAATGCTCTGCAGGATTGGTGTGAAGCCAATTCTATGCATCTTAATGCTGCCAAGTGTACACACATGAAATGCACGAGGAAAGTAAACATTATTTTATCCTCATATCACATAGGGTTGCACGTACTGCAAGAGGTAAATGTTGTGAGGGATCTAGGAATAACATTTGATAGGCAATTAACCTTCATTCCACATATGGAGAACGTTGTAAAGAAGGCATCAAGATTATTGGGTTTTGTTATTCGCAACTGCAAAGACTTTCGAAAACCGTCTACAAAAATTCAACTTTACAACACTCTTGTTCGAAGCGGGCTGGAATATGGCAGTACAGTATGGCGTCCTCACTTTGCCACTCATTCCCTAAGAATAGAACGGATTCAAAAACGGTTCCTTTACCATCTAACGTTTGCCATTGGTAAAGCCAAACAAATAAAATCATACACGAATAGACTAGAATACTTTAAGATCAGCCCGTTATCTAAACGCAGAGATTATCTAGACCTAAAATTTCTATACAAGCTTATGCATAATAAAATTGACGCACCAATACTACTTAGTCTATTCAACTTTAGAATCCCAGCTAGATACCCGCGAGGCGTAATCACTCCGCTTGTTCCGCCCTTTCGACGTACCGTCCTAGGGAGCAATTCACCAATTCCCAGAATCTGCCGACTTTACAATAGCGTCAGCTCATCATGCGACATACATCACCAGTCCTTGGTTCAATTTTGTGAGTGTATCAATTATACTTTTGAACCTGAACGCATGGACAGCACTCATGGTGGCTCCCATGGTATAAGTTAGGTATTTGATTTATTGTTATATCCTGTATTTACTTGGTTATGTCATTGAAAGTTTAGTTTGAAGTTTAGTTTTAAGTATTTTTGTGTCGTTTTTCTATTTTTATTGCAATTTACACTTCTTTTAATGCATGCGGTGTTCGCCTTTGAAAGGTTGCACATCATGTTATAACTTTAACTAGTTTGTTTGAATAAATGTACTGTTGTAGTAACCAATGGTGGACCTAAATAAATAAATAAATAAATAATAAATAAGTAACAAATACTTTACCACCACGTGGGGTATTGGAAAATAATGAAGACCGATCTATCAGGTTGATGAGTCTATGCTAAATCTAACAAATTATAATATTAATGAGAATGGCTACATGACTCTATACCACATGCACCGGCGGAAACGTCCGCATGTAATCACAATCATATTATACAGTTTTGCCAAAACAATAAACACGAAAAGAACTTGAAGTATTAGTAAAACATTACTGTCTGAATACCTGCGCGGCGGAGTGCGTTCGAGCGGAGAAATTAATATCCGGAGCAAGCCACATCGCGGTCGCTTCAGCCCGAAGCTTCAAGTTGGAGGGGGAGGGGGTGGCGAGGATAATTAAACTGTTTCATTATGTCGAGGAGGGAGGAACGTTGACCTAGGACTTTAGGGTTTGTTTAATTTGTTCTCGTTGTACCAGTAACGGGTACTTTTGCTGAACGACGCAACGCAACACGCTGACATTATCGGCCATAATACATCCACGGTGGAACAAATACCTTCGCCACCATGACCAGCTTTATGCTTTACAAATATACATTGAGATAGACCTGCCAACTCCACGTCTCTCTACCATAATGCATTATACACAAAATACTGCGTCAGACTACCTAGTATGCAATCACACTGTGTCTGTGGTAATAGTAAAATAATTATTAAGTGAGGGCTCACTACTTTCACTGGTACACACACTTCTTTCGGTTCGCGTATATGCTTGTCGAAGTCCGTATTTCATAGCTAAGGTAAAGTCTATTTCAGTTACTTTCATAGTGTCATGTCTTACGTTATATTATTGTGGGGTAGAGCAGCTGACATTGAGTCTATTTTAATCTTACAGAAAAGGGCTATATGAACCATCTATAACTTAGGTAGTCGCGATTCTCTCAGAGAATTGTTTAAAGAAGCCAATATTATGACGGCCCCATGTCATTATATTTATGAAAACATAATGTATACAAGAAAAAATATAGATCTGTTTAATCAGCTAGGCAATAGGCATTGCTATAATACGTGACATAGAAATAAATTAGATCAACCGCAATTTCGTCTGTCAAAAATTCACGCTTCTTTCATGGGGTACTATGTTAGATTTTATAATAAAGTTCCTCTTGGCGTCACCAAATTTAGTGACAATAAATTCAAAGCTTGTATTAAACGTACGCTTAGTAAGCAAGCTTATTATACGCTAGATGATTATTTAAAAGACAAAAGTACTTGGATTGGGGTTGTTCCAGCTCCACTTGATTGAATATGGATAAATTGTTTAGCTATTATTATTTAATATTTCCTCTCTTCCTTCAATTAATTTAGTAAAATGTATCTTTTTTTCTCATTTCTTTCTCTGTAAATGAGGAAACCATGTAGCCATTCACATGAATAGTATTTCGTATAATTTAACTTACCTGATAGACCAGCCTACATCGTTCTCCCCTATCCCACAACAAAATGTAGATAGAAAAAGAAAATGTAAAAATACTATTTTAAGAGTAACCGTGGAGTTTCTTGCCCTTCTTCTCCACAGGAATGACATTCCGAAGTGGTGGTAGAGTCTATGTTTCTTTTCTGATGATACATAAATACTGTAATGGTTTACATGTATAAAAAATATTCTGATTCTAAGGTCACCATAGTATTTCAGTTTGTTCGCTTCCTGATGGAGCTGTCGCTTCTGTCAATTGTGCGTCGTGACGTTATATGATCCTATTACAGTAAGAAGAACCATCTTGAATAACAACATCACGCCTATATTCCCTAATCGGGGTGGCAGAGTTGTCCACGATACAGCTTTGCCACGGCTTGCATGACGAATAACAAACTCCAACTCCGCGTTCATGAAAATTCTATTGTTATGGTTACCACATTGCAATGGCATACCTTAAAGTATGAATACTTCTAGAGTAACTTTGAAATATCATCTTTGCTTTTCACGGATCAGATCCTAGAACTCTATTCGAATCCTTTTAAGATTAGCATCCTTCTAGATATTGAGTTTTAAATAGCATTACACCTTTTAAATTTGGCTACCGCAAAAGAAAAGATAGCATTTTATTCGATTCTACAATGACCATCGTTCGTCTGAATCCTCTGAGATTTAACCCAAATGTCGTTCCAGTACGTCTGAACGGTACCAAGGGAGGGTATCTTATTGCAGCTAGTTCGGGTGGCGGCCGGGACATCGTTTCATGAATAATAAAGCGAGTATAACTTACTGACCTGTAACATGGGCTACCGACGCGATGGCACGAGACATGTGTTAATGTGACGAGTTAAAACGGCATCTGGAGATTTTAGATAAGAGATGAGAGAATTTATGATCAGCGTAATGCTAACTTAATAGCCTAAATGCTAACTTAATAGCCTAAATGCTTATCGAGCGGGCGCATGGCAGCAGGGATTGTTATTGATGTGTTACCTATTCCAAATGTATATGCACGTATACCTTTAGAATATCACTGGACGATAAAACTAACATGCTAGCAAAACATTCATTCCTTGTCGAGAAACAGCGAAAATCAGTGGAGTCTAAAACTTTTATGTGGACAAGTGTCGACGTGGATTTTGGAATAAGTTTCACAATTATTAACCAAAAGGAAACCGCCACTAAATGCATAGCAGAAAGATACCGGACACTCTATTTAAGCCATTGGACAGAGGAACTGAATGTGAATAAAGAATAATCTATGTAAGTAGTATGTAAGTAACATAGTAATGTTACTGTAACCTATACTCACTCTCTTGTAAGGAGCTATTAGATATTGAGATTTTTATAAAAGCTACTTCTCTGATATTTTTCTTATTTTGCAGCTGTCGCAAGGGCTAGAGAAAATATTGTAATTTGCTCTTTCTTTTTTTCAGAGTCGTGCACATAAAATTATCAGCAGTTTCATATCATGCAGAGTAACAAGGCCTTATTAAGCAAAAACGCAATTAATAACAAGTTTCGTTGCTCGGGCTTGCTCAAGTGAAAGAGGGGAAGAGATAATAGAATTCACGGCGCGGCTGTAAGATATTTTACGGCGCTCGCCAACCTGCCTGTACCCGCCTGCACACGCCTGCACCCACCTGCACCCGCTTGTACTTGCTTGTACTTGCTTGCACTCGCCGTGAAGCTATTACTATAGTTTCCGAAAGTAATAACTTGATGCATAAATGGTATCGTTTTCTTAGAATTAGTGACGGTTACACGAATATATTTCTAATTGCAAGTTGCAAATGTAACTTCGTAGCCTTTGTCAAAAATGAGAATGTACTGATGGAATTACTTCCCCTAGCTCTTTGGTGTAGTAATGCAATCCTCGGCTGGCGATGTCAAGTTTCTAGATTTGAAGGGTTTCTAGGTTTCCCAGGCCAACAAAATGTTATTGGTTATTCTGAGTTGCAGCAGTTCATGCGTTTGCCCGGTTATTATACACGGGCACAAATGCCATATTGGGTTAGTAGCGTATAATATCCCTGGCATAAGATTACGAATCCTATATCAGGCAAAACATAATCCTTAGACATTGAAACGTCCGACTGCTACTAGTCCAGAGTTTGAAATTACACCTGGCTTAAACGAAATAGCAAAGACCCCTATGAGATTTGGACCTCATTTCGTTCACTTTTGCCACCCCCGCTTGAGGGACGTAGGCATGTCAGTGTCTATTTACAAGGTTTTATTTAACCTGTAATGTTCGTACGTCTTTCTTACCAGTTCAAATCTTGTAATCCATTTTTCAAGTATTTGCAGGTATCCCATTGAGTTAAGATTTGGCGTGCGTATGTAAATTTGGTGTCAATGCAATAATATGGTGCCATGGAGCTATCTAACGATGGACTTGGAAAGTGGTCATAGGAACATGTGAACTATACAATGAAACCCTCTCTGTGTAGTTAGGCTTGTAAGTTTGTATTGACAAGTACAACCAGGTAGTGTTCAGGGTCTAAAATTAAAGTCAGAAGAAGTTATATTGAGTAGTTGGGTGGCCAATGGAACCACCCAACTACTCAATATAACTCCGCCGTGTTTGGACTTGACGTGTACTTAAAACCCGGATGCTATCCGAGGTCTGATGATGAAGCTAAAAAGGAAGCCATTATAACTCTTCAATTAGGAAAATAAGTCCGTTGTTTTTGCTATAAAAGAATGTTTTTTTTAAAAGGTCTTTTGAAGTTAGAATTATTTTTACAAGTTTTTATTTACTTTCACTGTTCACATGTCTGTCGTCTGTCGGTTTTCCGGTTCAAATTATGTGATTTATTTTTAAACACTTGCCAGTAACCAATAGCCAACGTTGTTCTTTTTATGTAAACCCTTAACACCGACATTGTATTTTATTTTTTTGGCGAGCAGCTAACATAATATAAAGGTACACAATTGTGTAGCTGCGTCACGTTTAGGAAAACCTCAAGTTGGCGGGCAATAGAAATTAAATAAGACAGGCGGCGCGAGGCGGGCGGCGCGTGGCTGATTAGCGCGGGTTCGGTTCCCGCGCCGGCACGTACGCGGCCCGGCAACTTTGTCTCGAATGTTATTGTTGGGTAGTGGGTTACAATTTAACAGTACTGTAGTTTCGTTCAACTTTGGTATGAGAACGCGGGACTTTTGGCATCCATTATCACAACATACATAGATCCATGAAATAAAACTAATTTACGGATTTAATCGCGTTTTACTTTTTTATTTTTAGTTACTGACCATGGACAGTCCCTCCCGTGACCATGGGTGCTGCAAAGCACTCGAAACGTCGGAACCTAAAAATTATAAAATAAAACGCGATAAAATCCGTAAAATAGTTTTATTTCATGTGTAATATTCGCGTAAATCTAAGAACTCAATACATAGATCTATCTACATCATCACGCCAGAACCCATGCGGGGTAGGCAGAGAGTACAGAGTTCCAACAGGTTAATTCCTAACAAACCTCTCTGGGTTCCTCCACTGCAACAGTGCGTCTCATACTCGCTCGCAGGTTACAGATACTCTTGACTTGCCCTTCAAAAATGAGACACTATGGTAATGGTCTATTGATTATACATAGACAATATTATTATAATGGCCATTATATTATACCCAACTTACTAGGTTATCGTGTTTACCATCTCATTATCTCAAGATCTAACCAATCCTACATAATACCTACATCCGAACTGTCCACAGAACGTAATGGAGTTGTAACTGGATACTATCAATCAATTAAGTTAACATAGTTAGTTAGTACATTGGTAGCATTTACTCGACACCGTCACGCCTATATTCTCCAAGCGGGGGTGACAGAGGTGTACTGAGTACACCCACGTTTCGCCGACGATGTTAGGTCCCATGTAATAGGGGGCGAGCCTATTGCCATGTACCGGGCACAGTTCCAGACTCCGGACTCGCACTAGGAAGTATTCATTTACAAAAACTACATTTGTGCGACGACCCAGGATCCCATGCGCACAAAGCGATGCGGTTTGCCACTAGACCAACGAGGCAGTCAACATTTACTCGAGTTAACCTTAAACTTGGTTTCAAAAGGAGTGCTGTCGCTGTGCTGTCCTTGTTCTCAAAGAAAGTACATATCCTACTAATGCTATTAATGTGAAAGTTTGTATGTTTGGATGTTTGTTACTCAATCACGCAAAAACGGCGGAACTGATTTGGATGAAATTTATATATTAACATAGGATTCTTGTTATCCCGGACAAATCAAGAGTTCCTGTCTAATGCAGAAGATAGTACTTGTATAGGACAAGCAAATAAAATAATTTAAATTTCAGGACAATTACGATATGTGTCTGTCTGCACTTAACTGGTGCTAAAATTAAAATTGGCCTTTTCTATTCCTCTAACCATTACAATAGTAAATAACTAAGTTTAAAGTAAAGTTCTTAGTAAGTTATGCAAACACGAAGTTCCAGATCTCTTTAAATGACTTTGTGAGGCGGCGTTCTATTATTCTGTAGTAAATTGATACAAAAGCTGAAGTAATCCCAGACATACGAGGCGTAGGTGCAGCGCCATACGACCAATTGAATACGTAACGAGGCGTGTTACGATATAATAATAATAATATCAGCCTATACTAACCCACCGTTGGGCAGAGGCCTTCTTTCACAAATCGAGGTAAGAGAGATTAGGTCATACTCCTCCACGCGGACCCAGTGCGGATGTGCAAGGGCGGGTTTCTGGCCACCGGCTATTGGAACTTATCAAGCCTATAAAGCTGAAAACATGGCGTAACAACTACCACATTTAGTAATCAGTTCAGCGTTCAGCCGTTGGCCCCACATGCCTTTCAAAACACGGAGACGCCCGAATATCAAAATGCCACAAATGATCACCCATCTCAGACCGACCGTGCCGATAACTGAGTGAAACTATTGCTTTCTCCATAATGTTACGATAGCGCCGAATGGTTTGTGCTTAGGCCTCTGAATACCATTACATGATCATTTCACGAAGTTGTCGTAACGTACCGCGTTCGGTCATAGCGAATAAAGGTCCTGGTTGTAACGAGCACATCACCGCTGCAGTGAGCACAGAACATGTTCCAGTGAGCATAATACTCGTTCGATTGCAGGAGAGTTGGAAGCGCCCCGAGTGCTGCGGCTTACAGAAAACAGCTCGACTGGGCTTAAATGTAATCCGGCATGATTTTGTTGCCCCAAGCATGAGATAACCGTTTTGTCTTATGTGCTAGCATTGCGTGCCGTGACAAAAGTTTGATACTCATTTCTAGAATGGTATTGTATTCACATACACACAAGACTAAATAAATTTAATCCTACGCGAGAAGAGATATTAATATTTTATGTTTATTTTAATTTTATCGTTGTACTAGTTTCTGCCCGCGACTTCGTTCGCGTTGACTTTATTATATAAGAATGTTACATTTTTATGTGATAAAAATCCTATGTGTCAATCCAGCTAATAAACTATCTGTGTGCCAAATTTCATCTAAATCCATGTAGCCGTGTTTGCGTGATTAATTAACAAACATTCAAACATACAAACTTTCACATTTATAATATTATAGTAGGAAGCAGGATTAACTACATTATTTGTACGTTACGGGTGGAGTGAAACCAACAATTTTTTTTAAAAGGACGAGTGGGCGCTTTAGGTATGAAAGGTCAAGATTTCGAGAGTCAAGACGCAGACCCACTGCGACCGTCTTGCCGCCCGAGAGCATTGTGAAAATTTAAGTAGAGCACTTTATTATGACTTTTTCTTTTACTAACTTAAAAGTGAGAACGTGAAGAATATCATCACAAGTAATTTAGTAGTATTTTTTTGTCTCATCGCTACCACGACCACTCTGTCAAGAGTAAAACAAATGAGAAGATGAAGGTAGTTTTCTAAGCTTGTTTTAAAAAGGTCTCCTCCCGACTCTTTTAGTAGCGTTTTGTTCCACCCACAAGTACAAAGACTGTCGTTTTTCTACTACCGAGTGGAACATAAATCTCGGGAATAGCTCGAGGCTATTTTTTGCCAAACATATTTATCTGTCCATTCTTCAGAGCGTATTGAATAACCGCTGCCGGGTGGTATGGTGGGCGGGATGGACCGGCGGGCGGGGCGACAACCGAGTGAAATCAAAGCTCATTTATCGGTCTTGTGTTGGCCGCGGCGAAGAGCTCCATCTCACTTCTATTTAGCAGTAACTAGGTACTGCAGACAGGCTCATGACTCTGCTTGGTATAACAGCATATCACGCTATATAATCCGTAGTCAGATTTGCTAAATCTAATGTTTTACATAAAGAATGTACAAACAATGTGTAACATAATTAACGCAAGACCTGAAAGTAGTTTGTTTTAAATGTGCAACCGAATCAATAGCAACTTTTTTTATAGTATGTACTTTTTTATCTATCAAAAAATGCCGCTACTCATTAATTTCACTATATTTAACAAAATTTAATCATTATTTAAAGTAGTATAGGTATTTTAAATGCATTTCTATTACACACACCTCAATATGTATACAAAAGTTAATTAATTATCGAATTGCGTGGCTAATTTGGGTACCAAAGAGCTTAAAAAAATGGCAGAAAACCCCTAAAATTGGAAATTTGAAAGTCATATTGAATTTGTAAAGCAATAATGTAATTAAGGTATCTGAGGTCTTGCGTTATTTACAATACAGCTTGTATAGAAAGAATATCGGAAGAAAGAATAACAAAACAGATATACACTGCGGAAGTGGAAGTATGTAGGTACCGGGGAAGATCTCTACTATCTTCGAACAGTCTCTCTTATAGAATACCTCTACGATATAATTAGGGGACGTAAGGTTATACCGGCAGTACTGGAGCGCATATCTTTAGCTGTACCAGATAATTATTTAAGGGCTCGTCGACACAAGCTCTTATGTGAGCCGTCGTCCAATACTGAATTGGGCAGGAATTCCCCGATCTCTAGAGCAATACGCATGTTGAATGCAATGCTTGAGTACTACCAACAACTAGACCTTTTTCATTGTACTCGTAGCGAGTTTCACAGGGCGGCAACGGATTTTTTTACTATGAGGCCAAAGTGCTAGGCGAAATGTAAATAAGTTGTTTGTACATAGGTAGATCTTATAGATTAATTTGTTTAATTTTACAATGCTTTACAGTTTTATTTTTTTATATTTATTTTTTAAGTATATTTATAATTGTTGTTAGTATAGTATAAGTTTAAACATTTAAGTTAATTGTAAGAGCTTCGGAGAGTGATTTGGAAAGCTGTAATGCTCTCCCGAAGGCATGTAAGAATATAAATAAATAAATCTTGACCAAATAGACAGAGTCTTATCAGAAGGAAAAGTCAAGAGCCTCCCTAACCAACGAGAGTGTATGAGACGAACTATGAGGTGGAGGTAGCCAGGGAGGTCTATAAGGAAAGATCTTATTGGAACTCTGTATTTCTGCCTATCCCGCAAGGGATCTGGTGTGATAATATAGCTAGAGATAAATAGATAATGCTTTATATATAAAACAGACAACGACACACCTACATCCCCCAAGCGGGGATGACAGAAGTATACCATGTACTTTCGCTGACTTTGGATTTTCAACCTGCGTAATGCGACACAAAGTCCTGAACTCGGGACCGTACGAGTACAAATAAAATACATAACTGCTTAATACAATATTCAATCCATAGAGTAGAAAAATAAAGCACATATAAATCATTCACGATGTGTTCTATTTCTCTAGCGGGTGGAACCTTATAAACACAATAATATAGTCCCCTTTGAACTTTATTATCGTCCAGTTTATATCGGTAATTGGCACCGTGTACACGGGCTTAATTACCAACAAGATGTTGTATTGACGAAGTTATAGATATCTCCGGAGACAGAGCCGCCGCCGGCTTCCCTGTACATTAATTAAAGGAATATACCTGTTACACGAGACAGTTCCCTGTTCATAAATATACACAAAGAGCATTGGCTATGATGTTATACGAGTAATGATACATTATGTTATTGAACCCCGACGCACAAAGAGGGGTATTATAAGTTTAACGTATCTTTGTCTGTCTATGGCATCGTAGCCACTAAACGGAAGAACTGAATTTAATTTATTTGTTTTTTTGTTTGAAGGTAATTTAATCGAGAATATTCTTAGCTATGATTCAAATAACTCTGTTCAGCCGTTTGAAGATAATCAGCTCTTTTCTATTTGTTGAAACGATGTGAGCAACGTCTACTAGTCTGATCAATTTGATTTGGTTTCCTGTGACTTCAATCATATTACAATAATATGGTTTTCTTAAGCTGATGCTGCAGCATCATCTGGAATCAGCAAGATATCCAACTTTTCACCAACTTAGAGCAAAGGTATTGTGTTTGGGCTGTGAATAAGTTATAGATAAATAAATAAATAGTGATTAGGGTCTGATAATGAGTCGGTTTCATTTTTAATTTAATTTCGCTTGATCCGCGGACGGTTTGGTGCACTAGTTAAGAGGTTAAGCCGCTCCATCCGTTGGAGCGAGTATTCACTGATGTAAGTTTTTGGGTAACCCACAAATATTTGTTTCGATCTGGGTGTTTGTGTATGTGAATTTTATGTCGAAGCCTGTCTACAACTAAACTACACCAAGTTTAATTTAATCTCACTTCACCGAAACTAATAATAATTTAAATTGTGCACGTATAGTTATACTTACTGAGTAATTCATGAAAACAAGTTTCGTGCGTTGGAAGGAGGCGTCGGGCTAATTAGGTAATACTCATTAGCGTAATGGTGAGCTAATTAATCACCCTAAAACCCACCGGTTGTACCTGCGCCGCACTAGTTCGCGAGATCAAGGGCTTAGCACGAATATATTAAGCGTCACGCTGCCGAGTTGATAAGCTATCCTTTTCACAATACAGATTTGCTAAATAAAGGCAACCGTGACAGCGTTTCGATAACGTCAGTCTATTCCTGCTCAGTTTTGCTCCAACTGTGGGTGTTTGGAACTTGTGACACATATGAACACTCATTATGTCGAGAGCTTCATCAAATAATAAAAGTTGTAGCAGCTTTTATGTGTAATTAATTTAGTTGCGTGTAGCCCAAATAGTACTCGTTCCGTTGACTTGGTTCGATTGGATGGCTTTCTTGATAGCACACTTTTCCTCCTCTTCAATTCATCATGCGAATCTATATTATAACAGAATCCTGATAATAGATTCTGTAATACGTTAATATATTATTTCTATGACGCACCGTTATTGCCAATGAGAATGGCAGAGGTGCATTGTGTACATCTATATTTTTTCTACAAAGTAAGGTCCCAAGGGAGCCTGTTGCACGTGCCTGGTATGACAATATTTGGTAGAAAAACTGTAATCACAAGGTCTGACCTAGGAGGATTTGAATCCAGGTTTTCCTTATTACTATCCGCGCTAAATTTAATGTACAGTGTCGTTATTCTGCTGTTTAAGTGTTATTATAAATCAAGCCGTTCATTATACATGCCTTTAATGTACCTTCTTCGTCCTGCAGTGAACGTTCTTCAGTTTTTTTAGTTATTTAACTTTTACGTCTGTTAAAAGATTGTTAATATAATGGAAAAAGTGTATATTCAGAACATTAAAAATACGTTTCATAACTTCCAGATGTGTGGAAACATTATTTTGGTGCAATTCAGTACTTAGCATATATTTCTACCTGTACCGTTACGCCAGGTCACTTGGGTACATTGAATAGCTTTTGTTACTTTCTTCAAAGATGTTCATCATCATGAGACAGAAGCTTCTACTGCAGAACAAAGGGCTCCTACAAAGATTACTTCAAAAATACCGATGTACGTACCCGATCTTAGGTAGACCTTCACGCGTCCATTTGAGTTACACACTCAACTGAATTCGTTTGAGCACATTAAACAAATTCCACTAAAAGCGTGATTTATTTTTCGAGTACGATTTATTCTCGTTTTCGAAATGCGAACTCGTTTAATCAGCCAGATGGATCGATCAGACCTTTTGATAGCGCATTGCACTAAAAATTATTTCATCTGCCTTCAGCCGGGCTCCCGATGACTATACAAGTTGTTGATATATATTTATGGAATACATTAGAGACAGAGTGCTTAATCACGAGGTTTGGAATCCTAGGTCGAACAAAGTGGTTTTGTTTTCTATTCAAAAATTCTCACTAACAGTCCTAAGTCCTAAATTGTGCTCAGTATACGTAATAGGAACAGACTGGACTCCTAAATTCTACAGTCTACACATTACGCTAAGCGACCTCCGCTTGGCGAATATAGTTTTGAGCGTGTTTACATTTTATATAAGGAACCTTTTTTTTCAATCCAGATGTTTACTAATATTAATGAAAAGTACTTTATTTATAGTAAGTAAGAATAAACATTAGACGAAATGAAAAATACCCACCAGGTATACGCATGGTGCAACGACACACTAAGTAACTTCTTTTAGTTTCTTAATTTTCTAACAAATATGTTCTAAGCATTACCAGTGTAGTAACACGTGTAAATTCTGCGTAGGTCTATATTATATCAGATGCCTATCTAATATACTAGTATTGTAGATCTAGACAATACATAACAATACAGAAGTTCTTTCCTCGCATATCTCTCTCGCTTTCTCCCTCTCATAGTTCATCTGATACACTTCTGCAGAGGACACAAGATATGAATCTGTATAGTATGTGTTCGCCTGACCAGTACATAAAGGGGCTTTATTATCTGTTTTGTGCTGCTCCCGTAATATTTCGTAGAATTCTGTGTTGCTCTCGTAATGTATAGAGTTAAAAATTCAGCGCGCGCACGTGGACGTGTTGGTTGAAAAGGTGACATTTTTCCGAGCAATTAGCTAATGGCGGCGGGCGTGGAGGGTCGGAGTACCAGCGCGGAGATGGAAGGGTTTGTTTTATTTTTAACCGACTTCAAAAAGGAGGAGGTTCTATGTTCGGTTGTATGTATGCTTTCTTTTTTTTTTTATGCTTTTTTTTTTTTTTTTTTTTTTTTTTTTTTTTAAGTATGTTCAGCGATATTTCCGTCAATTGTGGACCGATTTTGATAATTTTTTTTGCATTGGGTTCAGTATATCTCCAAGGTGGTCCCATATTAATTTTATTGACATTGGACTTTGGACTTAGAAGATACACCAGGGAACTCCTTAACGACAAACAATAGGCATGTGTAAATTGCGATATTATGGGTATTACGTCAATCCTATAGGTACCCTACTATAGAATTCACTGGTCACTTAAAATTGTAAAATAAAAATCTTTTATAAAAAAAGGTAAACCGACTTCAAAAAGCAAAAAAATAAATATTTGAAGTCGGTGCCAAGTAACCGACTGCACCAACCAGCACCGACTTCAAATATTTATTTTTTTGCTTTTTGAAGTCGGTTTACCTTTTTTTATAAAAGATTTTTTTAAAGCAATGTCAATCAGTTTCGAAAGTCGAGCTTTATGGGTCGTGTTAATTCGTGGTTACCTATAGTATATACCCTTTTTTAAGGCTGTCAGGGTTTAAATAAAGGACGTTTCATAGGTGCCGTATTCTAAACAATCAGTCGGCTTGAGATAGTTACCCATTTCAAGCGTCTTCGTGCTTCTGAATGCATACAAAGCTGTTGGTTCTAGTTACCACGTAATGTGCTAGACAATAAATCACTAATAAACTAATAGTGAAACTGCTTCGTCGACGTCAAATATAATTGATATAAAACTCGCGACCGCTAATGTCTCGCGCCTAGTAGTAGAGAGACAGAGGCTATCCCTCGAGTTGCCAAGGTAAGTAATTTTGGAACTATTCCGTAAACATATTGCATAAAAGCATCTGCGTGTAATCTAATTTAGGATTTACCAATCGTTGATAAGGGTTTCTATTTAATAAGTGATTTAGTTTATTGAAATAGTTGACGTAATATTCTGGAGGAATCTGAAACTAAACGCGTTCTGAGATATTAATAGTGTTTCCCTGATGAACGATGCATTGTTATTTAATATAATTGAATAATTTTAAGAAGTAGACCACTATTTCAACTTAGCTTACCTAACTAGGTATATGTATTTCGACTGTTTACATTTCGGCAAAATATAATTTTCCCTCACGTGGCGTATCGTTAAAAAGACTGTATAAATACTGGTAATAAACGAGTGATGATATTTTTCGACTCAGTTGATTCGTCACGGCTTTGATCATACAACATTAGATTCATCCCGTAAACACGTCTAGTCTCGTAAGCTCGTGATCGATCAGCCCTCAGCAACCGAGCGGATTAGTATTCTTTCTGCGCCGTCCCCAGACATAATATAACCCAATTTGGAGCTCGTGTCAACTGGGTACTCGCCGCCCAAACTTACTTCGCCGATACATTTACGATGGCCTACGAAAATAACATTCCTCTTGAATAGAAATCTAACAAAAACATATTTAGTTACTTTTGTAGGTACTATTTTCACTTGTGTAGGCAATTTATTTCTAAGAGAGTAATATTGGAAGATAAGAAAAAAAACCACCATCACGCCTTTATTCCCCAAGCGGGGGTAGCAGAGGTGTACTGAGTACACCCACGTTTCGCCGACGAGGTCCCATGTAATAGGGGGCGAGCCTATTGCCATATACTTGGCACATTCCAGACTCCGGACTTGTACTGGGAAGTTTTCGTTAGAACCTACACTTGTCCGACCTAGTATTTGAACCCAGGACCTCGTGATCACAAAGCGACACACTTTGCCACTAGACCAACGAGGCAGTCTAGGCTAAGAACAGAACTTTACACTAATATTAATCAACTCAATAACTGTTATACTAGTCAAAATTACTTATGACAATAATAATACAAAGTGTATTATTATTATATTGTACATCAAAAAATCAATACAACAAACAAATTTAATACAAAAACAGTACAAATGGCGGTCTTATCTCTTACAGCAATTTCTTCCTGACAACCGTTGGAAGGAAAACAGATAAGAATAAAAAGGGCAGTTGGTGGCGTACACTACTGATGATAATTTTCAATACATATATATATAATATAAACCTAGTCAAATATATACAGACATGACAATATATACTATTACATACTATACACATTGTCCAAAGCCAGAGTAAATAAGAACGTCAAAACCCGGAACGCATTGAAGTTTATTAAGACCTTTACAATTTTAAGTAATATTTCAAATGCAACGAAACCATATCGCGTTGCAATTCTACTCTATCGCCATCTATCAACGATCAATGTAACATAATAAATCATAAATTTAACACACACATTTTATAGCTGTATACACAGATAAGGATAAATAGCAAATAATCATATTATTGACAGATAGTGACTCTTAACCATGTTTTTGAACAAAACCAACGACTTTGCACGTCTAACTAACACTGGCAATGCATTCCACAGACGGACGGCTGGAATTGTAAATCATCGTTCTCAGTTTTAAATTTTCCGATGATCTCAGGAACCTCGAATGTGTCTCATGAAGAAACTTAAATCGATCTTTGAGGTAAGAGCGATAATATATGGAAATACCGGCGAAGGCGAATTGGCAGCTACTTGAGCTTTGTACGAAATTCAGAGACATTGTCATATTTAGGCAAGCCAAACATGAACCTTATACAAAAGTTTTGAAGTCGCTCAAGTTTATTAAGTTGCTGCTCTGTGAGGTCAAGATACAGCTATCTTGACTCCAGCGAGTCGGCATAATCTATTATAGGGAGTAGAAGAGATTGTGAGAGTGCAATTTTTGTGACAGTTGGAAAAAAACGCAACGTTCTTAACCGCAGAAGCAAAAACCTTTCGGCTGAGCTCCTGCAGTTGTGGACCCCAAATGAGATTGGTATCAATGTAGATCCTCAGATCTTTTACGCTTTTACTTATTGGTATGGTAACACAATTAAAAATAATTTGGGGACTTGTGTCTTAGTTGGATTAACATTGAGGCCGTAGCACCCACTCCATGCACATATCGTAGATAAATCATGATTCATAGTATTCACAGCTTCCGACAGCCTAGCTTATGGTGCCTGTGTGTATATTTCGAGATCATCTGCGTAAAGGTGGTATGACGAACGTAATTGATTGGGAATGAAGTTAATAAAAACAGCGAAAAGTAAAGGAGATAGAATGCCACCCTGTGGTACACCGGCACTAGTGTTACACCAAGAAGAGTAAGTTTCATCGATGCGAATGCGTTGCCGGCGACCAGATAGGTAGTTATGAAACCTGTCAAAAGCCGTTGGAGATATGTTAATAGAGCATAGGACTCCAAGCAACATATCAATATCCACTTTTAAAAGCATTGCTGAAGTCAAGTAGTGCTAGTATAGTCAAATTGCTATTCTCCATACCTAATCTTATGTCGTCTGTGATTTTTACCAAGGCAGTAACGGTACTGTGACCAGGACGAAATCCTGACTGGAATAGATTAAGAAGGAAGTTCTTATTGAGGAATCTGCTGAATTGGTCGCGGACAAGACGCTCAAAAACTTTGGATGATAATAATTTATAATAATTTTAGCCCTGTTAAGAAACTGTCCCACCATTGGGCATGGGCCTCCGCTGACCTAGTGCGGATTGGCGAACTTGTTGTATGTTTTCCTTCACCGTTAAAGCAAGTGATAATTAATTTTTAATACGCACACGTTTTCGAAAAACCAGAGGTGCGTGCCTGGGTTTAAACCCATGCACGCAACCTCTGACTTTGCAGTCGAACGGTCTAACTACTAGGCTATCACTGCTTGGATAGGAAAGGTAATGTGGATATGGGACGATATTCGAAGACAGATTTAGGATTGGATTTTTTAGGCAAGGGCGTTATTTGGGCTTCTTTCCAAGAGGATGGGAAATCTCCGCTAGATAGAGGTGGTTCAAGATATGGCAAATGATGGGAAGGATTTCATCAAGGATAGGAAGGATCACTTTGCGGCTGATACAATCATTACCGACTGCATTTGATGTGATCGACTCTATGCTCTTTTTAACACCACAAGTAGTAAATTGACTAAAAACAAAAGGTGAATAATCGGGCGTCGGGATGGATGAAAGATAGTTAAGCGTACTTAATTTCGTAGTCTTATCGAAGATAGACGAAGTCGAGAAATGCTGATTGAGGAGGTTAATATCTAAATCTTTAGGGAAGTTATCTTGACGAGATTTACCGACCCCCATTGATTTAAGAAACTTCCAAACCTTTGTTGGATTACCATTTTGAACCGAACTATTGATGTGTTGGCGTTGAGCATCCCTACACACCTTGTTGCAGTGATTCCGGATGGCGATGTAGTTGATCCAATTAGAATCGGTGGATCTAGCTTTATAATTGGATTTCATTGCCACTTTTTTGTTCATCAATAACTTAATGTCCTCAGTTAACCAGGATGCTGGAAGATGTTTAACTCTGACAGGGTGAATAGGAGCATGCAAATGAATTAGCGTAGACGTGAAGATAGTGTGTCTAGTGTGTCCGCTGACAACAAAGGTTGCCAGTCAATGCTAGCGGTATCTTGTCGAAGCCTGTCAAGATTAATGCCACTAAAATTACGCTGCAGAAGAATTTTAACTTTGGGCTTAGGTGGCCAAATTTTGTAAGAAATAAAAATTAAATCATGATAAGAGAAGGCGTCAGCTGAACACTGGCCATGCTTGGCTACATGTGCAGTTGAGAAAACAAATATAAGATCTAAAAGTGATGGAGTAGAATTAGGGAAATGATGAGTAGCATCAAGAGGAAGAATTGATAGATTACAGGATTCAAGAACTGATTTAGGATTGGAAGAACGAATATCATTTTTCTGCAGACATGTATTAAAATCGCCCATTATAATTCAATGACTGTAAGAAAGGACAGCATTTTCCAAAAGACTCTCAAAGGAGGAAAAGAAATCAATACGTGATGAGGGACTACTGTCCTACGGTATACACCGAGAAGTATTTTAGAATGGCAGAGCTTAATGTATATAAAAAGATGCTCACCAGCGTTTGATGGAGGTGGTTGTAGCGATAAATCAACTAGAGAAAAAAGAATATTTGGAGATATATCGCAACACCGCCACCACCTCCACTGAATGGTCGTTTCTGATGAGATTAAAGCCAGGAAGAGAGTATAGCGTAGACGGATAGCACGGTTTCAGCTAAGATTCTGAAACAAGAATTGCATGAATATCCTTACAGTCAAAGCTTGCCAGCATAACAGAAAAATAGGCCGGGATGCTTTGGGCATTAATATGAACCACATTAAAGTTCCTAGTAACATCAGAAAAAGAGGACGTGAGGGTATCAGTAAGAGATGGAACACTAATGAAACTGTCATCGTTGCTTTCTAAAGAGAAGAATGTATCGGTATCACTTTCACTCTCATGTTCGGTCATGGCTAATTTTATGTGTTGCTATCTGAGTAATATTTATATATATGTAAATTTAATAAATAAACAAATAATATATGAATATATATATAGGCATATAATTTGTATTTTAACTGTTTAAACAACAGTTAAAATACAAATTATATGCCTAATATTAAAATCTAACCAATTAAAATAAATGAAAGATATTGCTAATATAATAATACTAATAAAAAAATATACCTGGAAATTATTGACTAGTAAATATCCAACCCACGTGCCAAAAGTTTTATAGCAAACAGAGCTGTTTTATATTAATTCTTACAAATTATATCAAAATAGACAATATACATACAACAAATAACTCAAAAATAAATTTCATCGAACCAATAAAAAAGGGCAATTTTAGAACGAAATAGAACGTAATGTACGATTTTTGAACGAAAACATATGACGAAATTTAGACGCAACTGACATTGACATACTGAGCAACATTACTTTAAAAAACAAATTATAACCAGAAAAGAGGGTATATAAAACAAGGAAAAATGCGAGGAACACACAAAAAGGAGAGAAATACTACACATAATCCTTCATTTTTTGCATTCACCCCTCTCTTGGATCGTGCTGCAGCCCCAGTGTTCGTCTTCGATGTCGTTGGTTTAACAGGACAAGTTCGAAAAGAGACTTTACCCAATGTCACGTCCGTCCAGCCCAAGGACATGCACCTGGCCATCTCTTGTCCAGCATTTGGCGACACCGAACCTAGCTCTCGCAGCCATGATAATATTCTAGTTCACGCAAATGCTATACTATATCTATGAGTTTTTTCTAAACGTAGCCCCGCACTAGGTTTTATTCATTTCGTGGGTGCGTTTACAAACATGAAAATTCTCATACACAAATACCCAGACCGAAACAAATAATTGTGGGTCACACAAAGATTCGCCCATGCGGGAATCAATCGCACGACTATTAGACACAGTGGCGGCTTAAGAAAGAAAGAAAGAAAGAAAGAAAGAAAAACGTTTAATGTGGTACATACAAGCAAAACAAAAAAAAATGACAATGGCAATTAACTTAATATAATGAGTTACATAATTATAAATAAATCATACTGCCATCAAGCACGTATATTTAGGTATGAGTACCACATATGGCCCCGCCTCAGCGTTATGCTGGTTGAAACAACCAGCGCTGGTATTCTGGTAAGGCCCTTGGAGTAACCACGGGCTATCACGCTAAATACACTCATAGAATTATTATAATATACAAAAATCAAAATAAATTAAAAAAACAAAAACAAGTAAAACAGACAAAAATATGACAATACTGAATTTGACAGAAAGCCAAAAAAAGAAATTAATACAGATAATAAAAAAGCGAAATTAATTACAACACAAGGATGATTGAATTGAAGATGCTGTGCTTACACTGGCAATCACAAACAAAGTAATAATAATAAACATAGAAAAGTAACATGTTAAAAGACAATAAGAACTTTAGTGGTATAGGTAGTGATGTAAGAGGGTGACTGACATTCCACTCTCCCCAATGAGTTAGAGAAGAAGGTTAGAGGACGAACAATCGGCAACATATAAAGGATGGCAAACGAGATAAGGTAAAATAAATTAGATCAGTTCACAGTTATTATTACGTCAGTAAAAGTTATTATATGATACTGCTGTCGTGCTTGAGATGTCCTTGCTTTTTCTGGCATTCGTACAGGAATTCTCTTAGATTTGTTTTAAAACCTTTACTATTTGACAGGTTCCTGATGGGAGGGGCGATGTTGTTCCAACATTTGGACGCAGCGTAGCGAAAACTACCCCTGAAGGCGGCTGTGTAGTGCCGTTGTGTCGATAGCTGTGCCGAACACTGTCTCCGAGCTGACAAATGCGTTATTTTATCATAAAGATAAGTAGGCGTTTTAAACTTCAATACACCATAAAGAAGACATGCTAAATGAAGTTTACGCCTGTGCATCATTTTTAAAATGAAGTGCTCATTTAAGAACGGAGTGACGTGGCCTTTTCGCGGTATGTCAAAACAGAAACGTGCGCATGCATTCTGGACTCATTAGATCAACTTTTGGGTTCTAGTTAAAAGCCTAGGACCATAAACTGTGTCAGTAAAATTTAATTTGGATAATACAAGAGATTCTACAAGCTGAATACGTAGCTTTTCTGATAAATATGGTCTAATTTTATACAGCACTTTAAGCCTATAGAAACAATTTTTTACTGACTCAGCAATATGACTTTCGAACCTCAAATTACTATCCATGTGCAAGCCCAGGTTGCGTGCTACGCTTACTTGCTCAATAGTTTTTTCCAGGAGCGAGATGCGAACTGTTGATGAGGATACTGCTAGCTGTTGTTGATACGGACTGCCAAATATCATTTTCTTGGTTTTGTCAGGGTTTAGTAGTAGACAGTTATTTTTTTACCACTGGGCTATACTGGACAGATCAGCATTTAGCTTATCTATAGCATCATTGACTTCACACGGCTTACAAGAAATGTAGATCTGTATATCATCTGCGTAGATGTGAAATTTACAATACTTGATATGTGTTATTATGTCTGCCGTGTACAAAATGAATAGAATCGGGCCTAATATGAATCCCTGCGGGACGCCTCTATTAACAGCCACTTTTTCAGACGTTACAATTGAACCATCATTACGGGTAAGCTTAACATACTGCTGTCGGCCCGTTAGGTAGCTGTTGAACCAAAGCAAGGTACGATGGTCGAAACCATAGAAACTCAATTTCAAAATAAGCAGAGTAGTATTTATAGAGTCGAACGCGCGAGAAAAGTCGAGTAAAACTGAGACAGTACACATGCCGTTATCTTGTGCGCAGAGTATATTGTCAGAGACATCCAGCAGTGCAGTCACTATGCTTCGGTGCTTTCGAAACCCCGACTGAACTTCGGGTAATATATGATTCTTTTCCAAGAACTCCGTTAACTGTTCACAAACCACTTTTTCTAAAATCTTTGACATGGTAGAATGCTGATTGGCCGAAGATCTTTAAGAGCGGCGGGGTTTGAACATTTGGGCAGTGGACAGACGATAGCTAATTTCCAAATGTCTGGATATGTAGAGGTGGATATAGATCGGTTTATAATAGATCTAAGCACACCTAATGTGTTTGGAAACGTCATGGTCAGCATGTCTCGAGTAATGTGGTCGCAACCCTCGGCATTTGATTTTAAGTTTTTAATAATTTGGAACATCTTCTCTAAGCTAATCAGCTCTAATTTAAATACTGAACTGCTGTTCTTGTGTTGCTCAAAATAGGTAAGAAGAGAAGGACTCACTGTCGACATGCCAGGGATATCCAAGAAGTGATTATTTATAACGTTAGGTTCACTGAAATGATTAGGGAGTTCATTATGTTTTTTTGGCAAAAGGGTCGATTTGAGGTTTTTCCATAATAATTTGGGGTCTCGTATTTTATTATTAATATTGAATCGGAATCGGATTGATTAAGCTCTTAACCACTGCGACAAATCGTCCGTCAAAGTTTAGAATGACAAGCAAAGTTCATCGGTAATTCGCAAGCGTTGCCAATCAGCAACATACAACCCCGCATTCCGTGAAGTACTTCCAATTGCAAGAGATAATCAAAATGGCGGCCACCAATCACAAAATTGCAGCAACTTCACTTTGTACGACTATTGTAGTTCGATTTTGCCCATAATTAGTAGCAGATACAAACAAAATTGACGATTGTATTATAGTTGTTATCACTGTGATGATGACAACGAATTTTCAAGTTTTGTTTATTAGAAAAATACACCGTTGAATTTGTTTATCATAATCTTCGGACTACATATTAGACAAATTGTCTCATGCACTAAAACACAACAAATCCTCTAAACTACTATCCAATACATATCATGGACAATTAAAGCGCCTCCACCCTATGTCCTTATTGACTATGACCAAACGCGGCACATCACGATATTATAAAAGTAGTAGTCATACAAAAGATCATTCCACGAAAATATCATAACGCGCCGCGTTTGATCATATTGAATAAGTGGCCAGGACATGCTCGCCCGGGCCCGCCAATAAACACTGCAAATATCAAAGATATTGCCCCAGAGCCTGTAGTGAGGGGCACACGGGTGCCCTGACTTGGGATGGATATCAGATACAGAACTGCTTTGCGATGGCTATTGGAACGATATATACATTGTTTGTACTGCCACAGAAACTATCGATCGATTTATGACAACTTTGGTGACGAAATTCTATTCCCTCTTAAAGCTCTTTAAGTTCTTGTTTTTATGGTAAGTCATATATGAAAATGATGTCAGTTGCATGACAGTTTAATGCCGTTGATACTGTGAGGGAGACGGGGTTGAATTATTACTTTAATTCATATAGACTATAATAAAAATACCACACAAAGCATGCAAATCATCTCCTTCCATATTTATGAAAAATTTATATTTAACGAGAATAAGTAAGCTTCTAAAGTAATTCATACACTCCCACGTAAACCACGCGACGCCAATTAAGTTTTATCTTTACGACAGCAAACTTATTTGTAGTGGCAACGAAGATCTCAAGAAAATTTACATTTACAATAAAATTTAAACAGGCGTTTGACGTAGAACATTTATTAAACCTGGCCTCAGTGACAGAAAAGCGGGATTCGTTTAAGTTACTCTCCACTAATTCGTCCCTCCTGCTGTGCCTTACCACATGTGGGGACATGTAAAATGTAGTTTATTTTACTCGTGAGTCACCCGGGAGTAACACTTTGTCGATTTACCTAACGTTAATAGCAATGAAATTTATAAACTTCAGTACATAAAAATAAAAGCTAGGCAAATTAAATAACAAATTCTTAAGTACTCGATGCTGTAAATTTGTCTCTATAAACTCCACAAACAGCATGTACAGCAAAATTAAATTGAGTTCCTCACTAAAACTACTTCGCACTTTCGAATTTTGCCTTACTTGTCCCCTAATACAGTTGAGAACAAACTTCCACCGACGCCCGACTCCGACCTATCCACATTAGTATTACGCTGTTCTCTTCTGGATATAACTAGGATCGAACTTCGTTTCAACTTGGGAAGTACTTAGTTAGCTGGTATAGTTTTCGACAGATATCTAATAATCTATTCTTAGAGGTATCGCTCTCATTTACAGTACGTATTGCCTAAGGGATTGATTTACTAAGCGTCGTGTGAGCACAACCATATATAACATCTCAATACATAAACACCAATGTACAGCGCCAACATCGAAGAAACCATCAAGTATCGTCGGCTCCGAACGCTGCAGTACAGGTCCACTGGGAGCCGTTGTAATGGCACGAAAGAGATATTGACGTCGCTGAATTATTTCCGAAGCAACATTGGAAATGAAAATGGTTTGTATAACGGAAACAATCCTCTTATGTCGAGACTGTTGTACAAATAGAATATCTGTCAACACGTTTTATAGAACATTTTGAAATTTTCGAGAAGTACAATAGAGTCTGGGACGTAGTTTTATTTATTGTATTACATTCCCTTTGTTCACATTGTCCGGGCTCTTTGTAAGCCTGGGAGCTACACGACTGACTAAATACTACGGAACATTTGCTTTGTCTATTTTCGGGAATGGTGTTAATTTTCTGTTCTGATCACAGATTTTACAATTTATAGTAATCGAGTGGAAACAAAAATGATAAAACGATGAAAATTTACCTTTTTCTGCTTAACACCATACAGCATTCGTTTCAAATTCAATTGCTGAATCGGATTCGGATTGGATTGCAAATAGTTACCCATTTGCATGGTAGATTGAACCGTAGTTCGATAGCTATGGCTTCAAATATATTTTAAATACGGCCATATGATCTTCTCGCATTTTATAATTTTCAAGATGACCGAAATGTCAATAACGTCGCTCCGAATGAAGAATAGCCAACATAGAAATAATATTGTTTAGTAAATATTCGGTGACAGGAGCGTCACATCAAATAAATTTCGGTAACGCGGTCGGTGGCGGATCGTATCACGACACGATGGTTGGCTTCTGAACTGAGGAGCGCTGGTTTGATTAATTTGATAACCTGTGCGCTAACTGAATTACGTTAGTTTGTACATAAATACAATAGTGGTCACCTCGAAACTAAAGTGAAAAATAACACCTAGTAGGTCCCAAAGTTAGGAATAACAATATTTGGGTGAATGAAATTTACAACTGTCTCTCTCCTCCACATAAATTTTAATTAATTGCAACACATTTATACAATCTGTTGCTGTAATTTCACTTTATTATTATTTACGCTCTTATCATAGAGAGCGTTTGTTATAGATCAGAAATCTTTCTCTGTATACATAATTTTAATTTGTACAAGCTCCTAACGGGATAATCCTATGGTGTGTTTTGTAGAATTACTTTAAATTATTTAAGATTTTTTATATAATTGCTATATTTTATATTACCTAAATTTAAATGTTTAGGGCCATTATAATCTCAAAATAACAGGCGTAGAACGCAAAACGTAAATAACACGGAGATAAACACAAAGGCTCTTCGTTGTGCAAACTATCACGCGTGGGTCTTGTATAAATAAATATTGTTAGCGAGCAAGCGGTGGGCGGGCGGGGTGTGCGTGGTGAAACGCGCTACGCAACGTGTTTGATCGCAGGGCGGCGGTGTCGCGGCGGTCGGCCCTCTGACGCGCGAGTTAGCACGGACCGCGGCATTTTTACCTACCTTATACAGTCGTGTACGCTAAACCCTTATGTACAAACAAATTAACACAATAAATGTAAATAAAATGAAACACCGCGTTTGATGTCTGTCTATGCATAACTGAAATACACTTTCGGTCGGCTTATTCCACCAAAATTAATGAACTGTTATTGCTTCTGTTTCCAGTAATTATCGCCGTATTAAGTAGGAGAAAGTTTTTCGTAATAATAACAAGTATCACCTATTTCAAGACATTCCGACTGTCTCTCGCCGCGTTCGGTCGCGTCACCGCTTACTTTGCCACTCCCCCCGCCGTGCAGCCCCCCCCCCCCTCGTCATCCCAGATGCCGAATACATTCCCGTCTTAAACGGGAAAAAGCGCGCGCGCAAGCCACGCGACGCGCCAGCCCCGAAAATCTAGAGAGCCGGAAGCGACGTCACTTCCTCCGGCCCTTGCACCCCCGCGCCCCAGCCGTCTCCCAACGCGGCCCCGAGAAATACCCCCTCTCCATGCCCCACGCGTCCGGCCATCTCTCCCCGCCCCTTGTCATCCAAGACAAGAATGCCTGGAAGCGTATCTCCAAGGCAATCTATAATCGCCACATCAATTATACCCATGCGCGATCCACCGCGCAAGGGATAACTGTAAAGGTGACGTCCTCAGACGACCACCACCGTCTGTCCCACTTCCTCCGCGCCGAGAAAATCGGCTACCACACCTATGCCCTTGAGGAGGGGAGAGAGCTCAAGGTGGTCATTCATGGCCTCCCCAAGGAGCTGGATACCTCCATAATCAAGGAGGACACCCTGGCCCAAGAACTTCCGGTGCACCAGGTGCACAGGATGGATAAGGGCCACAACAAACAGGCATACGATATGGTGCTGGTCGTCATCGACCGTACCGTAGCCGGTCGCAAGGTCTTTGACATAAAGATCATATGTCAGATCTCTGGCCTCTCCGTAGAGGCCCCACACAAACGTGGCACGCATGGGCAGTGCCACAACTGTCAGCTGTACGGGCATTCTGCCCGTAACTGCAACGCACGCCCTCGATGCGTCAAATGTGTCGGGGACCACGCGACCTCGCAATGCCCCGCTCGAGGGAGACGGCGACCGAGCCACCCAGCTACGTCCTCTGCCGGACCAAGGGGCTCACCGCGAACTATCGCGGCTACAACTATCCCAAATTTCATTGAAATTCATCAAACAGGTATGGATTATATTTTTCTCCATTTCCATATGTCTTTCTAGAAATTCAATGTTTTGCTGATTTTTGTATTTTTTGAAAAAACCTTATGATTTTCCGGTATAAATACTATTCAATATGTTATCCTACATTTTAAGATATCCGCGTGTAAAGTTTCATCAAAATCCGCCTAGTAGTTTTTGCGTTATGATGGTTTATACCCTTGGACAGATAGACAGATATACAAACAGATACGAAAGCCAAACATTTAGAATTGGCTTCTAAATCAATAGAATGATATTCGTAGGTTGTTATTTACAAAAAATATACACAGACATGACTTCCTTACAGTTTTATTATATGTAGTATAGTATGTACAGATATAGATGCTTTACTTTTCCCTACAAACTGTTAGATTTCCTGAAAACGCAAATATTATGTATGTTGTCTGGCATATAAAATATCTATATGCTAAGTTTCACAGACATCTGAAAAGTAGTTTTGGAACAATTAATGATAAATCAAAATTGCCTTTTTTCTCTTTAATCAAAAACTGTTAAGTTTTTCAAAAATATAAGTACTCAGAGTTGTGACCTTTTGTTCGATTACACAAAATTTAATTTAAATCCAACAGGTTTGGAGTAAAGTGTATTTTTAGAACTACAAAATTTCGCTCATTTTCGTCTTTTCTGAAAAAACATTTTGATTTTCCGAGATAAATAATACACAATATGTTAACCAATATTTTAAGGCATCCACATGGAAAGTTTTATCAAAATCCGCCCAGTAGTTTTTGCGTGATGACGGTTCATACCCTCCGACAGACAGACAAACAGACACGAAAGCCAAAAATTGTAGAATTGGCTTCTACGTCGATAGAAGGATACCCCTGGGTTGTTATTCCCTAAAAATATTCCATGTACAGATACGACTTCCTTACAGTTTTATTATATGTATAGATTAAATGGTGAACGGTTACCGGAATACGTTCTAATGTATCAAATAATTTATAAATACCAAATAAAATGCTTTATAACGACATAATTATTACAAAATAATGGTGAACCCTACACTCGTCCATCCTGAACTCGTGTATGTCCCCACACACGTATCAGGTGAAACCTTATACTTGGCCTTTAATACCATGAATTTATTGACTAGAACAAAATACAAATCACAAATAATTAATTTATACAATTCACGCCTGTCCTCTAATTATACGGGACTATCACTACTTGCTCCACCTCGAAAGGTTCAATCTAAGAACTAGTTACTGATTTCTGAAAAATTCACCACAAAAATCAGTCACTACGCTTATCCTGAATAAATCACTTCAGGGACTTAAAATAAAGGTACCTCGAAAAAATTCACTTCGAGGACCACCAGTGACAGTCCTTGAACAATTCACTCCAAGGATCAGTCACTTAATTGACCTTAGATAAAAATCTTTTAACCGACTTCAAAAAGCAAAAAATAAATATTTGAAGTCGGTGCCAAGTAACCGACTGCACCAACCAGCACTGACTTCAAATATTTATTTTTTGCTTCTTGAAGTCGGTTACCCTTTTTTTTTAAAGATTTTTATTTTACAATTTTAAGTGACGAGTGAATTATTTAGTAATATTTATGTACCGATATTATATTATTTTGCTGAGTTGTACAGTAAGGTACCTACAGGATAATCATCATCATCATCATCTCAGCCTATACTTGTCCACTGCTGAACATAGGCCTCCCCAATCGCTTTCCAGCGTAACCGGTCCGATGCCACCTGCATCCAACGACTTCCTGCGATTTTCACAAGATCGTCGGTCCATCTGGCAGGCGGTCGTCCCACGCTGCGCTTGCCAATACGTGGTCTCCACTCTAGAATCTTGCTGCCCCAACGCCCGTCCGATCTACGCGCTATGTGGCCCGCCCATTGCCACTTCAGCTTTGCTAATCTTAACGGCTATGTCGGTGACCTTGGTTCTTCTACGAATCTCCTCATTCCTGATTCGATCGCGTAGAGAAACGCCGAGCATAGCTCTCTCCATAGCTCGCTGAGCAACTCTGAGCTTTTTTATGAGACCTATTGTAAGAGACCATGTCTCTGATCCATATATCATCAATGGTAACACACATTGACTAAAAACTTTAGTCTTTAGGCACTGAGGTATTTTGGATGAGAAGATGTTGCGCAGTTTCCCGAACGCTGCCCAGCCGAGTTGGATTCGTCGATTGACCTCTCTCTCAAAGTTGGACCTACCTAACCGGACTACCTGTCCCAGGTAAATGTATTCGTCGACAACTTCAAGAGTAGAGTTCCCAACGGTGAGTGCGGTGGGTACGACATGGACGTTAGACATTATTTTCGTTTTGTCCATGTTCATTTTAAGACCCACTTGTTGAGATACTTTGTTGAGGTCACCGAGCATTCGTCCTAGATCTTTCAGCGACTCCGCCACGACCACGATGTCGTCGGCAAATCGAAGGTGAGTGATGTATTCGCCATTGATGTTGATGCCAAGTCCTTGCCATTCCAAGAGCCTGAAGGCGTCCTCTAAGGTGGCCGTAAACAGTTTCGGAGAAATGACGTCTCCCTGCCTTACTCCTCTTTTTATGCGGATCGCCTTCGTGCACTGCCCCTGTACTCGGACTGACATGGTGGCGTTATTATACAAGCACTTCAACACTTCAATGTACCGATAGTCAATGCGGCATCGCTGGAGAGATCTAAGAACCGCCCAAGTCTCGATCGAATCGAAGGCTTTCTCATAGTCCACAAACGCCAAGCATAGTGGCCGATTATACTCCTCGGTCTTCTGTATAATCTGCCGCAGCGTATGTATGTGGTCTATGGTACTAAAGCCTTTCCGGAAACCGGCTTGTTCGGGAGGCTGGAAGTCATCAAGCCTGCGTTCGAGACGATTCGTGATGACTCTCGAAAACAACTTATAAACATGGCTCAGCAGTGTGATGGGCCTATAATTCTTCAGTAAAGTGTTATCACCTTTCTTGAAAAACAGTACCAACACACCCCTGTTCCATGCTTCCGGCGTTTTCTCTTCGAGCAAGACGGAATTAAACAGCCTCTGAAGGACTTTAAGTACCGGCGTTCCGCCCGCTTTCAGAAGCTCTGCGGTAATTCCGTCTTCGCCTGGCGCTTTGTTATTTCAGAGTTGTTTGAGAGCCATCCTAATCTCGTACAGGATAATAACGGAACTATAATAACGAAATCTATACATTCATGCTGTTCGCCGTTAAGGAGTTCCCTGGTGTATCTTCAAAGTCCAAGATCCAATACCAATAACATTAAAATAGGACCACCTCAAAACTATACTGAACTAAATGCAAAAAGTATCATCAAAATCGGTTCATAAGCAGAGGAGTTATAAAAAAAAGGACGAATTATGAAACTCCTCCTTTTTTGAAGTTCTGCTTAGTACTATAGTGGGGCACCTATAGGATTGACGTAATACCCATGAAAATGAAATTAATAATGCTAATTTTAGACTTATATGGTTTTCTCATAGGTGCCATTGTCAGAACTAAACCAAATTAAAATGGGACCACACGGGAAGCACCAGCTTTCAAATAAAAAAAGAATCATTAAAATCACTTCGCCCAGTCGAAAGTTATGAGGTAACAAACATAAAAAAAAACAAAACAGACGAATTGAGAACCTCCTCCTTTTTTGAAGTCGGTTAAAAATTCACTCTAAGGACCTTGAAAAATTCACTCAGAGGGTTTTTTTTATTACCTTGGAAAATTCACTCCAAAAACTAATAGTGCCAATACCTGAAAAATTCACTCCAGGCATGTCACTTAATCAACCTTAGAAAATTCACTCTAAGGACCTCAAACAATTTACTCAGAGGGTTTTCTAGTACCTTGGAAAATTCACTAGCACTTAAAGCACTTATTTTACGTACTATGCTTACGACATTTAACTTCAGGTTCTTGTCCGGTGAAGCTGTGAAGGCCCCGCGGCCAACAGCGTAGATCATTCACGCACACACAAAATTAACTTCAGTTAATTATTTTTATTTATTTTTCAAGAGCTATCAAAAATATTGACTATAACAATTGAATATACTTAATGATGGCTTAACACTTGCTTAGCGAACCAATTTCATTATTGTAAACAGTTTTAATAAATCAACCAAAATTATTACGAAAGTAAGTATAAAACAAACATGATATATATGCATATACCAGGTGCATCGTAAATAACGCCAGATCCCATTCACTCCGATTAGATAATTGCTTCACAAATTCAATACAATAACCAAACTTCCAAATGTAAAGTTTATTTTTACCCCTTTTTGAAGCACTTATACCCCAATTAACAATGAAACTTGTACGTGCGCGAATAATGAAACGGGTGCGAAATCTTGTTTTAGAAATGCATTTGAAATCTCCATATTGTTTTGAAACAAGAATAAATATAGTTTGTTATAGAACAAAGGAGGAATAGCAAATTTTGCAAATTAAAAAAAAAAAATATATATATTAAACATTGTAGGAATCAATTCAGTTACCCATTTCAAATAAACTACTTCCAGGTCTCGCGTTAATCACGCCACAGCCTGCACACATATATTTACACTATACATCACAGTTTGTATCAAACAAAAATCACTTGAATCTACTATTCAGTTATTGTAACATTTCCTCATAATTACTCATAGGACCCATACTCATCATCGCGTTCTTCATCGACTTTTTAAGCGGTTTCATTTTATTACTGGCTACAGTCGTCCTACGCCTGCCTACCTCTGATTTCCTCGAATCCAGGCATTGGAGTCCCTTTGTAACGATATTTACCAAGAACCTTTACCAATTAGTAAGGTTCCTCATAAAATGTAAGTAGCTTAGAGCTCTTTCCCTGATTCCGAAATGCTGTCTTAGTGATTTTCACCAAGTCACCCTGACTTTGTCATAATATTCTTTTCGTATTAGCTGTTGCTCATCTATCCTACCCTTAACTTCATTTTGTATAGTTACAAATCTTCAAATTCCGGACTGGAACCGCCTGATATCTTTTTCATCTTTTGGCTAACTTTGCTTGCTATTGAGCAGACAAAAATTACTTCAAACGGGGTCCTACCGTCCTAACGTGTCACAAATTGTTTCCGAATTCTTGATCACATTTTGTGTCCCGGTATTCCTAACAGGTTTAATAAAAACATACTAGGTAAAGGGACCAAGGCCACAAGAATGTGAGTATACTTCAGCTTAGACTTAACCAATGGCAAACTCGCAAGTATTATTACTTTTCTTGGGGTGAGTGCATTCAATACACATACTCACATATTGCTTAACGAAACGCGCCACCATAGAAATAGAAAACCAGTAATTTTTTTTAACTCTGTCTAGAGTCTTCTCGAAGCCTACATGACCTATATCATCGTAATTTAGCTTGCACACTTCCCATCTCGCACCCTTCGGGACCACCCAACGAACGTTTTTATCACCACCTATACACCTGAACAGTTTATTATCGCGTATGACCAACAAACAAACTGGAGCGTCAGCAACCAATTCTGAACACTAGTCGTCATAACTGCCGGAACTAATTCTAGACTGAGTATGAATTTCAGAAACTGGGTTCTTAGATACAGCATATACATGCGACATTTTTTTTTATCCTTTATTCAACCGGACCATCAAACTATTGTAGCGTTAGCCAACCACCGTCCTATTCGCGGTACTAAATCACGTGGAAAGTTGGCCGAGAACACTGCAATCTGTGACTATTTTAATGATGCCTACTAGAAAAACTTTTTAACCTCAGCAAAAAATGCTAAGATCTATAACTCTTATGAGCAAAAATTCTTTTCCTCTGCACATGTCTGTCACCTATAATATCAATCAATCAATCAATCAGCCTATCGTAGTCCACAGCTGGACATAGGCCTCTCCTAACACGCGCCATTGCACACGGTTCTCCGCCTTCCGCATCCAGTCTGTCCCAGCGACCTTTTTGAGGTCGTCGGTCCATCTAGCTGGTGGCCATCCTACCTTACGCTCACCAAGTCGCGGTCTCCACTTTAGGACACGCTTGCTCCATCGCAAGCGTGTCCTAGAATCGGGTTCGTCTTTTGGTCCTGGAGCTGGACGGTCATTGTGGCGGTATCATACAAACATCTCAACACCTCGATATAGCGCCAATCGATGCCACATCGCTGCAGAGCATCCAAAACCGCCCAGGTTTCGATGGAGTCGAAGGCTTTCTCATAGTCCACGAAACAATCTGCCGAACAGTATGGATGTGGTCTACGGTGCTGTAGCCTTTTCGAAACCCGGCTTGTTCTGGTAGCTGGAACTCGTCAAGTCTTCTGGCGAGGCGGTTTGTGAGTGAGATGGGTCTGTAGTTCTTCAGCAGGGTTTTGTCACCTTTTTTGAAGAACAGAACCACCGCACTCCCACTCCACGCTTGAGGTGTTAAGCCCTGGTGGATGACGGAATTAAAGAAGCTTGCTAGCTTTTTTAGGATTGTAGTCCCGCCTGCTTTTAGGAGCTCAGTGGTGATTCCGTCATCACCTGGCGACTTGTTGTTTTTGAGCTGCTCGAGAGCCACTCTGACCTCGTCCTGGTTGACATCAGGGATGTCTTCCGTGTCGTGGCGTGCGAGTGGGGCTCTGTGGTCGTCAGCGCTGGGTCTCGAGGGTTTAGCCATCCGTGATGCGTACAGGTCTTTGTAGAAACTCTCAATTTCCTCGAGTATCTCGAACTTGGAGGTCACGGTTTTGCTATCCGCTGTATTAAGTTTCGTCAGATGGGATTTACCTAGCTGGCGAGCGAAGATTTTGGTGCCTCTGTTCTGTTTAATCGCAGCTGCGATGGTGCGGGTGTTGGAACATCGGAGGTCACGTCGCACGAGCTTCCGGATCTTTCGGTTGAGGTTCCTCCCATCCGGCGTAGACGCCTGCGTGGATGATATTTCCCGTCTCTGCCTCATAAGTCCGAGAGTCTCGAGCGAGAGTTTAGACTCTCTGTTACCGCTTTTGCCGGGAAACACCCTTCGAGACACATCCTGTAGCGTTTTGACCACTGTGTCGGTTTTCTCGTCAACATTGCCTTCGGTTTCCAGCAGGTCGAAACGATTATGAAGCTCCAGTTGGAACTTTTCGTACCCTAAAGCTATTTGAAGCGCAGTAGGTCTCAGAGTTGACCTCATCATGCGACGCCTTTCGGCCTTGAAGTTTATATTTAGAGCGCCTCGGACAAGTCCGTCATCGCTGCCGGTATTAAACCTGTTGATCACGGAGACGTCTCTAAATATAGACTTCCTGTCAGTCATGATGAAGTCTATCTCGTTCCTCGTCACAGTGTCGGGGCTTCGCCATGCCCACTTTCTATGAGGCTTCTTCTTAAAGAACGAATTCATCAAGAAGAGCCCCTGCGACTCCAGAAAGTTGACCAGCATCTGCCCCCTGTGGTTTCGGCGCCCCACGCCGTGGGGTCCCATTATCATTTCACCGCGTTCTTGTACTCCTACTTTAGCATTGAAGTCCCCTATAACAACGTTGTAGTGAGCCTTGGTGGTGCCATGAAATGCCTTGGCTATGTCTTCATACATGGCTTTGGCTATGTCGTCGCAGTATGTCGAGGTCGGCGCATATACCTGTACCACCTTCAGGGTGTACCTGTTGGTGATTTTAATTATGAGGTACGCTACCCGACACACTGCTGACTTCCACAACATTGTTACTGAGAGCTTTATTGACCAGGAAACCGACACCGCCCTGAGAGGGCCGATCACCTTCCCGAAAGTAGAACAGGTGGCCTGACTCAAGGGTTATCGTGTCCTCGCCCTGTCTTCGGACTTCGGATAACCCCAATATGTGCCAGTTTATGCGACCTAGTTCCACCTCGAGTTCAGTGAGGTGTTGGTCTAGCCGTAGAGAGCGTCCATTGTACGTAGCCAGGGTCAGATGTTTTTGGTAGCCTTGTGTCGTAGCCCGAAGATTCTTCGCACCCCCTGCCCCGCTGTTACCGCGACCGCTACCGTGGCAGTGGACAACGGGACTACCGGGAACTGGGGGCCTTTGCGTTTGGTGTCTTAACATGTTAAGTTTTTGGCCTACTATACCACGCTAGCCAGACGGGTTGGTATAGGGTTTGTTTCAAATTTTCCTTTTCTGGTCCTTGATCGGATGACGTCACTACCTTTGGTGGATTCTTACCACCAGCCTAGCAAAAGTATGGCTACTGGGGCATTCTAAGTTTTTCTTTCGCTTCCAGCTCATTAAGGAAGTACCTATAATATACCACTTCTTTATAAGATTCACTCCCCTACAATTTTTTCGGCCAACAAACAGTAAGATTCCGCCGACACCAATCCTACTGGTGTCAGTATGGAGTTCAGTCTCTGTCCCAGGATTAAAAATTACTAACACTGGCCTATCAATTGGACTGATCAAAGTCTAAAAAAAAACATTCTCTTGGAAATTCTCGAGTTCCCAAGGTGTGTCTTTCTACAGTAACTTAGTAATGGGAGACGCTAATTGTGCAAACCCACCTATAAACTTTTTGAAATAACTCACCAGGCTCATGAATTGGCGGACCCTATGTAATTTGTCAAGGCGAGGAAACTCAAAAACCGCCTGGATTTGTCGCGTCAAACCTTATCTCCTCCTAACTTAACATGTGACCTTAGTAATCTTACTCATCTTTCAAGAAACTACATCTAGGTAAGTTGAGTTTTAATTTATCTAATAACTGCAACATTTGCTCTAGGCTCGACCCAAACATTTGTCGAGATTTTTACCAAAAATTAGTAAAGCATCAAAACAAACTCTTGACTCATCAGATAGACCCAGGCTTAAACGTGGTTCATCTTTCCTTGAGTTTTCAAGGAAGATGGCAGGCGCATTGGCCAAGCCAAACGGCACACGGATAAACTCTTATTGGCTGTCCGGCGAGACAAACGCCGTCAGATGTTTCGAATCTTCAGAAATTGGTACTTTGTAATTTTGACATTAAATCTAGCGTTACAAACCAAGCCCGGCCCGTTAATATAGTTCGCTCAATTTTCATTTACGTGGTATCTATACAATCTAATTCAGTATCAATAATCTATCAGATGATGTGCGAAACAGTTTTTGAAACGCTGGAAGGAGTTCAATAGTTTTTGTTTATGAACATTCGACACGGATTCTCCGATACGCATCAGTTCTACACTAAGCAGACCATTCGAAGTTGAACTAACTGCAGGGAATGTAGCAAGACAATTTACAACTTCCGTCCTTTCAACACGAGAAAAAAATGGCGTTATTCTGAAGGGAACAAGGCGTTGAGCAAGGGGTAATTGTTACAGCTACATTTCCATCCTTGACATTACACTACCGTGAGCCGTAAAATTTACCAATACATGTCCAGTAAATAATGGCTTTGTTAAAACCCTGATACTCGCGAGACCATACGACCTAACATGTCTCCTAATTCTAACTTTAGCCAAACAACGATGTCGATACAACTGAATCCTGGCTTGGCGACACTTGCGATCATCGCAAACTAATCCACTTGAATCCATATAAGCAACTATATGTGGTTGTTCCGAAAATAATGGCCAATTAATAAAGGTTTCTCTAAAAGATGATCCTTCACTACTCTACAAGAAATGGTTGCACTTACATAATCGGTTTTCAAGTTTAATGGTACGGAGCTTGGAATTCGAGATACACATTGTCTTTTGTGCATTATCGGCAATGATTTGTGTATCCATCGCGAAGCATGCTTCTACTTTATGTCCTATTTTGCTACACCATTTACATTTCAGCAACTGTTTTGGGCTCTGCTGGTAAATATGTCCTTTATCCTTACAATAAAAACTATTTGCAATCCTGTTTCGGCTGTGACCAATTATTTTCCTCAATGCTAAACGATTTCTATTTTTAAACGGCAAGTATTATAACTTTCTTTATTGCTTAATAGAAACCATAATAATTGGTCCTGTTCAGTGCACCTCAAAGTTAACGCACTTGATTTTGAAGTTTTATCACCGATACCGTGAATTATACAGTCAATATAACGTTTTTCCGGTAGTCTAGTATTGTTTTAACAAAGGAAGCTTTACATAAAAATGACACTTCAATTGGTTCGCCAAACTTACTACGACATTTAAGCATTTCCTCCAGGGCCTGGCCACAATTCCGTTCCCAGGTAAAAGCGTCGATAAGTTTTCCACGCCATTCCGCCAATGTAAATAAAATATAATTTATGCCTTCATACGAGGTTTTTGCCAGTCCCTGCAGCTGCATCGCAAAATGTATAATTGTCTTTTCGTCCCAACCGTAGACAGAAACATATTCATTGACCCCATTATTACAAAAATTAATACGTTAATTCTTTTTGGAAAGGTCAAAGCCAAGTAGAATATTTTGACGATCTAAATTTTTATCACCCCCTAGTACGCGCTGCACAGTCGGCCGAGATGAGGCGTTATTTTTAAGAGACTGAATAATATCCATAACATCCTTACCAGAAAATACAGGGTCATGTGCCGTTGTTCAGTCTTCTCTTGCCGCTGCACGCCATACCCGTTGCGGCTAGTTCTGCTGTGACGCCCGCTCCTGTCGTCTTCGACCAATTTTACATCGTAACATACATTACATCAAATCGTTTACATTTCCTAAAATTAAGAAAAGTCTTCGTGGTCAAAGGTTCCCGTCCGGTGAAGAAGCTGTCGACGCTTTCAAGTCGGCCATTTTGAACACCCCCCCTTTAGAGTGGAATAAATGTTATAATAACTGGTTTGAGCGAATGGAAAAGTGTATTAAGCTACGTGGTGAATACTTTGAAAAACAATAAAAAGTACTATAAGGTTCTAGTTGTATTTTTTTCTTCAAACGACAAAACTTAAAAGGCATGCCTCGTATGAACCATAAAAGTATTCATTCGCAAATAAATTGCTATCCTGTCTCATGTCATGAACCTGCATACGGGCCAATGTATATGAATACCATTTTTCACTAGGTATATAACTCATCAAATTATGAACTCGTATAAAATATGTATTTGTGAGAATAAGTACACCGCGCGGGGTAGTGGTATTTTAAGCATCGCGGTGTATTATTCAACCCACGTTTGTCGAAATCCAACAAGTTACATGCTCCTCAAAATATAAGATTAAAATATAGGGTTCTACGTCATTTATGTAGGACTTGTGAGAAATCAACGATTAATTTTCTACAGAATCGCTACTTGGCTGATATTAAATTAATCATGCTGATTACTAGCCCAGGCTTATACATAACGACAAAAATAAATAAATTATGATAATATGGGCGGGTACTTACGCGTTTTAACGCTTTCGATCCCACTTCTGACTTGTAAGACAGCCAGCAGGGTCAGCAGACAAACACTTAATAGTTCTGATTTTTCCTTTTATTTATATTTGTCCGATATACACTTTATATCACAATTAACTACACACGCACTTTAAACACACTATCACTTCTTCAACCGTCTTTCCTGTCCACCGTATACCAAACAAATCGTCGTCCAATCGTCAGTCTTTCATTTTTATGCTCTTCTACCAAAACTACAAAGTCATTTCACCATCTTAATTATGTGTCATCATAAAGTATTTATTGATATGAAACATATGTATTAATATATTAATCATGTTTATTATTATTATTATATTATATTACTATTATTTAAATATAGGTATCGGTCAATTTATTTTATATTAAATGGTGAACAGTTACCGGAAATACGTTTTAATGTATCAAATAATTTATAAATACCAAATAAAATGCTTTATAACGACATAATTATTACAAAATAATGGTGAACCTTACAATTGTAAATTAAATAAAAGCTTGTAAAAATAAAATTGAACCCTTCATGATGTTTTTATTTATTTCAATTAGCGCGAACAAAATATATAAGAAAAAACCTATTGCAAAAGATATCATTAATTTAAAAGAGAACAAATTGAAGTTAATTTTACATTTACATACAATATTACATACATTTTTTTTGTATTGTATTTTATTAATGAAACCAATTGTAATATATATTAACTAATAGTCATACATTTTTGTAAAATTTTTGCATGCTTAAAGGCTGAAATGGTGAAACAAAACTAAAATGTACTTTCCATCTGTTGTAAACCCATATTACGCAAATAAAGAAATTGAATTGAATTGAAACTGCTACTGGTTGTTATCTTCGCTGTTTGAGTCCAACATCGAAGCACTCTTTTGAAAAATATTTTGTAAAGATGCAACTATACTGAGTTCACTCTTAGTATTACATAAAACCACTATTCATTTAGGCTGCAATATCTGTAGGCATACTAAAACAAAAAACATGCGCTAACAATTATATCGATATCGATGTAAATTTTCCCATCATTATGACTAATCTCTTTGGGAATACGATTATTAAGATTATATCTAAATCTAATCATTTATGCTAAACAGTCAATCTGGTGTAGTTATTATGTATCTTCAAACTAGTTACATCTTTTTTAGAAAATACATTTCATCTTTACCATTATACAGCAAAACCAAGTCACCGGCCGAAGCTTACCTAATTTAGGTTCATCTGCTTTTGTAGACTAATAAGATTTGCATTCCAATATAAAGCACGATATTTTAGTTGTGTGGCACGATGTTTTCACAAACATTTTAATTATATATTTTTTTATTAATTTAAAACAAATTAAACGTCTCCGAGAACACAACCACTAGACAAACAAATATTAACCGATAAATTTGCGAAATCCTACGTCAAAATTACGTCATAAATTTTGAATAAAAAAGAAGTTCGAACCATGTAGAAATAAAGATTTTTAAATTGGTTACTTAAATGGTACCAAGTGTCCAGAAAAAGTGTACGCCTGAACTTCGTTTATAATCCCTCTATGTTTTAATCCTATTTCTATGATAAAAAACAATTATTTCGTGTGACATTGACATTCGAGTGTTCGTTCTGAAATGGGTATAAATTGCGACTTTGAATACAAGTTATTTTGTCAACTTGCATGTAAACTAGTGAGTGCATCGAGGACAAATATGTTTGTAAATTTATATATTTATATATAAATTTACAAACATATTTGTCCTCGATGCAAGACAAATGTGTTTGTAAATTTATAAATTTATGTTATATATTTTCAGTATATTATTATTAGTTAATCATATCATATTTATATTAGGTTATAAATTTGTCCTATTTTAAATATGTGTGATAATTTTGACGACAGTATCGTATCTTGTTCTTCTTCTTGTACATCTGATGAGAGTTATGCCAGTGCGTTCGGTGATAATTCTGTCCACTTGCGTGATCAACTTATAGATACTTTCTCTGGCTTCAAAAACTTTTTTAATGCAGTCCACATAAATGCTCAAAGCGTCCCTGGACATTACTCAGACTTTTTATCTTCTTGCGATGCTGATTTTATTCGTGCTGTCCTTGTCTCTGAAACTTTTTTCAAGCCTGTTCTTCCTTCCACACAATACTCTTTGCCCGGCTATAAATTAGTGGGTAATGACAGAACAAGGGATGTGGGGGCGTTGCTATTTATCTCCTTGGAGATATTGACTACAAAGTTATTGTACAGTCTCCGTGCGATTACTCTTTGCTGAACACCTATTTATTGAAATAACTTTTAATCATATACAACCGTTTTTATTAATAATTATTTGCTGTTTTTTTTTATATAATTGTACATACTGTATATAATATTCTTCTTTGTTTAAAGAAATAAACCTCATATCCTTAAAAAAAATAATTATATACAACTTCTTATAGGTTTCTATTATAGTCCCTCTAATTAAATTGATTACTTCTCTTCATTTGAATCCAAGTTAGAATATTTTTGACCTATATATGACCACTTTATTATCCTTGGAGACTTCAATACTTGCTTGCTCAAGAATTAATTTGTATTTCTCCAAGTCACCACTCACTCTGGATGACAACATTAAATCTACTTCTCTTAACAGGTTATCTAATCCTTCTTTGCCAAGATGTACTTCATTCTCTTTTCACCAGGTAACAGAATGGGAGATAAAAAAATCAATACTATCTATTTCCACAAAGGCGGTGGGTTATGACAGTCGTCAAATCCAAATGCTTCGTCCGATCTTAGATGATCTTATTCCTGTAGTACACCACATTATTAACTTTTCTCTGCAATCTTGCACCTTTCCCTCAGCCTGGAAGGAGGCTCATGTCTTTCCGCTTACCAAAGTTTCGAATCCATCTTCAGTTTCCCATTTTCGTTCTATATCCATACTCCAAATTCTGTCTAAGGTTCTCGAGAGTGTTGTTCAAACTCAACTATCTTACTATCTTCTCACTAATGGCCTGCTAAGTCCCTACCAATTAGGATTATATCCTGGCCATAGCACGGTAACAGCGTTAATTAAAATAACTGACGACATACATCTGGCCATGGAGAATAAACTTCTTACTGTATTAGTTCTGTTAGACTTTAGCAGTGCCTTTAATTCTGTTGATTTTGACATTCCCTTGGGAATTCTTTCCTCTCTAAATGTCTCTCCTTTTGTAACTGCTTAGTTCAACTGATATCTTCGCGGTTGCTCGCAGTCGGTTTGCTTCGATGAGTTCTCCTCCGAGTGGTATAATCTGACTGCAGGTGTCCAGCAAGATGGCGTACTCTCTCCTTTACTTTTTTAGATTTTTATTAACGCACTCACTAATGTTATTTCTTCACATTCTCATCTCTATGCAGACGATTTGCAACTTTTTCGTCATTTTGAAGTTGACGATTACTATGCTGCCATTAATAATGATCTTCAAAATATGAATAATTGGGCAAAAACTTTTGGTATTCTGGTCAACCCAGCAAAATCGCAAGCTCTTATTATTGGTGGCAGACACTTTTACAATCTTCTAGATCACGAGTCTCTTCCACAAGTTGTCTATGAATCCATTCCGATACCGTTTTCGAGTAGCACCAAAAACTTGGTGTCTACATAGACTGCAATCTGTCCTTTGAAAATCTAGTTCCCAGGGAAAAGCCCTGTCGCACTTTACCTTCTCTTCTTCTTAGTACTCCTCGGCATACATCGAGCCGGTATCATAGCTCATTCACTGTACGTGCTTATGGAATTCTCTTTCACACTCCTTACGCGATAGCTCCACTCCACAGATTTTAAAGAAAAGAATTAAAGTACATTTCCTACCTATGTAAGTTATATGTATGTATCTATCTATCTATCTTTAACCTCACGCCAGATCCCTTGCGGGGTAGGCAGAGAGTACAGAGTTCCAACAGGTTCTTTCCTTACATACCTCTCTGGCTTCCTCCACTCTCATAGTTCGTCTCATACACGCTCGCCGGTTACGGAGACTCTTGACTTTTCCTTCAGATAAGACTCGGTTTATTTGGTCGTAGTAAGATAGTCTGGGTCTTCCCCGGTACCTGCATCCTTCCACTTTCACATTGTATATCTGTTTTGTCATTCTTTCCTCTGGCATTCTTTCTATATGCCCGAACCAACGGAGCATGCCCATTCTCATCTTTCCACCGATACTATCTTTCATACCTACTCGCTTTCTTACTACGCTGTTGCTAATGCGGTCGGTCAGCTTCACTCCGCACATCTTCCGCAGAACTCGCATTTCTACCGCATTTATCCTACTTTCATCCATCTCCTTCTTACATACCCAGCTCTCGCTACCATATAACAGCGTTGGGACAAGAACTCCGTTATGTATGGCCAGCTGCGCCTTATGGCTTATGTGCCGGCTCCCAAGTAGCTTTCCCATCGCACCATTCACTCTGTTCCCTGCACTCACTCTTCTCTCTATGTCAGCGGTGTATTTCCCATCCTTACTGAAAGCGCATCCAAGATATACAAACTCATTCACTTGCTCCAGCACATCGTTACCAACCACAATCCTTACATTCGTTCTGGTTTCTTCCCTTTCAAAAACCATAACCTTGGTTTTCTTTACATTCAAGTGTAAGCCATTGATCATGCAGTCGTCTTTCATAACTGTGACTAGTGTTTGCAGATCAGTGGCTGTTGGGGCTATTAAAACCGCGTCATCTGCGTAAAGTAGATGGTTTACCACTAAGTCACCCATTTGTACACCTTCATTCATCGCTTTCAGTCTTTGAAGACTTATATCCAGATATATTATAAACAGTCTAGCGGACAACACGCAACCCTGTTTGACGCCGATTTTAAGGTCAAACCAGGGTGACCTCTTACCACCCACCCGTATGCATGCCTTGCAGTCCACATAAGTGGACTGGACGGCTTGCAACTGAGTGCCATCTATACCATACTCTGGCAAAATGTCCCAAAGTCTCTTTCGCACAACTCTGTCAAATGCCTTCTCCAGATCTACAAAACTGCAGAAAACCTTCCGCCCCACTGCCAGATGCTTCTCTACGATGTTGCGGAGGGAGAAGACTTGATCCGAACATCCTCTTCCGGACCTTAAACCCCCTTGTGCCTCGCACAACATTCCATCAGACTTCACGCGCATTCTCCGTTCAATAATTTTACCGTACACCTTAGCTGCCAAGCTGATCAAACTGATGGCTCTGTAATTGGCGCAGTCATATTGTGAACCCTAGCCTTTATACAAGGGTACTATGACTGCGCGGCGCCAATCTGTAGGGACTCTACCGGTCCTCCAGCAAAGGTTTGCAAGGGCCCGGAAAGCGTCCCGGACGCAAGTTCCACCATATTTGATCATCTCGGCAGATATCATGTCTACTCCCGCAGCTTTACCGTTTTTCATACTTCCTATCGCCCATTCAACTTCTTCCATAGTGATGTCCTCCGTTGATTTTGGTGCCGCAAACTCGCCTTTGGCACGTCTGCGGCATCAGCATCCGAGTCATCTCCATACATTTCTCCAAAATATTCACTCTACCGGTTTAGCACAGCTTGTGTGTCTGCAAAAATGTCACCATCTTTAGATTTTATCCTTTCCATTCTGGAGCCTGACGATTCACCTCGAGCCTTTCTCACCCTACTCCAAAAGAGTTTGGTGTTGTTCTCGAAGTTCGTCGCCAGCCTCTTCTCCTCAATCATACTGGCTCTTTCACGCTTTTCTTTCACTAAAGTTTTAGTGGCATTCTTGCATTGCCGGTATATTTCTTTCCTCATCTCTGTCATACTGGCATTCAGGTTCAAAGAAGATACATAGTCCTGCCACGCTTTCTTCTTACTTTCTACGGAGCTTTGCAACTCCGCATCCCACCATGCATCACTTTTTGCTGTACTATGCTTCTTTGAGCAACCACATACTTCTTTCGCGGATTCCACCAAACTCTCTTTCATGCTATTCCAGCATTCATCTACATTTGAGTCCGAAGAGCCTGCTGTCAAAAGCTTGTCCCGGACTCTGTCTTCATACATTCTCCTTACGCTCTCATCTTGCAACTTTTCAACCTTTATTCTTTCAAGGTTTCCGAACGGGATACGCTCTCGCCAGTGCCTCCACTTCCTGAACAGACCACTAAACCGCGCCACTACGAGATAGTGGTCTGATTCCAGAGTGGGGCCTCTATACGCACGCGTATCTTGTAGTTTGCTTCGGAGACGGTTATCAACCAGGATCAGATCTATCATGCTTTTTTGTTCATTCCTTCTCCACGTATACATATGTATGTCCTTTTGCTGGAATATCGTATTAGACACAAGGAGACCCCTTTCCAAACAAACATCTACAATGAGCTTACCTGCATCGTTCACTCTCTTATCACCATAAGGACCCAGAGCAGCGTCGCTAGTTTGCCGCCTGGTTCCTACCCATCCGTTCAGATCCCCACACAAAATCACCTTTTCGTTAGCCTCAGCCAAATCCAGAACTTCCCTGACATTATCCCAAAACTTCTCAAGGTCCTGGGGTGTCAACGAGCTTACGTGAGGATATGCTGCGACCAAAAATACTCTAGTGACACCCAGTTTTAAACGGACCCAGAGAAGTCTCGCATCGCACACGCCATAATCTCTCACTCCAGAGGCCAGGCGACGGGACAGCAAGATACCCACCCCCATGCTGGCACGAGTGTTCTGCGGTACCCCAGACCACAGAGCCATCGTTCCATCAGGAAGGTCACAAGTTTCACTACCCCTCCGCTTAGTCTCTGTTACACACAGAGCATCCAGGCGTCTCTCTTTCATCACATCAATCACCTCATGCACGCCCTAGCCCGCACTGCGGTACGTCTTCGGTCTAAGATTGCAGCCATAATGACTGGCAGGGATCGCGACGAGCACGCTCTTGGACAGACCCCCTTGTATGTACTCGTATGTATTATATCAAGTAGTATACTTTATGTTATCGTATAGTGTGTAGTATATTTATAGGTATATGAGATCTCTCTATTGGCTGTGTAAAAGGCCGCCGCCTCCTGTACCCTTAGGTCCAGGGGTAGCAGCCCTGACGGAGCTAATGCCGATGTAAGAGACACTGTGCGGTCCGCCTTGAAGATCTTTTGAGCGAAGATTCTTCCTTGTATACATTATGTTTTCATAAATATACTGACATGAAACCGTCATAATATTGGCTTCTTTAAACAATCCTCTTAAAGAGTCGCGACTACCTAAGTCATAGATGGCCCTAATAGCCCTTTTTTGTAAGATAAAAATAGAGTCAATGTCAGCTGCCCTACCCCACAATAATATACCGTAAGACTATGAAAGTAACTAAAGTAGACCATCTGCGCGGTGTCCACATCTGTAAGCTGTCTGATCTTTCTTACGGCATTCTTCTTCTTGCTCATCTTCTTCAGTCGTATTCTTTATTACTGAAAGTCCTCATGGCACTGTGTACGACTTCCTTCCACTTGATCCGATCCTCGGCTTCTCTAAGAGCATTTGTTGTAGAGAGGCCAGTGAGAACAGTGATTTGATCACGCCAGCGGCTAGGTGATCGGCCGCGCGGTCTTCTTCCATCTATCCTGCCCATCACCACTAATTTATCAAAATTGTCTAGCTGCCGTCTTGCAATATGACCAAAGTATCCCAGAATACGCTGGTAGCAGATCGCTGAGAGTCTGGTTCTAATGTCTAGCTGTTCTAGGATAGACTTATTCGTTCTCATGGCCGTCCATGGTATTCGGAGCATCCTTCGCCAATACCACATCTCAAAGGAGTCTATCTTTTTCCGTTCCATCGCTCGAATCGTCCACGCTTTTACTCCATATAGGAAGATTGGAAAAACCAAAGTTCGGTCTAGTCTCACCTTGATGATATTGGAGACCTTTCTGTCTTGCCAGATGCGTGTCAGTTTGCTCATCGCGGACTTGGCTATTTGCGTTCTTCTTTTAATCTCCCGTTCCTCCCTGATCTGTAATCAGTGATCCAAACTCGCTGACAAATTCTAGATCCGAGAGTTCACCTGTTCTAGAGACCGGCTCTGTCAACAGTCATTACTTTGGTTTTTGACTTGTTAATTGCTAGTCCTACTGATCTACTCTCGTTCTCCACTCTGCGAAATAAGTCAGCGGGCTTTTGTTCAGATGATGCGAACAGTGTGGTGTCGTCTGCATATGTCGTCTCAGATTACTGATCTTCATGCCACCGACAGAGATCCCTCCCTCCCATTCTTCCAAGGCTTTTCTCATGATATATTCGCCATATATGTTAAAAAGAATGGGAGATAGGATGCAACCCTGCCTCACACCCTTTTCCAGACTAAAGGAGCCCGAGATGACGTTGTTTACCCGCATTCTGGATTGACCGTCTTGGTACAGGTTCGCAATTAGTGCTATGAGATGTTGGGGTTTCCTTCAATATGGTCCACAAATAATCCCATTTTACGCAATCAAATACCTTAGAGTAGTCGATGAAGCACATGAGAATCGGCACATTGAACTCTCGGATTTTCTCGATTATTTGCCTAACATGCACTATTTGTTCCCTTGTGCGCCGACCCCTTACAAACCCTTCTTGTTCGCTGCCTCTTTGCCACTTAAGGAATGCTTGCAGACGGCTGTTAATGATATTAGTCCCAATATACGATAGTTCCCGCATGATCTTGTTGAGCCTTTTTTGTGTAGCGGAATCAGCAGAGACCCTTTCCACTCAGTGACCCATTTACCTGTTTTCCAGACTTCATTCCATAAATCCAGCAGCATTCTAACTCCTTGATCCCCTAGGTGTTTAACCTCTTCTGCAAATACTTTATCTTTTCCAGGTGATTTATTGGTTTTGAGTTTGTGTATCGCATTTCTGACTTCAGATTCGAGGATGTCTGGTTCCATACACTGCATGTCTTTTTTCGTAGTGGTAGCAAGTGCTGCAGGATCAGCGCACAAGCTTTTACAGTACTTTTGCCACCTTTCCGTCACTTGATCTATTTCGGACAGAAGTTTACCCTCGTCATTTTCTACAGCCCAGGTTTTTGGCTTAAACTCTCCGGTGATGTTCTTAATTTTCAGAAATAAATAAAAAAAAAGTCCTTTGTTTGGAATTTTTGAGCATGTTCTTCTATGTTACAACAAATCGAATTCAAAAATCTATTGTAATCCGCGCGGCACAAACGTTGGACTCTTGCCGAAAGCTGCTGGTGCTTTATATGGTCACTATTTACATTTCCTTTCAGCAGGTCTTTTCGGTCTCTAATGGCCTTCCATGTTTCTTCCGTGATCCACACTTTTCTTGGAGCATCCCCCGTCTTTCTTTGGCTCTCTTTACGACACACGAGTATAAGATCCCTCAGTTTAATCTATTTTCTATCGGTGTCATCATGCCAGTCCAAGGCCAAGTTCGCTGCTTTGGTTTTAAAACATTTACCAAAGGCTGTCAGCGCTCCGTGATCAGGTCTTCTTTGCGGTAATTGAAATGATCGGCTGCATTGTTTAAGTTTTAAACTTCACTCTGCTACAACGAGTTTGTGGTTACTCCCACAGTCAGCACCTGGGTAAGTTTTAGTGTTGCTAATGCATGATCTCCATCTTTTTGAGACCTCTATGTAGTCTATCTGATTACGCGCACGATCACATGGCATCACCCATGTATACAGTCCCCTTGGATGGTGTTGGAAGCAGGTGTTCATGATTGTGAGAGCATTCTCAGTGCAGAATTGTAGCCACCTCTCACTCCTCTCATTCCAATCACCAAGTCCGTGCCTGCCGACAACATCTCTAAGATGGTCATCGTTCATCGTATCGCCTACCTTTGCGTTAAGGTCTCCCATTAAGATTCTGATGTCTCTTTTCGGCAGGCTTTTCAGTGTATAATGCTGGAAGTATCCCCAGCCTGGGCGGCGCAGCGCAGTGTCCTCACAAGTGTAATTGGGAGGGACCTCACACTGCCTACCGTAGTAAGAACAATGGTCGGCAGTGAAAGGTCGTGGCAGGCGATGGAGGCCTTCTGCGAGGAAGTCATCTCGCAGAAGGAGGCGGCGGAGCGGAGCAGGGAGAATGATCCCCTCGCTGCTCTTAACTGGCGTCGGAGAGTCGGGCGAAGGAGGCGGGCGGCCACCACTTTAGTGCCGCCGTGAAGGGGGCCTGTGGGTGACAGTAACGGGGGTTGCTGTCTCCTGCGCAGAACACCAAGCCCCTGAGGTTGGAGGACGCGCCAAGTGTTCCGGCGCGTCCTCAACACGTAGGAGAACCAGGGCGGGGCTACCCTGGAGGAGAGGGGTCTGAAAAATAGACAGCCGCTGACGGGCCGCGGAAGTATGTCCGCGTCCCCGTGATCCACCGTCTTAGCGGGCGATGGAACACGGTGGGGTTTTAGTGGGTAGGACTTGCTCCAGCGACGGCCGGAGTAACGCCGACCGCCGCTGGAGCAAGGAGTCCCACATAACCCGTTCACGTCCCCGTCGTGAGCGGGTATCCATGAGGATTTCCCCACCATATAAAAAAAAAAGGCTTTTCAGTGTATCGTCTAGTAAGTTATAGAAAGATACTATGTATCTTTCTATAACTTACTATACTTAAGATACATAGTATCTTTCTATAACTTACTAGCTGTTGAGGTCGAAGTGGGTGCATATACTAGGATCACGTTGACACGACATGGTTTCGTATTGATTTTCAGTGTTAGTATGCGGTCACTTACAGCGTTATATCCTAGAAAAGATTTGTTGATGTCTGACGATACAGATACAGCTACACCATTCTTACTTTTATATGTATACAGTCTGGCCACTTGGTGAAGTGTAGAATCCTGATCCTCTCATATGAGTCTCTGTAAGTATTCTCAGGTTATAGTGCTTTTGCTGTTTGTCTGTGATCTCCTTTTTACCTGGAGAGATCATGCCACGAATATTCCAGGTTCCGATCTTGATCTTCTTCCGAAGCTGTGCACGAAGATCTGTTTTTATATCACCATGTATTCTTACGGCATAGGCATATGTGTTCGTACGTCATAGGCAGCGGAATTAAGTCGTTTACCTAAAGTCTTAATATGAGGGCCCCATTGCAACTTAGAGTCAAGCGTAATCCCCAAGAAAGAGGTATCGTTTATAAACTTAAGTTTCTCGTTATTTAGTATAAAATCACATGCAGTACTTTTCACATTTGGTAACGAAAACCTCATACATTTAGTTTTCTTGATATTAAGCACTAAATTGTTGCATGTGAACCAATTATGTACTTGAAGAATAGCGTCATTTGCCTCGGCTAAATTGTTTACATATCTATCTATCTATCTATCTATAACCTCACGCCAGATCCCTTGCGGGGTAGGCAGAGAGTACAGAGTTCCAACAGGTTCTTTCCTTACATACCTCTCTGGCTTCCTCGACTCTCATAGTTCGTCTCATACACGCTCGCCGGTTACGGAGACTCTTGACTTTTCCATCAGATAAGACTCGGTTTATTTGGTCGTGGTAAGATAGTCTAGGTCTTCCCCGGTACCTGCATCCTTCCACTTTCACATTGTATATCTGTTTTGTCATTCTTTCCTCTGGCATTCTTTCTATATGCCCGAACCAACGGAGCATGCCCTTTCTCATCTTTACACCGATACTATCTTTCATACCTACTCGCTGTCTTACTATGCTGTTGCTAATGCGGTCGGTCAGCTTCACTCCGCACATCTTCCGCAGAGCTCGCATTTCTACCGCATTTATCCTACTTTCATTCTCCTTCTTAGATACCCAGCTCTCGCTACCATATAACAGCGTTGGCACAAGAACTCCGTTATGTATGGCCAGCTGCGCCTTAGGGCTTAGGTGCCGGCTCCCGAGTAGCTTTCCCATCGCACCATTCACTCTGTTCCCTGCACTCACTCTTCTCTCTATGTCAGCGGTGTATTTCCCATCCTTACTGAAGGCGCATCCAAGATATACAAACTCATTCACTTGCTCCAGCACATCGTTACCAACCACAATCCTTACATTCGTTCTGGTTTCTTCCCTTTCAAAAACCATAATCTTGGTTTTCTTCACATTCAAGTGTAAGCCATTGATCATGCAGTCGTTTTTCATAACTGTGACTAGTGTTTGCAGATCAGTGGCTGTTGGCGCTATTAAAACTTACCTTACTTAACTACATATCTACCTACTTTAAAGAGGTATCATCAGCAAATAACACTACCTTCGCCGGCCCCTCAACTGCTCGAGGCAGGCCATTTATATATACCAAAAATAGAAACGGACTCAGTATCGATCTCTGAGGAACGCACATTTTAACTAAAGCTCCTAGAGATTTCATTTCATTTATTTAAACACATATTTAATGTTGTTTTTGTTCGAAGTAAGATTTAGCGCCTTACCTCGGATTCCATAGTGCTCTAGTTTAAGCGACAGCGTTTCATGTTCAACACAATCAAATGCCTTCGTCAGGTCGCAAAAGATGGCAATGGCGTCCTGTGAGTTCTCCCAAACATCAAGGATATGCTTTATCAAGGTCACACCAGCGTCGGTGGTACAACGCCCTTTGGTAAAGCCATATTGCTGGATATGAAGGATTCAAACACTTTGCTGAGCACTGGCAAAACAGACACAGGTCTATAGTTGTTAGGATCATTACTATCGCCAGATTTAAACAGTGGTATTACTTTACTAAACTTTATTAAATGCGGGAACTTTAATAAATCTATACATATGGTAAAAATTAAAGCTTAGTGAGGCGATATTGTATCAATAATTGATTTACATACTTTAACAAACATGCCCCATAGATCTTCCGTTATTTTTATTTTTCAATTATTGAAGACTTTAATAACAGACCCCACGGTCTGTTATTAATGTAGTAAATTTGAACCTAAACTCTACAAGACAAGCACCAAACAAACTTTTTAACAAATGAAATCGCAAGGATTGAAGAGGATTTTGAAGATTTAGTCGTCTCTATTGGAATATTATTAAAAAATCTTTCAAGTCCTAGAGCTACTATCTGTGTTAAGGAGAACACGCGGAGTCTCAAGAGTGAAGTCTGTACTGCGTTGTTTAACCAGTTTCATTATTAATAATTTTCCAGGTGGCCTTTTGTTTTATCATCTGTAGATTTAATGCTTTTACTTATATGAAGCGCTTTAGCTGCTTAACACACTTTTCTAAACGTTTTGGAATAATTTGTAACGTATCCTGCAAAGTTTTCATTATTTAGATTGAGATTTGAGAGCATACAATTCAAAGAGCCTTTCCCTACTTCTACAAAATCCCGTAGTTGCCCAATCACTGGAGATAAACTTGGGCTTAATATTTTTCATTTTAACAGGAAAGCCACTTTTGTATAATCGAAAAGAAGTGTAGCATAGGGTCTACTAGGTTCGTTTGTAATATACTTGGAAACACCTAATTTATTACCTAAAACACTATTAAATGTATGCAGATTCTTAGGTGTTGTGGGGGGCTTTTAAATAAAACTCCCGACTTCACAAATAATAAAAATGGACTGTATTCTTCTATATTCACAGGGCTTCTTATGTTCTAATTCACAAGGCTTCTTATGTTCTAATTTACAAGGCTTCTTATGCTTAAGTTCACAGGGCTTCTTATGTTCTAATTCACAAGGCTTCTTATGCTTAAGTTCACAGGGCTTCTTATGTTCTAATTTACAATACTTCTTCTCGCTATTTGCTTCCCCAGTTTCGACGTGCGGCGACGTGGCCGCGAAAGTGCGCTACTAATATATTCTCGTTGGGGTTCACAACTAGCGAGAGTTGCACGGAGAGCGACCGGCCGCGGAGCCAATAACGTCCCGGCCGCTCGCCCGGGAAAGAGATGGTAATACGGCCATCCCTTTCCTGTCCCGTGCAACTAGTGAGAGGTGTACGGAGAACGACCGGCCGCGGAGCCTATCACGTCCCGGCCGCTCGCCCGGGAAAGAGATGGTAATACGGCCATCCCTTTCCTGTCCTTATGTGCTAAACCTTATATACTATTTCTATACAGGAATTACTGCGAATCTAGATTAGCTGTTTGTCCGCTACAATCTCTATACAGGAATTACTACGAATCTAGATTGGCTGTTCGTCCGCTACAGGTGTTATATGTCTACATTTCAGGTTAATGCCCATTTGTAGTGTTATATTATTAAAGGTAACTGATTGTCCTGTGTGATCTGATGGGTGATAGTTAACTACTGCTTGATCTATGTAATCGCAATTACAAAAATATTATCGACGCATGTAGCAGAAGTTGATGCTATTCGAGTCGGTTCCAGAAAAACTATATTTGTTTAAAGGAATTAAATAAACTTAAGAGTAATGATCATAAATAAATAAATAAATAACTCTTTTTGCTCATATAGGAAAAAGAGTTATGATCATTAATGTACCTTCTCACCATATCCGCACAAACATAATAATTGATTAAAACCATCATAATTAATAAAGTACACAAATATATAATCCCTCTTTTTTGTGGTCGTTCATCATCATATGCGTTTACCAGTAAAATACCAAAAATGAACCTTACAAGAAAACTGTAAAAGAAATTTTAACTGACAAGTGAATTATTTACGAATATTTGTATACCTATATTATATTATTTTGCTGAGTTGTACAGCAAGGTACCTACAGGATTGATATAATAACCATAATAACGGAATCTATACATTCGTACTGTTCGCCGTTAAGAAGTCCCCTGGAGTATCTTCAAAGTCCAAAGTTCAATACCGATATCATTAAAATGAGACCACCTCGAAACTATACTAAACCCAACGCAAAAAGAATCATCAAAATCAGTTCATAAATAAAGACGTTATAAAAAACACAGACGAATTATTATTATTTTTTTTTAATTGAAAAAACGTTGCCCCACTCTAGGATTTATTCCTGTGTCGTGGGTGCGTTTACAAACATGAAAATTCACATACACAAATACCCAGACCGGAACAAATAATTGTGGATCACACAAAGATTTGTCCCGTGCGGGACTCAAACCCGCGACTATTAGACGCAGTGGGCAGAGCGGCTTAAGCTCTTAACCACTGCGCTAAATCGTCCGTTACGAATTGTCATCCTCCTCCTTTTTTTAAGTCGTATAATATTCTGATTAGTTCTATGGCGGGTACCTATAGGATTGTAATACCCATAATATCTCAATCTACGCATTCGTTTTGTTTGTCGTTAAGGATTTCCTTGGTGTATCTTGCAAGTCCAAGGTCCAATACCGATGAAATTAAAATGGGAGCTATACTAAGCCCAATGCAAAAAGAATCATCAAAATCGATTCATAATTAATAATAATAATTCTTTATTTCATGACATAAAATATAATCCAAGTAAACAAAGTAAACAAAGTAACATAACATTATTTCGTTATATAAAGAGTAGTATATAAAAGAAAAGAATCAAGCGATACAATTAGCATAACAATACTATTACAAAACAATACTATTAACAGTCTTCTGTCTCCCAAGCTAGAGTAAATCTGTGTTATGGGAGACAGTGATCCTCGGTTCAATAGTGAAATAGCCAGTGCATAGTTTAACTAAATTCAGTGTCAGTCATAGCTATCAATCAGTGCTATATTTACGGGTATCATACAAATGTTGTATAAATAAGTAAGAAAAAAATAACGAAACAAGAAAAATGATGTGTAGTGTATGTCAGTGAGTAACTGCGTGATCATCACATCTTGAGTTGTGTTATTAGTGTAAAGTCCAACAAATGCCAAAGCATCCAATTCTACATACTGTTATGTAAAAGTTCCTCAGTCGAATCAAAATCCAAGTGCAACAGCCACTCCTTTAATATCTCAGCTACTTTAAATTTCACAAGTGATACAATGTGTAATTTTTTGTCAATTTTGTTATATAAACTAGAACTTAGGTATTTATATTGTCTAGAGGCAAAGGTCGTGCGTACTTTTTCACGTAGGCATGGTACAGGTCTTCTTCGGCGATTTAGGATTGTTAGTGGATAAGGCACAACAGAGTGGTGTCGACGTAAAACTGCAAGGAGCACAAACAATTGCCTTACAGTCAATATTTTGCATTCTTCATATAGTTTTAATGTGGGATATCGAAAATGTTTGAATAACATCACCTTTAGGACAGCCCTTTGCGCCCTTTCCAACTTAATTAAGGCAGTTTTATCTGCACCACCCCATACAGGAATACAATAAGAGATGATAGACCTGGCTAAGGAATCATAAACCATAAATAAATTGGCGGAATGATCGCGTAACATACATACAAAAAAAACATACAGTCGAATTGACAACCTCCTCCGTTGTTTAAGTCGGTTAAAAACACGGCGGACATATACTGCTGTCTTCACTAGGTACTGACCGTACCTAGTGAAGACAGCTCTATAATCCATATAATCGGCCCCCACTTGGCATCTGCGTTCAATGGCTGTATTGTTCGTGGTGTATTTTCTGAGCTTATGCTACTTAGTAGAGTGATTCCTATGTTCAAATCGGATAGCACATCGGATCCAAATAATTTTCGGCCTATTTCTGTGCTACCAACGTTAAGTAAGATATTTGAAAAGGTTGTCTTGATTCACATGTTAAGCCACTTTAGTAAGTAGTCATAATATACTTCACAAAAGTCAATTTGGCTTCACTAAGAATCGCTCAACTACTGATGCAAGTGTTGAATTAATAAGAAATGTTTTGATGCCTGGGAGAACTCGCAAGATGCTTTAGGTCTAATCTAATATATATAATCTTTTGCGATTTGTCTAACGCTTTTGTCTGTGTGCATCATGGAACTCTCCTTAGGAAAGTACATCACTATGGTATTAGGGACAAAGCTCTCGAACTATTGACTTCTTATTTGTCTAATAGAAATCAAAAGTCGAAGTTAATGGGAAAACGTCTCACGGCACTGCCGTAAAAAAGGGCGTGCCCCAGGGTTCGATTCTCGGTCCATTTCTATTTCTAGTATATTATGACTTACCCTACTATGTAGAGGACAATCCAAACATTGTGTTGTTCGCAGATGATCTTTGTTATTTAAGATTAAAAGACAGCTGCTTAATTATGACGATGTGTACAACGCACTGTTTAAGGTTGTTCATTGGTTCAATACCAATAATCTTCTCCTAAATGCGAAGAAGACAAAATGTATTAAATTTACTACGCCAAATGTAAGATAGGTAAGAACCAATGTACAAATGAATGGTGTAGAATTGGACCTTGTAGAGTCAACTGTATTTCTAGGTATTTGGCCCCCAAAGCTTCCCTTAGAGAAAAATTCAAAGAGATAAAAAACTGTTTTCTCGCAATTTATATATAAAAATCTATTATATGTTAAAAAGAATATCAGTATCTTTGAAAAAATATATACATTCTACTCGTCTCCATAGAATTAGCAACTCTTTCATGGGGCAATGTATACGCTTCTAAAATAAATTACCCATAGATATCCGAAATATGCCTATTAATATGTTTAAAAAGGCTATTAAAACTAGACTATGTAGTAAAGGATATTATAATATTTCGGAATATATCAACGATAAAACTGATTCGGTTTGAGCAGCTCCTCATTCGGCAACTCCTATAGTTTGTAAAATACTTTTGTATTAATATACAATTTTGTAAAAAAAGAATGATAAACAGAAAGGCCCGTCCAATTAAGGTAAAAGACTACCCCGCCGTTTTCGAAACGTGTTTCTCGCCGGATCTTCTCAATGTGAGGCCGCGTTCCGATCGATGCATTTTCTTAAAGAAGGTAGTCAGTCGAAACCATAGATATACAAGGTGTAACATAATAAACGCAAGACCTGAAAGTAGTTTGTTCTAAATCGATAACTGAATTGATTCCAACTATTTTAATGTATCTCACATTTTTTTTAAATTTCCAAAAAATGCTTTCTCCTTCAGTGCGCTATAAAAAACTAAATTTATTCTTGATTCATAGCAATAAGGAGATTACAAATGCATTCCTAACCCGAATTTCTCAAAATTCCCACATACACATACAAGTTTCATTTATGATAATATACATCATCATACATATCAAAAATTATGGATAGTCTCCTAGGGACGTTTTTCTGTATCTACAGCGGTTGAGATAGCTGCTCTTACTGCCCCATCTCAATCCATCCTGTATATAAAGACGATTTAGCGCAGTGGTTAAGAGCTTGAGCTGCTCCGCCCACTGTGTCGAATAGTCGCGGGTTCGATTCCCGCACGGGACAAATCTTTGTGTGATCCACAATTATTTGTTCCGGTTTGGGTATTTGTTTGTGAATTTTCATGTTTGTAAACGCACCCACGACACAGGAATAAATCCTAGTGTGGGGCTACGTTTTTTCTAAAAAAAAAAAAAAAAAAAAAAAAAAAAAAAATTAAGAACCTTGTTCGTTTTGAACTCGGTAATCAATGGTTTACAGCGTATTTAAAGCATATCATAAATAGATATAGTCCGTATTAGTCACTCATCCTGGTTTTTTGAGTTGGTTAAATCATAGAAAATGTAATGTTGTGTGTGTTACTAAGAGTTTAATTTTCTTTAGCAATATTTTGACAGTACTCAATCCATTGTATTATATCCATGGTCAAAACACAATTACCTACCAACGTTCGTCCGACATAACCGCTGTTGACAGAGATATGTGTATGTCGCCATAGATGCAGTTTATTTTTTCAAATATCAATAATTTAAGCACATTGACTGCACACAATAAAATGAACATTGCACGACAGCTTACATGGACGAGGGCGACGTATGAGCGTAATAGTCACGTCGGTTAAAAAAGATTTTTACGACTACAAAAATCAATCGATTTAAATTGATCTGAAGAGTTTTTTGAATCGATTTAATGAATCGATTCAAAAACCTCTTGCATCGGACAGATTCACGTTAGCTACAATGATAAATAGTTACACACGTATTTTTTGCCTAAATAGGACGGAATTATCTTGATTATTGGAAGAGTTTCTATCCCTCCTTTAGGGTCAGACTCTGCTCCGTACCAAGGCATATGGCAGGTACTTGTCAAAATAAATACCACTGGGTTACGTTGTATGTTTGACGAATTCCTATGGCTCCCTTCTATCTTCATCATTATTAAAAATCATCAGACCCTGACAACCGTGGTTTATAGAACTTACCAAAAAAAAAAACAAACAGTGACACTTCGAGAGTGCCGACAGAAGTGAAAACTTGAACAATTACGTGTGTATTTTTTGATCTTCAGGAAATATTTTTCACTGAGAATTCAGGAAATATTCTTCAGGAAATATTTTTTTTAGAGGTGTCACTGTGTACTCAAAATATGCCTACGTACATGTGTATCTATGTACGCACATACACAATATATGTACATACTTATATACAGAGGTGTCGGTAACGGTAACAGTGTCGCGAGTTCAATTGTTTTTTTCCATTTTAATACCCAACGCGCCTAAATAAGTTTTCACTTTAAAAACCAACAAGTCCAAACATGTTAGGGCTATACTTTTTATCTTCCAGGTTCATTACCAGATCCTGGAAACTGCCTAGAACTTTAGCATTAATCAAAACAAATCCAACATGGCCAAATACGATGAGGTTATATTGGGTACTTAAAGTCGACCTCGATTCTTTGACTAACGATAACTTTTAAGTCTCAATTTGATAGAAAAGTAATTCTTGTGTGTTCGCTTAGAATCAATATAATTATGGATTTTTTACAATGAATTGACATGCCTAGACGTAATTCAGTCGTTCGGACCCTCGCCGCTTGTTCCCGAAGGGCATCCGAACATTTGCGAACGTAGTTTAGGTTCCGGCCCTAGTTTCGGCAGTTTTTCTGCCGAAACCGAATCTCCAATTTAGGGCCGAAACTGACCAAAACCGAAAGTTCGATCGGGCACTAATAATAAGACACTAGAAGTCGTATAGTCGCGTGAAGGTGTCGCCTCACATGTGAGAGAATTGTCACAAAATGCATCAAGGTGGACTAATGTATGTGATACAGTGGTTAACCCTAGAACCGTACCCTGGGATAAAAATAAAAAAAATGCGATTACTTTTTGGTTCAGAATCGGATTTTCTCGTGATGCCGTGTATTTGCACAGGGAGGAGGGTTGTATCGAAGCATAAGTCAGATGCGAACCTCGTTATTGTGTGGACATGATGATTAGAGCGTGGGGTACACCAGTACCCCTAGCCAGGGGTAAAAACTTAATTTATACTTACGTTAACTGTAGCCACAGTTAACGTAAGTATAAATTAAGTTTTTCGTTATTTATATTTCTCGAATAAATGCATATTTTGCACTATTTTTAGACATGCTCCATAATGTAATGATTATAATTTGTATAATTTATTTTCCCTGAACTTTATTTCGCATAAATTTGTTATATCCTATTTTTTATTACAGTTATTGTAAGTAGGTATGCATGTAATGTAATGTATGCATGTAACTTGAACTAAAGCTATTTTTTTTAGATGACTTTACGTAGAATCCTCACAGGCACATCACACAATAGCAAGTCTTCTTTTGGAATCCGATTATGAAGGGTATAGATGGGTCTTGGGGATGAATGGGAAGATGAACCATATAAAATAATTCCCGACTTTCGCGATGAAGAGAATACGACTGACGGACGAGGATAGCTGTAACCATGAAGAAGATCTTCAAAGCTCGGAAGACGAACTTAAAGAAAATAATGTCTAGATTAGAACTACAAATGTACCATGTGAAGTTTTGCGTGGTAAAGGAACAAAAAGGAGCGATGATAGGTACCATGTAATCGGAGCTAGCCCATTGCCATTATATCGGGCACAGAATGCCAGACTCCGAACTGATACTGGATTTTTTCCTACTGAATAATTACATTTCGTCTGAGCTAGGATTTGAACCCAGGACCCCGTGACCGCTACACTCATTATTCGCCACTGGACCAACGATCCTAACGAATTATCAAAAATAATTTTACGACAATTATGTGAGCTTATGTTAGTCAGTGTCTATTTTTTTCCAAACTGTGTATGAATGGCAAAGCGGGGACAGTGATGTCGCACATAATCGTCCGCTATTTCACTTCTAGTGGTTTATTATATATTATATATTATATTATAGTGGTCCGGGAAGTAGGCGCCTCCTCGCCGACACCACCGATACCACAACACACATCCGCTCTAATAAGACGTGTCCATTCCGCCGGAGCAGGGGGGACTCGGTGGACAACGGCTATATATCTAGTAAGATGTTAGGCAGCACGGACCTATACGTTTTGTCTCATATTTTTTCAATGAAATGTCTGGTGGATATTGTCGAGATGAGTTCTACCGGCTGTCAGCTTTGATTACGTAATGAGTGTTACTAAAATGATATTTACTTTACCGAAGTTCAGAAGTAATGGTACCTACCTTATTAAAAATTAATAAACGATAGGTTGGTCAAAAGTTGCATTTAGCAACATCTCAGTTTTAAGTGATGTATTAACACGAAACAGTGTTAGGTTTATTTTGTTTATTATTTGGTTTAAACTTTGTCTGAAGCAAGGAATAAACTATGTCCAACTGCTTTCATTTAAAATCGTGTTTTGATTTTTATTTTATTTAATATAGCTTAATTTGTATACATTAAACATGTTTATTGCGCTTTGCCGCGTGGTTCCCGGCTTAGAATAGGACCAACCCATCTCATCCCATCGGGTGTCGTACAAGGCGACTAAGGGAAAACTAGGGAATGGGCAGCAGCGTTCCCTTAACACTTCGACGACCAATAACTGCGCTCGCCAACCCGCCTGCCAAGCGTGGCGAGTATGGCAAACACCCCCAATTATGGAAGAAAGTAGGAAAACCAGGCCCCTAGTCCCCGGCGGTCCTGTTCGTCCTGGCCACGGTAGCAGCCATGGTAACGACAGGACAAGGGGTGCTAAGAATCTCCGGCAGAGATTCGGCTACCACCAAAACCGAAAATTGGCCCTGGTGACATACAACGCACGCACATTGAGGACAGATGAGAAGCTAGTTGAGCTGGAAGAAGAGTTAAACAAGTTGCGGTGGAGTATTGTTGGTTTATCGGAGGTCCGAAGAGAGGGCGAGGACACGATAACCTTAAAATCCGGCAACTTGTTTTACTACCGGGAGGGCGAACAGCAGTCCCAAGGTGGTGTCGGATTTATCGTCCACAAGTCACTCATAAACAACGTTGTGTCCATTACTAGTGTGTCGAGCAGGGTAGCGTACCTGATACTCAGAATATCCAAAAGATATTCGCTGAAGGTCATACAGGTCTACGCACCGACCTCGGCATACTCAGATGATGACGTCGAAGTTATGTATGAGGACATTAGTAGAGCCATACATACTTCCAAAACACACTTTACAGTGGTTATGGGTGACTTCAATGCGCGGCTGGGCAAACGGGGCGATGATGAGTTGAGAGTGGGGCAATTTGGATATGGGCAGCGCAACCCCAGGGGTCAGAGGCTGGCCGAATTTCTGGAGAAAGAGGGACTCTTTATGATGAACTCTTTCTTCCAGAAGCCGCCTCATAGGAAATGGACCTGGATGAGCCCTGATGGTTCCACAAAAAATGAGATAGACTTCATCATGAGCACCAAGCGACAAATATTTAATGATGTCTCCGTGATTCATAGGGTAAAAACCGGCAGTGATCACCGAATGGTCAGAGGCACATTAAATATTAATGTCAAAATGGAAAGATCGCGTCTGATGAAGTCTACGCTCCGACCTGCTCATGCATATATCCAAAACCCCGAGAACTTTCAACTCGAATTGTCAAACCGCTTCGAATTGCTAGACAGCAGCGCATCAGTGGACGAAATCAACAACAGGCTGGTAGAGACTGTTCATACGGTCGGGTCCAAGTATTTTAAGACCCACCGTAAAAATAGGCCTCAAAAACTATCTGACTACACCCGAAACCTCATGGCTGAGCGACGTTCCATGACGCTCCAAACCTCCGATGATGCTAAGTCCTATAGGCAGCTTAATGGACAGATATTGAAGTCCTTGCGACACGACTTACGGTCCTTCAATGCAAGGCGTATTGAGGAGACCATAGAGCAGAACAAGGGCTCTAAAGTGTTCGCAAGAGACGCGTCTATTGGGCAGAGCCAGTTGACGAAGCTGAAGACGGAGGACGGAAACGTAACGTCAAATAGGTCAGAGGTGCTCAGGGAGATAGAGAGGTTCTATGGAAAGTTATATACCTCAGTAGCTAAACCTGTTGTTGACTTGGTAAAAGACCCAAGAGCCAAGCTAACCCGACACTGCACTGAAGATATCCCGGACATCAGCCTGTGCGAAATTAGGATGGCTCTCAAACAACTTAAAAACAACAAAGCGCCGGGTGAAGACGGAATTACTGCAGAACTTCTGAAGGCGGGCGGATCGCCGGTACTTAAAGTCCTTCAGAGGCTATTTAATTCCGTCTTGCTAGAAGGGAAAACGCCGGAAGCATGGAACAGGGGTGTGGTGGTGCTGTTTTTCAAGAAAGGTGATAACACCTTATTGAAGAACTATAGGCCCATCACACTGCTGAGCCATGTTTATAAGTTGTTTACGAGAGTCATTACGAATCGTCTCGAACGAAGGCTTGATGACTTCCAGCCTCCCGAACAAGCCGGTTTCCGGAAAGGTTTTAGTACCATAGACCACATACATACGCTGCGGCAGGTTATACAGAAGACTGAGGAGTATAATCGGCCACTATGCTTGGCGTTTGTGGACTATGAGAAAGCCTTTGATTCGATCGAGACTTGGGCGGTTCTTAGATCTCTCCAGCGATGCCGCATTGACTATAGGTACATCGAAGTGTTGAAGTGCTTGTATAATAACGCCACCATGTCATTCCGAGTACAGGGGCAGTGCACTAAGGTGATCCCCATAAAAAGAGGAGTAAGACAGGGAGACGTCATTTCTCCGAAACTGTTTACGGCCACCTTAGAGGACGCCTTCAAGCTCTTGGAATGGCAAGGACTTGGCATCAACATCAATGGCGAATACATCACTCACCTTCGATTTGCCGACGACATTGTGGTCATGGCGGAGTCGCTGGAAGATCTAGGACGAATGCTCGGTGACCTCAATAGAGTATCCCAACAAGTGGGTCTTAAAATGAATATGGACAAAACAAAAATAATGTTTAATGTCCATGTCGTACCCACCGCACTCACCGTTGGGAACTCTACTCTTGAAGTTGTCGACGAATACATTTACCTGGGACAGGCAGTCCGGTTAGGTAGGTCCAACTTTGAGAGAGAGGTCAATCGACGAATCCAACTCGGCTGGGCAGCGTTCGGGAAACTGCGCAACATCTTCTCATCCAAAATACCTCAGTGCCTAAAGACTAAAGTTTTTAGTCAATGTGTGTTACCAGTGATGACATATGGATCAGAGACGTGGTCTCTTACAATAGGTCTCATAAAAAAGCTCAAAGTTGCTCAGCGAGCTATGGAAAGAGCTATGCTCGGCGTTTCTCTACGTGATCGAATCAGGAATGAGGAGATTCGTAGAAGAACCAAGGTCACCGACATAGCCCTCAGGATTAGCATGCTGAAGTGGCAATGGGCTGGCCACATAGCGCGAAGATTGGACGGGCGTTGGGGCAGAAAGATTCTAGAGTGGAGACCACGTATTGGCAAGCGCAGCGTAGGACGACCGCCTGCCAGATGGACCGACGATCTTGTGAAAATCGCAGGAAATCGTTGGATGCAGGTGGCATCGGACCGGTTACGCTGGAAAGCGATTGGGGAGGCCTATGTTCAGCAGTGGACAAGTATAGGCTGAAATGATGATGATGATTGCGCTTCAGTGTAGTAGCGTTAAGATATTACAAGCTGTGTAATAATTATAACGTTAAAAAAGGTTTGCCATGCCCTAAAAACGCCCATTGCAGGAGAAAAGCCTATCTCAAGCAGCATATAGAAAGTAGTATAAGAGTTCGATGAAGTTTTATTCCTTGTATGTAATTTCCTGAACGCACAAGCTCCAAGTAAAATATAATATTCAAGATGCCCATTAAAAGTAAAATTCTTCGTGTGTCATACGACTAGATGGACAGACAGATATATAGAGTTCACTTTATTGTACATCATCAAAATCACAAATTACAATACAACAAATCTTATAAAAGTTTTTTAAATGCTGATTAAGTAAGCTAAAAATATTCTTATCTACAAAATCATTACATTTATGCAATATCCCACTGTATTACTTGATATTTCTATTACTACGGTGGCTGAGTTGACTTACGTAGCTGTGTAAGTAAACAATACTCTCGAATCTCATAATAAAGTTAGATTAAAAAATGAGTGATTAAATCTCAACAATGTCGGCTCGCTGAAAGGAACAATGCGGCGTCATCAAGATTGTAGCGATGGCACGGAGAACAATACAGATACAGCTCCTGCAATATTTCTAGCGCACTATAAACGGTAGTTGTGACTTTTGTCAATATGCGATACTTAATTAAGTACCGTATACAAGGTGTAACATAATAAGACGACCAAGCAAGACCTGAAAGAAGTTTGTTTTAAATCGATGACTGAATTGATTCCAACAATTTTTATTCTATATTACATTTGTTTATATTTGCAAAAAAAATTTTTTTTAATTTATTCTTGATCAAAGCAATACGGACATTCAAATGCATTTCTAAAACGTATTTCTTAATTCGTACACGTACAAATTTCACTGTTAATAGGGAATATTCGTGTATTTTTTTTATATTTTTATACGATAGTTTACATCAACATATAACTGCATAAAAAATTTAAGTGTCAAAAACAAAATGTAAAGCGCAAAAAAAAAAAATGTTGAAGATAGCAAACAGATAAGAGCATTTTAAACGCCCGCCATTTTGACGCGCTTGGCGTGACGTCAAAGTCTAATAACAACCAATTAGTGAACAGCTGTAGAAGTATTTTATTCTGTAATTTATTTTTATTTTGTACACCGTCACGCCTATATTCCCCAGAGGGGGTGGCAGAGGGGTACTGGGTACACCCACGTTTCGCCGACGATGTTAGGTCCCATGAAATAGGGGGTGAGCCTATTGCCATATACCGGGCACAATTCCAGACTTCGGACTTATACTAGGAAGTTTTCGTTAGAGAAACTACACTTGTCCGACCTAGGATTTGAACCCAGGACCTCGTGATCACAAAGCGATGCGCTTTGCCACCAGACCAACGAGGCAGTATACAATGGAACAACACTGTGTTGTGCCTAGGTGTAAAAATACAATAAGATATGCACCCGATAGTGTAAAATCAGAAAAAGATACATGGTATCTCCATCAACTTGTTTATATTGCTGCGAAGATCACTTCAACGTAAGAATTAACTTAAATAATTTAAACTAAAATTTTGTCTTTGTGTAAATCGACAACAAAAAATAACAATAAAACAACTAAATAGCAAATATCCAACAAATATGCACTTGTTGACATTTGTATTGTAGCCTTTGACGTATTCGATCTGACCAATAGCGTGGCGTTCCCGCTACTTTGAATTTCCCACTCATTTTTTGTACTTTCGTTAATTATTTTCTTAATAAAAAAGTAATGTTATTAAAAAAATATTGGTATAGACATTATTCTAATGCGATAAAGTTTGTAAAAAAAATATTTGACCCGTATCTGAATTACACGCATATTCCCTATGGGGTATAAAAGGGCGTAAAAAGGGATTAAAAATTTCAAATTTGGAAAATTGGTTTTCGTATGGAATATGTGAAGCAATTATCTAATCGGGGTGTCTGAGGTCGTGCGTTATTTATGATATTATACACTTTGTATAATCCTAAGTCTTTGGTAGATAGAGAACTAAAATTTGACGAACGACTAGGTCCAGTGGTTAAGAGCTTGAGCCGCTCCACCCACTGGATTAATTAGTCGCGGATTTGATTCCCGCACGGGACAAATCTTTGTGTGACCCACAAATATTTGATTTGGTTGTGCATGTTAATTTCATGTTTGTATATGCACCCACGAAACAGGAACAATTGCTAGTGTGGGACTACGTTATAATAAAAATGGTATTAGGATAGACCATTTTTTATTTTATTTATTCACTGACTTTACTTTATCATAAGTTTAGGGTGCATTATAAAGATGTGCAATGTATCCTGGCATTCAGTGTAGGTACTTAGCCACGGAATAGGAGTGGGTGGGGATTGCGATATAAAACTTGGACGAGCGGCGAACAGCGCAGACTACATAACTTAATAAACAGATTAAACGAGACCGAGATTAGCCGGAGTTTGTGTATTGCTCAAAGTTTATTAATAATTAATAAAATTCCACCCTTTAAAAATTTATTGCAGGAATTAATTGAAATTCAATATAAGGGCCTGCTTTGAAGATACAAATTCGGTACACACATACATACAGATATCAATTTAATAAAATATTTAGAAACCAGCTGTACTCACAACTTCGTTCGCGTTATGTTTAGGTGTGGTTCAACGGTATGCGCGTGGAAAGGTAACAGACAAACAGACAGAGTTAGTTTCGAATTTATGATATTAGTTTAGATATCTTCTATAATATAGGCAAATAAAAATTTGCAATTACTGGCAACCAGATCAAGCTAAAACTACAACTTCCCGAGAAAATGGATCTTAAAAATAGTTTACGTGTTCCTTTACGTTGGTCTCCTTTCACGAATCACGCTATAATATGACCTCTGAGTGTTATTTTCACCCACCGATGGAATTGATTCCAATCATTATGCTCACGCCAACATCTGAACCACTAAAATCCTGCCTAATGTAATAAATGGTTTATGTTTAAATGTACGTTACTCAATAATATCTAGTACGTTACTCAATAGTCAAATTTTCGATTTCTAATTCCCATTGTTGGGATTAACGTCCATGGTATAATAATAGTTCGCCGTGCCTCGCAATAGTATTGGAAGAGTTTATTATTCAGCAAACGCCAAACTATGCCATACTCACTAAGAAACAGTTCGCGATCTTTGGCCATCAATAGAAACTCGTCGTACCGTTGATGATTTTGCTTTAGAGTGATTGATTCGTGAACTTTCCATTAAATTTGAAAACAGCACGGTGAACGCCGTGATACGCTCGCTCATGGATATGGCGCCTTAACCACAGATATAGATGAAATATGGCAGAGGTAAGAAAAAAAGTCGGCCGAGTTGAAACACTCTAATTTTTTATTTTATATTTTTCTACTAGCGTGATTACGGCAGGGGCTCTACCGGAGGCGGCGAGGGCGGCTTAGCTCGACTACCTACAAGGACACATAATAAACATTACCGCTCATTACCCGCACAATGCCGTCACCTGGTAGCCATAATTTTTCCTTTGTTGTAGCATAATGGCCCTGCGCCATCGAGCCGCCTTATCTGCGCGAGTGGGAGGCTTATTAAAGATGTTGTTTGCTTATGAGATTTATGGCGACGAGCTCAGGGTAATAGGGGCATAATTTGGACAGATCGCACAGTTGGACACCGAATGGAGCCAGGCATGGCACCGTTATATAACTGGAACTGCAAATGATCTGTGTACATTCTGATGTCTACGGTGACATTATTTCCAGAGCACGTAAATATAGACAAAGTGGCTGGTGTGAACTATTTTGCTTTGATTATTTGAGTTCCATCTTTTCAGGTAATTAGTTTACCCAAACCTAATAAACTTAAACATTTCTGGTACACATACCTTCCTGAATTTAAACTAAGTCATTACCTTCCTACTAGAGGAAGTCAGTTAGAAATACTATAACAACGGCAGTGCTATATTGCTATATGTGGCTGTGGGACGAATGAATGATAATTTGCGGCCCAACCTAGGTTTCCACATACAAATGTCACGCGATCCTTTCTGACCTTTATCACGCTTATTATTCTTATATTATTCACGACAAATGTCATCCCGTGTTCGCACGGGCTGCTCTTTCCGTGCCCTTTGAAATAGAGGAAAATGGTCATGGCCCCCACATCCTGCGGGAAAACGTGAACATATCACAGGAATAGACTGCTGAAAATAATGTACACACACACACCGTCACGCCTACGAGTATATTCCCCAAGCGGGGGTGGTAGACGTGTACTGAGTACACCCACGTATCGCCGACGATGTTAGGTCCCATGTAATAGGGGGCGAGCCTATTGAAAAAATTGTACTTACGTAATAATTATACATCAAGCTAAAGAAAATTAGGTAGTTAGTATATTTCCGCTGGGCTACGATGTTAATAAAATGGGCTTAATACCGCGTAACTAGAATATATTGCCTATCTGGCGTAGTAAGATAGTCTAGGTCTTCCCCGGTACCTACATTCTTCCGCTTTCACATTGTATATCTGTCTTATCATTCTTTCTTTTGACGTTCTTTCTTTATGTCCGAACCAACGGAGCAACTTTTTTTTTAAACCTAGCCCCACACTAAGATTTATTCCTGTATCGTGGGTGCGTTTATTTATTCTTTATGCACTTATGTACATAGGCGGACTTAATGCCAGAGGCATTTTCTGCCAGTCTACTTTGAGGTGATGTGGAAACAGCTGTGGTAGGTGCGAAAAATTGAGTTATAAAAAGGAGAAAAAAAAAATTTACTAAAAACACAATTACAATTAAAAAAAAGGAAATTAATATATTTAAAAACACAAAACTAATTACATACATACAACAAAAGCAGTTGTATATAAATAACATATAATACATACAGGTATAATACATACATACACATATAACTATACTATATATGAAACAGACAGTATGACATAACGACATGAAACAACTAGCGTTTAGAAGAATCCATCATCATTTTGTTTAACAGATAGTCCTGCAGTTTTTTTTTAAATGAGTGACGATTGGTAGCCATCCCGAGATCCTGAGGTAATGCATTCCACAGAAGGATTGATTGGACAAAGAAGGAAGAGTGGATAAAATCAGTACGGTGAGAGGGACACTGAAGAAGACAATTATTAGAAGAGCGAAGATGTTTATTATGATTGGAGCATAGGTATTGTAATCGGGAAGTAAGATAAGCAGGCGCTACAGAAGAATGAAGGATAGAAAACAATGTTGTCAGTGCCCTTAGAGCTCTGCGTTGACGAATAGGCAACCACTTTAACTGTGGACGATGCTCCGACATATGATCATATTTGCGCATATTGAATACGAATCAAATGCAGTTATTAAGTAGGCGGTCTAGTTTATTGAGTTGATCTGCATTCAGGTCGAAGTAGCACACATCACCATAGTCGATAATAGGAAAGATCAAGGACTGCACAAGCATTGCTTTGGTATTAGAAAGGAGCAAGTTTTTTAATTTATACAGGTATCGCAACGTTTCAGTGACTCTTTGACCAACCGACGTAACTTGGGTCTGCCAGCTAAGCGTAGTGTCGATGTGTAAACCGAGATCTTTGACGCTTGGACTTAGAGGAATAACTGTACCATTGAACTCAAGAGGAGGTAGAGAACCAATGTTTAGTTTGTTTAAGACCCAGACGAGAAAAGAAGCTGTTGGAACTCTGTACTCTCTGTCTACCCCGCAATGGATCTGGCGGGATCTTTACTTTAACCAAATTTGAGAATGCACTTCATACTATAATTAAAACTGGCTCATTGAAATCCATCCACCAGAAGCAGAAAATTGACACAAGCTAATTAATAAGTACTTTATCGAATTGAGGCATTTGTAATCCTGTGAATAGCAAGTCAACTGCAGATATGTACATAATATCTTCCAATGACAGTTACGCGGTATTGCAGTACTAATGAGAATATGATAAATAATAATATATACATTAAGTGGGAGACGGCGGTGAACATTGCTCGTAGAACTGACGGCCGTTCAGGCAGAAAGGTTCTCGAGTGGCGACTTCGTACCGGTTAACCTGGAGTGGGCACACAAGATGGACTGAGTACCTGATGCAGGTCACGGGCAAAAGCTGGATGCGTAGAGTACAAAGCCTTAGTTGGGGGAGCAATTGCAAATCCCAAAACGCCCAACACTTTATTGTAGGTACGAAATGATGAAATATTGCAAAATCTACAAGAATCTTCTTTCAATTTTCTTCGATGATAAATCGTAATGCCTTTTAGGGAATGAACTTAAAAGCGTAATAAATATCTACTGTTGCCTGTTTGACTGTCCCACTTCTAAGCCAAGGCCTCCCCTTTATACTTCCACAGCTGACGATCTAATACAATTTCGGGCCACGAAGTACCCGCCAAGGTGTTCAAATCGTTGCTCTGCTATTTTCTAGGTCGACTTCGTCCTCTGCGACCTTTACTTGGTATCCAATTGGTAATGGCGTTTGTCCACATCTGCGTATCATCATGCGTGCTATGTGGCCACCATATTCCCACTACAGCTTTGCAGATTTCATACCTTGTCATGCAGGTAATGAAACGCTGAGTAGTGTTTTTGATGTGGTCCATCCGTTTGGCACCTAGTATACCGCGTTCCATAGCTCTCTGGCAAATCTTGAGTTTGGACTTCTGCTGCTCGGTTAATGACCACGTTTGAGCATTGTAGGTTAGGATGGGCAAAATACATAAGCAATAAAATAGCTGAAGTTTTAATAGTGCCCAAGCTATATTTATTTCAGTTAGATGTTAGTGACAAAAATTGAGCTCGGTGTCGCTTAAAAATAACGCTTTAAATTAGTGGCCGGTGACCGCGGCCGCCAAACGATGGGTGAAATAACATCATGTGCACAAACAGTGTAAGCACTTTTTTGTTCCCCCGCGGCTTTGTTATGTTCATGAAGGGTTTTAAGATTCCTAATATTTTCTGGGAAAATAGATTGGTTTCTGTTGATAGTTTTGAAGGTTTTTATCTTTTATGCATTGTATTATAGGACATCAATTCTTAAATCCGAAAAGTATGTTATAGCATAGCTGTTGCACGTATGGATGTGTCTACAACTTACTATGATTGCGTGATTTATTTCAGCAAGATATCGATGCCAAGCAAAACTTACCTGCAGACCAAACAGGTCTAACCTAACCTTCTATAATATTGAATGAGTAAATAATAATTTTGCCATTAATTAAAATTTTTGAACAACCATAAAGCTTAATAATTTTTCATCAAACTGTAGCCCTGAGATTTTTGTAGAAAATATTATCATAAATGGACCTTTCTGTCTCAGGAAAATCCTGCAAAAGACTTTCATGAGTTTCGGGGGAAGCCCACAAGTCGTGTCGGCCTACCAACTGAGGAAAATCTTCAGAGTTGTGAGGAACGCCCTGGTGCCCCTCTCTGCCAAGCTGGAAACGGCCGGACACCACGTCGTGGCGTGAGCAACACTATATCGCCGTCCTCTTTGTAGTAGCGCATGACGTCCAAAGTCCGCCCACTCAATACAAGCTAGGGTCCTACAATGCTCAGCTCTCTCCCCCCTTCTTATTCAGACTTTACACGAACGATATTCCTTGTTCGAGTAAGTCAAGAGCGCTGCAGCGTTCTTCTCCAGAGGTGCCTATCCACGCCCCTCCCTGCGCCACCCCAGAAGTAATCTCGGTCAAGTGATCATGTTCAACTGATCTATTCCCTTGGTCAAACAGATCAAATATCTAGGGGCTACCCTAAACAATACCATGACCTTCGGGCCGCACATCAACGAGTCCGTAACGGAGCAGCTTCTGTGCTCGGTCGTCTTCACCCGATGATCTGCAAGCGGAGTAGAATGTCTCTTAGGAATAAGGTAACACTTTACGAAACTTGTATACGGCCCATCATGACGTACGCTTGTGAGGGGTTTAGGCACGCAGCCCGCTTTCACATCGATAGACTTCAAACAGTTCAATCCCCGTCGGAGCCCCGTGATTCATACGGAACGTCGATTTCTATTCCAAACTCGGTCTCGAAACTATTCGCGCCTTTATTAAAAAAGAGATAACGCGATATTTCGCAAACGCAACCAATCATAGGTATCCGCTAATCGTAGCCGCCGCCGACTACAAACCTAACTCCCCTCCTATCAGCCGCTACCGCCGTCGGCGGCATGTTCTCACTGATCCTCCCGATGCCCTTACGTCCCTTCTTTTGGACACAGATACCGCACACAGGATCAGACACCGACCTCGCCGGTGAGTTCGGAGAATCCCTTGCCCACCGGCCGGTGCAGAGCACCAAGGGGAGATACCAAGTATGTGCCCTCCCCCATAGCGACTGCCCAAGTCGAGCCCGTTCCTTCTTGAGGTACCCTTGAGCCAGTTACTCCCTTGCCCTTCTGGCTCGAGCGTAGTGGTTGCACGCTCGCCCTCTTATGCGGTGAAGCTGTAAAGGTCCCGCGGCCAACAGCTTAGATCATTTACACACACACACATACAGAAAGAGTCCAAAATCCGTATTATGTTAAATCATAAATATACGTAATATGCCAAGTAAATCCAAAACACCCCAAAAAGGGGTGACCAAGACACAGCTCCGATGCTCCGATGTTTACCACTTCTAACTAATTGGCACATTAAAGGCCCAAGCCATCGCCCCCTCGAGTCGTGCGGTACTAAAAAGGGAAACAGACACAATAAAGGAAGCCAGCACAACACAGTGAGAGCTTAGCACGAAAAGGTTGACGTTGACGCGACGCTAGCTTGATATGCCATCCTTGTCACACTACACATCATCTAAATGAACATGAACACGACAGCATGATTACTCACTAGCGTCACGTAATGTCAAAGTTTTCGTGCTACGTCCCATGTGCGCCGATGTTTATGTCCACCGCGTAACGTTACGCACAACGATATGGCGGCGCCGCCGTAATTGCCGACATTAATTTTTATCGTACGTTGTACAGCCACGTGCCGCGGTGGTTTTTCCTATAATGAAGATTACATATACTAATTTTGTTTTGTAACGTCGACCTGAAATTAGTTTGTTCCAAATTGGCAACTAAATCAATTCCAGTTACTATCTCTTAAAGATTTCTAGAGCAATAGTTGCATCGAGTGTCTGTCACTTTTCCCTAAAGGAATAAATGTTCTGTTCCTATGTCTATAAATAAACGACGGACGATTTGGCGCAGTGGTTAAGAGCTTAAGCCGCTCCGCCCATTGGGTCGAACAGTCGCGGGTTTAATTCCCGCACGGGACAAGTGTTTGTGTGACCCGCAATTATTTGTCTCGGTCTGGGTATTTGTTAATTTTAAATTTTATGATTATCAACACACCAGTTGTTAAAAAAAACGGTACGGTCACAGGGTTGTGCCGTTTTTTACCAAAATATTGATTACCGATATTAACAGAAATATCGATATCGACAAGAGAAACTTAAACGCTTGTGCGCACACATAAGCAAATTCTTACCCTTCCACGCCAATAAAAATAGCTTATGGTGAATGTGTAAATTTTCTTTAATGCCTTTCAAAAGTAAACGGTCGAATCAAACTTATTTGAAACCGTGTGTGAGTGTATAACATAACATAACATATTAATGTGTCCATAATAAAGAAGCCCTATAGTATGCCACTGTTGGCTAAAGGCCTTCTCTCACAAATCGAAGTGAGATATATAAAGTACACCACCACTCGGATCCAATGTGTATATTATATTTATATAACTTTCTTGCCAAGACACACACACATAGTATCTAAACAATATTCGGAGGAAGCAAATTTCAGATAATATTCATAATGCTAAAGTTACCAGCACATTAAACTTTAATTTTCAAAGACTCCATAGTTCTGGCCTCAAGTTGCGCTGACTATGCGAATTGATCGCGGCACTCCACCCGCACATATTCCGCGAGTTGCTTCAACTTTGTAAGCGGAAATGGCGGCAAGTCGACTTCACGCAGTAACAAGAGGATGGTAATATTACTTAATAGTTGTAGTTATATGAAAAGGGAATAAGTTTCCCACTTTAAGCCGCTCCGCGCACTGGATCAAGTAGTCGCGGGTTCTATTATTTGTTTTAGTCATTGTGTTTGTGTATGTACATTTTATAATCGTAAATTCACCCACGTCACAGGAATAATTCCTAGAGTAGGGCTAATTTACATAAAAAGTTTTGCACCGCATTAGGAACAATTTTCCTAGATCATGATTGACAAAAGGATTAACGCCCTAATTCACCAAACGTCTTTTGCAAGTAGGCTAAGTTTCTAAAGCGATAAGAATCAAATTCACCCATAAATGATGAAAAACATTTCAACAATATTTAATCTAATTTCTAGGTACATAATAAATACCTTTTTTTAATGTCTGAAACATTATTCGTCGATACATATTGTAAAATATATTACCTCACACTCAACAGTATGTCTACTATGATTCGTGAAATATATTTTATCTTTGAACAATTTCAACATTTTATATTTTTCAATTCGATTTGTGTCCTTTGTCGCAAGAGGACGTTATCGTTCTGAGAAACTCGATATCAGAATCCAATTATTGGACCAATTTTCAGCATCAAAAGAACCCTTAGGAGTTATTTCTACTGTAGCCACCCATTATACCTCTCGAAATTACGTTTGTGAGTGAGGAAGGAGGCAGGCCGAAGTAGTAGGCCATGCTTGTCGATTATTTTATTGAAAAAAAAATATTGTGACGACACACAGGGTACTGGCATAAGATTTGAGATTTTTATGTATAAATTATTATATCATCAAGCCAGATCCCTTGCAGAGTAGGTAGAGTATAGAGTTTCTACAAGTTTTTCCTCTCTAGCTTCGATATTATTTTTATTTTTTTGTTCAAGATATTTATATAAACGCGACGACTGAACCCGACGCTTGAGTTTTTTAGAATACTCATATTCATGCGATATTTGACGTGCTAATGTTAATATAAGTCTGATTGTCGCATATCATTTGACATTTTCGCTTTTATTAAACAGGGCCCAGGGCAAAATATTGTACGCACTGTTCGAACATTTTTACAATACATGCGTACCCGCCGCGCACGCAGCTAATAATTAAGATGCATGGTATTACGCTGGATACGCAACAGACAAACTTAGGTTTATGATTAATTAAGTGACAATGTCATGCTTTGATACATAATTTTATTTATTGAATTGAGATACAGCATCAGTGCGAGTGTTGTAAGTAGCGTGTAAGGTAATAAAATAAAAAGAAATCGATTTTATAAATAACGTAGAAATAACCAAATATGTATTTTTTTCGAATTATCTAATGCTATTGATAGTATAAGCATTTACACCTTCTTAAAACTTCAAACTTATTCCGTATGGTAGGTTTAATAAAATGAGCGGTTTCATCTCAATGTTAGTGGTTCATGACGTTGTCGCACAGTCTAGTTTATGTATATACACCTACACACATATAAAAATATATGTGTGTATATGTATATATAAATAGATATGTATTTAGGTATATTATTGTTATTCAGGTAATATGTATTAATTACATTTCCTTTTCTATGATAATAACTCATTAATGAAACGTGACTTCAATCAATCCATTGGGTGCCAATTCTCACATTTTTATCAATGGTATCGTAAAAGTCTTCCCACTTCTTAGCTGGTTGGTAGCCACAGAATTTCCTGTAGGAGTTGTATGGTGGGAAACCTGCGTCCCTCCCCCTCATCATGTCGATAGCAGGAAGGTCTGCTGCTGTTTGAAATCTACCAAACACACGTTGTCCTAGCTGTAAAGAATACATTACGAATTTATTTAACTCATTTTTATTTTATTTATTAGGTTAATTTATTAAATGTTTTAGTAAGTTTTATCGGTTAACTAGAAAACATAACCTACATCAGGGTCAAAGATGTCATCTAACTGGTCAGCCGGTTGTATGTAGGAGCCTTGAGTGAGGTCGGCCTCCGTGTTGTTCAAGGGCATTATACCACTTCTGAGGATATCGTCTACCAAACTTCTGCTGCCCACATACCGCTTCTTCCTGTATAAGCTGTAAATTAAGGACATACTTAAAGGTACATTGAGATATTCATATTGTGCATGTTATCCATTGTAATGCTCCTATCAGGCGGAAATATTGCGGATTATTAAAAAATATAAAGGCTTTTGTCACATTTCATTCTGGTGGATACCCAATGTACCAGTCAATGCGAATTTTATTTATTGCCTGCTATAGTCTATATCAACAGGCAATGTAGAAAGTAGCAAAAAGCGTAAGTGGTATCCACTGGATAGTCCAGCAAGTCCAGCCAGTCCAGTTCCTGATGTGGTGATGAATTAGCTGAAATCCCTGTCATTTGTCGATTCGAGCAGTAACCGGTTAACACTGAGCAGGAGTCGACAAGTAAGTAATCTTTGGGATTTTAGCAACTGCCGTGAACAATTTTTCACATCGCCACATATTATGTGCCTCCAATCTCTATCGACAAATAACCGGCAAATAGAAGTGGAACATAAAAAGAGGATGTAGTACTGAAGCTGCAATAACAAAATAGAGCATAATGTTCACCAAAGTAACTTATGTGGCATGTTCTTCTCATGTTCTTCCAAAAGAAACTACAACACATGGCGTATAAATGGACATGGCCACACCTCGATGATATTCATAAAAATGTTTATGACAACATATTGAGTACCCATAAACACATCATTAAAGATGTTTCGGTACTCAACTGCTTCACAACGAACTCTATCTACAGTAAAGGACTTATAAAATGCTTAAAATGTCTGCGATGTCATGTAAAAAAGATTGCGCCGATTTTTTGACAGCAAAGACCACAACTCTTACAAGGAAGTCGTTATTGACATCCCACAATATGCAGATCCGAATTGGATGGGAGTGGCATAAGGCTGAGTGACTGGAAAGGTTTTACAGAACACCTATATGCAAAGATGGACTCGCAAGTCTGTGATAATAAATTGTAATACTTTGAAGAATCAGCAACTTATGTTGTCCATGTTATTCAAAAACCTTGAAACATTTCTGCTAATTCTTGCATTTTTGTGTATGTGAAATTTTATGTTTATAAACGCACCCACGATACAGGACTAAATACCAGTGTGGGACTATACGATTAAAAAAAATAATTCCGCATTTGGTACTTACTCTTTCAGCGGGTAAATTTAGTGGCAAACAACGGTAATCCTGATAGATTTCCAATCTAGTGAGGTTCATGCATCTGATACCAGTTCTGCGAAGGTATGGGTCATCCCGAGGAACGGGAATTCGGATGCATCGAGGATTAGCACGGTTGGGAGTGTTGCCAAGACAGCAGTCGCTGACTAGGTTGTAACGAACTGTAAAAAAAAGCCGTTGTGGTGTACTCATAAATGTGGGTAGTGGGTAGATAATTATTTGTTTTTTTTTGTTGGCTAAAATTCGTAGGAACCGATGGTTTCTCGATTTTTTATGAATTTCGCAATGCCCAGAAAGGTTCCCAGTAGGTTTTAGTTGAGGAGCAAAATCAAAACTCAATAATAGCATAGTGCGTCCAGACGGGAATTTAATAATTTGTCAAATGGTAATACTCACGCGTATAAAAAAGATCGGTGCTATCACCAACTAAAGCCACCATGCCGCATGTGGCCAGGTTGGTGAATATATGATCCCGGACGTAGCTGGTCCCCAAAAGCGTGGTCCGTAGAACTGTGGTGGAAGGTAGTTCAGAGCCGTCTTTCGCTGGCCTTAACGTGTTTGCTTTATTTAAAGAAAAAAACAATATTTCATTTTGTATAAGCCCTGCATTTACAAATGGTTTGACAAACATTTTATTACCCGAGTGCAAATGGAGAATATTTATATTTCAAAATTTAGTTACAGTAAATAGCCTTGGCTAGCGGTACGGGTACATAATACAACTGATGGCTGGAAGGTAATTTATTAATGTAGAGATTCCAAACAAGGAGACAATTGACTGATTCCACTTACCTGGACCAAACTGCGGTGGAAGCAGCCTCGGCATCGGAGTCAGGGTGGCTCCTCGCGACGGGTGCTTGGGGTTGGTGTAAGCCATCCACGCGCCAACCCTCTTCCTTGCGACACGGCCGCACCAGTACCGTGCAAAAGCTAACCACGATTGATATGTATATAAATATATACCAAGTGGTTGTTTGGATAAATATGTTACAAAGACCTAATTTGCAGGTTGTAAAGCCAATAATTGGAGATATTGAATAATTATTAATAGGTTCCATTAGTTAAGTACGGCTAGTTTGCGGAGCTACGGTCGCGCGCTTTTAACCTAATGACAGTATCAGAAAGAGAAATCCTAACTTGGAAATTCTTTTTCTTTACTAGGGGTTAATTCTGCATAGGACTTCTGCGAGCCCCGCTAGAAGATCACGAGGCGTTTCGTATTCCTACCGTTTTAATACTCCAGGGTGGCCGATATCAGCACTTCGGAGAGGCTGCAGAACTTCCGCGTGGATCGCACAGGTTCGAAAAGCCCGCCTTAGGGGAGACTTCATAACATGCTCCCTCATGCACCGACGCGGTGCTCACGGGCTTAGACAACTTTTTTAATATTAGGGAACTTCATGGTGTACTAGTGCAGATGCGTTCGCAGTCCTGTGGGACCACGGTGTTCTTACTAATCATCGAGGTTAACCAGTATTCGGTGTTTGTAACAATTTCATTATCGAGCGCTTTTGTATTTTAGAAGACATGTAAGAAGTTGGTCTCGGCTAAAATTTAATATGGTATTCCCAAAGTGGCCGTTGTGGCCACAAACCTGTCACCATCAATCTGCATTGGACCCGCGTGATGGATTACGACGACCTATTCCCTTACATCTCGATTTGAGTAGTAGGCCCGCAGTGTGATAGTATGGGATAATTTATTAAGATTGTGCAAGCTACAAAAGGGCCGTCCATGATTGTGTTTAGTTACTTAAGACCAATTCTGACGGCATCAGAGAATTTGAATATAGATTTCAATAATGATAAGAATTTGAAGGTTCTTTAACAGTTGGCTACGGCGATTTGACGGGATTTCGTATTTCTTCAACCTAGGAGTTAATATAATCTCTAGTTAATTCTAGTTAAGTCTTTATTAATATTATCTCTAGTTTTGTTTGTATCTAGCTGTGTTCTAGGCGCTCGTAGCGCTGTGCGGTGTTCTTACCGATCACCATGGTCAAGCAGCCTTTGGTTCGGTCGGTGATCTTTTGTGGTATTTTTATGTTTGAGCGTCTCCGTACTTCGGAAGACACTACTTTATTTGGTCAAGCCGAGTTGGATGTCTTACGGACGGCATGATAAACTTTAGCAACTGGTAACTACAAACTTGCCTCCACACTGGGTTCGCGTGGAGGAGTATGACTTAATCTCTCTGACTTCGATTTGTGATAGAAGACCTTTACCTAGAAGTAGGACAGTATAGGATGATATAATTATATTAATTTTGTTTGCAAACAATGGCTTACCTGGTGCCATTGGTAACCGTGGACAAATAATCCCCGCGTTTCTCCGTCACGGGCTTGCCGAAGTATGCGTCGTACAGCATGGGGGCCTGCTGCGCGAGCGCACACACCGGCAGCACGCTACCAAACAGTAGCGCGGACAAATTCATCACTCAGCTGTTGAAGATCGGTAGAAATAGCCAGTTAAATAACAAACAGTAGCGGGTATTACAATTACGGCGCCAACCGACCTTGTGTTGCAGACTATGGTTAAGGGGCGCTAGTCTTGAAGTTTATTTTCTGGTAAATAGAATACAATATTTGGAACTGATTCGCATGATGAATTTAAGTGGAATGTGTTGGAATGCATGTTAATACAATTGTTTTCAATATACATTTAAAAAATATAATCAATTACACCGTACGACCAAGATAGGCGTTGCAATACATAGTACTTATACACTTGTATGTATATCTGCACCGATGTTAGTCTATTGGGTTCCACATTTATTAGCAATAGACCAACCATTTTTTAATAAAAAAACAGCTTTTATGCCCCTATTAGAGAATGAAAATCAGTCGTGAACTAGTTTCAAAAATCAGTTTTTAAAACTTGAGTCACGACTGATTTACGTTCTGAACTACGGGCCTTAATCTTATCTGTTTGTTTTTTTTCTGCATTTTTTTAAACGTAGCCCCACACTTGGATTTAACGTGTGTCGTCGGAGCGTTTACAAACATGAAAATTCACAAACATTATTAGACTAAGTGGGCGGCATAAGCTCTTAACCACTGCGCTAAACCGTCCAACTGTCGAACACACGAAATCTGTAATCGCCAACCGTTTTACGCGCTACTAGACTAACGACTCTACAAATGAGTTAATATTAGATTTAGTTGGATATTTGTTGGCCACAGAAAGTATAACATCAAATAAAACACTTGTTAACCCTAAGCCATATCAGCTCCTTAAGTTAATGTGGTGCTACAAAGTATAGACCAATTAATTTAAGGAATTGCATGAAACAAAGCGATATCAGCTCCTTAAGTTAATAATGTAATGCTACAAAGTATTTAATTCAAGCAATTGTATGAAACTGCAACAGCTTATATCGAAGAAATCGATGATGCTCTGTCGGAACGAAGGCCGGAATTTTTACTTGCTGCAAGTGGGTTTTATTATCACATCATTTCTCTGCCGAATGAGGCCTTGAAAAAGAAAGTTAAATCCACTATTTTGTAAAAGGGGGTACGAATGGAACACGCAACGCTGCACTCCAGAATACGCGCGATTTGTACTCCAGAATACCATTACACGAACATTTCATGAAGATGTTATAACGCGCCGCGTTTGGTCATAGCGCATCGTGAGGCTATTGGAATAAAGCTTGATTCCAGAAAAAAGATGACTCGATGCTTATATTGACTTGAGAGCCTGTTGTTAATGTAATTAAATCTAAAACTAAAAGTAACATTGTAAGACTTTAAAGACACCGTCAGCTAATTCTGCGGAACTTTTGGACGTTAAACTCCTCAGTCCCTTCCGTGGCTGTGAGTAGTGTACTCACGGCCACTCAATTTATTATTTTTAATCAGATATTTGTTATTACAGTTTTAATTATTGTTGATGTAAGAATTTAATCTTAGATAATATTGTTTGATAAATTTATAATAACAATGACGTCGATACTAATTATACAACTCGTCTATAACTTAGTATAATTGATATTTTCAGCTATATAATACTTTTTAACTATATGTTTGAAATCATGCTTATTTCTTAAACATAATGCTGACTTCGGTAGATTATTATTGTTACGTTTGCGGGGTAATTAAATGCCGAATAACGTGCGATGTACTTTATTAGGCGCTGTACACACAAATCAGTACGGCGAATGCAAATACACACGTAAACTAATCACACACTAGTACTACTCTTGTTAGTACCCAAATACTGCTTCCTAGTCGCTGAGTTACACGTAGTATCCGTATATCGTTGCTAAAGTCCGGTGTATTCCACTTAGATCGCTTGTTTTCCGATTTGATCACTATCGCTTCCGAGAAGAGACTGTGTCGGTCCCCGCGCCCTGTGTTCCTTTTATACTCCTATGAAATTTCTAGAACGGACGCGAACCCTCAAAGTACATCGATAGAAGTACATCAAACAATAGCTGGCGCGGCCCGGTATTATTATTACATACCTATTGGTGCGTTAACAAATAGGTACTTGTATACCGCGACCGCACGCCGGCAATAATTAAAGGGGTGGAACCTTCTAGACGTTTCAGCACTTAAGCGCGGATTGTAGATCTTTCTAGACGGATCGCCGGGGGATCTAAGGGTGTTGTATGCGTTTTAGAATCAATATCCCACAATAAAGACTTTTCAAGATATTGGGGTATGTTCGGGTCGTAACATTACCCCCCACTTAGTCATGTTCGTCCCGAGCATAATGAGCTCCTTGGTCCCGCGCTAACCTTCCACGTGAACTATATTTGGTTTTCCTGCATGTCCATTAGGTCTTGATGTTACTAGAAGCCTTGCTTTCCCACCGATGTTCTCCTTTCCGGGAGTCCAACTTACACTTCCGGCTCCGGCAACTTTCTCGGCGATTTGCTCCCGTGTTGTTCCTATGTTCTTTTGGTCTTCCTTTCCACTACGTTTCTGCCGTAACCTAGATCGCAGGTCACTGTCTTCTCTTAGTACCTTCGTCCGACCAGATACAGACAATTTACAGCCATGCCTCGGAGTCTTCCTGGTTTCATTCTGATGTAGGCAGACCTCTTGATTAGAAAACTTTAAAATTCCTTCGGCCATGTCTAAAACACACAACTGTTCCTTAAAGAAGTCCAGTCCCAAAATGCAATCACTGGTGATGCCAGCAATCAATACCGACTGCTGATATACCCGATCCCCAATTTTAATCTTCACCTTCGTTTCATCGAAGACTGTAACTGACTCGCCGGTCGCTGACTGAAGATGACACGATGGAGAACGCTTTTTTCACAATATGGTGCGTTTTAGTAGCTCTGGTCTCACAATAGTGCGCGATGCTCCCGTGCCCACCGTAAAGTTGCAAGCATGATCATTTACGGAGCCCTTTATGATTAGCCTATCTCCGCTAAAAACTTGAGACACGACTGCTGTCAAGACATTGCCGGATTTGGCGGTCTTCGTCTTCTTTCTAGGGCTCTCCAGTTGAATGTGCCCCTTTACTCTGCAGTTATAGCAAGTAGGGGCATACCGAGGTCTTTTCTCGTATATCTCTGGCTCTTTGACTTTCTGCATACCAATAAGCCGTCGTACAGCTTCTATTTCCAGGGCTTGAGCCAGCGCGTCTTCAGAGTCTTATGATGACTGAACTGTACTTGCGCTGACTTCATCGTCCCGTATGCCGTTGATGAAGGCGTTTAGCAAGGCCTCGTCGATCATTACTGGCACCGATGAGTAAGCCCGACAAACCAACCTCTCAATATTAAGTGCCCACTGCTGAAGACTCTCACCAGCATCCTGTACTCTCTTACGTAGTTGTGCTCGATAGACATATTCCAAGTATTTCTCACCATAATATGTGTCCAATGCCTCCGTAAGAGTCTGCAATGTCCATCCTTTAGGCGACATCTCCAGTATCCTTAGAGCATCCCCACGCAGCGCTAGTGTCAAGGCCATGAGGGTTTGTTTATCACTCCAGCCACTTCCTTTTGCGAGTATCTCCAGCTGACACTTAAAGGCTGCCCATGGCGATGTTCCATCGAAGTACGGAAGGTCGAATTTGGCTGGTGACGTTGAGGCCAATCCAATGGGTTCCCGTAATTGGAGCTTTATTATCTCCTTATTCAAAGCTTGTAACCGTTCGTCGTGTTCTCCTAACTTCTTATTAACTTCTTTTAGTTCTGCTTCAAGATTCTTCACTCTTTCTCTAAGAGTCTGATGCTCTTCTTCTTCACGATTCCGTTGACGCGCAGAATTTAGTTCCACCAGAAGGTAAAACGCGGTAAAATCAGCATCCCACTTCTGACACCAATGTTGCGTTTGCGGGGTAATTAAATGCCGAATAACGTGCGAAGTACTTTATTAGGCGCTGTACACACAAATCAGTACGTCGACGCGCGGATTCTAGATCTTTCTAGACAGATCGCCGGGGGACTTAAGGGTGTGTTATGCGTTTTGGAATCGACATCCCCCGACAAAGACTTTTCAAGATATCGGGGTATGTTCGGGTCGTAACATTATACATACGAGGGGCCATGCAAAACATACCTTTATTTAAAAAAGCGGTTTGATTTGGTGAGAAACAATTTTTATAATTATGACGTTTATTATTAAGTTTCTTATAATTATTTATGTGATTTTGAACAAATAATATCGTTTCAAAAATACATAAGCAGGGTAGTGTCAGAATGCGTAACTGTTTAAAGAGAGAATTACAGCTCTCAGTCGGTTTCATACAGCGTATCAGCCTTACGCACCTTTTTTGAGCCGCGAATGCTGCATCGTTATTGGTTGCCTTGCCCCAAAATAATATACCATACCTCAAATTGGATGACACATAATTGATCTACTGTTTTAGACAACATATATAAAGCGTACGCGTATTTATTCATTTTAGAGCAAAGAATTTCTATGTGATTTTTCCAATTCAAATTGCAGTCTATATTTAAACCTAAAAATTTTGTCGTCACTTAACACCTCGTATCCAAGCACGCGGGTACAAAGTAACGAGCTTATTTCAAACAAGTAACTAAATGTTAAAAAGCGCTTTGTGAAATATTTCCCTTTCGTAAGTTGTGTCCGTTGCCTCCCCGACGCCGGCCTGTGCCGCGACACTTTGACGTAGGAGGAGGTACCCTAACTCCCCACCATCCTGGATTAAAGTCCTTTGTTAAACGTTTATCCTTTATGAAATTAATAGAACTAATCGGGTTGGGGAATTACTGCGTCAATTTTCGCTTTGAAATTAAAACTGCCGTTCGCTTTAAAAAATATTTGTGCGAAATTTATTAGCTTTATTTTTTTCATTGTAATTTAGTAATAGGTAAAAAGCATAGTTACACTGATGTTTCCGCAACGGGTAGGTAGGTAGGTTAATATTATATTTATGTTAACTAGTGGAATTGTGCTCGGTATATGGAAATACGCCCGTCCTTTATTACATGGGACCTAATATCGTCGGCGAAAAGTGGGTACACAGTACATCTTTACCACCCCCGCTTGGGGAATATGAGCGAGACGGTATTTATAATGTTAACTACTTTATTTTATGAAATAAAACTTCACGAAATAAAACATGGTCACGGGAAGGAGTCCTTCCCGTGACCATGGGTGCTGCAAAGCACTCGAAACGTCGGGAACTTAAAAATCAAAATAAACCGCGATAAAATCCGAAAAAGTAGTTTTATTTCATGTGTAATATTCGCGTAAATCTAAGAACTCAGTATACTTTATTTTATGCTTATAATTTTAACGACGTTAGCGTGATGATGTCTAGAAAGCGTACTGTCACGTTCGTCTTTATTTAGTAAACATGTAGTGTGAAAAAGGATGGCATATCATCTCAAAAGCGTTATGCTAACGTGTATATGACCGTACCACGGTAGTGCTCCGTATAATTAAATAATGCATAATTATTTCCCGATAGCTGAAAACTCATGAAATAGAGTGCTGGAGTTTGTACCATGTATTGTTGTATATATCCCAAAATAAAAGAAGCTATAGCCGTGGCCGCGGTGAACGGCAACAAAACCACAAATATAAGACCCTATTTATTTGCTGTATGACCACGTTGTTCTTAGCGATCACCAAGGTTAAGCAGAGTTTAGCCCAGTCGGTCTGAGATGGGTGACTGTTTGTGGCATTTTCATATGACCAAGTAATATAATGAGTTAGTTCAGATAAGTTAGGAGCCTTATAGGTAGCCTGATAAGTTCCAACAGCAGGTGACCACAAATCTTCCTTCACTAATCAGCACTGGTTCCATGACGGAGTATGACCTAATCTCTCTTACCACGAGAGAAGGCTTTTGTCTGATATTATTATTGCCAAAGTGCTTTATTTTCCCGGTCCACCTGTGCCAACTATTATCTTTTCCGAACGTGCGGAAGGCTAAAGTGGGAATTGCCTTCAGATGTTTACCGGTCACTAATGGCTTTCTTTTGTGCGCGCCGCGGACCAATTTAATGCTTATTTGGTTCAAATGGTGCTAATGATTCGAAAACAGGGGTATGTATACTTGTTGTTCCAATAGGAAATAGGGTGCTTTGGTCGTGTTGATGGATAAGATCAGTTTATTGGATTATTCGGAGATGAAGATTATGAGAGTTTACCATTATAAGTAGATGCTGTTCTATTTTCTTAATTGTAGCCTCATGGTAGTCTTGCAAAGTTTGAAAAAAGAACCTTTAGGCAAAGATCATTCCCCGTAGTAATTTTTAACTACTGCCTAATTGATCTACTAGCGATTATAAAGCCCTGGATTCGATCCCCAGGTCGAACAAAATATTGTTCGAGTTTATTAACAAGAAAAATACTACTCCCTACTATACTCGTAACAATAAGCGCGCCTCCTATTACATAGAGATTACGTTGGACGGAATGTGGACGTAAACAGTGCACCCTTACCACTGCCACTTGAGGAATAAAGGGGATAGTGTTTCTTTTTTAACCGACTTCGAAAAGGAGGAGGTTTTATATTCGTCTGTTTTTAGGGTTTCGTAACTAAAACGAAAACCTTATAGGATCACTTCGTTGCCCGTCTGTCCGACGGTTATCACCTTTTTTTTCAGGAACGACTAGAGATATTAAATTGAAATATATATCAAATACGAAGGTTTACGGTCCCCTACTAGCGAAAAAATGAAGGTTCTAAGTAAACCCAAAGAAAAGATATGGCCATTCAAAGTAACTTATCAAAAATTATATGGCAATTCCCGTTGACGTAGAACCATGGCATTTAGCAAAAAACAAGGTTTTAAAGTACACGTAAAGGAAAAAGTCCGATTATTATTAATTTATAACTATAACATGTAATAAATAATTAATTTTCCCTCAAATTTGATGTAAAATTAAGATAGCGCTATTTTGCGACATTTTGTGAAACTATGCTTCTTTTTTTCCACGGAAGGGATCTGGTGTGATGATATATAAAGAGACAGAGAGATAGTATAGGAAAAAATACGAAAAGTGTTAATTTATAATTTACTCATATTTAAAAAATACATTATTTTGCCTCAATGCCAAATATATGACGCTATATTAGCGCTATCTAGTGACATTTTGTGGAGCTATTTTTATTTCTGGTGAATAATAAGAATGTGGTACGATATATCTATATACAGAGATAGCGCTAGCTCTGTACAGTGTTGCACGTAAATTTGATCAGATTGTCGATTTCTTCTTTTATGTTTACATAGAATGAAAATGAAACGTAGTTAATTCAATTACAGCTAAAATTTCGTTAAAAAAAAGAGGAATTTTTTAAAAGGTATTTTTATGGACTGCTTCGTTGGTCTAGTAGGTAACGTATGAAGCGTTTAGAGATCACGGAGGATCTTGTACAAATTGTAAGGCGGGCAAAATGTAGTTTTTCTAAAGAAAAGTTTCCAGTATCAGTCCGGGGTCTGAAATTGTCCCCGGTATAATGGCAATAGCCTCGCTCCTATTTCATTGGTACATAAGATACGCGCAATAGTCGGACGTTAGGTCTCATGCAATAGGGGGCAAGCCTAATGCCATTATATCGGGTACAATGCCAGTTGATAATGGAAATATTTTTATTGAAAAATTACAATTGGTCTGACCTGGTTGGAACTCAGGACCTTGTGATCGCTACGCGCATTATTTGCCAATAGACTAACGAGGCATAAGTGACTTTTTACAAGCTTTTATGTTCGTATGTCTGTCTGTCTTTTTGGTTTAAATCTTGTGATCAATTTTTCAAGCACTTCAGGTATCCGATTAAGTTGAAATTTGGCATACGTATGTAAGCTCGGTGACAATGCAATAATATACTACCATGGACCCAGCTCTGGACCAGTTTCATGATGGAGTTGAAAGTAGTATTGTGAAAGTATATTGTGTTGTTGACATGTTCCCATGGAACATGTCAACACAATATAACTACCTCGTATTTGGGCGTGTTAGATTGGTATTGACAAGTACTGTACGACCTTTTTAGATGATGTTTAGGGTCTAATGATGAAGTGGAAATGTGGCCAACGGAACTATCCAACTACTCAACATAACCCCAACGTGTTTGGGCTCGTTAGATTTGTCTTGACGAGTTCTGTAGACCCGGATGATTTCCAGGGTCAGATGATGGAGCCAGAGGGTGGCTAATGGAACTACCCAACTACTCAATATAGTACAGGTATGTTTAGAATGTGTCTGGCCAACCCATTGTCCCGTAAAAATATACAACAAACACCTAATACTCGCTTCAGTATCTGTGAGACTAGATAGAGCCGCCCCTTACAATAATACCCAAGCCAACATTTCCAATAGCCGTAAACTAAGCACCTGTGTGTATTCACGGCTTATTAACCCCGATAATTGAGCCGCTTATCGATCTGTATTCCTATTACGAGACCTATTGTGTAACGTACATATGTACTAGATTGAGAAATGGTTATTTATATATGTACGGTAGCTAAACCTGATTCGGTGGTCAATCATATTCTGTCTATATCTATATCATCATGCAAGCACCCTTGCAGGGGAGGCAGAGACTAGAATTCCAACAGGTTCAAAATTACACAAATTTTCGCACAAACACAATAGGAGGGCGCCGAACAAATACAATATTTTGGAACAAGTGGAAGCGACTGAAACAAACGGAACAAGTGGAAGCGACTGGAATAGTGGAACGGGCGCTGGAACAAATTTAGGGTTTCCAATACAAAGGCGCAAGTTTCTGGGAACTCAGAATATGCCGCGTTAGTCCGCTCGATGGTGCGTAAAGAGGGGCTTTTGTATTTGACGTCTCAAAGAGAAGTATCGTATTCATAGTTACACGAATGTAATATTTCTTTTATATGAAAGAAGATTGAACAGAGTTATCTACAATAATGATAATCATAATCGCCGTCACGCGTGATTCCCTAAGCGGGGCTAACGTATACTGTGTACCCACTTTTCGCCGACGACGTTAGGTCCCATATAATAGGGGCGACCTGTTGGCATTATATCGAACACATTGCCGGACTCCGAAATATTGAACACGTAACCTAACAAGTTCATCGAGTTGGTAGACATGGTAACATGGTTGTGAGCTCAAATCATAATGCTCCGAGGTTGTAAACGTTGCATAACAGACATACCTCACATAGTCTCTCAGGTCTTACCTTAACTTCTCATTCAAAGAGAATCGAGTAGATTTAAAATTCTATATACATACTAGTTTCTGCCCGCAATTTCGTCCTCGTTCACTTTACACAGGAACCTAACATTTTAAATGACAAGTATCCTATGTGTTAATCCAGGTTATAAACTATCCATGTGCCAAATTTCATCCAAATCCGTTCAGCTGTTTTTGCGCAATTGAGTAACAAACATAAAAACGGTCACATTTATAATATTGGTAGGATAGCAGGATTATCTACCCCAAATTGCTCCTAAAAATTTATTTGCCACAAAAAGTTGTTACCCGTATCGTCTGAATATTGACTACATTTATAAAGTAGGTAGGCAAGCATCTAATTAAAATAAACTTCGCATAAAGGAGAGAATACATTAACAAACCATGGAAATCTCTGACATCAAAGTAAACCCCAAACGACGATAACCAGCGAGAGGGATAAATAATGAAAAATTCATATTGAGAAGAACACTTTTAAAAAGGAAAGTATTTAAAAAAAAAACTGTCTCGCCTTTATTGCCCAAGCTGAGGTGGCAGAGGTGTACTGTGTACACCCACTTTTCTCCGACGATGTTAGGTACCATGTCATACGTCTGCGAGTCTGTTGCAATTTTATCGGCCGCAATCTCTGACTCCGGACTGAAACAGGATTTTTTTCGATAAAAATGCTATGCTTTGTCAGACTTGATTTTTGGATACAAATGTAATTTTTCTATCGGAAAATTACCAGTAGCAGTCTGGAGTCTGGAAGTAAGCCGGTATATGGCTATGGACTTGTACTCTATTACATGGGACCTAACATCGTCGGCGAAGAGTGTGTCTACGCAGTACAACTCTGCCACTCGCGCTAAGGACTGGACCAAACCAGGCGGTAAAATATTTCGATTATTCAGCCTTGCAAGGGATCTTTTGCTTCAAAGTAATATTGTTACTGTCTACTTTGTATTGAAAATCAATAAAACGCTTCGAAGGCTATTAAACAGTAGCCATCATGGGAATGTTCGATTCAGCAGCTGCGTTTATACACCAACATTATAATCTCTAGTATAACCACAATGGTACCGTCCGTATTTATATAATTTAAAAGAGACACCGACTGACTGAGTGACACACATATATGAGCTTACAGTAAAAGCGCTAGGTTTAGGGAAGTGAAATTCCGCACAAAACTCTGTTTATAATGCATGTGAACATTACGTAGAGTATTTTTTATTTCTGTATGGGAGTGAAAAGAGTAAAATAAGTATGGAATATAATAGAAAACCGAATATAAAATATTGATCGAAATAGAAAACATTGTCAAAAATCTTCAAGCACTAAATAAATAGAAAAAATGTTTATTAGAAAGGCCAGTTGAATAAAATAAATTAAGTGTGATCTGGCGTCATGGTACAGAGCAGTTAAGACTAGCCCGCTAAGTTTATAGCCGAAATTTTTTCAGTGGAGGCCGCGTTCTGATCCGCTGGTAAATGAAAAAAATATCTCATAATTTTGACGTTTGTAAGGTTTTTTTTTATTTACAAATAAATGAATTTTGACTTTGACCAAATAGACCGAGTCTTATCTGAAGAGCAAGTCTAGAGTCTCCGTAACCGGCGAGCGTGTATAAGACGAACTATGAGAGTGGAGGAAGCCAGAGAGGAAAAAACTTGTTGGAACTCTGTACTCTCCGATTACCCCGCGAGGGAGCTGGCGTGATGATATAGATAGATAGACTTTCACTCAAATAATACCAAATACATTATATTTAAGAGGCGCTCGTAGCGCTGTGCGACCGCGGTGTTCTTACCGATCACCAAGATTAAGCAGCGTTCGACTCGGTCGTCCTGAGATGGGTGACCGTTTGTCATTTTCATATTCGAGCGTCTCCGTGCTTCGGAAGGCACGTTAAGCCGTTGGTCCCGGTTACCACTTAATGTGGTAGTCGTTAAGCCGAGTTGGAAGCCTTAAAGGTGGCTTGATAAGGTCAACAGTGGGTGGTCACAAACCTGCCTCCACCAATCGGGACTGGGTCTGCGTGGTGGCGTGGGGCAGTATAGGCTGTATACACATTATACTTCTGTTATATAAGAAAATTTTACACATTAGCAACACACCTTTACGAAATCTTCCAAAACTAAACATGAAGAACAATAAAAGCATTTGTCTGATTGCTCAAAGCGCTGGCTCAAAGAACTACACGCGCCGGTAGCGCGGGCTCCGCTGGGGCGCGCGACTAGTGTATGGCACAAGGCCACGCTATGAATACAAAACAGGGCCCTTATTTGCTATGACTAAACGCGGCGCGTAACGATAACTTCGTGAAATAAGTACGAACGTAGTAACAACAGCAACGAAATGGAAGTCTCCCACCACTGATAAAGAAATTAGGTTTAATGTGAAAAAAATTAAAAGCGTATCTTTTAGACCAACAATCAATTCCATAGCTGTTTTCCGCGAAGCCGTGTACTTAATTATTATCTTTGTCGTGTCTCATGTCACAATTAGGTTTAATATCTCTCAGTGCTTTTTAACTCTTTTTTGTTATTTTTATGGTTTTCTGTTGTTACTATTAATAATTATTCGACTTATACTTTATTTTACAATATCCATGTATTTGTAAGTATTCAACAACTACATTTGGATTTACACTGAAGACTGATAGTGGACATTTTTTTTTTTGATATTTTACATTTTCTCGACCTAGAATTTAAAGCGAGGACCTCGTGATCGCTACGCGTATTATTCGCTACTTGACCAACGAGGTAGTCAAAAAAAATATATGTTCGCGTTAATTAGCAAATGTGTGTGCGCGCGCGGGCGCGCGTGTTTAAGTGTGTTTGTGTGAGTGCGTTCGTGTATGTGTGTGTGTGTGCGCGCGTGTGTGCTAGTGTGTGTGTGTATGTATGGGGCGGGAGTACGGATAGTATGCGTTTTGGTATTCTCTATGCCTCTGGAGTTTAATTGGTCATACGGAATAAGGGCCCAGGTAGTGCATATTATATTGCAATTTTAACTTTATTGCGGTGTATCTATTGCTATAACGGTTATGGGTGTGTCTCCATTATATTATTTTTAAAGCGAACTTATTGACGCTTAACCAACATATACAGAAAGAAGAAGATTAACGATGAGAAAAATACACTTTGTTCGACTTAGGATTCGAACCTAGAATTTCGTGATCGCTATCCGTGTGATGAGAACAACGAGGTAGCGAGTTTGGATGTATTGTTTATTATAGGGGTTTGTTTTTAATTCATTAATAGAACGTTCACCTTGCAATCATAAAGTCTAGGATACAAATCCCACCAGTGTGATTGTCACTTGCTAACAGTCAAGGTAAAGATCTTGAGTTGAACGAAATACCTACATACGTAATATGTACACGGATAGCGAACACGAAATCATAGGTTCGAATAGATATACGATATCTTGTTTACAGTTCCAGTGATAGTCCCCTGCTGTATAGGTAGGTATTTGCCGCTCAGAGGTGTGCTTCGCATTTAGGCATAAAAAATACACTTGTTTCAATTATTACTAAATAAATAAAATGATATTAATAATCACACTTAAGTATAGTATTTAATAACACAACATGTTTTTTCTAAAATACACAATTTATTATTATTATATACCTATATATATGGTATATTATAATGAGGCAGACACCGCTCCTGCTATTAGAATAACAGGCAAGAATCTAGTTAACCATCCAACAGCAGATTTAATTTCCCTGACGGTGAATATTTAGGGCGCTCCAGAAACTGAGTGCTGTTCGCCTTATACACAGATACGATCATTATCAACTTCTAATTATCTAGTTGTGCAAGTTTGGATAAAATGTATTCGTGATATGCTTTATATACAGACTACTTTCTGGCCATGACTTCGTCCCAGTTGGCTTCAGACAGAAACCTTACATTTCGTTTACCTTTTTTCTATTTCAACATTGTACCAACTGAGTAAAGTCCTAACAGTCCGTCAACTGTTTTTCCTAAGCGTCCTTCAGAAACACCCAAACCTCGTAAGCAGGCGTTTAAAATACATAGTCTGTACTCGCAAAATTAAACCCAACACCTCATTTATGAGGAGATTTATCATTTTTCTTGGGCCTCTGATATATAATAAATTAAATAGAATACTGAACTTATACCCGCTAAATAAATATCAGTTTAAAATTAAGGCACAGGACCACCTTCTAAAGTTGAATTATGAAGAAACTGAAAATCTGTTTAACATACCTTCCTAAATTATATAATTAACACTTAAATATTACCTATTTTACCACCTCAAAAATATATTATAGAAACTACTACTACACACCCTTCCACATTCATACAAGCACTTGCATCAAACACACAGGGAGGATCCTACCTTACACTCTACAGATATAGTTAAGTTAAATCATGTACCTCAAACATCTTTACCTTTCTTTCTCGCATGGCTACATCTTATACCTATCATAGTTTTTTATTATTTTATTTGTTTTTTTGGGAATGGCGCTGCATGCCTAACTACAGGTTGCCACCTAGTTCGGCTGCAGAGGTACCCTCAGTATCATTTTGCTATAAGATTAGCCCTAGATCTAAGAAATATGTATGTGCTTTTTACCTGGTGAAATAAATATTATTATTATTTTTCCGGGATAAAAAGTTTCCTATGTGTTAATCCAGGCAATAAACTATCTGTGTGTCAAATGTTAACCAAATTCTCTCAGCCGTTTTTGCTTGATTAAATAACAAACATCCAAACATGTAAACATACATACTTTTACATTTATAATATTCGTAGGATGATATTTTTAATAGGTTATATTCTTTCCAAAGATTATCACCGGTCTATATAAGTATTACATGTCCATTTAGTAAAAGAAGTCATTACTTTTAAAAGCCATTTAATACGAGCGCTAGTTTTCATAGCTTTTATTACGCAAGAAATTTGGCGTTATAATAGAAATAGATTAAAAGTTAGGGTGCAAAGAGGTATGGGCATAATTAAATCAGAGTAAAAGTATTATAACCGATGTAAAAGTCCCTAATCTTGTAACTGGTTTATCTAAAATGGCAATAAACTGTATTTCAGTAAACAGGTTAATTGATTTAAAATGTCGTCGTCCCATACTTAAACATAGAAATAATGACGTTTCGTGTATGTGTTTATAAACACTTATACATGCACAGACATTCAAATCGATACAAATATCTGTGGATTGTAGAAAGATTTGCTCTAAAAGGTCAGATCCCGCAATCATGGCGTATGCTGAAATAACTAGAATGAGACGATTTGATCTCATTGCCTAAAAACGCATAATATGCTCGAATTATTTGGTTTACTTTGATTAAATATTGATAGGTCATTCTTCATTATAATTTTTTCGGATTTCTGTCTTATTCTTGATTAATCGTGAGCACACAGAGGTCCCGTCGAGTCGAGTGCATTAACTATTGTCAGTGAAGCACAAAAGAGCTCGTGTGTCGTGCGCTTAATGAAAACTACCCTCGCTGTCGTCTACGATGTGACCTGAGAGCTTAGCATGAAGACTTGGATGTTAGCGTGGCGATAGCGAGTGAGCTTGTACGTTCATTTTTATTTATTAAATTTGTAGTGTGACTTTGTTGGTATATCACCTCGCTAGTATCACGCTAACATCAATCCTTCGTGCTGAGTCTTCTGATTTACAATGTTTTAAAAAGTTAATACGTGGAGCAGATGGTAATGGCTACATCAACGTCTGTTCCCGTTCCACTTTGGAGCAGCCTTGTTCACATGCGTCATGTTCGTTGCGTCATGGATCCTGAGATCTCTTCTTTTCGTGTTCGGTGATTGCTATTCGGTAATGACTTTTGTTTACTTATTGGGACTTTAATTGCCTAGGTGATCCGCCCATCTACACTTAGATTTAGCTCTCTCGCAGCCCTGTTCTATAATGCAAGGTTTTGGAACACAGTACCATATGGATGCAATTATATAATCTAGATTTCTAGAAAACTATTGGCCTTTAACTCTCCTTAAGTTGGCATTTTTCCTATTTTTGATCAGTAGATAAGTTCAAATACGTATAATAAACCAGGGAAAAGCACCTGTCGATGAGTTGGCACTTGAAAGACAAAGGAAGACCTTCATAAGTTTTTCCTCCATGCATTATCGATGCGGATCGATATCTTTACTTTTCTGATATCATAGAGTACGCATGTAATATGACTTATAACTTCTTTTAAATAATAATAATTAAATAAATTTACTGTACCGACCGAAAACTGAAATAGGCTACGGGATAAGGGTGAGCATACTACTGTGTCGACTAGTTGCTTGTCACTCCATTAAGTAGTTAGATACCTTCTAGAGTTAATGCCCTCTGGCAGAAGTAGTGCAAAATTAGGCACCTTCTTCCAGTAATTCCGATCCCGGTAACAAACCGACAACATCCACTGTATAGTGCGTAGGTATAAAACACGTTTACGTTAATTTTGCCTTCTCCAAACTCCCACTGAAATAAAATTAACGACTTGTATAGCAAATTTGAAATTTATTCAAGAGTCGAGAATTAAATTAGGGCCTTTGACCTTCTAAATTGAACCAGTCGGGGAGGTCGCGCGTACAACGGCAGTCCGTTTGTGCGGTCAACGCACCACAAATACGCGGCGTGCGCGCCGTATTCTGTCCACGTATCGGTCGCTCTAATTACTCACGTGATTGCGGCACAACAGACGACTGTTGGGCCGAGGCGAGAGCTGAAGCGATTCTGTATAGGATTGTTTTTAGCATTTTCGGGGTATAGGTCAATCTTTTCGAGATCTTACAAAATGGTTTAAAGGTACTGTTTTGTTTTTAAAGTCAACCTACCGTCGCCTTAAAAGAGTATGCAAAAGAGGTAATTTTATAGGTGGAAAAAAACTGCCTGTTGTAAATGTTTGTAATTGCAAATGTTTGCAATTTAGAACTTTCAAATTACTTGGTAGACCTAGATAAAGTTGAAGAAATTGATGAACAATACAACAGAATTTGCATTAGTATCAAATTTAGCAGAAAAAAGATAAAAGCCGAACGAAATAAAAGATTTAAGCTATCACGTTACACAGTGGATTTTATGCATAAGAGAAGTAAACAGATTATGGGGTCTCAAAAATATAGGACAACAGACAGAAATGTAAAGCGAAGTATCAGACGTGATTTCAGGCAGCACAACACCCATCTGGTGAAAGTAGCACCACAAAATACAGCACTAAGAATCGCAAAACAGGGGATTTCGAGTGCCAAACCATGGATACAAGACCACAATGGTATTCAACATCGAAATAGGGATAAGGTTATGGAAATTTTCACTCAGCACTTTCGATCACTTTACGCAGATCTTTTCAAAGATAGCTCCGAATTAGAGTACAAATGTTGTAATAACATTACTTGTATTACACAGTTAGAGGTACATAACGTCCTAAAATCTATGCCTTATGAGAAAAGTCCTGGAGAAGACGGTATTACAACAGGCTCCCCTACTTTGACACCGCAGATCACAAAACTATTCAATGATATTCTAAAGTCAGGTAATTGCCTAACAAAATTTTGCCACTCTATCATAATTCTTCTTCATAAAAAAAGAAACCGCAAAGATATTAACAACTACAGGCCAATTAACTTTAGGGTCACATTTATATAAAGCCTTTATCAAAATCATCTACAACCGCATTGATGAGCAGCTTGACTCGGGCCAACCTCAAGAACAGGCCGGATTCCGCCCCAGCTTTTCCACAATGGATCACCTTCAAACGGCTAAAAAAGCTATAGAAAAACATACTGAGTTTCAGAAACCTCTATACTTGGCCTTTGTGGACTACGTAAAAGCGTTCAACGGCGTAAAACATTGTGCAATATTCACCGCTCTGCGAAATCAAACTATAAACCCACCTACATTGACCTATTAAAACAGATATACACCAATAGTACTGCCAACATCAAAATTTATTCCTATAGACCTACTTTTAAAATAGAAAAAGGGGTGAAACAGGGCGACCCTCTGCTCCAAAACTATTCACCTGTGCTTTGAAAGAGATTTTTAAGAAACTAGCAGACAGATGGTCCACGAAGGGCATTGTTGTCGGTGATACAAGACTTTTGGTAAGTTGCTGACGATATTGTCCTTTTTGCACCATCTGCCCTAGAATTACAACAAATGCTAGAAGATCTAAGCACAGCAAGCCTTGAGGTTGGGCTAATGATCAATCGATCAAAGACAAAAGCTATGACCAATAGCACGAAACATAGGGTTGTGGTAGATGGGCAGGATATACATTTGAATATGTTTATTTGGGCCAGAGAGAATGCTCTTTCAAAAATAGGCAAGACAGCGAGATCAAACGCCGTGTCGATAACGCCTGGAAGAGCTACTGGTCCATGAAAAGGCTAATGAAGGGTGACCTCCCAATATGCCTCAAGCGGAAAATTCTCGATATGTGTATCCTGCCCGTCCTAACCTATGGGGCTCAGACGTGGTCACTGACCGAGTTTCAAAAGTCCAAATTCAAGGTTTGCCAAAGAGCGATGAAACGAAGTATGTTGGGTTTACTAAACAGTTCATAACACCACAATACGCTCAAAACACGGAAATCGCTGATGTGGGTAATACGTCTGCAAATACAACCTGAGAAGTGGGCTAAAGTCGTTACGCAATGGGTGCCTGCAGATGGTCATCGACGTCGGGGCAGGCCCAGGAAGCGCTAACGTGACGACTTGGATGCATTTTGAAAGGATTGGCCGAAAATGGCTGAAAACAGACCGGTCTGGAAGGTTATGGGGGAGACCTTTGCCCAGCGGCGGGACAATATTACAAAAAAAAAATTGCAAACGTGACAAATTTTATTAGTGTTCCAAAATTAACGATATAGAATAAATATTGCCACAATTGTATTTCTGAAGCCCGATTCACTCAAACGTGACGCTATATTATTCCTCAGCTCGGTCATACTTCACCACGCGGACCCAGTGCAGGTTGATGAAGATGGAGGCAGGATGGAAGCAGATAACTTGCTGTTCGCTTTTTCAAACCACCCATAAAGCTTCCAACGTGGCCTTGAGCAACGGCTTAGCGTGCCTTCCAAATGAGACGCTTGAATATGAAGTAAATTCTTGCTTTTATCATTCAGTTGTCTCTAATACTTTGTGTTTGTAAGTTGCCATGTGCGATAATTTTGACTAATTCTAATCTGGGTGTAACAATACACTATTGAACTCAGGCAAAAAAGTTCTAATTAGAACACAAATCTCTCTCGTATCTTAAACCTACCCCTAAGCTGTTATGTTACACCGAAACTCATCCTTAATATCCATAAACAAAGTTCATATTATAACACCGTGGGATAGTTTCAAAAGCAGTGCCAAGCCTTTGTCGTGGACTCGCTTCCTGATGGATGAAACTTATCTATTATTCTGTCTCGCTCATAAGTCGGATTCGTCCTGCCATTAATACGGTTGTCGGGCGCGCCAGCTCTCGTGCGCAACCCTGATTGATTATTAGATCGTGTGGGATATTTAAAATTAAGTGTCTCGGTACGGATTACGGGAATGTAGGATTGCAGCGGGTGAACTATTAATCTCTGGAGTTGCAGTGAAGGAATTTGCGAGGAATGTTGTTTAAGTTTGAAATAAAACTATTTTACGGATTTTATCGCGGTTTATTATTTATTTTTAGTTCCCGACGTTTCGAGTGCTTTGCAGCACCCATGGTCACGGGAGGGACTGAGGTGTTAGACGTCCAATAGGCATAGTTGTTCCGGGGTACCCTCAAACTTCTTAATTATTTTTGTTGTTGTTGGTCCGATCTACGCAGAATGAGCTCACGGTGTCTTGAGGTCCTGCAGTGTTATGCTTGTTTAAGTTGTTTAAAAACAACCTTCGAAAGATCAACGTTGTTTCAAGTTATTAGTTAAAGTAATTAGCGGTAAAGTTACTAACTTATAGAATTTTATACAGCTGTTTGAGGTTGAAATGGGCGTGAAAAATGATTTTATTTAAGTTTTCAAGCCCTTGTGGTGGTGGAATATACCCCTAGTAAAATGCCCTGGTAATTTAATAAATTGAACAATAAATGTAGAGTACTTTGAAAATTTGGAGACGATTTTAGGGAAGTCATTTATATGTATGTATCATAAATAACTCAAGACTTTAGATATCCCGAATAGTTAGATTGCTTTCCAAATGCAATACGAAAACCAAATTTGGATATTTCAAAGTTTTACCCTTTTTAAGCACTTCTTCACCCCAATAATTAATTCGTGCGTATTGAGAAACACGTTTTAGCAATTCGTTTGAAAACTCCGTGTTGCTTTGAATCAAGAATAAAATTAATTTGTGATAGCGCACTGAAGGAGTCACAGCATTTTTTTGCAAATTAATAAAAATGTAATTAACTTTAATATTTTTTAGAATCAGTGCAGTAACCGATTTACAACAAACTACTTTAATAATGTTACACCTCGTATATCTGTCCTTGAACAATATAAAATACTAAGAAAGAACGCAGTTCAATTATAGTAAAAATATTATGATAGTGTGCTTAAGTAGTACAATTTTCTAACATTATTTAGGTACTTGGCATCTTTCGTTGCCTCGCTGACCCTAGCCAGGAGCTTTTTTACCTACTCTGTGCATCTGTCTGGCAGTGTGCCTAGTATTTTTAATTTATGTAAAACTTATTCATAATTAATAATATAACAAATTACATATTTCGTTACTTTGCAAAATTCCTTACTATTTCGTTATCAAGAACACGTGATATCGTCACGCTAACATCAATTCGTTCATGCTAACCCCTTAGGCCAAGCAATTATTCTTAATTATCCTTACGTATTATTCAGTTTTTCTGGATTCAGAAACAGGTATTCAATAACAGCAATACGTCCGAAAATCCTCCATTCCGAGTAAATTTGAGTGTACCTGTAGTCATTGTCTGATTGCGCGGTGGCCGTGACCGCGGTGACCGCTGTGACCGCTCCAAATGAGCGGTCCAGTCAGCGACCGCGGGTCGCAATTCCACGGGTAACTGCTGCGACCATTCATCAGTACTGAGGTCGACTATGAGTCTGATTGAATAGGAATCCTTGATCGACACGGGCACTTGGATTGAAGCGTAGCGCTATATTTTTGTGGTGAGATGAAGACCTGCACGAACTGCATAATTGAAGAATTGGTTATAATAGTTTGCATGAGTAAAATGTATGCTAGTTCACAAGGAAAAAGTTTTATAGAAGAATAAACCTGCACAACAGGATTTGTAATTACAGTAGAACATCCTTTCCAAGAAATCCTACCAGTATTTACTATTACGGAAATAAATTTAAGCTCGATACTGTTAAGGATCAATTTTGTTAAACAAACATTTGGAATATTTATGGTGTTCTAAATGATTCTATTCTGTGACTCAATTTTGCTTCGCATTAAACAAGCTGAATAATACAAAACTAATTAATAACCTTTACTAGCTTAAAGGCACCCTTTGAAGAAGAATGTTTTTTTTACCTCGTCTCATGACGGCACCTAGACATTCACACAGTGATTCATACAAAACATTATACGCATCATGTTCTAAGAATACATTCTCTTAAACATTATGTCATGTATGTTGGGTACGTTTATTTCTTACACTAGTTATTAAGGAATGGTAGTAGTTGCAATATAAATGAACTGTCATGGTGCCCCTACTCTCAGCACTAACCAGCTCGAGTGCGGTCGACATCATTCGACAATCGACAGCGAGCATCGCATCGCCAATCGATTTACCGCTACTATAGAGATAAACTCAATATGCATTTATGTTTAGCTTCACTGCTCTATTAGCTAATTTGTTTTATGCGTGTGGCTAAGTTTTCAAATAATGTTAACTCTATTTGAACACGATATTAAAAACAAAGCCGTAAGTAAACAGAGTTGTTTATGCATTCCAAAAACGTATTTTTTCAGACCGAGCAAACGAGACTGTAATTCAAGAAAAAATGTGCCTCTTACTTTTCATCAATGTAATATACTATGTACAAACTCATTGCGTGGTTTTAATTGGCTTTGTTGTAGTTTGGAATTTCGCAATAATTTTCAGAGGTAGTGTAGTCAACGAAATGCCAAGAAATATTAACATATCTCAACAATAAAACTTAATAATAAACAATATTACAGTACTAAGTTACCTAAACTTATTTGGATTTCCTTGAAGTTGTGTACTGCCAACTGAATTTAATTTAATTAAAGCGTACAGAATGTCGTTCGCTATCGTATATTTCAAGAATTCCTAAGTACTTTGAAGTTTGCCAATTTTCTGTGTTGTATCTTCATGCGGTCGTAAAAAGATTTTTTATACTGCTTCTTCACGCTCTCAAATTGCAATGTTATAGTTAAAAAAATTCACCACCAGCACCAACCGACTCGATGGTCTAGTGGGGTTTGAATCTTAGATCAACAAAGTGTTGTTCCTAGTAACCGCCCGAAATCTTGATTTGTGCCCGGTATAATTGCAATATATATTGCTACGTAATAACATTGGGTCCGAGCATTATAGACAAAGTATTGGTTTATACCTCACACCTCCACCACCTCTTATTATGGAATATACGCATGAATATATTTATAATAATCGTAAACTGGGGGTAATTACGACTTCCTACAAAATATTCCAGATGCGGACAAATGTTTTGATGCGAACTGTATTATGAGAAAAAAAATGTAAATGAACTTAAACGAGCATGTGATAATCTAATTTTTAAATCCAATTAAACCTTTTTCTAGATATTTATAACATCATTATTATTTGTATATGTATTTAAGACATTATTCTTGTAATTTAACTATGTATGACGCGACATATAAGCGCTTTGGTTTCAACTGTAGGTTTATTTGTCATGAATTGATAAATAAATAAATACATTTAAGTTTACCACCGCTCTTGCTTAGAGAATATAGTTTTACTTTAACTTGCTAGTAATATAACACCAAGCCACAACAACGAAACTATCGCAATACAATTACAACTCCATAGCGTCTAGAATCCCATTTACTGCAAAGTTATTAGCTAATACACACCGCGAGCCGCGGGCGGGCGGCGCCGGGTGTAATTGCCGTTTAATTGACACCGCTGCAAATATCAACTGTAACCGAACTGGGCCCTTTTTCGCTATGACTAATTTAACACGTGACGTGGCCCGTTACGACGACTTTGTGAAATAATCATTTAATGGTGTGGCTTTTTTCTGGACTAAACCCGCCTCACATTCCCACCGCTGTAATTCCTGTAACCCGAAGTCCACTATGATCTCCTAAGATGATGATGATGTTTGAATCTTGGGGTATCACAGGGTGTACTTTAATTATCTCGGAACCCGCAACAGTTTAATAAAAAGAAAAACAGGAGAAGTAGGCAAAAATGAAATTCCCCCTCCCCCCTTTGCAAAGAAGGAGATATTAAGATTACATAGAAAAGAAGACTACAACTAGGCCCAGTCATAAAGCACCACGGATACAAAAAAATCTTAATTAGTGTGCCTTATGTTTGATTTCAGTAATAGGTATACCATAAATGCTTAAACGCACGGAAATTATCTCTAGTTTCTGCAAGGTCCTTTTATTACCCCAGACGTATTTTGCGAACTGTCTTATAATGGTACGCTCGCTGTGTCAAAGACTGCACTACCAAAGTGGCACTTCCTACTTTAGTGACATACAGAATATCATTCCACGATCATTTCACGAATTTACGGTAACATGTCACGTTTAGCCATAGCCAATAAGGTCCTTGGTTTAATCCCGACTCGGTTGGAACTTTAATATCGGCGCACGGGGAACAAACCGCCTCGCTAGCAGATACAGCCGGCGATATTTGACGCCTCTGGGTTCGAACTGTTCTATCCCCGGAGCACAATATTATTGCCGCGATTTCAGTCATATCTGTATAGAAATTGGTTTCTATTACAATAGCTAATATCTGTTTCCAAAATAGCAATACAAGTTGAATCAGATTTTATAACTTCCTTAACTTGCTTTAAGTTCGAAGGGAAACATTGCAAAACCTATTTCTGGTACGGAAATTTTTATAACAATTATAAAACTTTTATTTCTTATCCATGTAATCCATTAAAGTAATTATAAATTGTTAGAAAAGTAACAAAGATACTACCATCACTTCGGAATGTTAGTCCTGTGTAAAAGGCAAAAAAAACCTACACGGCTACTCATTTTAAATAAAAACTTTATATTTTCCATTAATATTTTGTTGTGGGATATGGGACAACAATGTAGACAATGTAGTCTACATTGTTCTCCCATATCCCTTCGGTCTTAGGTCTTTTAGGTACGTCTAAGGTAAATTAACAAAATTAACTTTTCAGTAAATGTTGGTATATACTATAGGTATTTTCTATTTTAGAATTCTCCTTTTATTGTTTTTCAGTTTTTTACACACCGTCACGCCCATATTCCCAAACTTGCAGAGGTGTACCGAGTACACCACGTTTCGCCGACGATGTTAGGTCCCATGTAATAGGGGGCGAGCCTTTTGCCATATATTGGGCCCTAGGATATGAACCCAGGACCTCGTGATCACAAAGCGATGCGCTTTGCCACTAGACCAACGAGGCAGTCAGTTTTGTACACAAAGAAAAAACTGGCCAATAAATAACCCAAATTTCAATGTATATTTATTTTACTCCTTTCAATATCACATCAGAGCTGTAACAAATTATGAATCAGTGGATCAGTTAACTTAAACTAAAGTACGAATTTATCTTCGCTTGAACTCGTATCTTTCATAAAAGCAGGGAGCGAACCGGTTTCATAATAATTTAATTGGAGTCCACACAAACGCGGTTGTCATCCGAATGCGGGCTTAATGAACAATTTCTATTGAAACTATAATACCGGGGACAAAACGCCACAATGAGAGAATAATGTTTAGCAAAAATGTTCTATTTCCCACCGGATGGCGAACGCCGGGTCATCTGGCTAATTACCATAGGGTAATTAGCCAGATGATCCGGCTATGCTAATGCACATAATATTTGTTACTGGCGATACGCTGTACAAAGCAGGTATTAAGCAGGTTTATTTGAAATATCAGATAATTGTGAAGCAATTTAAATGGAAATGTGACTCTGTTGAGGTATTTTGTCTTGAAAATACTTTCCAGCACGTTCCGTCCCGAAGCGATAGTGTATTGTATTAAGTAGGTATATATTTTATGTTATTTCTTTTGATAAATGAGTTAAAAGTACTGCCACTTGAAAGTTTAATTTTATGTGGGTACAGGTGCACATTAAGTTCTCAAACCACATCAGACACAAAACACATTTTAAATTAGTGTTGTGTATATGGTTGCATGGAGGGTGGTCCATACCCCTGGTGATATGTAGAGTATAAAATAAAACCGACGAATACCACTGAAACCCAAAACCAAGTGAATTCCAAACCAAAAATAAAATGCAATAAACACCTACTACAACTCAAACAAAAACACTATCATTTCAGCGCAAAATGTTTCAACGCGACCCTCGTAAAGTTCATACTCCATTACATTACAGGCGGTATCAATCTAAACTGTTATTTCCAGCACGATAGCTCCATCTGATTGTTCTAAAAAAGCTTCCCATGCGATATTATCTACCCGGACTCGGGGCTGCGGATCGGCCCGGTTGGAGCGGGTCCAGAAAGTTTAATGGCATTATTATATTCGGACCACTTTGCCGATGGGTATCACGCTACGTGACGCCGGACCGTGAAATACGCTGCTCAGCGCCCAACATGCTGGGTTCTATACAATTTTAAAAGTAGTTTATTTAAAAATGGATCTTGAAAATTTGTGCCGTCTTGGCATTTTAGTGTGTGCGTGTGTGTATGTGAATGATCTACGCTGTTGGCCGCGGGGCCTTTACAGCATCACCGGACAATCACCGTTTTAGTTTCAAAAGGAGTAAGAATAAAATAAAAAGGTACCTACATCGTCAAATGACAAAAGTCCTTAAAACTTGTATGTATTTTCCCCTTGCAAATGTATATGTTATAAACATTCGGCTACTAGAGTTTGGGCAGTGAGGAAATTTAATCAAGCATCAGCAAACCTCGCAAGATATTTTCCAACAAACACCGTACATCGTTATAGCGTCATCGAACAAACCGTGGCCGCTTACGAAGTAATACGTATCTAAAAGCGAACATCCTTATTTATATTCAGGAGATTAAACGACGTATCATGTGTAAATCATTCAACCTACAAGTTCGCAGAAGAACAGGTAACAACGAAAATCTTTTGGAATGGCAATTATAATGTGAGATAAGTGGCCCGCGTAATCTCGCCTCTAATCTGGCAATTTATTAGTGTGGAAACGTCCGTGCCACGCTCACCCGGGCCGGGGGGGGGGGGGGCTGATGGGCGGCCGGGCCGGTCAAACGTGCGATTGGAGTGTTAATTCTTCTGAGATCCACCCGATCCAGACTGAATCAATGAAGCGAAGGAATACGTCCATATCTATTCATGAATGTAAAGCCTCACATCAAATATGTATAAGTTTCAGTAAAAGAATAGAATTATTTATTGGATCTAGGTTTGCCTTTTGTGCCGAATAATTTTTTGTTATAAGACATTGAATTTTGAGTACCATATATGTATTAATGTAAGTTAGTTTCTTAGCTAGTAGTTCTTTGAAAAAAGACTGGCACTAACAATGATTTAAGTTCTTAACTGTGTGACTCTGGCTAGAACCCTCCTGACTGCAACTGTTTGGTGTAAAATGATACTGACCTTCATAGTGACATGTTAATTCAATGCGATCAGATAAATCTGCTTGAATGCCGAGCGACGACTGATTGGCACAATAATGTGCCTCATACAAAATACCGTCCTCATCAAATGTATGCGTGCAATATATTTACATTATCATATTATATTATAATTTTCTCAAACGCCAATATTAATTTTAGCGCTGTTTTGTAATATTCGGATTGATGTGTGCCCAATCATAAAATATTATACCTAATATACATACATATATCAATCGCTCCAAGACTGTGTCCAGTGTCAGCGGGTTGGCGTCATGTCGGTCCGGAATTGATGCGGTCCGTCCGGATATTAATGTTCGCACCGACGGATCCGCGTGGATATTGCGTCCGCGGTCTAAACGTTAGTCACAGAAATCGTAATAATAAGAGACGTCTCGCAAGGTAACTGGCGTGATGATATAGATACACATATACGAATGTCTTATCATTATGATTTCTGTAGCGTTAGCGTTCTACATTTCGTTCAAATAGTTTAAGTCCCAAGTAGTGTCACGGAAGAAGCTGTGTTATCCATTACACTACTGGTAGTGTCACGGGAAAGGAAAACTTCCTAAAGCACTACTGGTTGTGCCAAGCAGTTGATAAACAACATAACAATAGGCAAGCCTGTCTATATTCTTCGGAAAGATAACAACATTTAAAATACTTTCGACTTTTGCAATTGTCAAAAATGGAAGTTTCCTTGCATATGAACACAAAACGACAAAGCCAAGCGCCGCTCACGTAATCTTTTGTGAACATCTGAACACAGTGGTGGCAACAAATTTCCCAAGCAAACCGACAATATCACAAAATAAATAAGTACAAAAAGCCGGATTCATACAGACATAAACACGTGCTTATGACGATTTCGGGTCAAATAGGTCGAATTTTACCGAAAGCTGGGTCTACCTTAATACATTCTCCAATAAAAAGGTTTGGTGAAAAGTATCCATAATTTGAAAATAAAAATATCAGATAAAAGAAGTGCATATTAAACTAAATTAAGATACTAGACTACACAAAAAAATCTTCAAAGTTGCAACCACCGACTCAAGAGAGCCAAAAGCAACACTTTTGACAACACATTCCTTTTGTAGAACTGAGGAGGAACTTAACTGGTGGGCAAGAAAAGCTATTTATCAGCCGGTCTTTCTCTTTTCTCAAGCTGTAATCATAAAAAATATACAGTGGTTAAGGTACAGATTTAGCAAATTTCCTCTGTCTGAGTAGGTTGCATAAGTGCAGGGAATTGATCGGTTGAGTACACCAGGTGAGCAAGCGCCGCGCACAAAGGATCCTGATTGCGATGACCGCACAAAGCACACCCAGCCTGTGCCACATCAAGGGTTCGCCAAACATTCTGCGCGCTTATAGCAGTGTATAACTACTTGTTATTAGCTTACGAAGTATAATGTTTCGTCCGTCAAAGGAAAAATAAAGTTGGCTATCCAAGCCGAGGACCGGGCTTAGTGGCGTGTATTGAAAGAGGAGAGTTCAGCAGTGGACTTGTTGGTTTCTTACGAAGGTTAGCAACAGCGTAGTTAGAGAGGATGTAGTTGTAAAAGTACCGATGTAAAGATGAGAAAGGGTATGCTCTGTGCTCCTTAACAATGTTGGAGAAAAGATTGATGAAACAGATTACAATCCGATAGGGTAAAAGTACCATGACCGAATAGTTCGTGGTTTATCTCTAAAACGAGTCAAGAGTCTCCATAACCAGCGACAGTTTATGAGACAAACTATGAGACTGGATGACGGAATAGAGATTGGTCAGGAAAGAACCTGTTAGAACTCTATACTTTCTGCTTATCTTGCAAGAGATCGCAAAGGGCGTAGCAACATAGGTACCAAAAGGTATGATACCACAATCAATACCAAACTCAGCAGGTAAAGGTAACCTTAGTGAGAGGTCTACAACGGCAAAGCAAACGCAGTCTATATGCCAGCAGACCGGCCATTGATTGTGTCAACCGCAACGGCCAGGGACCTTATTTGCTATGACCAAATAAACACGTACCCTGACCCGTTACGATGAATGACCCTTTGTAAAATGATCGTTTAATGGTACTCCAGCTGCATACAACATACGATTCCACGATCATTTCACCAAGTTATCGTAATGTGCCGCGTTTCGTCATAACAAATAAGGCTCCAGAGCGAACCGCACGATCCGGTCACGGCCCGGACCGAACTTAGCTATGTTTGTGTTATGTGCACTCTCATTAATTTCCACGGGAATTCGCAGATACAGGTGGTAAACTGCAGTAAATATTACTTGGTTCATGCTTTACAGTCTCTTAGAATTAAATTAACACACGTATAATTAGAGATGTAATACACCATACTAGTAAATGTATGAACTTCATGAAAGATTACTCGCACGGGTTACAAAAAATATGTTACATATACGAATAAAATGTATCAAACTTAGAAGAGGTATATATACTTTTGTCTTTGTTACTTTTATGACGAGTCACAAACACAATAATGGTTTACATGAATAAAAAAATATCCTGACTCTTATTCTTGCGAGCTTTCAAATACTATTACATTTCTTGGGTCTTCTACACATAGCTTAACCCACCTCTTTCGGTTATAGCAGGCGTAATAGTTATAAATTGCTTAGCTTTTCCATGGTTACAACATTTTCAATTCAAGCTCATGGTAGCGTCATATCTATTTAGTATTTCATCGACGATTTAAAAGTACTCTAATCGTTTAGCTAAAGAGTCGCTGGTCGATCACATACTATCAAAAAATTGTATGTATAATAAATTAAATACCTTTACCGCACAATTTTCTATAATTCACTCCGTGCACTACTATGTAATGAAAACCTAGTTTTCCTTAGTTAGTTTACCTGGTTTTCCGATTAAAATACGTAAGTTCTTACGAGCAGCAATATATAAAAGTTTATCTCGATAATGGCTTTTGCAAAGTACTAAGACTAGGTGCGCTCCGAATGTCCCGTGGAAGATAGAGGAGAAACTTAAATGACATTTTATAACGGTTCTAAAGGCCGATCCAATTTCCCGCGGAACAAAAGGTCCACTCTCAGATATAATATTTATAAAAGCTCGGAGCCGTATCCTCTCGCAATACTATGTACTTTGTTCTTGAGGATGCGCGCCCAAGCTTTTCTTTATGTGCTTTCCGATCCTCAATGTATACTTTGAATTCTTCTAAATTAAATGTCTACAGCTGTACACATGTAACGTATAAAGAAAGACTTTAATTAAGTTTGTTTGAATTAGAATATAAGTCTAACGTTTCCCGAAACACAAGCATTCGGGTTACAATTATTTATTTATTTATTTATAGAAAACCAAAAGCTATGGTGATACAAAATAATAAACAATACATAATGAACTTAAATTAAGCCAATTATAGGTTTTCCTAAAGTAATTACACATATTAGGAGTGGAAGTTTTGTAGCTTTAAGAAAGTGATCTTATCATAAAAGGTAATGTAATAAAAATAATTTACAGAAAAGGTAAGTACTAATTGCGATGTGTGTATGTACGAGTGTGTGTGCGTGTGTTTGAGTTAGTGTATGTGTGTGAGGATGTCAGTTTGAATTTGGTGAACAGTTTATTAAAAACTCTTTTTCTAAAAACTTGCTTGCTGTTATTAAAAAGATCTATGTCTGAGTTTAAATCAGAGAACATGTGGTTATGTGTAGAACAAATCCTGTTTATAGGTGAGTTGCGTGCATAATTGGTGTGTGCGAAAGTCGTGGAAAATAAATTTGTTTGTCTGTATATTAAGCGCCTATAATCATAAGTATGTATCATGACATTATTGAATCTGTTTTGTGTGTAAATTAATAGCATAATTCCTTTCCATAGAATCCTCCGTTTTCATCCCATCATGCTTTGGATTTCACCCATTGGATTTCCTATCATAACTTCATTATAGCTTGGGAGACTTTCTCAACAGCTCACGTCGAACGTGACGTATTATTTCATAAATAAATAATAATTCGTAGTTTGTATTATTTCAGACCACCTAGAATGTTTTATAGGTCGTATGAAATAATACAAACGGATAAATTATGTGCATCACAATAGCCTAATCTTGTGATGTCTGTATTAAGTTCGTATCTCTGGAATTTAGGGTTCGATGATTTCCTAGAGATTCCTCTGCCGCATCATCATCATCATCATCATCTCAGCCTATACTTGTCCACTGCTGAACATAGGCCTTCCCAATCGCTTTCCAGCGTAACCGGTCCGATGCCACCTGCATCCAACGACTTCCTGCCATTTTCACAAGATCGTCGGTCCATCTGGCAGGCGGTCGTCCCACGCTGCGCTTTCCAATACGTGGTCTCCACTCTAGAATCTTTCTGCCCCAACGCCCGTCCGATCTTCGCGCTATGTGGCCCGCCCATTGCCACTTCAGCTTGCTAATCTTAAGGGCTATGTCGGTGACCTTGGTTCTTCTACGAATCTCCTCATTCCTGATTCGATCACGTAGAGAAACGCCGAGCATAGCTCTCTCCATAGCTCGCTGAGCAACTCTGAGCTTTTTTATGAGACCTATATTAAGAGACCACGTCTCTGATCCATATATCATCACTGGTAACACACATTGACTAAAAACTTTAGTCTTTAGGCACTGAGGTATTTTGGATGAGAAGATGTTGCGCAGTTTCCCGAATGCTGCCCAGCCGAGTTGGATTCGTCGATTGACCTCTCTCTCAAAGTTGGACCTACCTAACCGGACTACCTGTCCCAGGTAAATGTATTCGTCGACAACTTCAAGAGTAGAGTTCCCAACGGTGAGTGCGGTGGGTACGACATGGACGTTAGACATTATTTTCGTTTTGTCCATGTTCATTTTAAGACCCACTTGTTGAGATACTCTGTTGAGGTCGCCGAGCATTCGTTCTAGATCTTCCAGCGACTCCGCCATGACCACAATGTCGTCGGCAAATCGAAGGTGAGTGATGTATTCGCCATTGATGTTAATACCAAGTACTCGCCATTCCAAGAGCTTGAAGGCGTCCTCTATGGTGGTCGTAAACAGTTTCGGAGAAATGACGTCTCCCTGTCTTACTCCTCTTTTTATGGAGATCGCCTTCGTGCACTGCCCTTGTACTCGGACTGACATGGTGGCGTTATTACACAAGCACTTCAACACTTCGATGTACCGATAGTCAATGCGGCATCGCCGGAGAGAACTAAGAACCGCCCAAGTCTCGATCGAATCGAAGGCTTTATCATAGTCCACAAACGCCAAGCATAGTGGCCGATTATACTCCTCGGTCTTCTGTATAATCTGCCGCAGCGTAAGTATGTGGTCTATGGTACTAAAGCCTTTCCAGAAACCGGCTTGTTCGGGAGGCTGGAAATCATCAAACCTGCGTTCGAGACGATTCGTGATGACTCTCGAAAACAACTTGTAAACATGGCTCAGCAGTCTGATGGGCCTATAGTACTTTAATAAAGTGTTATCACCTTTCTTGAAAAAGAGTACCACCACACCCCTGTTCCATGCTTCCGGCGTTTTTCATTCGAGCAAGACGGAATTAAACAGACTCTGAAGGACTTTAAGTACCGGCGATCCACCCGCTTTCAGAAGCTCTGCGGTAATTCCGTCTTCACCCGGCGCTTTGTTGTTTTTAAGTTGTTTGAGAGCCATCCTAATCTCGTACAGGCTGATGTCCGGGATATCTTCAGTGTAGTGTCGGGTTAGCTTGGCTCTTGGGTCTTTTACCAAGTCAACAACAGGTTCAGCTACTGAGGTATACAACTGCCCATAGAACCTCTCTATCTCCCTGAGCTTCGTCAACTGGCTTTGCCCAATAGACGCGTCTCGTGCGAACACTTTGGAGCCCTTGTTCTGCTCTATGGTCTCCTCAATACGTCTTGTATTGAAGGACCGTAAATCGTGTCGCAAGGACTTCAATATCTGTCCATTGAGCTGCCTATAGGACTTAGCATCATCGGAGATTTGTAGTGTCATGGTACGTCGCTCAGCCATAAGGTTTCGGGTGTAGTCAGATAGCTTTTGAGGCCTATTTTTACAGTGGGGCTTAAAATGCTTGGACCCGACCGTATGGACAGTCTCTACCAACCTATTGTTGATTTCGTCCACTGATGCGCTGCTGTCTAGCAATTCGAAGCGGTTTGACAATTCGAGTTGAAAGTTCTCGGGGTTTTGGATATGTGCATTAGAAGGTCGGAGCGTAGACTTCATCAGACGCCATCTTTCCATTTTGACATTAATATTTAATGTACCTCTGACCATTCGGTGATCACTGCCGGTTTTTACCCTGTGAATCACGGAGACATCATTAAATATTTGTCGCTTGGTGCTCATGATGATGTCTATCTCATTTTTTGTGAAACCATCAGGGCTCATCCAGGTCCATTTCCTATGAGACGGCTTCTGGAAGAAAGAGTTCATCATAAAGAGTCCCTCCTTCTCCAGAAATTCGGCCAGCCTCTGACCCCTGGGGTTGCGCTGCCCATATCCAAATTGCCCCACTCTCAACTCATCATCGCCCCGTTTGCCCAGTCGCGCATTGAAGTCACCCATAACTACTGTAAAGTGTGCTTTGGAAGTATGTATGGCTCTACTAATGTCCTATACATAACTTCGACGTCATCATCTGAGTATGCCGAGGTCGGTGCGTAGACCTGTATGACCTTCAGCGAATATCTTTTGGATATTCTGAGTATCAGGTACGCTACCCTGCTCGACACACTAGTGATGGACACAACGTTGTTTATGAGTGACTTGTGGACGATAAATCCGACACCACCTTGGGACTGCTGTTCGCCCTCCCGGTAGTAAAACAAATTGCCGGATTTTAAGATTATCGTGTCCTCGCCCTCTCTTCGGACCTCCGATAAACCAACAATACTCCACCGCAACTTGTTTAACTCTTCTTCCAGCTCAACTAGCTTCTCATCTGTCCTCAATGCGCGTGCGTTGTATGTCACCAGGGCCAATTTTCGGTTTTGGTGGTAGCCGAATCTCTGCCGGAGATTCTTAGCACCCCTTGTCCTGTCGTTACCATGGCTGCTACCGTGGCCAGGACGAACAGGACCGCCGGGGACTAGGGGCCTGGTTTTCCTACTTTCTTCCATAATTGGGGGTGTTTGCCATACTCGCCACGCTTGGCAGGCGGGTTGGCGAGCGCAGTTATTGGTCGTCGAAGTGTTAAGGGAACGCTGCTGCCCATTCCCTACTTTTCCCTTAGTCGCCTTGTACGACACCCGATGGGATGAGATGGGTTGGTCCTATTCTAAGCCGGGAACCACGCGGCACTCTGCCGCATGGTTGCACGTAAATCGGTTACGCTGACGACGGACTTCTTTTCATAGAATCTAACACTAGGGACGGGCTAGAAAAAATTGCGGACACATATCTGCATTTAATTCTAATATGGGGTGAAAGAAACCGCCTTACATTCGCTCCTCAAAACATATACCAACTCTTAGTAAAATGATATTTACAATCAGCGCCGCGTATTAAATTCAACAATCAAACAGACAAAAGAAAAGAACCGGTTTGTTATCTTAGTTTAGACTCTCTGGAGAGAAATTTATCATTTATTGAACATATAAAAACTGTAGGCGAAAGCTAAACGAAACTTTTATGCACTCACCAGAATATCAAGGTCAACTTGGGGCCTTCGTTTTAATACTCTTAAAATCATCGACGGACCAACATACATAGGCTGTATGTGTTACGGTGCACCTGTATGGGCCGACAGGGCTACGATAGGGGCGGCACGGCGTAAACTGCTTCAGAGTCAACGCTTGGCACTGATATTTTTGTGTCAGGCATACAGGACGGTCAGTACAGAAGCCCTACCGGTACTTGCGGGTGTGCTTCCAGTCGATCTTGAGGTTTAGAGACGCATGTCAATGTACTATTCCACTCGAGAAAACTTGAACACCGAGTTTCTATTGCCTCGAGACAGTTGTAAAATCACTAGATTTTTCAAACCGCAATCAATCACCTCTGAAAATCTCCTGACCGAAAGGCAGGAAAGATGGAATACAACAACAAAGGGCCGTCACCTCTATCTGTTCTTTCCATCCGTACGTGAGCGTATGGCGAGAACATGGCTAGAGGTGGACCACTGCGTGGCTCAATTTCTCACCGGACATGGCAACTTTAAGAGTAAATTATTCTCTTTTAAACTGGTACCTTCACCGCTATGTTAGTGTTCCACGTCTAACTACGAGTATGAACAATCAGCACACCATGTTCTTTGCGAGTGCAGTCTCTAGCACAACAAGCGTACCATTATGTTAAACAGTCTGCGAAATACATCTGGGGTAATCTACTGCACGGATCTTGTAGAAACTCGGGATAATTTCCGTGCTTTCAAGCGTTTTTGCCATACCTATTACTGGAATCAGACATGAGGCTCACAAATAGGCCCTGTTAATATTTTTTCGTAACCGCGGTGCTTTACAACTGGGCTTATCCTAGTTGTAGTCTCCTTCTCTATGGCTGATCTGCCAATTTTTATTTTCTTTTATTTTTATTTTATGAATTTTTATTTTTACTACTCCTCCTGTTTTTCTTTCTAATTAAATTTGATGCGGGTTTCAAGACAATTAAAGTGCTTCCCGGGACACCCCTTGGCGTCATCTAAGGAGACTATTGCGGATCCTGGCTTACAGGAGTTACAATGGTGGGAATGAGTGGCGGGCTTAGTCCAAAAAAAAATGTCACTAGATACAATCAAAAATGTTATTTCTAGAAGCACAATGCATTTTGTTTTAATATTTTACGTAAAAAGGAAGATATGGAATAAAATCGGGAGCAGTGCTTCTGCCACGAAGTATAGACACTTATAGTAAGGCGGGCCGGCACGAGCCTCCCCTTTATAGAAAGGGGAGGCTCGCGCCGGCCCGCCGGGCATGGCGATGTTTTTGTTTTTCTATTTATTGGGTAAACAAACAATATCACAATAACTGTAGTACTTAAAACATATATAAACATTTTTAATAATTGTGACATCCACATCGTTTACCACAAGTATGGTAAATGTTGTAACTACTGGTTGAGAGTCGTATAAGTGTAACTATATTATTCCGTTCCTTATAATATCTTATTTTCAATATCCTTATCTATATAAGGCCACCAAAGCCTGGACCTAGCCTCCGTTTTAGTTTTTGCTACATCTAAATAAGGCCTATGCAATTCCTCTAATATACTACCTCCAAATGAATTAGGAATCACAATTATATGACCCCTCATTACATAACCATTTTCGCTAGTCAAATCGAATCTACATTTAAATAAATAGGTCTTTACTATAAGTTTTAGGCCACCCCTGTCGAACATACTGCTTTACTAACTGTAAAACGCTGTCCTTCTGACACGTCTCTGTCCGCATTATCTCCAACGTCACCGGTAGCGCCCGCCGTTTGAATTTGGCTGTAAATCCTTTCGGCACTATTAAGGGATCTAGACGCAAAAGATAAAGGACGCTCAACCCCTTTTTCAATTTGAGCCAACACTGCCCCTAACCCAGTAGGCGACGTATCCACCGTGAGTACTAACTTGCACTCAGGATTTAAATGCGCGAGCGTTTGCTCTGACGCTAATACTTTTTAATATGATTAAAAGCCTTATCGTGCACCTTTGACGATGACCCTTCCACTTAATTTTTTAGCAACTCGTTGAGAGGACTAAGAATTGACGAAGTATTTGGTACAAACATCCTATAGTAATTAACGAACCCTAAAAACGATTTTCATTCGTGTACATTGCGTGGTGGTTTAGTATTTACCATCGCTGTTAACTTATCCACACACTTGTGTATGCCATGTTTGTCTATTACAAATCCCAAGTACTTTACGGAACTTTGGAACAGCTTACATTTATCCTTATTTAACACCAACTCCGCATCTTGCAATTTATTAAAAACTTGATTCAACCTTTTAGAGTGCGTCTTTTGACAAGATCCGGTCACAAGAACATCACTAACAGGACGAGCACACCATCGATACCTTGCAGTGTTGTTTTTTTAAAAATAGCTGGTACATTGGATAACCCAAACACTAAATTGGTGAATTTAAACAATCCTTTGTGCGTATTAACTGTTGTTAGTAATTGTGACTTCTCATCCAAGTTGTAAATACGCAGTACTCAAATCGAGTTGTGAAAACCGTTCACCCCCATGCAATCTCGGAAACAAATCCTCAGTCTTAGGCAACGGGCATTATTCAATCTGTAAAAATTTATTTAAAGTCACTAAAAAATCAGCACATAAACGAATGCTATCGTTTTTTTACAAAACCGGAACTATTGGAGTAGCAAAATCAGTATGTTCGACTGGTACTAACACCCCCTGGCTTACTAGCCTATTGATCTCGTTTTCCACTTTACTCCTCATTGCAAATAGTACGGTCCTTGGCCGGAAAAATATTGGCCGAGTACCTGGTTTTAACATTAATTTCACTTTAAATTTGTTAAAAGTGCCTAATTTATCAGTGAATAACGCTGAATATCTATTCACATAGTAATCCAGTTCAGTCGATTCCGCGCAATAATTCACTTTAGACAACTGTAAATTAAATAAAGATAAGAAATTCCTACCTAACAAGGCCGGCCCTGCCCCTTTGATCACATATATATCAATAACCACAGTCTCCGTCATAAACAACAGGTACAGGCATTACCCCTACTACGTGTAACTTATCACCAGAGTAAGCCTTTAATTCTACACTTGACTTACTATACGTTTCCAATGGAATGGTGGTAGTACACGACCCACTGTCCACCTCACAAGGTAACCTAGTACCATTTACATCGACAGACAGTGTCATGGTCTCACCGCGCATGCTGCGTATGTTACATATTAGTGTATGCTTACCCTTATCGACGTCATTATCATCACCGTGCAAACAATTTATTTGCCCCTTCTTTTTGCACATCCTTTTCAGATTTCCCTTTACACCGCATTTTTTGCACGTGTACTTAGAAAAACGGCATTGCTCCTCGCGATAATTGTTGTAGCCGTATATTGAACATTTTACTCTCTCCCCTTGACCTGTAGAAATTTTAAAAATCTCCGCGGTGACCGACGTAATCCCACTGACTGGAGATAGTCTAGCTGCCTGCTTTGCGCTATTAATTGCCACTGCAATTTCCAGAGACTTGGATAGTGTTAATGAAGTCGTGTCTTCCATAAACAATCTGGCCCGTTCTGCGCCCGGAAGCATCCCTAGAATAAAACAATCTCGCAGCATTTCTTCTAAAATATCCCGGAAACTGCAGTCTGTTGCCAATCGTCGAACTCTAGCCGCCTATTAAGAAAAGTCTTCTCCAGCCTCTTGCACTGATGTATGGAATTTATGCCTTTCCGCCAATAACGATTTTTTGGGTAGAAAGTGCTTCTCCATTTGTTTTATTGTGGTTATTGTATATCGTCGTTACCAATGTTATTTACTTGGAAAAACACGATTACATTCCAAATCTTCTTCTTCTTCTTCTTATTTTAATTAATGGCCGCACACTTTAACAGTGTATTTCGCCCATGTCAAGTAGTAATAGAGTATAACAGTAAATTATAAAAAATGGATTCTTGTCGCCATTACGGCAAAAAACAAAAGCCACACCAAATCACGTTATTAAATTGCATTGACAAAACCAACAATGACATAACAAACCATGGTAGCACAACGTTCCGTTCCTAACATAGGCAAAGGTCTTTTCTCATAAATTGAGGTAAAAGAGAATAAGTGATTCACGCGGGCCTAGTGGAAATTGATAAAGACAAGTAGGAATTATCTGCAGCTGTTGCATGTACTTATTAAGCTTCCAACTTGGCTTAAAGACTACCACATGAAGTAGTAACTGCAACCAACGGTTTAACGCGCCGAAACAAGACGCTCGGAAACATGCAACGGTAAATATGCACCAGCTCAATATTTCCAGCTCCGGATTTTTCAGGCTTGTTAAATTAATTAACATGGCTGCCAATCCCCTCCCGCCTTCACGATGTGTCCCTCATAGGCACACATAATTCTACGTGATTCCGTCTACGTGTATACAAAACACCCTTTTACATATCTACAAAATATCTAAAAATTTAAAATTAAAAATACCTTTTTAAAAATAAGCTTTTTATAGCAAAAACACAACAAAGATATTTAGCTTTGTTAAGGAGTTCCTGTGGCTTCTTTCCGTTCATAATTAAACACTGGACACCATCCGGGCCTAAAGTACTCGTCAAGATATATTTAACGAGCCCAAACACGGTGGAGTTATTTTGAGTACTTGGGTGATTCCATTGGCCACCTTTTGGCTTCATCATCACACCCTAAACACTATTTGGTTGTGTGGTACATGTCAATACTAATCTAACGAGCCTAAACACGAGGGAGTTTCGGTGTCTATTTCACATGTTCCTATGGCCACCTTCGGATTTCATTATTAGACCAGCTCCGTGGTATCATATTTATGCATTGTCACCGAACTTACATACGTATGCCAAATTTCAGTTCAATCGGATACCCGCAAGTGTTTGAAAAATGGATCACAAGATTTCAACCGGAAAGACAAAGAGCCATACGAACATTGCAAGTTAAATAAAAACTTGTAAAAATAGAGTTAGGATTCATGCAACCCATTCTTTTTTTGAATACAAATGGTCAGTATTAGAATCTTCCTTTCCATTCAATATAATGAACCGATTTAATTATCCACTTCTAGCGAGTACCGGACCCCATTCTTCTTTAAAAGTAGCGTCGCGGGTTCTCCGGGTGCAGCGGGTGGGAGTGCGACGGCAGGGGGCGACAGTGCGCTGACTTAGACACAGTGCGGCTCGCTCCAGATATTAATTTCTCTGTAAAAAATGTGAATCGTATCCCAATTCTTTTAGAAAAAATCTAGTACATGAAAAAATTCTAAAAAAGCTTGTATTTATTTCCAATAACTGACCCACAAAAAAAGGTGAGCTTAAATAATTTTGGATATAGTTAAAGTATTTTTAACAATAATATTCCCGGGCAGAACTTTCCAGTAATAATTAATAATTCGAGCGTACCGTCTGCCTCAGTCTCGATTCATTAACGCTCAACTCAAGCAGCAAACTTAAATAAAACAGAAATTAACACAAATAGAACCTGGATCTTTTCACCTTTTCTTGTGACGGGAATAATGAAACAGTTTAATTATCTACGTTTAGAGGCATCATTGTCCCCTCTCCCTCCGAAGTAAAGCGTCGTGAGGGAGCCCGGGTGCAGCGGGAGCGGAGGCCGGGGCGGGGGCGTGGGGGCGCGGGCGCTGACCCGGACCCGATGCGGCTCGCTCCGGATGTGCTCCGGATATTAATTTCTCCGCCTTAACTCACATTGCGTAGCGCAGACGGCTTGGACTGAATCACGCTCAGACAACAAGAGTTATAACTTTAGTAAAGTGGATAAGACAGTTCATTTATGCAATCAGTAATTTTAATAAGTTAAAGCTCTTTCAATGATGTTGTTTTAATAATATTGTTTGTTTACAAATTCCATTATAAGTTTAGTATCATACTTAAACGATACCGATACTGATGACCTGGTGGAAGGTTAAAGTGGATGGAGTGAAAGCGGGTGAAATGTACAACACCCGGTCGTTGTGGCGATCTTTGCGGGAAGACATTGTCCTGCAGTAAACGTCTTTCGCCTGAACGTAAATCATATTTAAAATTTATTTATAACTTATCATCCATGTACCTATTTTTAACCAACTTCAAAAATGAGGTTCTTTATTCGTCTGTATATATTTTTTATGTATATTCACCGATATTTCCGTCAATTGTGAACCGATTTCGATGATTCTTTTTGCATTAAGTTCAGTATAGCTCCAAGGTGGTCTCATTTTAATTTCATTGGTATTGGACTTTGAACTTTGAAGCTACACCAGGGAACTCCTTAACGACAAACAATACGAATGTGTGAATTGATATAGTATGGGTATTACGACAATCCAAAAGCTACCCTACTTCAAAAAAGAAGGAGATTCATTTTGCATCTGTGTTTTTTATAACTTCTTTGCTTATGAATCGATTTTGATGAATCTTTATGCGTTGGGTTCAGTATAGCTCGGAAGTGTTATCTTATCGGTATTGGATCTTAGACTTTGAAAATACACCAGGGAACTCCTTGACGGCAAACAGTACGAGTGTGTAAATTCAGGTATTATATCAATCCTGTAGGTACCTTACTGTAGAACTAAGTAAAATAATATAATATTATTCTTCTTCTTTTATTATTCTTGGATGCGCCTTCAGTAAGGATGGGAAATACACCGCTGACATAGAGAGAAGAGTGAGTGCAGGGAACAGAGTGAATGGTGCGATGGGAAAGCTACTCGGGAGCCGGCACTTAAGCCATAAGGCGCAGCTGGCCATACATAACGGAGTTCTTGTCCCAACGCTGTTATATGGTAGCGAGAGCTGGGTATGTAAGAAGGAGAATGAAAGTAGGATAAATGCGGTAGAAATGCGAGCTCTGCGGAAGATGTGCGGAGTGAAGCTGACCGATCGCATTAGCAACAGCATAGTAATACAGCGAGTAGGTATAAAAGATGGTATCAATGTAAAGATGAGAAAGGGAATGCTCTGTTGGTTCGGGCATATAGAAAGAATGCCAGAGGAAAGAATGACAAAACAGATATACAATGTGAAAGTGGAAGGATGCAGGTACCGGGGAAGACCTAGACTATCTTACCACGACCAAATAAACCGAGTCTTATCTGATGGAAAAGTCAAGAGTCTCCGTAACCGGCGAGCGTGTATGAGACGAACTATGAGAGTCGTGGAAGCCAGAGAGGTATGTAAGGAAAGAACCTGTTGGAACTCTGTACTCTCTGCCTACCCCGCAAGGGATCTGGCGTGAGGTTATAGATAGATAGATAGATAATATAATATAGGTCTACACATATTAATAATTTGTGGTGTACTCAAAAGATACACTTCTTTGGTTATCACCATAAATACACTCAATGCACAGACAACCGCCCATGGCGGCAGTCAACAAATGAATCCCCAATGTCACCGTTTGCCCCACCAAGCCATCCCGTAGTCTATACGTCACATAATTAATTCACTCATCACATAAAATTGTAAAATAAATTACTTTTAAAAAAGAGAAAACAACTTAACAAAGCAAAAATAAAAATTTGAAGTCGGTGACGGTTGGTGCAGTCGGTTACTTGGCAAAGTTATTTTGTTTTATTATTACTTTTAAAATATTTTGTCCCACACGAGGAAATTTACTTGCGTAGTGGGTGCGTTCCCAAACATGAATTTCATATACACAAATATTGCAATAAATCCCTTATTAAGTTGTTAGACAGAAGTAAGCAAGAGTTCTACTTATATTATCAGTGTAAAACTCGCCAACAACGAATTCGAGTTCAACAGTGGAGTTACAGCAGATCATAAAAAAAAGTCATAAATAAAATAAATATCACTCACGTAATTGTGCGCGTTGCCTCACGGTTCTGTTTCATTAATACAGTGTGAGCTTAATGATAAAATGCTTTTACAGACAATATCATTTTGCACAAAGGAGAACGCCGAGCGCCCTTTCAACGCAGTTTGTTTATCAAAAGTTTCAAGTAACGCTTGTTAATTCTGAAACTAAAATGAGGATATTTTTACGAGGTAAGTCGCTGTTTGGAATGAGCGAATAAAAATGTGTGGAAGAATAATGAAATATTTGCATTGCTTTGTAAACAACGCTATTATCAATTTACCAGAAAATAGAATTGATTCCGTGTCAATGTTCGTTGCGCTGCGGTAGTTGATAAGCGAATTACAAAAAAATATGTGTGTACTTATCATACTTATTCACTATGACCAAACGCGGTGCGTTACTGTAATTTAGTAAAATAATCGTACAATAAGATTTTGTGAGCAGCTTGATTACCATTAAACGATCATTTAATGAAGTTCTAGTAACACGTCGCGTTACTGTTTAATTTTTCATAGCGAATAAGTGCCCAAATTGTGGTTTTGTGTTGTTTTAAATTACTGTAGTAAATTGAAATGCAACGAAATGAACTGAACTGATCCAGTGGGGTTGAAGAGGGAAGGAACTCCTTAGTCTTCGAATGCCCGCCTCACTTGCGGCATGTGATTCTGATCTGATATAAATAATATTTTAATTAAAAGAGCTGAAGCTTGAAGCGTGGTCTAATCGTGTGTGTGTTTTTTTTTTTCTATTTGTTGGGTAAACAAACAACATCACAATAACTTTAATAATTAAGACATATATAAACATTTTTAATAATTGTGACATCCACATCGTTTACCACAGGTATGGTAAATGTTGTAACTTCTGGTTGAGAGTCGTATAACTGTAACTATATATAACTATGCAGTTTCCTAATCACTAGTTTTTTATAAACGCTCACACTATTCGCATTAATATCAATGTGACTAAATTTTGAATTGTACGAATCAAGTATGCGAAGAATAGGTGAGCGCTTGCCTGCGTTAGTGCGTGATGTTCTTGTGCTGAATAGTGGTGTGGTGCGACAGGCTCGTATGTGTGATCTAACAGGTACTCTGTAGGTAATATTGTTTACTATGTCAATACAGCCGTACCTGTTGTGGCAGATATCGTACAGAAACCTAGCCTCCATTTGTGTTCTTCTCGAATTTAAGTCTAAAAGGGTATATTTTTGCAACAGATTAGGATAAGACTGGTACTGGTACCTGTGACGACAGCATTTATAGTACATAGAACGTAAGAATTTCTTTTGCACTCTTTCAAGGTTAGAATATTTCTTATACAATGGGTTCCAGATACATACAGCATATTCCAACTGTGAGCGAATTAAGGTTTTATAAAGATGCAGATATGTATGTGAACGCGTAAAATCGTTACTGGCTCGCATAACGAAACCAAACATTCTGTAAGCTTTACTACAAATATTTTCAACATGTGCATCCATTGCCAACTTAGTATCTAACGTGACTCCAAGATCTCTGATAGTCTGGACTCTATCAAGATAGTGGCCGCCTATAGAATAATTAAATGTATCAAACTTTCGTTTTCTTGTAAATGTAATGATTTTACATTTTTCGAGACCTCGACGTGTGTTGAGGAGCAAACAGAGGAACGTGAAAACGTCTTCATATTTTGACTGCCGATAGATATATTCAGAACAGAATGAATCACTGAAGAATATATTTTTTTAAACACGTGTACACGTGCTGTGTATTTACTACAACAGGTTTAAAAGTAAACTTTACAATTAATAACGGAAAAATAAATTTCATAATTATCTCTCATAAACAAATTACGAACAATGAGATAGTCTAATATCAATCGTTTATACTTTCAACTACCGCCAACAAAATCTTTACAAACAATCTGAACAATCCAATGATTTTATAGCTCGGCTAATTTTCGCTAAAGTCTCTTTAGTGCGTAATAGGTACTTTCCTAAAAGTTAATCATAAATACAATTAAGACAAACTCTTAATTGACTTTTGCAGAAAGTAATAAAATTAATAAACTCAAGCTCCCAATTTCGCCTCCACTTTGATTTTGGGTTAGGTAGTGAAATTACACTGTTTAAGTACGCCCTCGGTCTTTAACTTATATTGTTTTGTGAGTGTGCCTTCCTCCGCTAGTAGTGAGCGGAACTCCGTAGGGCTAGCACTGGCGGCGCGAGAAAACATAAGTCACTGATTTTGTCACCCAAGGCGTGATATAACCATTTTCTCTTACATGCTACCATGGCCTGCCGTGACAAAAGGTTGACACAAGGATCAAGAATCGTGCTGAATTGACATCTTAACAAGACTATTTTGACTTACGCACAAAACACGGTCGACAAGATTTTGTCCCACTCGAAAAGTCTTAGCGCCCGTGATAGCTCTACAGCTCGTTATAATTTAATTGCTTTCACTTATTTGCTGGCATTTGAATCCATAAAGCTCTGTAGTTGTACGTGTAATTATATCATGTGGTTTTGGCCTATCAGAAAATGATGAAAATGAGCTAGCTAAAGTTACATATTTAAGATACCGAAATTTCTGCAACTCTATCCTTAAAAAAGTTAAACGCCAGTATGAAAGAGAAGAATTAGGTAAAGCAAAACATAATCCAAAAAAACTATGGCACATTATTAAAAAGATAACGAACACACAACAAACAAAGCAATCGGCTATTGAACTTATATCTCACGATGACCCACAACAGTCTGTAAATAATATAAACGAATATTTCGTCAATGTAGGCAAAACTTTAGCAGAATCATTGAAAGATAAAGCCGCGCAATCACCCCCTCTCGTTCCCGCTCGCATCTTGGACTCGTGTGTTATGTTTTCCACGGATGAAAAGGAAGTAAAATCACTGATAAGTAACATGAGGTCCAGCTGTTCTGTGGGGCGAGATGGTTTGTCTTGCGCATTAATAAAAAAACATCTGGATACTCTTGTGGGGCCCCTCACTCATATATGTAATCTTTGCCTTGATACTGGCATCTTTCCAGATGATTTTAAGCATTCAGTAATCCTTCCAATACATAAGGGTGGTGGTAGAGAATGTGTGTCCAATTATCGTCCCATCTCCATTTTACCATCGTTTTCTAAAATACTAGAAAAGATTATAAATAAAAGATTACTGTCATTTTTGGAGTCCAAGAACCTTATCTCAGACACTCAATACGGTTACCGAGCAGGAAAATCTACCTCCGATGCTATTCATGATGTCACACAGTGTATAATTAATGGAATGGAAAGAAAGCAAAAAGTTATTTCAATATTTTTAGACATATCAAAAGCTTTTGACACTGTCTCTACTCCACTTCTACTACGTAAACTTGAAGTTTTGGGAGTGAGGGGTAACCAACTAAATATTTTTGAGAGCTACTTAACTAATCGCCGTCAATGTGTAAAAATAGATGAGTGGGTTAGTGAGGATCTAGAAGTAGTATATGGAGTTCCACAAGGTAGTGTCTTAGGTCCAACTCTTTTTCTTACTTTTATTAATGACCTATGCGAGCTTCAACTACCTAATGGTAACATTTTTGCCTATGCGGATGATACGGCTCTAGTCTTTTGGGGTAACACATGGGAAGAAACGTATCGAGTTGCGCAGACTGGCTTCAATATGGTTATGCAATGGTTGTCCACTAACCTGTTGTCCCTGAATGCAGTCAAAACGAAATATATTGCTATGTCCCTTAAAAATACAAATGAAGTATTCCACCACAGGAACTTTATAATAGCTCATAAGTGTCCTAATAACTTAAATGCCTCTTGCTCTTGTCCCAAACTAGAAGCTGTTAGCAGCATTAAGTACTTGGGCGTAATAATAGACTACAATTTAAATTTTAAAAACCATATTATTCACTTAACTTCTAAAATTCGTAAGCTTATACACGTTTTTAAAAATCTTCGACACATAAATGACAAAAAAGTAATAAGAGAAACCTACCTTGCCCTATGCTAATCATTATTATCCTATTGTGTAACTGTATGGGGTGGTAGTGTAAAAACGTATATGTTACCATTGGAACGTGCTCAAAGAGCCGTCCTTAAGGTAAGCCATTCTCTTCCATTCTTTCATCCCACTGCCGATCTTTACCAATATTGTCAGGTTTTAACAGTGAGACAGCTCTTTATTTTAAACACTGTTTTAAAAAAACACTCCGAACTCATGTATTCTCATTCATCACAAATTCTGAGACGAAAGACCTCTAATATATGCCCATCAAAATATTTTAAAAACAAGTTGTCACACAGGATGTACTGTTTTCTTGGGTCACACTTATACAATACCATTAATCGCATACTAACAATATATCCACTTTCCAAAGTCAAATGTAAGGAGACAGTTATATCGTGGTTGCAAAATCTTAGCTATGATCAGTCGGAAAATTTGTTAAAAATTGTTTCTTAATACAACATTATAAATAAATAACATAATTATTTAATTTGGCTTCTTATAATTACTTATTATGTACATATTTGGAACACAAACATGTACACGCATACACACACACTCACACACACACACACACACACACACACACCCACACACCCACACACACGCATGCGCGCGCACACATTTCAACATAAATGATACTTACATATTTCAAGCTGTCACTAATCTACAGTACCTATAAATGTATTGGGGGCCTGGTAATCTGTCGTACAGGATATCACTATCCTAGTGCAGTTACCAGTCTCTCACAAAGGTGTGCAAGTATACTTTGATATCAAACTGTGTATCCACCAATTAGAATGTAAGCCTTTGTGTTGAGAAAAATAAATAAACATTATTATTAAACATTATTATTATCAGAGGACATTCAGAAGGTTTAGCACGAAAAGAGGCGTTATCGTAACGTTGTCTTAAAAGCGGGTTAGTGACTATCTCACCCGACAAATCTTGTTCCACGCGAATCAGTTGGTTAAAACCTACGCGGTTCGAGATGGTGAAATTTAAAATAATTTACTTTCTGCTTTCATCAACTCATCCCACTCTTATCAATCAATCAATCAGCCTATCGTAGTCCACTGCTCGACATAGGCCTCTCCTAAAACGCGCCATTGCACACGGTCCTCCGCCTTCCGCATCCATTCTGTCCCAGCGGCCTTTTTGAGGTCGTCGGTCCATCTAGCTGGGGGCCGTCCTACCTTACGCTTACCAAGTCGCGGTCTCCACTCTAGGACACGCTTGCTCCATCGGCCCTCGGTCCTTCTGCAGATGTGACCAGCCCATTACCACTTTAGCTTACTGAGTCTGCGAGCTATGTCAGTAACTTTGGTTCTTTGTCGGATTACCTCGTTACGAATTTTATCCTTCAAAGAGACGCCGAGCATAGCTCGCTCCATAGCCCGCTGTGCGACTTTGAATTTGTGGACTAGTCCCACTGTGAGTGGCCACGTCTCGGCCCCGTTAGTCATAAGTTTAGTCATTAGTTTTAGTCCCACTCTTAGTTTTCGTGTAAAAGTACAGTCAGATGAAAACACTTCAGGCGATTTAATATCAGTCAAATGTGGACACATTCGACGGATGGCGATTTAACGATTTCAGACACAGCGCGCCTAATTTTTTAATCTTTATTAATAGTACAGAAACTAAATGCAACCTTGATTTTGTAGAAAATAACTTAAAAACAATTAATAATTTTATTGCTATGATTAAGAATATGATTATTAGCTGCTGACGTGTATTGGGTATACTACTATCTAATGTATTTAATCTCCGTAAGATTAATAAAATTGTGTCACTGGAAGAGCGCTGGTACTTATAGCTCAGGGCTTCCCTATTTTAAGTACCAGCCGCACATTTTATTGAAGTGATCGCTTACCCATTGTATTAGATATAGGTAACATATATGGATGTACTCTATTTTTAACAATAAAGATTCATCAGGGGACTCCTTAACGGCGAACAGCACGAATGTATAGATTCCGTTATTATGGTTATTATATCAATCTTGTAGGTAGGTACCTACAACTTAGCAAAATAATATAATATAGGTATATAAATATTAGTAAATAATTCCCATGTCACTTAAAATTGTAAAATAAAAATCTTATTTAAAAATAAACCGACTACATAAAGCAAAAAATAAGTATTTGAAGTCGGTGCCAAGTAACCGACTGCACTAACCGGTACCAACTTCCAATATTTATTTTTTGCTTTTAAAGTCGGTTTAATTTTTTTTTAAATATTTTTTTACTGTAACAGTTAATAAAATTGTAATTAAAACGGTTCGCAAACAAACAGACGACGAATGGATTGTCTTTTTTATGGTCGATGAATAGCGAAAAGGGGACTTTTGAAAGGGTATGAAGTCATCTACCCTGTTTAGGGTTGTTAATTATTTTATTATTTTGACATGGAAAATCAACAGCTACACTTATGAATATAAATGAAATTAAATAATAGCAATTACACGTTTTCATGAATAACTGTGAATTTGTGACAGAAACTATATTATATATAATAGTTAGTGCATTTTAAAAAATTAAGGTAATATTCGTCGTTGACGTTTGTCGTTACATAACCGCAAAAAAATTCGCTCCGTAAAAAATACTGTTAAAAACTGGTGTGATTATTAAAACAGTGCTTAAATACTACAAAAATTAATATAAACAAAAGACGAGTACGGTAAACTATAAGATACAGTGCAAAACATCTTAATTAAAGTGAAAATCTGTAATAACAGTCACAACCATAATAACAGTCACGACATAATATATAGAAAAAAAAACCTTTAATGCAAGTTATTAAAGTAAAAAACGTAAAGTAGATGAGCAATATATCAAGTGCAGACTCCAGAATACTAACGGTACGAATAAACTAAGATAATTATGGATATAAACAATTTTTAGCTCGACCATTTTGTTGTAAACCGGCAGTGATCACCGAATGGTCAGAGGCACATTAAATATTAATGTCAAAATGGAAAGATCGCGTCTGATGAAGTCTACGCTCCGACCTTCTTATGCACATATCCAAAACCCCGAGAACTTTCAACTCGAATTGGCAGACCGCTTCGAATTGCTAGACAGCAGCGCATCAGTGGACGAAATCAACAACAGGCTGGTAGAGACTGTCCATACGGTCGGGTCCAAGTATTTTAAGCCCCACCGTAAAAATAGACCTCAAAAACTATCCAACTACACCCGAAACCTCATGGCTGAGCGACGTTCCATGACGCTCCAAACCTCCGATGATGCTAAGTCCTATAGGCAGCTCAATGGACAGATATTGAAGTCCTTGCGACACGATTTACGGTCCTTCAATACAAGACGTATTGAGGAGACCATAGAGCAGAACAAGGGCTCCAAAGTGTTTGCAAGAGACGCGTCTATTGGGCAAAGCCAGTTGACGAAGCTGAAGACGGAGGACGGAAACGTAACGTCGAATAGGTCAGAGGTGCTCAGGGAGATAGAGAGGTTCTATGGGCAGTTGTATACCTCAGTAGCTGAACCTGTTGTTGACTTGGTAAAAGACCCAAGAGCTAAGCTAACCCGACACTACACTGAAGATATCCCGGACATCAGCCTGTGCGAGATTGGGATGGCTCTCAAACACCTTAAAAACAACAAAGCGCCGGGTGAAGACGGAATTACCGCAGAGCTTCTGAAAGCGGGCGGATCGCCGGTACTTAAAGTCCTTCAGAGGCTGTTTAATTCCGTCTTGCTCGAAGGAAAAACGCCGGAAGCGTGGAACAGGGGTGTGGTGGTACTCTTTTTCAAGAAAGGTGATAACACTTTACTGAAGAATTATAGGCCCATCACACTGCTGAGCCATGTTTATAAGTTGTTTTCGAGAGTCATCACGAATCGTCTCGAACGCAGGCTTGATGACTTCCAGCCTCCCGAACAAGCCGGTTTCCGGAAAGGCTTTAGTACCATAGACCACATACATACGCTGCGGCAGATTATACAGAAGACCGAGGAGTATAATCGGCCACTATGCTTGGCGTTTGTGGACTATGAGAAAGCCTTCGATTCGATCGAGACTTGGGCGGTTCTTAGATCTCTCCAGCGATGCCGCATTGACTATCGGTACATCGAAGTGTTGAAGTGCTTGTATAATAACGCCACCATGTCAGTCCGAGTACAGGAGCAGTGCACGAAGGTGATCCCCATAAAAAGAGGAGTAAGACAGGGAGACGTCATTTCTCCGAAACTGTTTACGGCCACCTTAGAGGACGCCTTCAAGCTCTTGGAATGGCAAGGACTTGGCATCAACATCAATGGCGAATACATCACTCACCTTCGATTTGCCGACGACATTGTGGTCATGGCGGAGTCGCTGGAAGATCTAGGACGAATGCTCGGTGACCTAAATAGAGTATCCCAACAAGTGGGTCTTAAAATGAATATGGACAAAACAAAAATAATGTTTAATGTCCATGTCGTACCCACCGCACTCACCGTTGGGAACTCCACTCTTGAAGTTGTCGACGAATACATTTACCTGGGACAGGCAGTCCGGTTAGGTAGGTCCAACTTTGAGAGAGAGGTCAATCGACGAATCCAACTCGGCTGGGCAGCGTTCGGGAAACTGCGCAACATCTTCTCATCCAAAATACCTCAGTGCCTAAAGACTAAAGTTTTTAGTCAATGTGTGTTACCAGTGATGATATATGGATCAGAGACGTGGTCTCTTACAATAGGTCTCATAAAAAAGCTCAGAGTTGCTCAGCGAGCTATGGAGAGAGCTATGCTCGGCGTTTCTCTACGCGATCGACTCAGGAATGAGGAGATTCGTAGAAGAACCAAGGTCACCGACATAGCCGTTAAGATTAGCAAGCTGAAGTGGCAATGGGCGGGCCACATAGCACGTAGATCGGACGGGCGTTGGGGCAGAAAGATTCTAGAGTGGAGACCACGTATTGGCAAGCGCAGCGTGGGACGACCGCCTGCCAGATGGACCGACGATCTTGTGAAAATCGCAGGAAGTCGTTGGATGCAGGTGGCATCGGACCGGTTACGCTGGAAAGCGATTGGGGAGGCCTATGTTCAGCAGTGGACAAGTATAGGCTGAGATGATGATGATGATGATTTTGTTGTATCGAAATACCCTCTGATACGAAAAAAAAAAGTTAATTGTAAACATGGAAAAATTATGGTGATATTAAAAAATATTCAAGATGATTTATTAAAGCAAAAGTTAGAAATAAAAGAAGATATCACAAAGTCAATAAATGAAAATATAAACAGTAAGTTTAATTTAATTAACGCCAATTATGAAAAATTACAAAAGCGAGTCGATCAACAAGATCTTCAATTGAATTATTTAGATAAGCAAATAAGACAAAAAAATATTGTATTTTTCGGAGTAGAGGAAAAAGAAAGAAATTATTATGAACTGGAAAACATAACATTGGAAATTATAAACAAACAAATGAAGCTGAAATGTGAGAGATTCGAGATAGAAGCGGTAAAACGACTGGGAAAGAAAACTGGGAAGTTAAGACCAATAGTTGTAACCTTAACAACTATGGGAAAAAATCCTGATACTCAATAATAAAAGAAATTTGAATGACACCTCAATTTATATAAAAGAAGATTTTCCATCCCAAGTATTAAAAAAGCGAAAAGAGCTTCAAGAAGAACTGAAGGAAATGAGAGAACAAGGTGCGAGAGCTATTCTTAAGTACGATAAAATAGTAATACTATCTAACACACAGGAAAAAAGTGAAAAATATATATTTAAAACAAAAAATAAGCGCAATATGTCTCAGTCACCTGAAATTCCTGAAAGCACGGTTAATAAGCAATTAAAAAAGAACAAATACGATATGAGAAGATACATGTCAAATAACACGCAATCTTCAAATAACACCTCAGACAAAGAAACGAAATCAAACACAACCGTGATATGGCAATCAAAGGCGACCTCTTCCTCTTCTTCTTCCCCTTCTTCCCGTCCCCCAAGCCGGTTAGTCACCGTGGGAGACTATGACTACAACCTTTCAGCAAAAAACACAAATAAAACTATACTATACATATGCACATACAACGTGAGGTCTCTGTCGACAATAGAAAGATTAATTGAATTAAAACAAACCATTAAACAGATAAAATATGATATTATTGGCCTATCAGAAACTAGAAAACAGGATACTGTATAGAAGAAGATGATAATCACATACTGTGCTACTATGGCGTAACAAAAGGACTATACGGTGTTGGTTTCCTAATTAAAAAAAAATACAAAAAAAATATAATAAGTGTCATAGGCCACTCAGAAAGGGTGGCCACACTGAACTTAAAAATTTGCAGATAAAGAAATAACCATTATTCAAGTGTATGCCCCAACAGAAAAGTCAAGTACTGACCAGATAGAGAGCTTTTACGAAACTCTCGCTAAAGCTCAAGATGCGGCTAACAGAAACCATATAATATTAGGAGATTGCAACGCTAAAGTTGGAAAGTTAAAGAAAGATGAAATAAGTATTATAGGTAAATATGGCCACGGTACAAGAAATGAAAATGGGAAAAGATTAATCCAGTATGCGTTAGAACATAAATTAAGCATAATAAATACTTTATTTAGGAAGAAAGCGAAACAAAGATGGACTTGGTTGTCACCAGAGAAAAAAAACAAAAAATGAAATTGACTTCATTTTATCTTCACATCCTCGCCAATTCCAAAATATTGAAAAATTAATTATATCTTTTCCTAGCGATCACCGCTTATTACGAGGAAAAATAACTCTATCTAGCCAAAAAAAATGCAGAATACATTACGGTAATAAACTGGAGAAAAAGATTGTTACCTTACATTCAAATGAAGATATCAAGCTTTATGAAGAAATATTAAGTAAGAAATGGGAAAAATTAACGAATAGTATTAAAGATGAAACGGTGCAAGATTACTATGACCGGCTAGAAAACGGTATTATTGAAAGTTGGCAAAATATAAACACAAATAAAACAACTGGCGCGAAGAAATATATATCAGAAACAACTAATTTACTTATGAGACGAAGACAAGAACTACAACATAAAAAACCTAAAACTAAAGAGGAAAAACAAGAGCTAGGCCAGTTGTATAAACAAATCAGTAAAAAAATAAAATCGGATCATTACAACCACAGAATATCAACAATGGAAAAACACCTTATAGCGACAGGGAGCACAAAAAAGGCGTATAAAGAATTGAATAATAACAAAAAAATGGATAATTAATCTAAAATCAAAAGCGAAGACAAATGAGAATAATCGTTTCAATATACTGAAAACAGTAACTGATTTCTACAAAACCTTGTACAGTAGTAATAAAGCTACAGATTCAAAGATACACATAGATACAAAAAATACAGACCAAGAAACAGCCCAAATATACTTTAGTGAAACGGAAGTACAAAGCAGTATAAACAATTTAAAATCAAATAAGTGCCCAGGCGATGACAAAATTACCAATGACGCACTCAAAGCTTCGAAAAACACACTACTTACTCCACTTGTCATACTTTTTAATAAGATTATTGACCAAAAAACAGTACCGGAACAATGGACTAAATCGGATATTGTAATTATCTATAAAAAAGGAGACCCAACCAATGTAGCGAATTATCGACCTATTAGTCTTATGTCGGCGTTGTATAAGGTCTTTACATCATGCTTACAAAAAAAGATTTCTCCACAAATAGAACAATATCAATCGGAAGAACAAGCAGGTTTTAGAAAAGGTTATAGCACTATAGACCATATCTATGTTATAGAACAGATACTAGAAAAGTATAAAGAATTTAACAGTCCAATATACTTAGCTTTTGTCGATTATGCAAAAGCTTTTGACACAATTTCGCATGAGTATATATGGATAGCACTTACAGAAGCAGGAATAAATCCTATATATATATCAAAATACTCCAAAATATATATTTAAGGTGCAAAAGCCGAGTAAAACTAGAAAAAATCGGCCCCGAAATCAGTATTGACCGTGGAATAAGGCAGGGCGATCCTATATCGCCGACACTATTCATAACAGTCCTACAGTACGTCTTAAAAAAAGTAGACTGGATGAGCTATGGTCTACAAATTAATGGAAAGATTATAACTCATCTATGCTTTGCGGACGACATAGTATTAATGTCTGAAACGGCAACTGGTATCCAACATATGCTCAGTATGCTTCAGGAAAAGAGTACAGAAATAGGACTGGAAATGAATCTTATGAAAACAAAAATTATGACAAATAGAGATATGCACAATATCTACATTGAAAATAATGCTCTCGAATATGTGAAAGAATACATATATTTAGGCAAACAGATCTCATTTAGACAAACGAATAATGAAGAAGAGATAGACAGAAGAATAGCAAAAACATGGAACAAATACTGGAGCCTGAAAGAAATTTTCAAAAGTACTTTACCTATTAATTTAAAGAAAAAAGTTATGGACTCTTGCTTATTACCATGCCTTACTTATGCTAGCCAAACATGGGTCTTTTCAAAATCAGCCAGGCAAAAGATTACCACTTGTCAACGCTCTATGGAAAGAAACTTACTAAGAATAAAACTAATGGAAAAAATAAGAAGTACAGACATACGAAAAACAACAAAAGTAATTGACGCATTAGACTACGCTCTAAAGTCAAAATGGCGTTGGGCTGGCCATGTAGCTAGAACGTCAAATAACAAATGGACCAAATCAGTGTCTTCATGGAAAGGCCCAAAGGGCAAAAGAAAAAAAGGGAGACCAAAAACTAGGTGGTCCGATGAATTTCTGCGAACAGCACCAAATTGGTTAGAAACAGCACAAGACAGAAAAAAATGGAAAAAGCTGGAAGAGGCCTTCACCCAGAATGGGTCCTGAATTATACTAATAAACGAACCGAGATTAATTTTTTAATGATTTCCTGTTTAAAATTATAAATATGATTTGTAAAAATTTTGTAAAGATTTCTTTTTTTTTAGTTTAGGAATAAAAGGCTTTTTTATTTTTTTTATTTTATTATTTATTAAGGTAATATTAAGCTAGCTTCCTAACGCAACTGGCACAAAATTGGTCTACCACCGACCACGGCGGGTGTGCTGGAGATCCAACCCTAGATAGGTATATATAGTTATAGCCTCTATATTTCTTAAGTATCCGAATTTATAACCGAAGGCCCGAAGACAAACCGCTCCTTGTGCCCCTCGTTATTTAATTTAATCATCATCATCATCATCATCTCAGGCTATACTTGTCCACTGCTGAACATAGGCCTCCCCAATCGCTTTCCAGCGTAACCGGTCCGATGCCACCTGCACCCATCGACTTCCTGCGATTTTCACAAGATCGTCGGTCCATCTGGCAGGCGGTCGTCCCACGCTGCGCTTGCCAATGTAATTTAATAATTTCTTTATTTTAACACTGTAGTTTATTTTTTAATGTTTTTAGTTTAGCCTATATTAGGTTTCGGTTGAGAAATAGATCTATATCGCGCCAGATCCCTTGCGGGGTAGGCAGATAGTGCAGAGTTCCTATTGGAATTATACCAACAGATTTCTTCCGTACAGATCTGGGTTAATCCACTCTCACAGTTCGTTTCAAACACGCTCCCCGCTTATGAAGACTCTGGACTTGCTCTTTAGGGCCCTTATTCACTATGATCAATTAAACATGTCACGCGGCATGTTATGATAACTTCGTGAAATGATCGTTTAATGGTACCAGTGGCATACAGAATATAACCGTCGAGAAGGTATCGTAGTACCGCGTTCTCAGCGAACAAGAGGGCAGTCAATGCTTTAGGAAAGTGAATTTCTCAATATCACAGCTTTCCGTCATCTGTCTGAGCAGTAAATTGGATATAACTGTGCCTCAATAACTAGCATTTACACTTTACAGCCTATAACGTGCTATTACAGTTATTATAATGTGTTTAGCGATCACGAAGTCTTGGATTTGAATCCTAGGTCGGACAAATGTAATTTTTCGAAAGAAAAGTTTCTAGGATCAGTCTGGAGTATAGCATTGTTGTGGCATATAATGGCAATAAGCTCACCCCCTTTTTCGGGATCTAACATCGATGGCGAAAAGTGAGTGTAGACAGTAAACCTCTGCCACCCCCGCTTGGAAAATATAGGCGTGACGGTGTTTATTTCTTCATTTATTTACAGCGGGCATTCCTCACAGCACACGCGAGGGCACAGAACCCACTGGCATTAGAATAAAAAAGTTATAGATTAAGTTTAAAGGGGGTTCTTCTTTTATTTCCGACTTGGGTAATGCGTTCGGATAAAGTTACAGTTGAATAACGAGGCCTCGGGGTTTCTTCCGATGATGTACTTTTATCACAACCGCTTTAACGATTATCGTCAGAGAAATTCCGAAAAAAAAAACTAAAATATAAAACCGCCTACATTCCCCTTGAGGATGTGGCAGAGGTGTGCTGTGTCTTTCAACATCTCGCCGAAAATTGTATATCGAAACGTAATAAGGGGCAAGCCTTAGACGAACCACAATTCCAGACTTTAGAGTGTTACTGAGATTTTCCCAAGTAAAACCCCCAATAACTGCCTCATTGATCTAGTAGTGTATAATGCGCGTAGCGATCAAGAGATCCTGGGTTCAAATTCTGGGCCATTGTCAGGCAAATGTGGACGTAAACAGTATACTTTTGCGACCCCCGCTTGGATAATATAGGCAGGAGGGCGTTTTTTTTTAAATCACTAAAAAATATTGATAAATCTAGGACCTCTAGGTACAGTTGGCTATCACAAGGTTTTCAGCCTAGATACCAATGAGAGAATTAATAATTTGAAGATCTTTATTTAAGACAATATGGATATTGAGAGAGAGCGCAGAGCGCTATCGGTCAGAGGTAATATGCTGACCCGTAGATTTTACCGTTGCTCTGACGACGTTAAGATTACGCTCTTTAAGGCGTACTGTCAAGGTTTTTACTCGGGAAATCTCTGGGTTAGCCACACCAAAAGATCGATGGATGCCCTACGTATCCAATATAACAATATCTTCAGAATGCTGCTGGGACTACCCCGGTTTTGCAGTGCCTCGGAGATGTTTGCACAGTACCAAACTGATGGTTTTTCAGCCATCATCAGGAAAAAGACGGCAACATTAGTTGGAGCGGTGAGGTGCAGTCCCAACAGCATACTGAAGGTTGTGGCGGAAGACATTGCCTCCCCTATCTGGCAATGTTTAATAAAAAGATGCATGGTAGTGAATCAATTTATTTTAATTTGATTTGATTTGATTTGTTTTAATTTGATTAATTTCTACTAACTCCTAGAATTTAAGCTTACTAACAAATAATGGATCAATGTTGTCTACGCGAATAAATGAATTATTATTATTATTATTATTTATAAACACAATATTTTATAGAAAAATACGAGAAGTACTATCGTAACGACAAGTACTATTGTAAACACGACGGGGTTACGTTAAGTATTTGGGTAGATTGATTTAATTTGCTATTGATTTAAAAAGATCTTTTTTAAAACATGGTTTTATAGCAAAAACTGAATGGAGATATCTTGCTGAGTTGGGTAGTTCCTTTGGCCATTTTCTGGCTCTAGCATCAGGCCTTGGACACCATCTGGCTCCGTTTATCAAGACAAATCCAACTAGCCCAACTTTAATACGTGTGCTAAATTTCAGCTCAATCAGATAACCGCAAATGCTTCAAAAATGGACCACAAAATTTGAACCAGAAAGACAGACTTGACGGACGATTTGGCGCAGTGGTTAAGAGCTTAAGCCGCTCTGCCCACTGTGTCTAATAGTCGCGGGTTCGATTCCCGCACTGGGCAAATCTTTGTGTGATCCACAATTATTTGTTCCGGTCTGGGTATTGTGGATGTGAATTTTCATGTTTGTAAGCGCACCCAGGACACAGGAATAAATCCTAATGTGCGGCTACGTTTAAAAAAAAAAAAACTTCATAACAAACGAGGTTTTTTTATAAAAAAGGAAAAAAAAGGAGACAGACATACGAACAGTGCGAGTTAAAAAAAGCTTGCAAAATACTAAACTTTTTTATGTACCAATTGTTATCTTATTGTCTCGATCAATTTGCCCGTAATTGTTGTCTAAATACTCCAAGAGAAAATGGTGCAAGTTCTGTTGAAGCTGAGACTTTAGTTTAATAGAAAACAAGGTAAATTTAATTATTTCTTATTAAGCTCAGCGATTGCCGTTAGCTCATTACAAGTTATAGACCGGTACTCCTCCGCAAATCCTCTTGGTATGCATTTATATTACAAGAAAGCCTTAACTTAGATGTTAGTCAATTTTTTTTAAGTTTTTCAGCCTACTGTAGCTAAGCCAAAAGAGAGTTCTATATACGTAATCTCTCTAATACGTAAATACAAATATAGACACAAACTGTGTCTATATTTGTTTTTACGTATGATCCACCGTAGCGCCTAAACTCCTCATCCTATTTTGAATAATGAGGTGCCAATTGATTCGTTATTATGGTGTATAGGGTCTAACATAGGCTACATTTCATATGAAATTAATATGACGGATATGCGGAAAGTAAGGGTCTCTGAATTATGTTATTGATATCATGTCGAACAGTTCGTCAAATGAAAGAGGAAAATTCCTAAGTTCTAATAAATATAAAGATATTACAATATTAAATATACCAAACGACAGAAAAAACAATTTTACAATAAATCAGTGTTTATTCCGTAGCCGATATTTTTAACTTTCTTAATTTTATAATAATTATTCTTGATTTCGTATTGTTTTATTACTTCACACACAAGTACACATCAACAGCAAACGGAAATAGAACGAGTAAATAATAAAATTGTTAAATTACAAGCGCTCGCGGGAGCGGAGCAATATATCAGACAGCCACATTAATCCTTCACCGCCCGCCTTCAATTAAATAAAATCCACATCGTAAACCGACAATAATATACAGCCACTATTTTATGTGCCACCATTACCCTCGCACCCGCTCCAAGCATTATCTAAATCGGAATGCCGGGTTCGAGTCCCGCCGCACATTCATGAATACTTCAGCGAGCGCCAGTGAAAAACTGCAGACATTACAATGTAGCGTCTATTCTAGGAGTAATTCGTCTGCTGTTATGGCTTAAGGAAGTATGTAAGTACAGCCAGGAGTGCCTCAAGATGTTATCGTGTATGGCGCAAGTGGAAAGAGATAAGCGGTGAAGGCATGAAAAATTATTTTCTATCTATGTATGTCATCCCGCCAAATCTTATGCGGGGTAGGTAGAGAGTACAGAGTTCCAACGGGTTCTTTTCTTAAGACCTCACTGGTTTCCTCTGTTCTTATATCGACTTATACACGCTCGCTATTATTGAAATTATAGCATTTATTATGACGGTGTTTTACGTTACCTACGTATAAAGCTTTAACAATAAAGATAAAAAAGAAAACAAAAACCAAAAAATACTATCTTATACGTGCGGAAAAAATTAAAAGGTAACAAGGTTCATTCCTGCCCTATCTATGAGGTCCTATAAATGCAGAAACAACCATATGTCGCTTAACATTCTCAGTTATCCAAATCGCTTGCACACATTTATTTTGCAAAAAATTAATTATTTTTGTTGATCTGAATATATTTAACAATGTTGCTAATAATTTGATTTGACAATGTTCATCAAAGTTTTAAAGAATATTAATGATTCGGTAAATTGAGTAAGTTAAGGGCCTAACGTTGTTGACTGAACAAGTCTTGGATTTGTTATACAAGGTGTATCATAAATAACGCTAGACCTTAGACACCCCGATTAGATAATTGCTTCACAAATTGAATACGAAAACCAATTTTCCAAATTTATTTTTTACCCCTTTTTTATGCACTTTTATACCCCAATTAACAATGAAACTTGTACGAGTATGTGTGCGTATTGAAAAATACTTTGTATCAAAAATAAATTAAGTTTTTAAAAACGCACTAAAGGAGTAACAGCATTTTTGACAAATTTAAAAATAAATGCTTGTATCTTGGGAGCCAGAGCTGGGTTGGCAAGTTCTGAACAAATTTTCGTAATAATGTTAATATAAGTACTTATGTTGAGGAAAAGAAATTACAGTTGGTAAAAAGAGATAGAAATAAACCGTTGCCGCAGTGGACTGAAAAATCATAATTAAACATTGAGAAAAGGCATGTGCTGATACTACTAAAATCGAGCGCAATCAATGTTAATTAAAAACCCGAACTCTCAAGAAATCTGGCGCGATGATTAATAAAACCTCATCTTACAACAGCCTACAACCGTCGTTTATATCCGAAACATTAATTTGGTAATGCGACATCGTAACGGAGCAGGTTAACTTTTGCTTCAACCTCAAAATTCATCGTCGGAAATTGCAAATTAACAAGAACACTGATTACAAAGGGGCTCAGCTTCCAGACATTAAGGCTGATACTTGACATCAGCGTAGAGCGGTGTCTCGTCCGTAATTGCAACATTTCGCCACATTGCAACTGGCGCGTGATTGTGGCGCGACTTGAAGAATTGTAATGTACGGAAGACTCCACACACCACTGCTACATTCGGCACTTCAGCAAACGTCACGGCCCGCCGCCGCTGCGCGTTACGCGATTGTTAATAAAGCATCACGCTTATATGCGTGCGAACAGGACGCTAGTGTCGTTGAATGAATATAAAAAAAAAAAAAAAAAAAAAATTATTTCTCACCACTAAAAGTATTGTACAACATTACATATTCAGGTATTCACAGTATAAACAGACAGCATTAATTCTATATTATATCTAACACAATTACAGTGTGTGGTGGTTATGGAGAATTAAACAAAGATTTTTGACCCTATCCCCTGAACTAGGCGAAAGCCTGTATCTCAGGAGATAGTGCTCTGCCATGAACATTATATATCTGTGTTAGCTCTTTGATTGCTTTGTGTGTCACTGTTAGTATATGTTCAGCAATTTCAAGATTAGATCATATTTATACTATTTTCTTTGTGTGTATGGGTGTGCGTTTGTGTGTGTGTGTGTGTGTGTGGTGTATATGTGCGTCTGTGTGTGAGAGTGTGTGTGTTTGTGTGATATTTTATATGTATGTATGAGAATAGTATTTGTCAAAGCATATTACACATTTAACGTCATTAGGTTTTCATTATTTTCGTAATCTAGTTGTAATAGCCACTTTTTAGTCTTAACTTTAGCTTCATGTCTACTCAGCCGTATAATATTAAGTTTTTGATTTATTTTATTATACAAGTGTGAACTTATAACATAGTTCTGCCTTTTTGCAAAAGCTGTCCTATGGGAGGTGCCTGGACATACAAACTTGTTTTTCCGCGTATCAGTGCTAGGTGGGGTAAGAGATCGGTGCCTTCTCAGAATGGTTTCGAGCACAATGACTTGTCGTACAGTCAATACCTGGCAGTCGGAATACAATCGTGTTGACGGGTATCTAAATGGCTTTTTGCTCATGACTTTGAGAACAGCTCTTTGTGCTCTCTCTAAGGTGAGGAAAAGCGTTTTGGCAGCTCCACCCCACACTGGAATGCAGTACCGGATAACCGACTGACATAGACCAATGCATATCTTTATAAGAAGTTCCAACGATGCACATTCTCTTAGCGTTTTGATCAAATAAATCATACTTCTTGTCCTAGCCACTATTTTACTTATTTGTTTATCCCACCTAAGCTTTCCATCAATTTGCACTCCTAAGTAACTTACAGTCTTTGCAGATGTTAAAGCCTGGCAGTTGCAACTCGGTATTCCGTTTCCACAAGTATGTGCAATTATGGAAAAATTTTGAGGTGGTGTAGTATTTTTTCTTAAAGAGAACGAAATATAGCTAGTCTAATTTATACTTAGTGTAAGAAGGTTAGAATTAAACCACTGAAGTACTTGTTTAAGGCATTGCTCAGCTCTTTCTTTTACAATATCCCAACTAGCACCGTGTATCACAATAGCTGTGTCATCAGCATAAGCGTATATAGACACATTGGGTTTATGTATTCTGCAAAGGTCATTTATGTAAATTTTAAACAACGTTGGGCCCAAAACACTGCCCTGTGGGACGCCATAGGTAATCTTATGTTCTTCACTAAGATTAGAATCAATTTTTACTTGTTGTGTCCTATTTGTTAAATAATCCTTAAAAAACAGTAAGGGTAGACCCCTAATGCCTTTATTTTCCAGCTTTGTTATCAGGATAGGGACAGAGACTGTGTCAAAGGCTTTGGCTATATCCAAGAAGATACCGAGACATTTGTTCTTTGAATCTAATTGTCTTGCAACAAACTGTGTTAGATCTATTACGGCATCCTCAGTAGATACTCCACTTCGAAATCCGTATTGGTTATTAGAAATGATGTTGAATTTATCTAAATATTTGTTCAGCCTTAAGTTAACGATTTTTTCTAGTATCTTTGAAAGTGCGGATAACACTGATATTGGCTTATAGTTAGCTACACATTCTCTGTCCCCTGTCTTGTGAATAGAATAAATTATGGCTTTTTTAAAAGCCTGGGGAAATACTCCTGTTCGTATCGATTGATTGCATATATGTGTTATGGAGGGAATCAAGACATGGCGACATTGTTTTATTATATTGGTTGATATTTTATCCCATCCTGTTGCACAATCACTACGTAGTTGAAGTATTACTGATTCCACCTCTATAGCGTTTGTCTCTAAAAGCAAGAATGAATTTACTGGCGGATTTGAATTACTTTGTGATGTGTGTATATTTTGATTAGCAGATGTTATTTTATAAGCCAAGATTTTACCAACATCTGTAAAAAATGAACAAACTTGATTAACAGCTAGGTGAGGATTGGCGCAGGAATTTAACAAATCTGTAGACGGTGTACGTATTTTTTTGGAATTGGTTATGTCTTTAATTACATTCCAAAGGGCCTTTGGATTACAGCCAGCGTTCTCAATTTCTTTTTTGTTACAATCATTTTTTAATTTGCGAAGAAGACGGTTACAAAAATTTCGATAGCGCGTATAAGTTAACTTAAGTATCAAATTACCCGGGTTTCTTTTCGAATTTTTGTGTAGTTTGTTCCGGTTTGCTATACAACGCAATAGACCTGCAGTTATCCAAGGTTTTATATTCCGTTGTCTCCTAGAGACCCTGGTTGTATGTGTATGTTTGGATATCACAGATGTTACAATCATAATAAACTGGTCTGCAGATTCATTTGCGTTTTTTATTGTCAGAATTTCTGAGAAGTTTGTTTCCTCAAGTTCTTTTTTGATTGCTTGGTGATCTATCCTTGTTTTAGAATTGCATTTTTTTTGTGTTTGCTTAACATTTTCTATACAAAGCATAATTGGCGCATGATCTGTAATATTAGTTTCTAATATTAAGCATTTAGCCATTGACTTTGACTTTAACAAAATATGATCCGAGCAATTATTTAGCCTAGTTGGTAATAGGTGGGCTGGTATTAACCCGTGTATTGCATTCAATATGAGATAATCATTGCTTTTATCATCTATAGTATCTGTTTTGATATCTATATTGATGTCTCCTATGAGAGCAATACTGTTAAAGCCTGAAAATTTAGAATAAGTATTTTCTAGACTGTTTAAGAAATTATCAAACTGTTCTCTATTTCTATAGGATGGTGAGCGATACACAGCTACAACAGCTAATTTCTGATCCACACAGCAGACCAAACAGTTTGCACCAACAAAGTCTGGCTCACATATCTTACAATTTAAATTAATGCACTGCCTGGGTACAAGCTGCTACGTAATGACAGAACAGGCAAGGGTTGTGGAGGTGTTGCTATTTATCTTCGTGGGGATATCTCTTGCACAGTAATTGATCAGTCACCAAGTGTGTACACTCAATTTTCTGAACATCTATTTCTTGAGCTCAACTTTCTTCATACAAAATTTCTCCTAGGCGTTTATTATAGCCCATCCTGTCATGTTGATTTCTTTTCCTCCTTTGAATCCAAATTAGAGTATTTCTCTTCGCTATACGATCACACTATCATTCTTGGTGACTTTAACACTTGTCTATTAAAAGGGGATAGTCGTAGCAACAAACTCCGATCCCTTGTCTCTTCTGTCAATATGCATATCCTACCGCTAACAGCTACTCATCATGCTCCGCATAGTACTCCCTCACTCTTAGATCTCATACTTGTTTCTGATTCTAGTCATGTAGCTGCACATGGTCAGATGTCTGCTTCTTTCTCTTATCACGACCTGATATTCCTTTCTTATAAAATTCGCTCTCCAAAACGCTCTTCTAAATTTCTTTTCCTTCGCAGCTTTAAAGATATTAATACTGAGCAGCTTAGGCTGGACGCGTGCAGCGTAGACTGGACTTTTGTTTACAACTCCGTTGATGTAAATGAAAAAGTATCAATATTTAATAAAATAGTACTGGATCTATATGATACGCATGCACCGGTTAAAAAAGTGAGGGTGAAACATCGCCCCGCGCCTTGGTTATCTGATACCATCAAAAAAATGATGTCTAAACGGGATAAGGCGAAGAGAAGGCACAAAAAGTTTCCTACGGAGGAAAATTGGAATCAGTACAAAAAACTGAGAAACCGCTGCAGTCGTATGTGTAGGGATGCAAAGAGGCGCCACATACACAGTTCCATTCAACATTTCAACACAGCACAAGTTTGGCAATTTCTCAAGTCATTTGGTATTGGCAATGGCACCATTAACCAAAATATACCTAATCTGGATCTTAATGCATTAAACGCACACTTCTCCAAGCTTCCAATTGCGCTAAAACAAGACATAAAATCTTCTACTCTTAAATATCTTTCCAATCTTCACTTGCCAGTATGTGCTTCTTTCTCTTTCAGCCCGGTTACAGAGCAAGACATTAAGAAATTTATCCTGTCCATTTCCACGAAGGCGAGTGGCGATGATGGCATCCAAATTCAAATGCTCCTACCTATCTTAAATGAACTTGGGCCTGTCATCACGCACATTATAAATTACTCATTGGAGACTAGCGTTTTTCCCGTGGCTTGGAAAAGAGCTCATGTTCTCCCATTACCTAAAACACCGAACCCTACCTGTTTATCCGATTTCCGTCCTATATCCATACTTCCCTTGCTTTCCAAGGTGCTTGAGAGTGCTGTTCGGAATCAACTGTCTCTCTATCTCTCCTCTAATAGCCTCCTAAGTCCTTTTCAATCTGGTTTTCGTTCAGGACATAGTACAGTGACTGCCTTAGTCAAAATAACTGACGATATCAGATTGGCTATGGAAAACAAACTTCTTACCGTTTTAGTCTTACTGGACTTTAGTAGTGCTTTTAACTCAGTTGATTTTGACATTCTCTTAGGCACCTTATCCTCTCTGAATGTCTCCGCTCCGGCAATCGCGTGGTTTGGCTCTTATCTTCGGGGCCGCTCCCAGTCGGTCCGCTTTGAAGAGGCTTCTTCTGATTGGTGCGATCTTACTGCGGGTGTGCCTCAGGGTGGCGTCCTTTCTCCTCTTCTCTTTTCAGTTTTTATAAACTCGGTTACTAAAGTAATTACTTCCTACCACCATCTTTACGCAGATGATTTGCAGCTGTATCGTCATTTTAAAGTTGGGGAGCTTAATCATGCGATCGGCGTCATCAATGATGAGCTTGAAAATATCAGCAAGTGGGCAAAGTCGTTTGGTCTTTTAGTCAATCCGGCTAAGTCTCAAGCTATCATCATTGGTGGCAGATACTATATGAATGCACAAGATATGAATCTACAGGCTCTCTCTCCAGTTCTATTTGATTCTGTATGTATACCCTACTCTAGAACAATTAAAAATCTAGGTGTATATATGGACTCCAATCTCACATGGAGCACCCACATTTTAGAGGTAAGCAAAAGGGTCTACGGCTCCTTCCAGTCTCTCAAACGCCTTCAAAAGTTCTTGCCCTTCCAAACTAAAATAAGCCTTGCTCAGTCTCTTCTCCTACCACTTCTGGACTATGGTGATGTCTGTTTTCTTGATGCCACTGAAGAGCTAGTTAATAAGCTAGAACGTTTGCAGAATCTGTGTATCCGCTTCATTTTCGGTCTCCGTAAATATGATCATGTATCAGAGTTCCGAAGAAAATTGAAGTGGCTGCCTATTCGGCAACGCCGGGACTCACATATCCTTTCTCTTCTCTTTTCCGTCCTTCATAACCCCAAAGCTCCTATTTATCTACGTGAGCGTTTTGACTTTCTTGTCCCCAAGGATAGGGCCTGTCGTACTGCTACTTCTCTCCTTCTTCGTGCTCCTCTTCATTCTTCCAGTTGCTATGATAGGTCTTTTACTGTTCGTGGAGTGCGTCTTTGGAACTCACTCCCACACGCTATACGCGCAAGCTCCTCTCTGGACATCTTCAGGAGAAGAATCAAGGAACATTTCCTATCTGATTGTTGATACACATTTGTAATATAATATACTATGTGTATTTTTATGTATGTTTATTTTATAAATTATATATATTTAGTTTTGTATAGTATGTATTTTATTTATATTTATGTTTATTTTATTGTATGTTTGAATGTGTAATTGTATAACTGCCCTCTTATTAACATTCTCATCTCTCAACACTTAAAGGTTCGCTGGAAGAGAACTCATATTTTGAGTTAAGCTCGCCTTTGTATATCACCTGTGAAATTACAACTGTAAATGTACTGTATACAATAAAGGATTAAATAAATAAAATAAAATAATGTCAGAATATACAATTCTGCCATCATTCTGATTGCATGTACGTTTAGTATAGTAGGAATTATAACCATCCAGAATCGGTATATCACTAGCTTTGCTAAGCCAACATTGTCAAAATAATTATATTACATTTGGTTTTAATTGCAGATAACAATACTATCAGATCATCAAAATGTTTGTTTATACTTCTTATATTTAAATGTAGGATATTTATTGATTTATCATGATTGAATAAATGTATTTTGCAATCCTCTGGCAAGCATGTTTTGGAAGTGGCCCTTTTAAGATTATCCAATTCTTCATTTATTTCTGTTATATTATCCATTTTTACGTAATATGTAGTGGTCAAAAACGGGTATCAATATATAATATAAGGAAATATTTTTAATATATACGTGTGCGTTGATGACGAAGGTTTTTTATATTGTGTGTATAGGATTTTGTATAATATGTGTGTATGTATGGGTACGTGTGTATATTTGTATATGTGTGATAGATAGAGTGTTGTAATAAAGTATCATACAAGTATGTACAAAAGTCTCTTACATAGTGGTGTTTAGGTATAAAGGGAAAAAAGCGCATGCAACAACAGAATTTTTGCAAATACAAATCTAAGAAAGTTAATGTATTAAAGTAGTAATTACTAACGATTAGTGCGAGTCATATACTCGTTTCCAGATGAGTTAAACATTTTTCAGACGAGATAATGATTTTATTTTCCCCCTGATCTTTACGTAGAAATATGTTACCATTTGTAGACCAGCAAAATTTATATCCATTCCTTTTTGCAAATTCTCGAGAGAGATAGAATAATCTCTTCAAACTGGCTGGTAAAAAATCCGCAACATATATAGGTTTACGTGGTCCAGGCATAACAGTCAATACGGTGTTTAGCTTTTCTTCGTTGTTTTTGGCGTTACTGTTGTATTTTCGGACGGCGGTTAAAATTTCCTGTTTAGTTTTTACCGTCTTAAATTCCGCAACAATTGGACGCGTAATGCTGGGTTTGCCTGGGAGACGATATATATCCCGTATCTCTAATTGTAAGTCAGAAAATCCAACAACACTAGCAATATTATTCAGTGTTTTTGTTAAACCTTCAATATCTTCTTCCTCTTTTGCTGGAATGTTTCTCACTTCTATACTGGATGATCGCGACTTCAGTTGAATATCGTTTAATTTTCTTTCGAGATTTTCTATGTATATTTTCTGTTCTTGTCGTTCGTTTTGCAAAAATATAACGTCTCTTTTTAGGTCTTCATATTGCTGGTTGACAAACTTCATAGATTTTTCGATTTCGGAATTAGAACTTTTTATATCCTCATTTTGTAATTTAAGTTCTGAGATATCAGATATTATTTTTGACATCATCTCATTCTGCTGGGCAATCATTTTTGATAATCTATTATCTTGTTCAGTCTTCCAAGAGTCCAGCATACTTTTAATTTCGTTCATAAAAGATTGTTGTTGACTACTAGGAGATAACTCCGAACAGAAGCCTTTTTAGTCTATTCATATTTGAAAAAGACTGGTTGTCAGGTGTTTGTAGATTTAAATCGGGGTCCGATTTACTTATTTTATCAATTGGAGTAGACGGGGGAGTACGCTTTAATCTTGACATTATAGTATAATGGTATAATAGATTCAATGATTTTATTCTGCTCACCCTGTATGTAAACCTTCACGCCGTTATAGCCGCTTCCAATACGGTGCTAAAATATGCAACTGCGCCTACCAAATTCGTAGCGCATCGGTGCAAGGTACGACCGCGGCGACGACGATCACACTGCCGGCCCCCGGTTCCAATCCTCTCGCCAGTACCGGACGTATTTTTCTAATGTTTCAGTGTCGTTCTTGAGACAATATAGCTATCTTTCTTCGAAGCCACCCACTGGGCGGAGTCAACACGTATAAAAGCTTCTTGACAGACAAGGAATCGCAATTCACTACTTGTAACCAATCACAATTTAAATAATTAATCAAAGGACAAAAAAAATAGAATGCAGTGACACACGTCCACTCACAACGATAGTTAACGGCCGAACCGATAAGAAGTATTGTTTGAAGCGGCGCACTCTCACTTTAACCGTTAACTTTTGCTAAAGCTTTCGCCAAATAGTTGGCAGAGCGGGATGATTGTGACGCCTGCGGACGGCAACGCAGCGCGTACGTCACACTGCAGGTGCGAAACGGTACCGTCGGCATCGCACCGCCTCCTAAACAATAAAACTAACGTCCCGTTGGCACCCGTATTTGCGTCTTATTCGCCGTGCTTTGTTTGCAGTCGCTCAGGGTGCAGCGGCGGCGGGTCGTAGCGTTTGCCATAGCACCCAGCATGGCGGAGCTGTGTAGCGTGTTTCGTACATTTTAGTACATTGAAATCCCCAGCCCGCTTCAGCGTGCTTACGATCCGTTCGTAAAATGGCGAAAGCTTAATTAAATGAAGCGACAATCAAGCAATAACCCCGCTGTGTATATCACACGACAGGGGGTCTGTCCAAGAGCGTGCTCGTCGCGACCCCTGCCAGGCATTATGGCTGCAATCTTGGACCGAAGACGTACCGCAGTGCGGGCTAGGGCGCCCCCCCGAGGCGACGCGTACCGGCCCGCCCCCGTCGGTACGAATATAGGTGGAAGCGGCGATGGGGGCCGCCACCCATCACGCCGGGCCCGAACTGGCGAGTCGTGGGGTGCAGAGTGCCGAATAGGCACTTGGAATGTAAGAGGTGGTATGGAAGATAAGATGCATGAGGTGATTGATGTAATGAAAGAGAGACGCCTGGATGCTCTGTGTGTAACAGAGACTAAGCGGAGGGGCAGTGAAACCTGTGATCTTCCTGATGGAACGATGGCTCTGTGGTCTGGGGTACCGCAGAGCAGTCGTGCCAGCATGGGGGTGGGTATCTTGCTGTCCCGTCGCCTGGCCTCTAGAGTGAGAGATTATGGCCTGTGCGATGCGAGACTTCTCTGGGTCCGTTTAAAACTGGGTGTCACTAGAGTATTTTTGGTCGCAGCGTATGCTCCCGTAAGCTCGTCGACACCCCAGGACCTTGAGAAGTTTTGGGATAATGTCAGGGAAGTTCTGGATTTGGCTGAGGCTAACGAAAAGGTGATTCTGTGTGGCGATCTGAACGGATGGGTAGGAACCAGGCGGCAAACTTGCGACGCTGCTCTGGGTCCTTATGGTGATAAGAGAGTGAACGATGCAGGTAAGCTCATTGTAGATGTTTGTTTGGAAAGGGGTCTCCTTGTGTCTAATACGATATTCCAGCACAAGGACATACATTTGTATACGTGGAGAAGGAATGAACAAAAAAGCATGATAGATCTGATCCTGATTGATAACCGTCTCCGAAGCAAACTACAAGATACGCGTGCGTATAGAGGCCCCACTCTGGAATCAGACCACTATCTCGTAGTTGCGCGGTTTAGTGGTCTGTTCAGGAAGTGGAGGCACTGGCGAGAGCGTATCCCCTTTGGAGACCTTAAAAGATTAAAGGTTGAAAAGTTGCAAGATGAGAGCGTGAGGAGAATGTATGAAGACAGAGTCCGAGACAAGCTTTTGACAGCAGGCTCTTCGGACTCAAATGTGGTTGCTCAAAGAAGCATATTACAGCAAAAGGTGATGCATGGTGGGATGCGGAGTTGCAAAGCTCCGTAGAAAGTAAGAAGAAAGCGTGGCAGGACTATGTATCTTCTTTGAACCTGAATGCCAGTATGAGAGAGATGAGGAAAGAAATATACCGGCAATGCAAGAATGCCACTAAAACTTTAGTGAAAGAAAAACGTGAAAGAGCAAGTATGATTGAGGAGGAGAGGGTGGCGAAGAACTTCGAGAACAACACCAAACTCTTTTGGAGCAAGGTGAGAAAGGCTCGAGGTGATTCGTCAGGCTCCAGAATGGAAAGGATAAAATCTAAAGATGGTGACATTCTTGCAGACACACAAGCTGTGCTAAACCGGTGGAGTGAATATTTTGGAGAAATGTATGGAGATGACCCGGATGCTGATGCCGCAGACGTGCCTAAAGGCGAGATTGCGGCACCAGAATCAACGGAGGACATCACTATGGAAGAAGTTGAATGGGCGATAGGAAGTATGAAAAACGGTAAAGCTGCGGAAGTAGACATGATATCTGCCGAGATGATCAAATATGGTGGAACTTGCGTCCGGGACGCTTTCCGGGCCCTTGCAAACCTTTTCTGGAGGACCGGTAGAGTCCCTTCAGATTGGCGCCGCGCAGTCATAGTACCCTTGTATAAAGGCAAGGGTTCACAATATGACTGCCCCAATTACAGAGCCATCAGTTTGATCAGCTTGGCAGCCAAGGTGTACGGTAAAATTATTGAACGGAGAATGCGCGTGAAGTCCGATAGAATGTTGTGCGAGGCACAAGGGGGTTTCAGGTCTGGAAGAGGATGTTCGGATCAAGCCTTCTCACTCCGCAACATCGTAGAGAAGCATCTGGCAGTGGGCCGGAAGGTTTTCTGCGGTTTTGTAGATCTGGAGAAGGCATTTGACAGAGTTGTGCGAAAGAGACTTTGGGACATTTTGCCAGAGTATGGTATAGATGGCACTCTGTTGCGAGCCGTCCAGTCCACTTATGTGGACTGCAAGGCATGCGTACGGGTGGGTGGTAACAGGTCACCCTGGTTTGACGTTAAAATCGGCGTCAAGCAGGGTTGCGTGTTGTCCGCTAGACTGTTTATAATATATCTGGACAAAAGTCTTCAAAGACTGAAAGCGATGAATGAAGGTGTACAAATGGGTGACTTAGTGGTAAACCATTTACTTTATGCAGATGACGCGGTTTTAATAGCGTCAACAGCCACTGATCTGCAAACACTAGTCACAGTTATGAAAAACGACTGCATGATCAATGGCTTACACTTGAATGTGAAGAAAACCAAGATTATGGTTTTTGAAAGGGAAGAAACCAGAACGAATGTAAGGATTGTGGTTGGTAACGATGTGCTGGAGCAAGTGAATGAGTTTGTATATCTTGGATGCGCCTTCAGTAAGGATGGGAAATACACCGCTGACATAGAGAAAAGAGTGAGTGCAGGGAACAGAGTGAATGGTGCGATGGGAAAGCTACTCGGGAGCCGGCACTTAAGCCATAAGGCGCAGCTGGCCATACATAACGGAGTTCTTGTCCCAAGGCTGTTATATGGTAGCGAGAGCTGGGTATGTAAGAAGGAGAATGAAAGTAGGATAAATGCGGTAGAAATGCGAGCTCTGCGGAAGATGTGCGGAGTGAAGCTGACCGACCGCATTAGCAACAGCATAGTAAGACAGCGAGTAGGTATGAAAGATAGTATCGGTGTAAAGATGAGAAAGGGCATGCTCCGTTGGTTCGGGCATATAGAAAGAATGCCAGAGGAAAGAATGACAAAACAGATATACAATGTGAAAGTGGAAGGATGCAGGTACCGGGGAAGACCTAGACTATCTTACCACGACCAAATAAACCGAGTCTTATCTGATGGAGAAGTCAAGAGTCTCCGTAACCGGCGAGCGTGTATGAGACGAACTATGAGAGTCGAGGAAGCCAGAGAGGTATGTAAGGAAAGAACCTGTTGGAACTCTGTACTCTCTGCCTACCCCGCAAGGGATCTGGCGTGAGGTTATAGATAGATAGATAGATAGAAATCCCCAGCCCGCTTCAGCGTGCTTACGATCCGTTCGTAAAATGGCGAAAGCTTAATTGAATGAAGCGACGATCAAGCAATAACCCCGCTGTGTATATCACACGACAGCAGCCGAGCTTTATTAGCTAAATTGCCAGAAAATAAGTGAAATTCATCAAGTGAGCTTAAATAGCTTTGAGTGGGAGGGTGCGCTATTTGTGGAGGCTAATTTACTCCTAATTTTTTCGCGTAAATATGAAAAGGTTAGTGTTTCTTTTGGAGCATATTCCTGCATAATATGTAATTATAGTTACGGAATGGGTGGGTGCCTATCCTCATTATTCGAGTCGACGATGTTGATTAAGATTTGCATGATATAATTATCCTGAAAGAAGAACTACTTACTCCGAAAATACATGTTATGATTTACTGTTTATAACGACTAAAGTATTGTCTTTATCTGTGTTTTAAATAGTTGTATTTATAATACAGAGTAATATCACAGTGTAACAATGTCATAGTTTTAGTTTTAAATTAAAGGATTCTTTAATTAACTGTCTCGTTGGTCTAGTGGCGAATAATATGCGATTTTCAGTTCTGGTCCGGAGTCTGCCATTGTGCCAGGTATAATGGCAATGGGCTCACCCCCTATTACATTGGAACCTAACATTATCGATGAAAACTGGACGTTCACAGTAAACACCTGCCACCGCTTGGGGAATACAGGTGTGAGACGTCGTTTGTTTTTTCTATATCTTTGACAAATTTTAAGGGTTTAAAATGGTTGAAATTAACTAGCTTAACTAAATACGAGTAGGTATTTTCAAATAATAAACCCGCTTTAAAACAAAGAGAACATAGGCCAAAGCACTATTTAAACCTATTCTCATTGAAACTGAATCTCAATTACAAACAGCTCAGTTTAATAAAGCATTCAACGACGTCGGCCGAGTCTAACTCTCATTTACCTATGTGTAAAGGGAGGCCACACGCCCGCCGCCCGCTGCGGGCTCGATCTTACTTCTATTCGCCGCAGGATTGCCGACCGCAGCGCACCCAACTAATATATCTCGCTATACCGCATATAAACCCTCAGTTTGTTTATTTATCATTTCATGCTTTATCTGTGTAGAACTTGTCATAAAAATTAATTATATTTACTGAGTTGTTTAGTTTATAATTTGTATGTAAAAGTAGTTTATTAAACTACTAGTAGACTAGTAGACCATTTAGTGGCAAAATTTTGATTATGATGTGACCCGCCCACTGCCACTGAAGTATGGGAGTTCTAAATTCTCTACAAGAATACGTTACGTTACGAATTTCAGTATATCGTGGAGTTATACTAAAATTCGTAACGTAACGTATTTCTGTCGAGAATTAAAAGCTCCCATACTTCAGTAGCAGTGGGCGGGTCACATCACAGGAGATAGTCGCAGGTAACAGATGAATGCTTGCAGCACAAAACTGATTGCCGTGGGGATTTTTTTGGAGTTCTTTGTCCTGTAGTGGACTTATTTAGGCTGATGATCAATTTTACTTACCTCTATTACTTAACAATATCTTATAATAAGAACAATATTTGTCATCTACAGAGGTAATTTAAGCGAAGAGTAGTTAAGAGCTTAAGCTACTTTGCCCATAGGATCGAGTACTCACGGGTTGACTCGATTCCCGCACAAGGCAAATCTTTGTGTGACCCATAATTATTTGTTTTGATCTGGGTGTTTGTGTATGGTAATTTTATGTTTGTAAACGCATCCACGATACAGAAATAATGGTTAGCTATCGAGAAATACGATTATTAAGTAGATTTAAAACAAAACAAAAGTTTGCACAAAAGAGCTCCATCATAAAACTTGTTCGTTAGTTCCGTGCCGTTTTCCTCAGCACAAAGATACTCGTAAACGACGCTCACAATTGCGCGAGTGATGCATCACGCGAGCGTTGCTTCACTTAGTTTAATTTTAATTACGGCCGCGACCGCGCTGCCCACCGCCGCGCTAACGACGCGCCGTGTGTACTCAGCCTAACAATCGTCCGTACACTTCCGTTCCGTTACACTTTTGTTTCACTTGCATTCACATTATTGCTGCTTAATTAATCGATTGTGCTGTGAGTGGATGTCAAAAAAGTAAAGTTGGCCAATCAAAAAAGTGATTCCATCCAACTTTTTTGACAACTACTCACAGCACAAGGAACCAATCAATTCTCACTTATTTCATTTAGAAAACTCCCCATTCGTAGTGGTAAAAATAAAAAGAAAAATAGTTTATTTTTTGTGTTGTATTTATTCAAATATGTAATTATTACACTATTAATTATTATTGTTATTATATTACATTATAATATGGTAACAGACGTAATATAATTAAAATTAAACATTAAAAACGTAACGTAACTTCTACAATGACAATCACAAAATAGTCATAATTTTAATGTACTTGATGGATTGACAGCAAATATTTAATAATTAGCTTCAGTTTTCTTAGGAATAACTGCAAATCCCGCCGTTCCGTGATATTCAATCTGCTCCTTTTATTTGTTAAAAAGGTATGTAACGACACTAAAACTTTTTTGACAAGATATGACGAGGGAAGCGCTATCAAAAGCTTTCTCGCAATTTCCCACAGTCCAAGATATTTTTCGGGTATTTCTGCCTGCAGCCAAAATGTTTGATACCCTCTTTTAAATTTCACCTGCAGCTCCTCATTAGCGCTAAGCTCGAGTAGCTCCTCTTGTAATATCACCTCCTCCACTTCCGTTTCATCAAATGGATTTATGATCCATGGTGGTGGTATTTCCATCGTCAGAATATCTTCAAATCTGATTATGAAGTCATCATGCAGGGCAATTAAATGTTGAACGTATGTCTGAATATCCTCGTCAAGGCATTCTACCTGTGACAAAACTGGGAAAATTAGCGCCGACTAATATTTTGCTTCATAAATTTCAATTTTCCAAGAGAAGTTGAAATTACACCCTTTGCTTTTATTAAATTGAGGCTGTCCCCTTGTAATTGTACGTTAATGTCATTATTTTTTTTTAACAAATCTGTCAAATTCGCGATGTCTGCTTTCAAATTGATCAGATTTTCTTTTAAATCTGGATCTTTACTTTCCAGATTCCAGAAACTCTAAAACTGATTCAAAAAGTGAGTAAAATCTTGTTAAACATGCACCTTTTGACAACCAGCGTACTTCAGTATGTAAGAGCAATCGTTGGAACTCTTCATCATTTTCATCGCACAATTGTGCAAATAAACGTGTATTCAAAGCATTGCTTCTTATTTTGTTAACTGCATTAATCACGAATTGAAGCGATTGGTGCAATCTATCACTTAATTTTTTCGCTACTAGGTGTTGTCGGTGGATGACACAGAGAATTGCAGTTACCTTTGGTATATTTTTTTAAGATATATATTATTATATTAATTATTATAAACCCCCGATATCGCCCGCTTATAAACCCACGATATCACATTAAATATTGATATAGACATTAAATATTGATTCACCTTTAGTGTCCGTCTCCAAAGTTTTCGCGAATAGTAGCTCTTTTTGAATTTCTTCGTCCATAACAAATCGAACATATGCTGATAATAATGCTTAATTACCAGGTAAAGTCGTTTCGTCCAGTTGAATAGAAAAATGAGTTGTTTGCAGATAATAACACAAGAAACTTTCAATATCAGAGCTCATTTCATCAATAGGTCTTTGTACAGTGTTGTTACTCAAAGGAATTCAACAGCAGGTAAAATTAACTGTTCTCCAATGGTGTGCGGTTTTCCAGATTTCGTTATTTGTAATGAGATATTGTAAGATGCCCGCAAGCCATAATCGTTACTTTCAGATGTTTAAGCGAACATACTGTGCACGGTGGGTCTCTTTTCATATTTTTCCTTCAATGATTGAAAACATTTCAAATATTTACCTATTTTATCGGGATGACACCTTCTTAGATGATCTTCGATGGTTTGATAGAGTCATTGCTCATAACTTTGTTGCAAAAAATAATAATAATAATATCATTTTATTTCTCGCCACAATATAACATTACATGGGAAGATTGCCATATTACAATGCAGTTTTGTTGTGGGAGACTGGTGCCTAAACTAGATAATACCTGTATTTCAGGTCACCAGTGCACCTTCCCCATATGAGCTAATTTCGGCTCTCAATAACATTTCGTGTTAGTCGAAAGTGGTGGTGTCAATATTAGAGCTGGTAGTGTGTGTGTGTGTGCGTGGTTGAATGTGTGTGTGTGTGTGTGAGAGAGAGTATGTGTGTGTGTGTGTGTGTGTGTGTGTATGTGTGAGTGAGTGTGTGTGCATGGGTGTGTGTGTGTGAGTGTGTGTGTGAGTGTGTGTGTGTGTGTGTGTGTGTGTGTGGGTGTGTGTGTGTGCGTGCGTACGTGCGGATGAGTGTTGGTATATGGGTGTCAGGTTAGCTAGTGTGTGCTGCCAGAGGGTAAGTTTACACTCATTCCTATTTGGGTATAGACAGTAGCGCCTCAGTGCTCTCGTAGTCAAGGGACATAAGCCATTCCGAAAGCCTTTTTTTGCATAAAAAGTTATTAATCGAATAAATTGAAAGCTTCTTGTCGATCTTATTGTAAAGATAACCTCCAAGAAAGCAGTAAAAGCGATTTATAAATTCAGAAGAATAGTTGCTTTGCCTACGGTCAACAGGGTTAAAACACCTCTTATCTCTGTGGGCTGGCGGCCTATACACCAGGTGCGCGTGTTGTCTTTTAATGATGTGAAGGATGAAGAGCTGACGAACTGTGAGGACCCCGCATTCCTTGTAAAGTGTGGAAGTAGGATAACGGAAAGGCCGAGAATAAGACACTTTTAGCAGTGCCCGCTGAGCACGTTCCAAATGAATAAGTGCTGATTTTGAAGCACCTCCCCAAGACGTTATGCAATACGTAAGGAGAGACTGACACAGAGCGTAATATACCGTCTTTCTTAGGCTATCGTCCGCCACATGTCTCAGGGTCTTAAATATGAAAATTAACTTACGTAACTTCGATGTAAGTGCTTCAATGTGTGGACGAAAACCTAGGAAGGGGTCAAGAAGAATACCAAGATATTTTATGGAGGTGGCTCTCTGCAGGTGAGTACACAGACATCCCGTTTCATGCGGAGGTGGACACGTGTGGGCTATAATTGAATGGGATGAGTGTGGATATGAGGAGTTCTTAATCATAAAAGGCATGAGGTTGGTTTTGTTCGCATTTAACGTAAGAGAATTATTACATAGCCATTCAGAGACGATGTCTAAGCCCTTTCGAGCGCACTTGTATACCTCAGGCCAGGTTTTCGAGGAGAACAGGAGTGCGGAATCGTCTGCGAAAGTAAAAATATTTCCTTTGTGAAGACTGAGCGCACACAGATCGTTAATATAAACTAAGAACAGAGTCGGAGCCATGATGCTGCCCTAAAAGGCATATGGGTAATCGCTTCCCTGCCTTTGATGGAAGAAAACCAAATTTTAAATAATCAACACTATACTGTCGACATTTCTTCTTAGATTCAGCCATGTTTCGTATCAGTTACCTACCTGTAAACAAAAAAGAACTTTGTTTTAGTAATCATAAGGCGGTCTTACTCAACAAGAAATGGCTATTTTAACAGAATAGGATTAACTAATTAATAATTGCAATGAAATAAACAAAGTACCGACGGCAAACTGATTTTAATTATTAAAAGCAATAAATCGCTTCATAAAACTCTATTATGGATCTTAATCCATAATAGAGTTTAATGAATACGGCTGAACCGATTTTAATGTAATGTAAAACATTTTTTCATAAATATATTTTGATATATTTCTGTAAATTGGATAGAAAATACATTTGAATAATATTTTGATGAAATAAAACTATTTTTTTCGGATTTTATCGCGGTTTATTTTGATTTTTAAGTTTGAATTAAGTCCTTCCCGTGACCATGGGCGCTGCAAAGCACTCGAAACGTCGGGAACTTAAAAATCAAAATAAACCGCGATAAAATCCGAAAAAATAGTTTTATTTCATGTGTAATATTCGCGTAAATCTAAGAACTTAATATTTTGATATCATTCCGCGATTATAATTATTTATTTATTATTGCGATGCACGTTACGGGTACGTAAAGACGCGTACAAGTTATGAAAATATATTTAATTAAGTCATTTAGCATTAAAAACCTGAAGGCCAATTCTCGTAATTAAAAGTGTTCAAAATCTAGTTTCGATCTCATCTCAATCTCATCAACTTTACAAACGGTATTCTCGTAACGTAGGCAACGCCGACGTACATTACGTGATCGTCGTTTCGCTTCAGACGCCTTTTCCATGAGCGATTCGGAGTTTGTACGAACTTACAGACTCACGAAACCGCTAGTGGAAAACCTTATTGACGAGCTGAACCCCATATGCCCAGAGAAAGACGTAACGATGGACTGGATGCTGCTGTAAAGGTTAGTTTAAGTACCTACTACCTATACACAACACACATTTTTACACACCCGAGGTAAATACTCAATATATGCAAAATGAAAGCCATATATTTATATATCTATATCATCACGTTAGATTCCTTGCATTGTATATTCTTAAATATTAAAAAATGATTCTAATATTATCTTTTTTCTAGGTTTTGGTAACAATATGTGAGTGGTTCATACCAAAGTTTGGTGGGACAAAGCATTTCACATGCTTTGCCACAACCCAGTGTGTCGAGGGCTGCGCAGCAAGTGACAGATGCTTTAAACCACCCGGCAGTCTTGAGCAAGTATGTTAACTTTCCTCTGACAAGAGAGGCCAGGGAAAGAATTAGAAGCAGGTAAGTTATACTAACCATTGTATTATGAACCTATCTATTGAAATTTGCTAATAATAACAAATGTACGATTTTTTGTATTTTAGATTCTATTCCAAATATGGGCTACCTAGAGGTGTTGGCTGCATAGATGGTACTCATGTCTCGATCATAAAACCTTCAGAACATGAGGAGGCATAGTTATGCTATAAAGGCTATCATTCTTTGTATGTGATGATAGTAAGTATAAATTAAGTAATATGAAGCTATAATTATTAAACTTTATTAATATTGATTGTTAATAAAAAAAATCTTGATTTTCAGATTTATGATACAGGCCAAAATATTCTCTGTGTAGACCCATTCAGCCTGGGAGAACCTATGATTCAACTATTTGGAGGGACCACCCATTAAATGGTTATCTAAATGAGGTCACTGAGGGTGGTGAATCAATTTCTCTTTTAGGTATGTATGTTTGCAGAAGTCACATTATAAGATAACTAATATAAACACTGCATAATGTCACATTTAAATTGCAGGGATAGTGGGTATTTGTTTTGTTTTACTGAAAATTGGTTTTACCAAAAACATATTGAAGCTCTGAATGTGTTGGAATAGATTATAGGAGTTTCAAAAGGGAGATTCAGGTTTGTAAATATAAACATGTTTAACTAAATCAAATAAGTGCTTATTTATTCATATAAAACATATCAATAACAATCTATAATCAAATTATTAATCAACAATGTGTAAACACTTATATGTATTATAAATATAGAATACACTAAACTAAATTATTTCTACTCACTAATCAACAATGGGTTATCTTCTTAACAAATATTAATTAACAATGTTTAAAATTATTACTTTTCTAATCCACAATGGTATATATTTATTAATCAACAATGTTTATTATTATAAAGAATGGTTGTAATTTTCAATTTTTTTTTTCTTTTAGGTGTCTATTAGTAGTAAGGCAGCTGCATGCTTGCTGTGTTCTACACAACCTGGCCAATTAGGCTTGGCTTAGAGCGCCAGAGCAAGACCGTGACGAGATGCTCGTCCCGGCCATACCAGCTGCTGTAAGCACATCCACCGATGACAGGTGCAGCTGTGCAGCAAATAGTCATGCAAACCCTGTGGGCAATTAAAGATAATACATTTTCTGTTTGACATGTTTACAATAAAACTATTTTAGTGGTTATTATGTTGTTGGTTGTATACTTACTCAAAATTGACCTACATGTCTCCTGTTAGGACAAGGCCACTCATGCCCTAATTCCCATCATTCCCGCCACCGCTAGTATTCAGTTCAACAGTCTATAAACAAATCACACACATTAGAATATTTCAAAATTTCTTGATAGAGTTCTACATAAATATTACCACCGATATAATATTTACCAATATATCAAGTAGATTATGCCTGCCAGCAGGCAGCTGAGAACTGCATCCTCCAATAATGCCAATGAAGCGTTCCTCCAGAGGTGTTAAATGGACCTCGTCAGCTGGCCCTTCACAAGTTTTCAAGACTCCCATTTTATGGCTTCTTTGTTTAGCCTTCGTGCGGCTCTTGTATTGATTGTAGTACTAGAAATATAAAACGGCACTTTATCACTAAGAATAGTAATATTGAGCAGATCTATATAAGACGATAGATTACTTACCTTTTTCCACTCTTGCGCTGACTTTTGGACGTCTCCGACGTCGGCATTCAAAATCAAAGCGCACTGAGCCCACAATTTTGTTAAAAGCGCGTTTCCTTCTTTGCCTTGTTTAGCCAGAATATTATAATGGAAGACAATGAAATTCAAAACACTTTGTAAACAACATCAATTTACGCGCGGTGTTTTTTTCTTATACCTTATGAATTTTTATGGCCATGGGTACTAGCTCGAGTGCGTGGGGTGGTCATGCACCTAAATGAAAATACCCAATTTTCAGACACGTCAAACGAGTATTAAATGAAAAATAAATCTGAATACGCAAAAATAGAACGAATTGATTATATTTATGGTATTTTTTATTTGTTTATACGTTTATATATCTATTCCTGTGTGAAATATAATTATCAGTTTTTATTTAAAATTACCGACACTTCCGGTACTTGCCTACAAATTGGCAACACCGATATTTATAAGTTTGACATTACAGATAATGTTTTTTATTTAATCTATGGTAGCTGAGAATTGACAAGAGATCGAAAATAGATCGAAATGTGATCGACACTAGATTATACTGAGATTAGACTGAGATGATACCGAAATCAGATCGAACTTTTAGTGTAACAGAATACCAATTTCGAGTCAATTCAAAATTAAATCTCAATTCAGTCAGGATCCAATTTCAATGTCAATTAAATACGAGAATTGGGGCCCTGAAATATTTACAATCATGCAGGTCAATCATAATATATCTCTCCTCCAGTCAGGTAAAAAAAAATACTAATAAAGTAGGGGCAAAAATTTCAACCTTTCTCGGCTGTCTGTTCTTTTATGGAAGTGTCTAATAATGACTTTGTTCAGTATTTAATTTTTAATACGTACCTACCACACGCAAACATTGCAAATATACTTATTACAACATAAAAAAAGTATGTATAACATATAGGCAGGTAAATACTTACTTTTTCTAACACTGACAAATACTAACATCGATTCGCTTTACTTTATTTTTCTTTTCGAAATTCCGGAAACATATGAGTAACGTTTATCCTTGGCATTCGTATTTATATTGGTGAAAAATCAAACAAGTACATGCAAGATTGTAAGCACACACACCACAAGTCGTATTTCGTCCCTTGGCACGTCTGAACAAGCGTTGCGAACGGCGGCGGCGCTTTGCAAGTCTCGATACGTTGTACTGAATATGGAATATGCAAGTTTTTACAAGTAACAGTCGCTGAGCTTCTTAAAATATTATCAGCCTACATTGATAGGTGAAGTCAAGCCAACATTTTAGTTCTTCACTATCGAAAGCAAATAATTTTTCGTGGACCCCTGCTTCTGAATTGTGAACCCCCATTTTTTTGTCACGCCAACGTAGACCCCGTCGAGTCTCCCGTGGACTCCTGGGGGTCCACCTGAACAACTTTGGGAACTAAGGATTTAAAGGGATTCCGTTAAAGGATTTATGTTGTATAATATCTACTCAATATACAGGTTATTAGGGCTAGTGAAAATTAAGCAATTCAATAGAAGTATTTGACAGACCTTAATGTGATACTTGTAACGCATGCAATCGAAATTTTGAATAGGAAGTATTAAGCTGCTTTCAAAACTGTAGTCGTTCGTGTACCACTCACTGAGAGTTATTTGGTTTCTTTTAATTAGGACTCAGAGTATATATTATTCATCATAATCATTATAGTGTTTATGAATTTAAATTAAATAAGTAACAAAGACTCTCTCACCACTTCGAAACGTCATTCCTGTAGAAAAGCGTTTGTTAACTCTACGGTTACAATTTGTTGTGGTGTATGGGAGAACAATGTAGACCGATCTATCAGGTTGATGGGTCTATGTTAAATCAACCAAATAATAATGTTAATGAGAATGGCTACATGTCTTGTTCTCACATGCACCGGCGGAAACGTGCGCACGCAATCAGAATCATATTATACAGTTTTTTTGCCACAACAATAGATACAAGAACTTGAAGTTCGAGTAAAGGAAAACATTACGGTTTTAATACCCGCACGGCGGAGTGCGTTCGAGCGGAGAAATTAATATCCGGAGCGAGCCACATCGCGGCCGCTTCAGCCCGAAGCTCCAACTTGGAGCGGGAGGGGGTGGCGAGGATTATTAAACTGTTTTATTATGTCCAGGTGGGAGGAACGTTGAACGTTGAGTCTTAGGACTTTAGGGTTTGTTTAATTTGTTATCGTTTTATCAGTATCGGGTACTTTTGTTGAATAACGCAACTTTATTATACGTTGACATTATCGGCCAAAAGACATCCACGGCGGAACAAATGCCTTCGCCAGCATGACCAACTTTATGCTTTACAAATACACATTGAAGGGACCTGCCAACTCCACCTCTCTCTACCATAATGCTTTATACACAATATACTGGAGGTTTTGGCGGGAAATCGAAGAATGATGTTGTCAATTTGTTTTAATTTCCAAAACTTGTGTTATTTCGAATTATAATGTGTAATGTTGGTAAATTATTAACCATAAAGTACAAGTATTCTTCTATGTGCACGAGTGAAGGTAATTGTAACAAAGTGATAAAACGTGCCTTTTCGATTTCCCTCAAAACGGCCATCGCAATTGGTATGTAAAGTATCCATCGCTTTACTATCCACGGTGGGGATACTGCAAAAGATACTGCGTCAGACTACCTAGTACGCAATCACACTGTCTGTAGTAATAATAAAATAATTATTAGATGAACGCTTACTACTCTCATTGGAACATAAACACTTCTTTCGGTTCGCGTAGATGCTTGTCAAAGTCCGTATTTCATAGCTAAGGTCACCAGAGTTTTTTTGTTTGTTCGCTTCCTGTTGGAGCTGTCGCTGTATTACATTAGGAAGAACCATCTTAAATATTAACACCACCACGCCTATATTCTCCAATCGGGGGTGGCAAAGGTGTCCCCGATACACATTTATCACCTCGGCTTGAAGGACGAATAACAAACTCCAAATCCGCATTCATGAAAATCCTATTGTTATGGTTACCATATTGCAATGGCATACCATAAAGTAAGAATACTTCTAGAGAAACTTTTAAATATCATCTCTTCACTGATCAGATCCTAGAACTCTATTCGAATCGTTTTAAGATTAGCATCCTTGTAGATATTGAGTTTCAAATAATGAGTTTGTAACTTGGCTACCGCAAAAAAAGAAGATAGTATTTTTATTCGATTCTACAATGACCATAATTCGTCTGAATCCTCTGAGATTTGACCCAACTGCCGTTCCGGTACGTCTGAACGGTACCAAGGACGCTATCTTATTGCAACTAGTTCGGGCGGCGGCCGGGACATCGCTTCATGAATAATAAAGCAGGTATAACTTACTGACTTGTGACTTCGGCTACCGACGCAATGGCACGGGACATGTGTTAATGTGACAGGTTAAAACGGCATCTGGAGATTTTATATAAGATATGTGAGAATTATGACCAATGTAATGCTAACTTAATAAATAAATAATAATAAAAAAAATAACCTTAACACTTATCAAGGAGGGGGGAGTAGGGATGGGTATTGATGTATTATTGATATATTATTACCCATTCCAAATGTATATGCACGCATACATTTAGTATATCACTGGACGATAAAACTGACACGCTAGCAGAACATCTAGTTCTTGTCGAGACACAGCGAAAATCAGTGGGTCTAAAACTTTTATGTGGACAAGTGTCGACGTGGGTTTTGGAAGAAGTTTCACAATTACTAACCAAAAGGAAACCGCAAACGCCACTAAACGCATTGCACAAAGATACCGGACAATTTATTTAATAATAATACTGACTCTCTTGTAAGGAGCTATTACATATTGAGATTTTCATAAAAACTACTTCTCTGATATTTATCCAATTTTGCAGCTGTCGCAAGGGCTAGAGAAAATATTGTAATTTGCTCTTTCTTTTTTTATGCGTTTTCTTTTTTTTTTCAGAGACGTCCACATAACATTATCAGCAGAGTTTTGGCGGGAAGTCGAAGAGTGATGTTGTCAATTTGTTTTAATTTCCAAAACTTGTGTTATTTTATTTTATTTTTTTTTTTTTTTTATTTTTTTTTTTTATTGGCTTACTAACGACTGTTTACATCAGTTCAAGTATAATAAATCCAGCGTAATTATTTGCTAAATGTAACAATCACTTAAAAGTAAGCACCGCGTGCAATTGCGTTACATAATTAAAAATAACAAAAATTGAAGGCACGGATAAAAAATGTAAAATAAAAAGACTGAGTCAATTAATGTAATCAAGTAGCAGTACTGCCATCGTCACAGCGATGTTTAAATTACATTAGACACCAACCGCTTGAAATGGACGTAAGAGTGGGTATGCACATCTATGATATCGCTGCAACTGTTCAGAAGCTTACACATACGAGGTATAGGAGAGTTTGTGCCCAAGACGGTCCTTCGGAACGGAGGATGTAGAGGAGTTATGGCAGCGCGAGGCATTCCAGATGGTACCCGGAATGAAATTTTATATAGTAACTGAGGGCAATCTATTTTCTGACGTAATATTTTAAATAAAAAGAGGCAATCAGCTACACATCTACGTTTCTCCAATGAGGGTAAATTGAAGTGACATAAACGTGACTCATATGATCGTATCGCTTTCGCAATACCCGAAGAAAAGGCTAAGTGCCAGAGAGACCTTTTCTGAATACGTTCTATCCTCAGGGTGTGTACTGCGTAATGAGGCCTCCATACAACACTTGCATATTCTAGAATACTACGCACAAGACTGCCATAAATCGATATTTTGGCCCTGTTGCCGCGGAAAGGTTTGATAGTCCTTATGACAAATCCCAACATACGAGATGCCCTTTTTATAATATCATCTTGGTGGGGTAAGAAGGTCAGCCTTCTATCGAATATGACACCTAGATCTTTGATTTGGTCCTTTTCTAGTACTACATTGGAGGCTATGTGGTAAGTTGTAGGAAGTAAACTCTGTTTGCGCGAAAATTTTACGTGGTAGCATTTATTTACATTTAGACTCATGAGATTAGCTTCACACCACTCCTCGAGCTTATCAATATCTTGTTGAAGAAGATAGGAGTCATTAGCGGATTCTATTACCCTGCAAAATTTTAAATCATCTGCATACATAAAACATTTGGAAAAGTTAAAAGCATTCGTGATATCATTGATGAAGATGTTAAATAGAACGGGACCAATGTGGGAACCCTGAGGAACACCTGAGGTGATTTTATAATATTCGGAATGATGACCATTGGCTACAACAAAAAAGCTGCGATTTTCAAGGTACGATTTCAACCAATCTAAAAGAGAACCAGTGACGCCGTACGCGGATAGTTTATGTAGTAGGATGTCATGTGGCACACGATCAAAAGCTTTGCTGAAATCAGTATACAGTACGTCAACCTGTTTGTTGGAGTCAATAGCCTCCACCAAGTATTCCGTAAAAGTGACTAAATTGCTGCTAGTAGATCTGGAGCCTATAAAACCATGCTGACTATCGCTAAAATAATGCTTCATGTGTAACTGAAGGTCGGGGCAAATTAAAGATTCAAATATTTTTGCAATTGTTGACAGGATAGAAATAGGTCTATAGTTGGAAATTTTATCATTTTCCTTTTCGTTATTCTTTAAAATCGGAACAACTTTAGTCCTCTTCCAAATGTTCGGAAAGATTCCCGTAGCAAGTGATTTGTTGAAAATGTACACCAAAGGAGTTACCAGAGATGAGGCACATGAATATATAAAAATAGGAGGAATTCCGTCTGGTCCCGCACCCTTCATCCTATCCAATGATTTTAGTTTACTTAGTAGAGTAACCGAGTCAATGACGGGAGCAGTCAACAGCAGACTGTTCTCGTAAATTTTTTTAAGGACGCTTGCTTCTTGTTTGTTTGCTGATGTTCTCGAGGTATTAAAGTCAGTTTCAGTGACGTTAGGGGAGGAAAAGTGTGCTGCAAACATATTGCATATAAGATGCCCGTCCGAGACCGTCTTTTCTCCGTCCGTCATATTTTGTGGAAATGTGCTGGACCCGCCGCGCCTCGACTTAACGTAGGACCAGAAACATTTGGGATTATTAGATATATCAGATTCCATTTTATTTATGTAGTAATTGTTGGCTTTAATGGCAAATGCAGAACATCGCTTACTCAGCAGTTGGAATTCAATTTTGTCCAGCGGGTTTTTGTATTTTTTTAACCGCTTTCAAATCTTTTCTTTTTCTCGTAGGGATCTGATTAAACTATTGTTAAACCATGGAGGATATTTCCTTTTCTTAGGTACACTTATGGGTACATATTTATTAATCATATCACGTAAAATTTTGTAGAAGCAATCCAGCACATTGTTCACATCTATTTGTTGACTAAAAAGAAGAGGCCAATTGATATTTTCAAGTTCTTTACAAATGCTTTCGTAATTTGCTTTGTAAAAATTTAGTTTGATGTTATCAGAATTATATGGAAGCTTCCGCTCCAGGCTTGGTTTAATGTCAATTTCGAGCGGCGGATGTAGATTATCAATACGGACCAGTGCATTCTGTGAGCAACATACATAACAATAAGGGAGATTGGTCAGCACTAAGTCAAGTATGCGTCCAGCATCATTGGTAATATGGTTGCGTTGTTTGAGTGAATTAACATGAATGAAATCAGAGAGAATTTGGCATATACCGGTTACCATATATTTGTTTGATGAGTCGTCAAAAGACACCCAATCAATAGTCCCTAGATTAAAATCACCAACAATACACGATGGCAGACCAGACTGCTCAAACACATTATTACAGGAGTCCAAAAAAGTCTCCAAGGCTTGTCGATGTACAGGAGGAGGTAGATACACTGCGCATAGGGCTATTTTACGTATAGTTTTCGATATTTGTATATCTACAGTTACCCACAGATCTTCGCACTGGCTCTCCCACTTGTCAATGCGCCTGGAGTTTATTTTGTTCGACACAGCTATTAATACACCTCCACCGTCTTTCTTTCTGCCATCTCTATCTCTCCTATAGACAGTATACCTATTGTCAAACAGCTCAGAGCTTGCAACGGAATCATTTAGCCATGTCTCCGTTAATACTATAATATCATAATTTTCGCAGCACAATTGCCTATATAATGTATGGGTTTTTGTACGTAACCCTCTCGTATTTTGATAATATAAATTAATTTTTTTGAATTTTATTATTTTGTAGTACAGTGACACTTTGTAGAAAACAAGAAGTAGGAGAAAAATGTGTAGTAAATTAAAATTACATACTAAGCTAATTTGTTAACACTGTCCATACTTTCAATTAGTTTATAATCAGAACCTTCACTTTTTCGTACGAAAATACGTCCACCACGTACCCAGACGTACTTATAACCTATTTGCCTTGCTTTTATTCTAGCGGCAGCATGCAAAGCCTTATTTGCAGGAGACAAGTGTTCCGACACGTAAATAGGTGTCGGTGAGCCGGAGCATCCTAGGTGTGAGCTATTTAGCTTATTTTGAGGATGTGCTTTATTATAAGCTATAGTGCAAGCTAAAAACTCGTCGCGGACCCTTGGAGATACTAGTTGAATTACTATTGATCTCGGTCTCGAGTTATTGCGATCAAGCTTGGCAACCCTGGAGCAGTGCTGAACGCCACCATCACCAAGCCTACATCCGACCACTTTTGATAGATTAGAAATCATTTCGAAAAGCTGTTCTTGTTTGTTTTCGGGAACACACTGAATTTCAAGGTTATTTGAGCGAGCATGTTGTTCGATGTTGTCAATTCTTGAACTAAATTCATTTATAGTATTTTTCAATTCAACATTCTCTTTCTGCAATTCCCGTACAATCTCTTTAGTTGAAGCATACTCGTTAATAAAGTCTTCATATTGACTGTTCATGAAATTCATTGAGTCACGCATTTGTTCCATTTGTTCTCTTATAGGTTTTAACTCAGAGCTAAAGGAAGCCCTCATTTTCTTACTAAATAGAGAGAGTTCAGTCTCTAACACATTTTTTACAATGTCCCGAATGTCTTCGAGGTTGAGCGAAGGACTATCCAGAGCCTTAGGCGGCGAGTTTAGGGCCGGTCTCTTTTTGCCTCTAGAAGTAGCAGCGGTATTGCATAGAGGAGTGTTATCGTTCTTGGTTGACTTTGGAACGATATTCTGGCATTCAGGACATAACCAAGTCCCTGGCAGTTCGACATTTTCGGAAAGCGATAAGCACACATAGTGATAAAATTTGAGACACTTCTTGCATTTAGTGCGATTTTCACCGTCTATATGTTGGTTGCAGCATCCCCAAGTAGTAGTAGAAGACATCGTAATATTTATTTCGCACAATGTTCAAAGTTTACAACTTTACAGTTGTACAACAAGACCGATTGGTGACGGGGTTCGATCCACTGTCGTTTCGTTCCCAACCAACTCTTGGATGAATGCGCTATACTGCAGTAGACAATTAACAACTTTATAGTTGTACAAAAAGACCGATTGGCGACGGGGTTCGATCCACTGACGTTTCGTTCTCAACCAACTCTAGGATGCATGCGCTAATTGATTTATATTAACAAGATCGAAAACCTTGTCTCTTTGTGTTTGCTTTTCTAACTGTTTTATCGACGTTGACTTAAATGGTTTTTAAGTGAACAAGATGTCACCACTTGCAATAAACTGTGGTTAGAGTCTAAGTAAAAGTTCGAATAAAAAACGGATCGCACAATTATTATTGTCTGATATTTCGTTACTTTTGGTTTGTAATTCACAAAAAGCTTATAGTTTTTGTTAGTTTATAACATAAAACTCACACTTGTATTAGTTTTTTCAACAGTTTATCCACTATTTAAAATTTAAAAAGTTATTATTGTCCAGGGCACTGTTCTATATTTTAAGTTTTCAGGTGCTAGAATGCTGAAGATAACAATAACACTTGCACATTGCTTCGGTAGCTTTAATATAATACTTCAACTGACTCAAACTAACAACTAATTCTATTTTTGTTAATTAATTTAGTACGGAGGCCATGCACTGTAATGTTTATTTCGACTAATAATGTGTAATGTTGGTGGAATATTAACCATTATGTGTTCTTATATGTGCATGAGTGTAGGATATTGTAACAAAGTGATAAAACGTGCCTTTTCGACTTCCCTCAAAACGGCCGTTGCAATTGGTATGTAAAGTATCCACCGCTTTACTATCCAGGGTGGGGTACTTCATTAATTTCATTATCATCGTTGTCATCAAATTCATTGGGGAGTCGAAATAATTTTAACATCACGATTATATATCTCACTGGACACTGGCAAAATACACATATAATTAGTGTGAAGCCATAACTTAAAGAAGAAGAAGAAGAACATTATCAGCAGTTTCATATCATACGCAGTATCAAGGCACTCCCTTATTAAGCAAAAGTGCAATTAATAACAGATTTCGTTGCTCGGGCTTGCTCAAGTGAAAGGGGGTAGATAATAGGATTCACGGTGCGGCTGTAAGGTACTTTAAGGCGCTTGCCTACCTGCCTGTACCCGCCTTCACACGCCGTCACCCACCTGCACCGCTTGTACTTGCTTGCACTCGCCGTGAAGCGCTTATTATAGTTTCCGAAAGTAATAATTTGATGCTTAATGGTATCGTTTTCTTAGAATAAGTGACGCTTACACGAATATTTTTCTAATTGCAAGATGCAAATGTTACTTCGTAGCCTTTGTCAAAAAATGAGAATGTACTGATGCAATTGTGTCCTCAGGCTCGTTGGTGTAGTAATGCAATCCTCGGCTGCCAATGTCAAGTTCCTAGATTTGAATCCTAGGCCAACAAAATGTTATTGTTTATTCGGAGTTACAGCAGTTCATGTGTCTGCCCGGTCATTATACACGGGCACAAATGCCTTATTGGGCTAGAAGCGTATAATATGTCTCCCTGGCATAAGATTGCGAAATCTATATCAGGCAAAATATTCTTAGACATTGAAACATCCAACTGCTACCAGTCCAGAGTTTGAAATTATAACTGTCTTAAACGAAATAGCATGGACCCCTATGACATTTGGACCTCACATCGTTTACTTCTGCCACCCCCGCTTGAGGAATGTAGGCATGTCAGTGTCTATTTACAAGGTGTTATATAACTTGTAAAGCTCGTATGTCTGTCTTTCTTACCACATCTTGTAATCCATTTTTCACGCAATTGCGAGTACCCGAGTCGCAAATTCTTGAAAAATGGATTTGAAATTTCGCGTTCGTATGTAAATTTGGTGGCAGTGCAATAATATGATACTAGTGAGCTATCTAACAATGGAGTCGGAAGGTGGTCATGTGAACATGTGAACTATACAATGAACCCTCTCGTGCATAGGCTTGTTAGATTAGTATTGTAGAAGTGTTCAGGGTCTAATAATGAAGTCGGAAGATGACCAATAGAACCACCAAACTCTCAATAGAACATCGCCTTGGACTCTTTAAGCCCAGATGGTGTCCAACGTCTGATGATGAAGCTTAAAGGAAGCCATTCTAAGTTCCTTAACTAAGCAAAATATTTGCGTTGTTTTTGCTATAAAAGCTTGTTTTTGACAAGGTTTTTCTAAATTAGAATTATTATTACTACTTTGTATTTAACTTTCACTGTTCGCATGTCTGTCAGTCTGTATGACTTTCCAGTTCAAATTGTGTGATTAATTTTTCAAACACTTGCCAGTAACCAATACCCAATATTGTTTTTATTTTATTTTCTGGCGAACAGCTTAAATAATATAAAGATACACAGTCGTGTAGCGCCGGCACGTACGCGGCCCGGCAACTTTGTCTCGGATATAATTGTTGGGTAGTGGGTTAGAAATTAACTATACTATAGTTTAGTTCAACTTTGGTATGAGGACGCGGGGCTTTTGGCATCCATTATCACAACATACATAGATCTATCTATAGCATAACGCCAGATCCCATGCGGGGTAGGCAGAGAGTACAGAGTTCCAGCAGGTTAATTCCTAACAAACCTCTCTGGCTTCCTTCACTGTAAGAGTGCATCTCATACACTTGACTTGCCCTCAAAAAATGAGACACTATGGTAATGATCTATTAGTTATACATAAATAAAATTATTATAATGGCCATTATATTACACACAACTTACTAGGGTTATCGTGTTTACCATCTCATTATCTCAAGACCTAACCAATCACATCCTACATATTACCTACATCCGAACTGTCTACAGAACGTACTGTAACTAGGTACCTCCATGACTCGGGCAACGTACAGATTTATACATTGCGGTAGTCGATTGCGTTATCGGTTTATTTTGGGCCAACACTACATTGTAGCCATTGAGAATATTCTATCGAAATGTAGACGATAAAATTTACGTTCTGGTGGTGTATGTATATGTATGTTGGTAGTCTGTGTTCGTGATTTCGTGAACGGATAACGTAAACATCCGGTTGACACGCGTTTTTGCTAAGTGTCGCGCGTGTAAATAAACAAATTCGCCATTCTAATAGATGAATAAATCTTATTAGAATTCTCATTAGAACTTGTGCGTAATAGTTTTGTGTATAAAATGTTACAAGTCCGTAAAAAAGTGATCGATAAAAGTGTTTGTTTGAGATTCCCAATAAAAAGAGTAACCTTATTTTCGGTGTTGTGATTATAATTACGTAAAATAAACGTTAATTTGTGTCTATTTGTGTCTATTTATGTCTTTCATGGTAAAATAAGATGTATTCTTTCAATTTTTGCAAAAAAAATTAGGTCGTATAGGTCGTGCCTTTATATTATTGTAAAAACTTTTGCCTAGATTCGGCCTATCTAAACAAGAAATCCAGGCAAGTTTTTTTGGTAGATTACGAGGTGTTTTTAGCTGTTTATTTGTTTAGATAACCTAAAATTAGATATGCATGCTTATTTATTAGTTATTTACGATTAAAAAGGGTAATAAATCATTTGTCTAAGTTTTATGATAATTTTCCTAAAAATGTGTGTTTATGTGAAACAGTGTATATTTTTGAAATTTTCCGGATGTTTATTTTTTAAATAATAATGGCAATAGTGTTAGCTAGTAATAGTGCGTAAACAAAACACGCCCTTATCGTAAAGTCGTTTAATTTTTATTTCAAGTGAAAATGCGCTATAGTTTTTTAAATTATTTTATTTTATTCAGTACGTACAGAAACAGAGAACAGATTATAAGATTTTTCATAACCTATTAATACACAAATTATTAATCTGTTATCCACTTACAACTATACACATCATTCTTAGTTTAACAGCTTCTAAATCCATTAACTACAGGACATAAAGAAAACGAAAAAACAAAAAAATAAATAATGGGATAAATATGCAAGTTAAAGGGGAAAGACAAAAAATAAACAGCCAAAACCTGCAGTAACCAACACGAGTACATCATAATCTAATTATCTTTTTTTTTTATATAAAGCATTTTTAAATGCGTTGGCACTATCATGAAATAGATCAAGTTCAGAACATACGGAGTTGTATTGATTACACATTCTATGAAGTGGATTATTATGGGAAACATTGTTGTTATTGTTAGAGGTTAAGCTAAATAGCTGTGGGGTGCGCACGGACAGTGTTGGTATCTTGAATGCTAAATGTTCAACGAGCTGACCACCCAGCGAGCCATTTGCTATTTTGTAAAGAGTGCATTGATCAGTTACCCATCTTCTTTTCTCCAGACTTGTCATCCCAAAAGTCCGCAGTCGATCATTATATTCTGTTATTTTGCGTATTGTTCCATATTTTGTCCACAGAGCTCTTACAAACTTTGTATCGATTCTATACGGTCTATATGAGTTTTGTATATAGGGGTCCATACAGATGAGCAATACTCTAATATGCTTCTCACCAAGAAACAATACAATGTACACAGGGAGCTCACTTGTTTAAATGGTCTAGCGTTTCTAAGTATAAATGTCAACATGCGATTAGCCTTATTGCAAATATAATCATAATGCGGCTTGAAAGACATTGCAGAATCAAACACAACTCCCAAGTCGCGAACTATTTTCACTCTGTCTACAATATCACCCTTGATATGAGATCTTATTCTATATCGAAATAAATTCGCCTAGCAGTCAAGCCGGAGGGTCAATCACGCAAAAACGGCGGAATGGATTTGGATGAAATTTATGTATTAACATAAGATTCTTTTTATCCCGGAAAAATCAAAAGTTCCTCTCTAAAGTCAATGCAAACTAAGTCGCGGGCAGAAGATAGTACTTGTATAAGACAAGCAAATAAAATAATCTAAATTTCCGGACAATCATCTTAGAAATGAACTGGTGAATATAATTGTCTATACTTAACTGGTGGTGAAGTTAAAATTGGCTTGTTCTATTCCTCTAACCATTACAATAGTAAATAACAAAGTTTAAAGTAAAGTTCTTACTTAGTAAGTTATCTCACAGATCTCTTTGAACGACTTTGTGAGGCGGCGTTTTATTGTTCTGTAGTAAATTGATACCACAGCTGAAGTAATCCCAGATATGCGAGGCGTACGTGCAGCGCCACACGTACGGACTGAACCACTACCCGGCCTTATTCGCTACGACCAATTGAACACGTAACGAGGCGCGTTACGATTTAATAATAATAATATCAGCCTATACTAACCCACTGCTGAGCAATGGCCTTCTCTTAAATCGCGGTAAGAGAGATTAAGTCATACTGCAGCATGCGGACCTGGAACTTATCAAGCCTATGAGGATTAAAACATGGGTTAATTACTACCACAATTAACGGTAACCGGGACCAACAGCTTAGCGTGCCTTTTGAAGCACGGAGACGCTTTAATATGCAGATGTCACAAATGGTCATCCATCTCTGGCCGACTGTGTATATATACTTTGTGAAACTATCGCTTTCTCGATAACTTTACGATAGCGTCGAAGGGTCTGTGCTTAGACCTCTGAATACCATTACACGATCATACTACAAAGTTGTCGTAACTCGCCGCGTTTGGTCATAGCGAATAAGGGGCCCTGGTTGTAACGAGCACATCACCGCTGTAGTGAGCACAGAGCATGTTCCAGTGAGCATAATACCAATTTTATTGTAGGACAGTTGGAAGCGCCCCGAGCGCTGCAGCTTACAAAAAACAGCGCGACTGGGCTTAAATGTAATCTTGTATTATAGAGACGCACTAACCGTTTTAAACCGGCATGCTTTTGTTGCCCCATGCATGAGATTACCGATTTGTCTTACGTGTTAGCATGGAGTGCCGTGATAAAAGTTATAACGAGAAAACTCATTACTAAAATCGTATTGTATAGACATACAAATAGGACTAAATAAATGTAATCCCATGCGAGAAAATATATTAATATTTTATGATTATTTTAATTTTATTGTTGTACTAGTTTCTGTCCACGACTTCGTCCGCATTGACCGATTGCCCGAGAGCATTGTGTAAATTTAAGTAGAACACTTTATTTATGACCTTTTCTTTGACAGACTTAAAAGTGAAATCGTGAGAAATAAAGTAAAAGCGAAGAATTATAACAAGTAAAATAACTTGTATTTACAAGTAGTATTTGTTTGTCTCATCACTACCACGACCACTCTGTCAAGAGTGAGGCAAATGAGAAGATGAAGGTAGTTTTCTAAACTTGTTTTAAAAAGATCTGCTCCCGACTCTTTTAGTAGTAAGTATAATGACTGTCGTTTTTCAACTACCCAGTGGAACATGAATTTCGGGAATAGGTTGAGGTCATCCTATGCCAAATATATTTATCTGTCTTCTTCATAGCGTAGTGAATAACCGCTGTCGGGTGCTATGAGGGGTGGGGTTGACCTGCGGGCGGGGCGACAACCAAGAGTAATCAAAGGTCGCTTATCGGTCTTGCTTTGCCCGCGGCGAAGGGCTTCACCTCAGTTCTATTTAGCAGTAGCTACGTACTGCAGGCAGGCTCATACCTCTGCTTGGTATAACAACATAGCACGCTCTATGATCCGTTGTCAGATTTCCAAAATCTTATCATAAAGAATGTATACATAGAAATAATATCGGAAGAAAGAATGAAAAAATAGATATACACTGCGAAAGTGGAAGGATGTAGGTACCCGGGAAACCTCTGACCGATAACCATGACCAAATAGACCGTGTCTTATCTGAAGGAATAGTCAAGAGCCTCCCTAACCGACGAGCGTGTATGAAACGAACTATGAGAGTGGAAGAAGCCAGAGAGGTCTGTAAGGAAAGACCCTGTTGGAACTCTGTACTCTCTGCCTACCCCGCAAGGGCACTGGTGTGATGATACAGGTAAAGATAGATAGATAATGCTTTATATATAAAATAAACAACGTCACGCCATCATCCCCAAGCGGGGATGACAGAAGTATATTATGTACACGTTTCGCTGATTTCGGACTTTCAGCCCGCTCAGTTCGACCCCAAATCCCGAACTCGGGACCGTACGAGTACAAATACATTATATAACTGCTTAATATGCTATTCAATCCATAGAGTAGAGAAAAAAAATATATTAGAAGCATTCACGATGTGTTCTATTTCTCTAGCGGGTAGAACCTTATAAATACAATAATATAGTTTGAACCCTTTGAACTTCTTTAACGTCCAGTTCATATCGGTAATTGGCACCGTGTACACGGGCTTAATTACCAACAAGATGTTGTATTGACGAAGTTGTAGGTATCTCCGGGGACAGAGCCGCCGGCGGCTTCCCTGTACATTGATTATATACCTGTTATACGAGTAATTTCCCTGTTCATAAATATACACAAAATGCACTGGCTATGATGTCAAAATGATATATTATGTTTTATTGAACCCCGACCTGTCGAACCCCGACCCGGCCTGGGTTCAAATCCTAGGTCGGACAAGTGTAGTTTTTCTAACGAAAACTTCCCAGTACGAGTCCGGAGTCTGGAATTGTGCCCGGTATATGGCAATAGGATCGCCCCCTATTACATGGGACCTAACATCGTTGGCGAAGCATGGGTGTACCAGTACACCCAGAGGTGTACTGAGTACCCACTCCCGCTTGGGGAATATGACGGTGTGTGTGTTTTTGAACCCCGACGCACAAAGAGGGGTGTTATAAGTGTAACGTATGTATATTTGTGTCTGTCTATGGCATCGTAGCCCCTAAACGGAAGAACCAAATTTAATATGTATTTTTTTTTATTTGAAGGTTACTTGATCGAAAATATTATTAACTATGATTCAAATAAATCTGTTTAGTTGTTTGAAGATTAGCAGGTCTTTTGTATTTGTTTCAACAAATATAAAAGAGCTGAGATGATGTGAGAGAGGATGTGAGTAACTTCTACTAGTCTGATCAATTTGATTTAGTATCCTGTGACTTCAAAAATATTACAATAATATGGTTACCTTAAGCTGATGCTGCAGCATCATCTGGGATCAGCAAGATACCCAACTTTTCATCAACTTACAGCAGAGGTATTGTGTTTGGGCTCATGGAAATGGTCTCTATAAATATAAATAATTAAATACATGTATGAATAAAGATTAATTAGGGTCTGATGATGAGTTGTTTATTTTTTAGATTTAATTTCGCTTGATCGTTGGCGGACGGCTTGGTACAGTGGTTAGGCCGCTCCATCCTTTGGATCGCGTATTCGCTGATGTAAGTTTTTGGGTAACCCACAAATATTTGTTTCGATCTGAGTGTTTGTGTATGTAAATTTCATGCTTCTCATTGCATGCCTACCCCGCAAGGGATCTGGCGTGTTGATATAGATAGATAGAGATACTCATTATACTCATTAACGTAATGGTGAACTAGGTAATTACCCTAAAACCCACCGGTGGAACCTGCGCCGCCCTAGTTCACGAGATCAAGGGCTTAGCATGAATATATTCAGCGTAACGCTGTCAAGTTGATATGCCATACTTTTCACACTTCAAATTTGCTAAATAAAGGTAACCGTGACAGCGTTACGATAACGTCAATCTGTTGGTGCTAAGCTTTGCTCCACCTGTGGGTGTTTGGAACTTGTGACACATATGAACACTCATTAAGAGAGCTTCGTCAAATAATAAAAATTGTAGCAGCTTTTATGTGTAATTAATTTAGTTGTGTATAGCTCAAAAAATACTCTTTCCGTTGACTTGATTCGATTGGATAGCTCTATTGATAGCACAATTTTCCTCCTCTTCATCATGCGAATCTATTGCAAATAATGGATTCTGTTATACGAAAATATATTATTTCTATAACGCACCGTCATTCCCAATGAGGATGGCAGAGGTGCCTTGTGTACATCTATATTCTTTATACAAAGCACATGCCTGGTATGATTATGAGGCACAAGTAAGACTCTGGACTGTTACTGACAATCTTTGGTAGAAAAGCTTAAATCACACGGTCTGACCTAGGTCACTATCCGCGATAAATTTAATGTTCAGCGTCGTTATTCTGCTGTTTCACTGTTATTATCAATCAAGCCGTTCATCATAGCAATCATTGATGTACCTTCTTTGTTCTGCAGTCAACGTTCTTCAGCTTTTTTAGTAATTTAACTTTTATATCTGTTGAAAGGTTGTTAAAATAATGGAAAAAAATGTACATTCAGAACATGAAAAATACGTTCCAGAACTTCCAGATGTGTCGAACCATTATTTTGGTGCAATTCAGTACTTAGCATATATTTCTATCTGTACCGTTACACCAGGTCACTTGGGTACAATGAATAGTTTTTGTTACTTTCTTCAAAGATATTCATCATCATGAGACAGAAGCTTCTACTGCAGAACTAAGGGCTCCCAGAAAGATATTACTTCAAAAATACCGATGTACGTACCCTATCTTAGGTAGACCTTCACGCGTCCACTTGAGTTACACACTCAACGGAATTCGTTTGAGCACATCAAACAAGTTCCACTAAAAGCGTGCTCCAACCCGCCAGATGGATCGATCAGACCTTTCGATAGAGCATTGCACTTAAAATTATTTCATCTGCCTTCAGCCGGGCTCTCGATGACTATACAGGCTGTTGATTTACATCCGTACAGAATTTATGGAATATATTATAGACAGAGTACTTAATCACGAGGTTTGGAATTCTAGGACGAACAAGGTTTTTTTTTATATTCAAAAATTCCCAATAACAGTCCTAAGTCCTAAATTGTGCTCAGTATTATCGACCTCCGCTTGGTGAATATAGTCTTGAGCGGGTTTATATTCTATATAAGGAACATCTTTTTAAATCCACCTTTTTACTAATATTATTGATAAGTATTTTATTTATATTAAGTGAGAATAAACATTAGACGAAGTGAAAAATACCCACCAGGTATGTAAACATGCAGTCCGTACGGGCGGGCTACCATACGCATGGTTCAACGACATACTAAGTAACTTCGTTTAGTTTTTTAATTTTCTAACAAATATGTTCTAAGCATTACACGTGTAAATTCCGCCTAGATCTATATTATATCAGATGCCCGCATCGGATATAATATAGATCTAGACAAAGAATACAGAATTTCAAAAGGTTCTTTCCTTGCATATCTCTCTCGCTTCCTCCCTCTCATAGTTCGTCTCATACACGCTTGCCGAGGACAGAAGATATGAATTTGTATAGGATGTATTCGCTGGTCCAGTACATACAGGGGCTTTATTATCTGTTTTGTGCTGCTCCCGTAAAATTTCGTAGAATTTTGTGTTGATCTCGTAATGTTGTATAAAGTTAACAATTTAAGGCGCGCGCGGGGACGTGTTGGTTGAAAAGGTGACATTTTTCCGAGCAATTAGCTAATGGCGGCGGGCGTGGAGGGTCGGAGTACTGGCGGGATTTTATTTTTTAAAGCAATGTCAATCAGTTTGAAAGTCGAGCTTTATGGGTCGTGTTAATTCGGGGCTACCTATAGTATATACCCCTTTAAGGCTGTCAGGGGTTTAATAAAGTACGTTATGTAGGTGCCGTATTCTAAGCAATCAGGCTTGAGATGGGTGACCATTTCAGACCTTCATAACAGATTTATGTCAACATAAATGTGTTATAGTCCAGAAAACGGGGGAAAAGGCGAAACGTTTCTGGCCCAGTATTAATTATGTTCTCATTAACAATTCACGTACAATTGAACCTATATCAATCCCACAAGGACAGATTGAGGACGTCTGACGCCGACCTCTATATCGGGCCGATGCCACTCAATCAGTTTCATCCCTGTCACGATCTAATTAGTCAAAAAGAAATGGGAGACTACGATTACTTAGAACCTACTCCTCGTTTGTCTAACTCTCACTCGTGGAATACAATTTCTCCATATGGTTTTCCTACTAGAATAAATTGTTAGGACGATTTGCTAGTAGATAAACAAGAAATAAAAACCGACACGCCTAATAGAGGCACGCCTATATTCCCCAATCCGGAGTGGCAGCGGTGTACAGTGTACATCCACGATTTTAGGTCCCATGTAATTGGGGGCGAGCCAATTGTCATATACCGGGCACAATTCCAGACTCCGGACTGATTCTGAATTTTTTTGATAGAAAAACTACATTTATTCGGTCTAGAATTTGAAACCAGGATCTGATGATCTTCAAGCGCTTTATTCGTCACTGGACTAACAAGGTAGTCTTGCTAATAGGTCATTTTGCTATTAAGGCGTTTCGACAAAACGCCGTTTTAATTACTTTTTTATTTATTTAATCCTTTATTGTATACAGTACATTTACAGTTGTAATTTCACAGGTGATATACAAAGGCGAGCTTAACTCAAAATATAAGTTCTCTTCCAGCGAACCTTTAAGTATTGAGAGATGAGAATGTTAATAAGTGTTAATGTGAATTATGTGTCCTCTTGATTCGAAAGCTTCTTACTGTCCGCTATCAGTGTGTCCTCACCCGGGACAGCACTATAATTCAAAAGTCTCGAGTCCTCGCGCTCAGGACGCCGACACAAAAGGACGCATTTCTTTAATCTTAATAATGCATTCACACGTCACTGAGCGTCTGCTTGTCACACTCACGGCACGTTTGTTTCAATGCTCACGTGCATTTATATTGACGGCACTTTGGATACCTATTATAACTATAAAGTCTGTTTGTTTCGTATTGCAAATGGCAGGAGTTGTTTACAGATGCATGTCACGTCATCACTTCAGGGGGCACGATTGTTACACACGGTGTAATTTTAATAGTCCTGGAGCGAAAGTCCAGGTGATATATCCAAAGAATACTGTTAATAAAAAAAATACCTTTTATAACATCTACCTGCTGACTTATACAAATATCATAGCTAGTGTGAAAATTCAGAACACCGAAGGTATCTACCGGTCAGCTGACGAGCCGCACCGCCCCTCAATGTCATTTAGCGCTTGGTATAGGTGTTTACAATGCACTAAATTAGTATTGTTATAGAGATGTTACTTAGTGAAGTGTAATTTTTTCATATTTTTTTTCGCAGTTTTATTGATTTAGTTATGATCATTTCATGTATATATTTCATGTTAAACGTTGTCTTGCTCTAGGTATTTTGTAATGGGCGCGCGTTTTTAAACATAAAAATACGTCCAACGTCCAATCGAAACAAACATTAGTGAGCCACACAAAAAATTCTAGCATGCGGAGATGGAATCTATAACTACTTGATCCAGTAAAAGGAGAAGTCTACTCTCTAACTACAAGAATATGCCGTGGTCAAGTCTCAGCAAAATATGATATGAATAAATATTAGAAAAGTAAAGTAAGTGGCATTCCTTGGCAGAGGCTCGTCCAGCAGTGGACTGGTACGTGGTGATGATGATGCATTAAACTTTGAACAATAGGTCATATTAATATTGTTATATATTATTCAGTCCGTTTTATTTTTAGCCTATGTACATTTTTCATAGATATTACTCATAGAAGACAATACACGCAAACCCCCAGAATGTAACTTATATTATTATATATTACTACAACTACGGCTAGCGGCCAGACAGATACTTATCTATAAAGCCTATTCATCTTAATCTAGTGTGCCGGCTTATAACAATCCGCAGAGCATAGCATAACTCATGTTGATATGGCGTGTCGCGACACACACCGCATCCACTCGCCATCCAACAACACGGCACTAGCGACAGATCACTTTCAAATAATCAGCAGATAACATAACTACATATAACCGACTGAATACATGAGGACGGGCCGCAAGCAGCCGGCGGGCGCTGCGAGCGACAGTGCATTCAATCTCGACAGTCGCTGTGGAATATCGACAAGCGACTACTAGATTATGTTGTAGTCTCAGTTTTGAGTTAGAGCGGCATATAGATTGAGAAAATATAGTCGAAAATAATAATAAAATAATATAATATTATCCGCCTAATACTGAGGTGAGAATGATTAGATAATACTCCACCATGCGGACACTGGGTCCACATGGTGGAGTATGATTTGGTAGAGGCAGGTTTATCGCCAACTGTTGTTGAAATTTATCAAGCCACCTATTAGGTCCACTCCTAGTCTACTAGTCAAAAATAGTTTATTTATATATTTAATTAAAGTAGCTACACCATCAACTTAACACTGAACATTTAAAATAAAATAAAAAATACAACAGGAATGAGAATGCTAAATCTCTACAGGTGTATACAACATTTTTAAGAAATAAATCAAAATTAGTCATCAAGTTAAAGATAAAGATAATAAATAGTATAATTAAGAATTACCAAGTTTATAAAATTATAATATATATAACAATAAAATAAAAATAAAGCTGGGAAAAGAATTCGAATTAATTTTTATAATTTTAATTTGAAGAAGTAAATTTATAAAATGAAGAACAAATTTTAATAAATTTACGAATGTCAGTAAGATGAAAGATGTCAATATCGTCAGCACAGTTCAATCTATTATATGTGTCTAATAGTCGGTTTAGAGGGGCATTCTTCTTCAGATTTGTTTTGTATCTCGGTAGAGTGAATGTATTTCTGATAGGGTGTCTTGGCATACTACGGGGGACTGTGATTTGGACGGAAGCTAATGCTTTCGACGACAGTATGCCGCCATGTATGAGTTTATGTAGGGTAGAAAGATCACTAATTTTGCGTCTGGACTCAAGGGATTCCATTTGAAAGTGACGAAGCCTCATCATATAGCAGGCCCTGTAGGGACAACTAGGGTCCCTGAATGCAAGAAATTTTGTAAAAATATAGTTAACATAATATATGGCAACAAATTACTGGTAGACTAACAAGAAAACTATAAAACCATGTAATGGATTTTATCGTCGTAAATTCATACCCATGTCTTGTCACTCCATGTCTTAGTATCCATATACCTACTACTGGCACAGGGTCAATTTTTATTGAGACGAAAAGTCAACCTTTGCCTAGCAGTGGGATTCAGAAAAGGCTATTAAAAATGACAACGCCAATACTATTCAGATATGTAACAAATCATGAATTCCAAATTCAATGAAATGCCTCTTGTGCCTTTGCTAACATAGTATTTCACATACGAACATAATTTTATACACATTACGTATTGAAATGTATTATAGATACGAACAAATTGCATACCAAAGAAAGCAGTTCGTTGCATTGAGATGACTCATCACATACAGCTTCTTACTCAACATATCGTCATAATTAATATAAAACTCGCGACCGCTTATGTCTCGCACCTGGTAGTATAGAGATATAGTCCCTCGAGCTGCCAAACACGGTAAGTAATTTTGGAACTGTTCCGTAAACATATTGCATAATGTCATCCGCCGATGTGCCACGTCGTGCAATCTGATTTATGCTTTAACTATCGCTGATAATGGTTTCTATTTAATAAGCGATTCAGTTTATTGGTTGGTAATAGTTGACGTTATATTGCGGAGGAATCTGAAACTAAGCGCGATCTGAAATGTTAATTAATTTTCGCTGGAGAACGATGTAATGTAATTTAACATTATTGAATAACTTTAAAAAGTAGACCACTATTACAACTTAGCTTACCTAACTAGGAATATGTATTTTTAATTGTTTACATTTCGGCAAAATATACACACCGTCACGCTTATATTCCCCAGAGGGGGTGGCAGAGGTGTACTGAGTACACCCACGTTTCGCCGACGATGTTATGTCCCATGTAATAGGGGGCGAGCCTATTACCATATACCGGGCACAATTCCAGACTCCGGACTCATACCGGGAATTTTTCGTTAGAAAAACTACATTTGTCCGACCTAGGATTTGAACCCAGGCCCTCGTGATCACAAAGCGATGCGCTTTGCCACCAGACGAATGAGGCAGTCTGTGTGCAATATATAATTTTCCCTAACGCAGTATATCGTTAAAAAGAGTGTGTATAGGTAATAGTAATAAACAAGTGATGATATTTTTTTCCACTCAGTTGATCGTTTACGACATTGATCACACAACATTAGCTTCATCCCGTAAACTTGTCTCGTCTCGTAAACTCGTGATCGATCAGCCTTCAGCAACCAAGCGGATTAGTATTCTTTCTGCGCCGTCCCCGGACATAATATAACCCAATTTGGAGCGCGTGTCAACTGGGTACTCGCCGCCCAAACTTACTTAGCCGATACATTTACGCTGGCCCTCGAAAATAACATTCCTCTTTAGAAAAAAACTAACAAAAACACGTTTACTTACTTTTGCAGATACTTTTTTCACTTATGTAAGCAATTTATTTCTAAGAGAATAATATTTTAATAACAGAACATTGACACTAATATTATCTACTCAATAACTATTGTACTAGTCAACATGGCTTTGACATAATTTACTAGTTCACGCAGGTACTATACTATATGCATGAGTTGAGTTGAGAATGAAAACACAAAGTTCGTCGGACGTTCGTACGCGTTGCCAATCTGCAACAAACAACCCCGCATTACGTGAAGTTCGTCCAATTGCCGGTGATATTTAAAATCACAAAATTACAGCAACTTTAATTTGTACGACTATTGTAATTCGATTTTACGCATAATTAGTAGCAGATATAGAGAACTACAAACAAAATTGACGATTTTTTTATATTTGCTATCACTGTGATGATGACGACGTTTTTTCAAGTTTTGCCTATTGGGAAAATACACTGTTGGATGTGTATATCATTTTCATTGGACTATGTTATATATTAGACAAATTGTCTCATGCAATAAAATACCACAAATCCTCTAAGCTACTTTCCAATACATATCATGGACAATTAATGCGCCTCCACCTTAAGTCCTTATTGGCTATGACCAAACGCGGCACGTCACGTTATGTGCGTGAAATGATCGTATAATAGAAGTAGTCGTACAGAAGACCCGATCATTCCACGAAGATATCATAACGCGCCGCATTTGATCACATTGAATAAGTGCCCAGGACACGCTCGCCCGGACCCGCCGATGAACACTGCAAATATCAAAGATATTGCCCCAGAGCCCGTAGTGAGGGGCACTCGGGGGCCCTGACCTAGGATGTATATCAGATACAGAACTGTTTTGCAATGGCTATTGGAACGATATATACATTATGTGTTCTGCCACAGAAACTACGCCGATTTATGACAACTTTGATAAATTCTATTCCCTTTTGAAGCTGTTTAAGTTCTTGTTGTTATGGTGTCATATATGAAAATGATGTCAGTTGCATGACTGAGTTTAATGCCGTTGATACTATAAGGGAGACGGGGTAAGTAATAAATCATATAGACAGAATACAAATACCACACAAATCATGCAAATCGTCTCCTTCCATATTTATGAACAAATTACATTTAACGAGAATAGGTAAGTTTCTAAAGTAGTTCATACACTCCTACATAAGCCACACGACTAGAATCAAGATTTATCTTTATGACGGCAAACTTATTTGTAGTGGCAACAAAGATCTCGAGAAAATTTACATTTACATTATAATTTAAACAGGCGTTCGATGTAAAACATTTATTAAACCTGGCCTCAGTGGCAGACTCCCTGCACACGCCCTGCCTCACCCCATGTGGAGACGTGTAAAATGTAGTTTATTTCTGGGGGTAACACCTTGTCACCGCTCAGTGAGAGGAAAACGTGGTCACAAAACGATTTATCTAACGTTAATAGCAATGAAGTTTATAAACTTTAGTACATTAAAACAAAAGCTAGGCAAATGAAATAACAAACTTTGTAAGTACTCGATGCTGTAAATTTGTCTCTATAAACTCCACAAAGAGCATGTACAGCAAAATTAAATTGTGTCCCTCACCAAAACTACGTCGTACTTTCGAGTTTTGCCTTACTTGTCTACTGCCTAATACAGTTGAGAACAAACTTCGACCGGCGCCGGACTCCGACCCATCCACATTAGTATTATGCCGTTCTTTTCCGGATATAACTAGGATTGGACTTTGTGTCAACTCGGGAAGTACTTACTTAGGTGGTACAGTTTCCGTCAAATATCTAATAATCTATTCTCAGAGAGATCGCTCTTATTTGCAGTATTGCCCAAGGGATTTGTGTGTGTGTGTGTGTGTATGAATGATCTACGCTGTTGGCCTCGAGGCCTCTACAGCTTCACCGGATTTTAACGGCGAGCGTGCAACCACTACGCTCCAGCCAGCCAGAAGGGCAAGAGGCGACATACTCGAGGGCGCCTCGAAGAGGCGCCCTCGGTTGGGACAGTCGCTGTAGAGGGACGGGTGCACTACTAAGCGCACCGGTCAACCGCCGGCTATGGGAGGGGATCTACTACTACGTCTACGTCATCGTCGCCCGTATTCTGAGCGGAAAGAAGGGATGACAAGGCATCGGGGGGGTCGGTGAGAACATGTCGCGGCCGGCGGTGGCGGCAGGGGTCGGGAGGGAGATCGTAGTCGGCGGTGGCTACGATTAACGGATTCGCATGGGTAGATGCGTTCGCGAAGTGACGTGTTGACGCCTTTTTAATAAAGGCGCGAATAGGTTCGAGACCTAGATCGGAGTGGAGGTCGACGTTCCGTACGAACCAGGGGGCTCCTACGGCTTTACGGAGGAAGCGGTTTTGAACCACTTGGAGTTTATCGATGTGAGAGGGGGCCGAATGCCCGAACACAACACACGCATAAGTCATGATGGGTCGAACGCAAGTTTTGTAAAGTGTCACCTTATTTCTAAGGGACATTTTACTCCGCTTGCAGATTAACGAATGCAGACGACCGAGCACAAATGATGCTCGGTGACGGACCCGCTTGATGTGCGGGCCGAAGGACATGGTACTGTTTAGGGTGACCCCTAGATATTTGACCTCTTTGACCCAGGGAATGGGTCGGTCGAACATGGTCACTTGGCCGAGATTACTTCTAGGGCGGCGCAGGGAGTGGCGCGGGGTGGCACCTCTGGAGAAGAACACCGCAGCGCTCTTGTCCGGGTTCACCTCAATACGCCACTTTCTGAACCAATTCCCTAGGGAATTGGCGGATGCCTGAAGGTGTCTGGTAATGAAACCCTTATTCCTATGCGAGACGTAGAGAGCGGTATCATCCGCAAATAGGGCTAGATGCGCCTTACTCGAACGAGGAATGTCGTTCGTGTAAAGGCTAAACAGGAGCGGAGAGAGAACTGAGCCCTGTGGGACTCCAGCACTGATAGAGTGGGAAGTGGAGCGCGTCATTTCGACGCGATAACGGAAGGCGCAATTCGACAAGAAGTCTCGTAAGATGAGCACGAGTCTGTCCGGCACACCCAATTGGTAGAGCTTGTAGATCAAGCCGTTGTGCCAGACTTTGTCGAATGCCTTCGCGACATCTAGGAAGAGGGCGCCCGTGTAGATGGGTTTGGGTCTATTGAGACCGGAGAGGATGTGCTCCGTGATGCGGTGCACTTGGTGGACGCAAGAGTGTTTGGCTCGAAAGCCAAACTGCTCGTCGATAAGGATACCCCTGGACGTTACGAAGTCTTTGAGCCTCGCCAGAAGTAGGCGCTCGTATATCTTGGCCAGGGAGTTGAGGAGACTGATAGGGCGGTAGCTCGCGGGGAGATTGCGAGGTTTGCCGGGCTTGGGAATGCCTATGACGTCCGCCTCCTTCCACTTAGCGGGGAAGGTGCAGTTCGCCATGGCGGCGTTCAATATGGCCACTAAGAGGCAGATGAGTTGGGCGGGCAGGCATTTCAGAACGCGATTCGAAATGCCGTCAGAGCCGGGGGCTTTTTTAGTTTTGAGACCCATAATTAGATCTTCGACCTCCGTTTGGGTGATAGGAGGTAAGGAATCGACGGGGGGGGAGGGATGCCCTGCGCTCGACTTCCCTGTCGACCGCGTCGACGTGGGACTGGTCGACGGATTGAGAGCTGGGGGCGCACTGGCTCTCGAGGGAGTCGGCGAGAAGCTCGGCCTTTTCGTCGTCGTCGAAGGCTGGGGGTGCGCCTGAAGGGCGGGACAGCGGGGGCATGTCAGTCGTGGAGTCGGATTTGAGGCTACGCGCCAGCTGCCAGTAGGCCAGATGCGACGGCGCGATGCCCTCTAGGAGGACACCCCACCGTTCCTCCCGGACCTCCGCGACACGACGCTTTACCTCTCGTTGTAGAGCGCGCATCCGGGCCCGATTGGCTTCGGTGGGGTAGGAGTCGTACGCTCGGATAGAAGCATTCTTTGAACGAATGAGATCCCTAACATCGTCCGGCAGTCGAAAGCGGTTGAGGTAGAGATCTTCCGCCTCGACTTGCTTGGACGATCGACTGACAGCCGATCGGATGTGCTCGGTGAAGGCATCTACGGCCTGATCGGTGTCCTGAGGGGACGGGATGGAGTCCGAGCTGAGAGGCAGGGGGGGAGGGTCGGCATCCGCCAAGGCCGTGCTTAGCGCATGCCAATCCACCACCGTCTTTTTGGGTCGCTGAGGGGCGGAAGGGGGGGAACCGAGTCTCATGACTACAGGTCGATGGTCAGAGTCGAGTTCCTGGACTACTTCCAAGGAGTGCAGCCGTAGGGTGACACCCTTCAGAAGCGCCATGTCCAGGACGTCGGGTCGGTGATTGGGATTGTTCGGAAAGTGGGTAGGGTGCATAGGTGCGATGACGTCAAAGTCGAGAACGTCGACCAGGGCGTCAAGGCTCCTACCGTTAGGGGAAGTGGTGAGACCGTTCCAGGCCACGTGCTTGCTGTTGAAGTCGCCCGCCAGAATGACGGCGCTTCCCAGATTGAGGAGTGCTTCAAAGTTACTCCTGAGAACGGACTTAGTGGGGGAAAGGTATACGGAGGCGATCACGATGGGCTGGTGCCCCGTGAGAGAGACGCGACAGACCGAGGCTTCGATGTTGGTGAGCGCGGGGGGATCGAGAGGGATGCAGTGCAGGGACCTCCTTGTAGTAAATGAGAGTACCGCCTCCGCGGGAGCCGATTCTGTCATTGCGCACGAGGTTATAGTTTGCGATCCTAGGATCGCGTTGTGCGGGCTTCAGGAAGGTTTCCTGCACGAGGAAGATATCAAGTTGGTGATCTCGGAGGAAATCAGCAACCTGATCTCGCTGGGAGCGAAGGCCATCGGCGTTAAAGAACGCCAGGGATAGGTTGTGGGGCTTACGGCGGGGAGATCGTAGATCCATTATTGGGTGCGGGGGGGTTGGGTTCTAAAGGACGCCAGGACGTCATAAACGTCCCTGTATTCCGCGGCCAGGAGAACCTGGTCCGCCAAGTTGGTGGCGGCGCGGAGTCGAAGTGCGAGTTCGCGGACTCTGGGGAAAAGTGCGGGGCTTATCACCGCCGAGACGCTCATTATGAGGTCGACGTCCTGACTGACGTTAGTGGGCGGAGGGGGACGCGTCGGGCGAGGCGGGCGAGTACGTCGCCCTGAATTCCCGGACTATGTCCGGGCAATGCCGGACGATGTACCCCGTTAGGTCCCGGACGAACTCCGGAGGGAAATCTTCGGCCATTTCCAGAGGGGAAATGGCAGGGCGAGTGAACTAAAATAGGGCCCTAAGACCCGGGCGTGAGCGATGCCCTGATCCCCCCACCGGGCGGCGGCGGGGGGGGTGGCACTACCGGGGAGACGCGGTGTGCCCCTTCGCCTTAGGGGCGAACGGGCGGCACCAAACCCTAACTGCTCCGGGGCGAAGAGAACCGCCGCACGGAGAATAGGATAGCGGGATGGGTTAAGGTAGGGTCCTGGAGAAATCAAGAGCTCTGACTAGGGAAGCCCCCAAGGCCAGAGCTCAAGCCCTTCCGAGTTGGCCGCCCTCTGAAGGAGGGAGGCGAGCGCTCGGGTCCCGCTCAAGCCGGCTTACGACGCCGCTAGGCGTCCACCGGACTTACCACGAACGGACAAAAGACGTGGATTTATAATAAACACTAATATCGAAAACGGTTATGAAACTAACCGTTGAAAAAACAAAAACCGCGGGAGGGCCGGCCGCGCCGTTAGCCGACGCGGCTGCCTAGCAACCCACGTGATTGGTCACACCGGGCGATACGCGAACCGTACCTACACGAGACGCAAAAGCATACGCACAGCGAATGCAATTACGTAAACACGCAAGCACAAATCACGTAAGCACAGCCGCGACAAACCACGTAGGTCACGGAAAACGACCGTTACTAAAAACGCGGAAAGGCCGACCGCCGTCAGAACGGCGCGTCTACCTAACGGCTCGCCTTGTTGCTACGCGCGAGCCAGACGCGGAGAAGTAACGTCGCAAGCCCGTATATGTGTACGTATACACGTATATGAGCCAACCAGATCACCACTCCACGCAAGCGCAGGCGTTTCCAACAGAGCAAGTCGAAATCGAATACGTACGTAAGTAACTACGAAAATAGCGAGCGGGCGGGCAGCGCAGCGACACGACCGAAGGCGCGCAAGGCACAGCCAGAACTGCCCAAGGGATTTATGAACTACGCGTCGTGTGAGCACAACCATATATAACATCTCTAAACATAAACACCAATGTACAGCGCGAACATCGAAGAAACCATCAAATATCGTCGGCTCCGAACGCTGCAGTACAGGTCCACTGGGAGCCGATGCAATGACACGAAAGAGATATTGGTGTCGCTGAATTATTTCCGAAGCAACATTGGAAGTGAAAATTGTTTGTGTAATGGAAACAATCCTCTTACGTCGAGACTGTTGTTCAAATAGAATATCTGTCAACACGTTTTATAGAACATTTTGACATTTTCGAGAAGTACAATAGAGTCTGGGACGTAGTTTTATTTATTGTACAACATTCCCTTTGTTCACATTGTCCGGGCTCTCTGTAAGCCTGGGAGCTATACGAGTGACTAAATACTACGGAACATTTGCTTTGTCTGTTTTCGGGAATGTTTTAAATTTTCTGTTTTGATCACAGATTTTACAATTTAAGTGATCAAGTGGAAACAAAAATGATAAAAAGATGAAAATTTACCTTTTTCTGCCTAACACGATACAGCATTCGTTTCAAATTCAATAGCTGAATCGGATTCGGTTCATATGGATTGGATTGCAAATAGTTACCCATTTGCATGGTATATTAAACCGTAGCTCAATAGCTATAAGCTGGAAATATATTTTAAATACGGCCATATATGATCGCATTTTATAATTTTCAAGATGCCTGTTATTTTAGAAACTAAAAATGTCAATAACGTCGCTCCGAATGAAGAAAAGCCAACATAAATATAACGTTTCACAACCCGACTTCAGGTTAATATTCGGTGACAGGTCTGTCACGTCAAATAAATCTCGGTGACGGGTTCGGTGGCGGATCGTGTCACGACACTGTTATACAAATTTAATAAAAGCCATCCAAATATGGACGGTCGGCTTTTAAACTGAGGAGCGCTGGTTGGATTAATTTGATAATCTATACACTAACTGAATTACTTAGTTCGTACATAAATACTGGTCACCTCGAAACTTCAGTGTAAACAACACCTAGTAGGTCCCTAAGTTGGGAATATAAAAATAAAAATATTTGGGTGAAAGACATTTACGAACTGTCTCTCTCCTCCATATAAATTTTAATTAATTGCAATACATTTATACAATCTGTTGCTGTAATTTCACTTTATTATTATTAACGCTCTTATCATAGAGAGAGTTTGTTATAGATCATAAATCTTTCTCTGTATACATAATTTTAATTTCTAAAAGATCCTAACGGGATAATTATATGATGTGTTTCGTAAAAGAACTTTTAATTCTTCTTCAGTCGAAAGACGTCTTCTGCAGGACAAAGGCCTCCCCTAAAGACCGCCACAACGACCAGCTTTGTGCTGTACGCATCCAACTTTTACCCGCGACCTTCACCAAGTCATCAGTATATCTTGTAGGGGGGCCTGCCCACGACACGTCTTTCGGTACGTGGTCGCCACTCGAGAACCTTTCTGCCCCAACGGCCTTCAGTTCTACGAGCTATGAGATTCTGAGAATTCTGAGTGCTATGTTAGTGACTTTGGTCCTCCTGCGGATCTCCTCGTTCCTAAGTCAATCCCGCAGGGTAACTCCGAGCATAGCTCTCTCCATCACCCTTTGGGTGACCTTGAGCCTTCTTATGAGGTATGCGACCATGTCTCAGTGCCGTAAGTAATCACTGGCAACACACACTGGTCAAAGACTTATGTCTTGAGACACTGCGGAATTTTGGATGAGAAGATGTGACGTAGCTTCCCGAACGCCGCCCAGCCGAGCTGGATTTGACGATTGACCTCTTTCTCAAAGTTGGACCTACCTAATTGGATTCTTTGTCCCAGGTATATATAATCGTCCACAACTTCGAGCGTAGAGTCTCCAACCTTTACAGAAGTGGGCACTACATGAACGTTTGACATGATCTTCGTCTTGTCCATGTTCATTTTAAGACCCACTTGTTGAGAGACTCTACTGAGGTCGTCGAGCATCGTACTGAGGTCTTCCAGAGTATCAACCATGAGCACGATATCATCGGCAAATCGAAGGTGAGAGATGTACTTGCCGTTGATGTTGATACCTAGTCCTCTCCAGTCCAGAAGCTTGAAGACATCTTCCATCGCGGCGGAGAACAGTTTTGGAGATATAACGTCTCCCTGTCTCACATCACGCTGCAGTTGAATAAGTTTCAAGCTCTGGTCCTGAAGGCGGACTGACATGGTAGCGTATTCGTACAAACTCTTCAGCACTTCGATATACGGATAGTCTACTTGGCACCGCTGGAGATACTGTAGTACAGCCCAAATCTCGATCGATCAAAGGCCTTCTCATAATCCAAACGCTAAGCATAGTGGCAGGTTGTACTCTTCAATCTTCTGTATGACCTGTCGCAGCTTATATACGTACAGTGCTGAAGCCTTTTCGGAAACCGGCTTGTTTGGGAGGCTGGAAGTCATCGAGTCTGCACGCGAGACGATTCGTGATGACTTTCGAAAACAGTTTATAGACGTGGCTCAGAAGTGAGGTGGGTCTATAATTCTTCAAGAGGGTTTTATCACCCTTTTTGGAGAAGAGAACCACCACCAGACTTGGCGTTTTGCTCTCTAGGATGACGGTATTGAATAGCGTCTGGAGAGCCCTCAGTATCGGCTGTCCACTAGCCTTGAGAAGCTCGGCTGTTATACCGTCATCGCCTCGCGCCTTGTTGTTTTTGAGCTGTTTGAGAGCCGTACTAATCTCGTACAGGCTGATGTCCGAGACATCTTCGGTATAGTATCGGGTCAATTTGGCTCTTGGGTCTATGGCCAGATTGCAGACAGGTGATTGTACTGATGTGTATAGCTGACCATAGAACTTCTCGACTTTCCTCAAGAGTTCCGGTGTAGAGGATATAATTCTGCCGTCTCCGGTCTTTAGCTTACTCAACCGGCTCAGTCCGATAGACAGATCTCTTGCGAACACTTTGGGGCCTTTGTTGCGCTCGATAGACTCTCTTATTTTGTTAGTATTGTATTCGCGTACATCGCGAGTCAGGGACTTAGAGATCTGCCTATTGAGCCGCTGGCATTCAGAAACTTCTTCTGGAGACTGCAGGATCATCTTGTGGCTTTCCTCCAAAAGCTTGAGGGTAACGCCTGAGAGCTTGTTGATTGTTTTTGTACGGTGGGTTTTAAAGAACTTGTGCCCGACCGTATGGATAGTGTCCACTACCCTGCTGCTATAATAATCCACGTTTATGCACTCACCTAGACCTTCGAAGCGATTCTGCAGTTCGAACTGAAAGCTATTGGGCTCCTGAATCTGGACAGGTGCTGGACGGAGTGTTTCTTCAGCAGTCTAGACCTTTCAAGCTTGAAATTGATATTCAGTGTGCCTCTTACTAGTCGATGATCACTTCCAATTTTAACTGCGTTGATCACAGAAACACCATTAAATATGTGCCGCCTCGTCGACATGCTGAAGTCTATCTCTTTTTCTGTAACACCGTCGGGGCGCACTCTGGTCTATTTACGGTATTTCCGCTTCTGGAAAAAGGAGTTCATCATAAGTTTCTCCTTCTCCATGAAGTCACCCAGCATTAGGCCCCGAGGATTCCGTTGTCCAGTACCAAAGGTTCCCACTCTCAGCTCATCGTCGCCTCGTCTGCCCAGTTTCGCATTAAAGTCCCTCATGACAACGGTGTAGTGAGTTTTAGAGGTATGTATGGCTCTAGATATGTTCTTACACATAACCTCTACCTCACCGTCGGGGTGTCGTCGATGCATATACCTGTATAATTTTCAGTGAATACCTTTCGGTTATTTTGAGTATCAGGTACGCTACCCTGGTCGACACACTCTCGATCTTGACAACGTTGTTCACGGGGACAGGGACCTGTGGACTATAAACCCGACACCACCCTGAGACTGATGGTCGCCCTCCTGGAAATAGAGCAAGTTACCGGATTTAAGTGTTATCGAGTCCTCACCCTCTCTTTGGACTTCAGATAATCCTATGATATCCCAGTTTAACTCGCTCAATTCTTCCTGTAACTCGTCGATCTTTTTTGTCAGTTCGCAGTGTGCGCGTGTTAAAAGTTGCCAGAGCCAATGGTCGTCGTTGCCGGTAGCCATGTCTCTTCCGGGGATTCCTAGCTCGCCCCGCCCCGCCGTTACCGTGGCTGCTACCGTGGCCAGGACTAGCGCGGCCGCCTGAGGCCGTTTGATATTTATGGAAATCATTAGGGGGATAATGCCATAATCGCCACGCTTGGCAGGTGGGTTGGCGATCGCAATATATCGTTAATAGGTATTAAGAGGGCGATGCTGTCCATCTTCTTGTCTTACAAGCCCCTTAGGCACCTCTTACGGTACCTGTGGGGTATGGACTCCTATCAGTAACCCAACTAACTAGGGCTTTGCATGCCATGTGTATCGCCATTCCAGAGAGTGGTGCTCTGCTTTCGGCAGCACTCAGCCCAAGCGAGCCCTCTTCCGGTGTGGCACTAGAGTACTGCCTCGCTTGAGCTACCGCTTGCGGTATTTGTTGCTGGATTTGGTCGCCTCTTACGACCCGCTGTTAGACCAGCATGCCATCCACTGTATTCTTGATCCGTCCCCACACGGACTAATTTAATTATTTAAGAAGTTTTAATTATTTCTGAATTTTTATATAGTGGCTATAATTTTAAATTACCTAAGTTTAAATGTTTGGTGCCATTATAATCTCAAAATAACAGGCGTATAACGCAAAACGTAAATAAAATGGAGAGAAACACATATTCGTTGTGAAAACTATCATGCGAGGGTCATGTCTCAGTAAATAATGTTAGGGAGCAAGCGGTGGGCGGGCGGCGTGTGTGTGGTGAAACGCACTACGCAACGTGTTTGATCGCGGGGCGGCGGTGTCGCGGTGGTCGGCCCTCTGACGTGCGAGTTAGCCCGCACGGCGGAGTTTGGACCTACCTTATACAGTAGTGTACGATAACCATCACCTTATCTACAAACAGAAACACAAAATAACACAGTAATATAAATAAAATGACACTGCGCGTTTAATGTATGACTGTTGTCAACGTTTTAATGATGATACAATTTAACTGCTATCACTAGGAAGGTTGTTGTTTTCGATGCATTACTGAAATACACTTTTGGTCGGCTTATTCCACCAAAATTAATGAACTGTTATTTCTTTTATTACCAATAATTATCGCTAAAGTAGCTAAAAAGTTTTTCGTAATATTAACTACTATCACCTATTTAAGGTTTTGGACATCTGTCCCATATTTTATTATTTTAATTCCACTTCGCATTACTAGTAACTACCAACAAAACTCGCTATTTAGTCATATGAAACTTGCGTGTAAAGCTTGGGTTTTATCTAATAGAGTAACTCTACATACTTTTGCATGGCTACTAACTTCAAGATGCTATAATAACATGTCACAGAAATAATAAGATATAATTTTTCATCGGGTTCACATTATGTATATGAGCGTATATCATTTGTCAGACATAAGAAGAGTCCGTGTTCTCGTACTCAGCTCTACAAATGCTTGACAAAAAATAGCTGTTTTCAGATAATTCTCTCTATAATTTCTCTATAACACAGTTTGATAACGACAGAAAAAGAACCAAAATTCCTAGACATTTGGATAAAATCTGGATTTTTCATTTTCGAATGTCTTTGAAATAGCCGATCAAGTCCGAGTCTTTTTATTTATTAAGATTTTGGTCTTATCTATCTATCTATATTGTCACGCGAGATTCATTGCAGGGTAGGTAGAGAGTACAGAGTTCCAGCAGGTTCTTTCCTTACGTACCTCTCTGGCTTCCTTTACTCTCATACTGCCACTCCACTTATCTATACGAGTACTTATATTATACTAGTAATGAGGAAAGATTGTTTGATTGTTTGTTGTATGGGGCGCCACCAAATACCTGGGAATCCAAGTCAACCTCACCTGTTGAAAAACGGACGAAGCTCTGACGACAGCTTTCCCTGTGGGGTTGGAAGATCAGACGGTAGTCGCTCCCGTAAAAGCAAATACAGCCGTATCTATGGTACAAAAAACACGGATAAGGTCTAGGGATAGGGCGCCGCCGCAAAGCGGCGCAGAGGAGCCTCGCCCGACTTCTGTGATAAGTAGGCTAGGGCTACCGTGCCGGGAGTGGACACGGCCAAAGAAGCGAGCCCCAACCCAAACCAGAAAACTCTGCTTCGAAAATTGGAACAATGGCACTCTGACTGGACGTGCGAGACAGCTGGCCGACGTACTTTTCAAGCGGAGAGTGGCCGTAGCGTTCCTGCAGGAGAATCGATGAAAAGGCAGCAGATCTCGGCTCATTGGGAACGGCTACAAGCTGATTTACACCGGTGATCCTGAAGGTGAGAACGGGGTGGCCGTAGTTCTCTCCAGGATAACGTCTTGGAGGTGAAACGCTTCAGCGACCGGGTCATGATCGTGAGAGTCCTTATTAAAGGGGTTACCACTTGTTAAGTGCCTACACGCCACAGGCTGGTTGTAGCGACACAGATAAGGCGAGGTTCTGGAATCAACTCGGCGAGGTCGTGCATGGCATCCCATTATCACAGGCAGTTGTTTTGGGTGGTGGCCTGTTCACGGTGGTAACGGATATGGTTGTCGCAACGTGTGCAGCAGCCGACCTTGCTATTGCAAACACGTATTTTAAAAAGAAACCCGAGCATCTAATCACCTACGGGGACGAGAGGAACGCTACCCTATTTTCTACTGACCAGAAAATACCAAATCGGTAAAGTATCCAACTGCAAGGTCATCCCCGGTGAGTCTCACTGCTCAACATCGTCTTCTTGTCATGGACCTCTGCGTAAGAGCAACTGACAAGCTCGTTGAGCGCTATCGATGCCAAATCAGATGGTGGCGGCTTGATAGTCCCACGTCCCAGGAGTTCGCCTCAGTGATTAGTGATATGAGCACTGATACCGATGGCGAACCAGTCCAGGACCTTTGGGACAAATTTCAGGCAGCTACCACTGGTACGGCAAAAGCAGAGCTTGGCATGTCAAACGGTATACGCAAATGTGACAAAGAAACTTGGTGGTGGAATGACGCAGTCCAGAGAGAGATAGTTCAAGAAAATCCTCTTTAAAAGTGGCAAGCGTCCGGATCTCCTGGAGACCATGACGCATACAGGGCCACAAAACGTGCTACTAAGAAATCTGTTGAAAACTAGCTAGCGAGACCACTTACAGCCGTTATACGATAAGCTGGAATCGCCTGAGGGGCAGAAGGTTATCTACAAGTTGGCTTGTTCAAGAGTCACAGACACAGCGACACAGGATATTTGCAAGTGACGCTGTGTTAAAGACTCTGACGGCAACCTGTTATGCGAGGACCTCGCGGTGAAGGAGAGATGGCCCTCATATTTCCACGGGCTGCTGAACCAGCAGCATAAAGAGGTGCAGCCACTGGACTACCCTTCCAAATCTCCCTGATTAGTGCCACCGATAACGTTTGAGGAAGTCCACTTAGCTCTTTGTCACACGAAGAATAAGAAAGCTGTCGAATCCGATGGTGTCCCCATTGAAGCCTGAAAGGCGATGTATCGCGATTCCGGTTCTTTAGTACGGACCACTCTTGGCGACACCAAATCCTTCCCCATCACAGTCGGCGTCCACCAAGGCTCGGTTTTCAGTCCTTATCTATTCAGCTCGATATTTGATGTCACGAACCGCTTCAAAGATGCATATGAGCAACCTCCGTGGCTACTGATGTATGCTGACGATATCGCGCTGGTGGATGTGGACGCGGGGAGGTTGGTGCAACGTGTGAATGCGTGGAAGGAGTCGCTTGAAAACAGTGGTATTAATCTAAATGTAGCGAAGAGTGAGTATATGGCCTGTAATACTACAGATCCACTACCCGTTCGCGAACGAACGGACCAGTTTAAATACTTGGAATCTGTACTCAACGCGACAAGGGATATCGGTTACGACGTCAAGACTCGCACTGCAGCAGCTTGGGCAAGGTGGCATGAGGTGGCTGGTGTTATTTATGACCTCAAAATGCCAGTTAAGCTAAAAGGACAGGTCTTATAATATAAATCCATCATTAGGCCTGTCTTCTATATGGCAGCGAAACGTGGCCAGTACTTGAACTGCACAAGCAAGAGCTGCGTGTCACAAAAATGAGGATGCAGCGCTGGATGTGTGAAGTGTCGCGGAAAGACCGCATCAGGAACTCCCGCGTCCGCGGTAGCCTTCACGTCCGTAAGATAGCAGATAAACTGCAGGAGAGCCGCCTACAATGGTACGGCCACGTCTTACGGAAACCGGCACATTAAGTGGCAACAAGTGCCTGGCCATGCCGCTTCCACCGGGTCCCCGAACAAGGGGTAGACCAAGATATGCTGGCTTGACGTCGTCAGGGATGACATGCGTGCCAATGGGCTCGCCCCAAAGGATGCCGAAGACAGCGCGAAGTAGAAAAGGAGAAGCAAGAAAGCGGTTCTCGGGCTCCGACGCAGCAGCTGAGGATGCTACCGAGAAGACGCTCAGACGAAAAGAGAAGAATAGGAAAGATTGTTTGTTTAATCAATAAACTCTGCAACTACTGAACCGATAATTGTTTCTTCATTAGCAACCTATATTATCGAGAAGTAGCATAGACCCGGTAGGTGGCGCTGTTGTCGACTAGGTGCGAAGTCGCGGAAAACTGCTAGTGTTTTATAACTTCTTTGTGCTTTTCCGAGACACCAAAATTGGCTGGACCGTGGTCATACAAACCAGAATAAATGTGGTGTAATCGACAGGTGACAGCCCTGCGAGTATTTTCTTATTACGCTACATGCGTGAGAAATTACGCGCGTGCGCAATTTACGCGGTAATAATGTACAAACATATTTTATTTGCTAAAATCCGGGAGTGATTCTTGGCATTCGCTGATTGATATTGCGATGGCATTTATGTATCTGTGGGATCACGGATTAAAGAAAAAATTGTTATGAATTGGAAACCAATAATATGTAAAAATGATTATTTAGGTCAAATGATGATCTATTTAGATAAGATTGCAATAACATAGTCAGAGATATAAATATGTCATCAAAAGGAAGTTAATCACTTGAAAAGTTTGAGACAAGCGATCTCTAAGGAAAGAACTTGTTGCAACTCTGTACTCTCTTGCTACCCCGCAAGATATCTGGCGTGATGATATAGGTAGATACAACTTTGAGCCAAGTGTAATCTGTACGTGCACAATAGGATGCAGAAATATTGATATGGCAAGTCAAAATTGTTAACATCTATCGTAACCTAATCTAACGTCGCCATTTTATTTTTTTCTTTTTCAGATATACTGCGTGTGTAATGTATTTATGTGGGTTGTAAGTTAATCAGTTAAATGGCTCATATAAAACCAACTTGGCACGTTCGTCCCATCGTGAACAGTCCACAAAAAGCTTCATGTCGTCATGTGTTTTTCGTATTTCGTATCCGACAGTTCGCCTCGCTGGTGTAACCTTCATATGGCGCGGCTGGTTCACGAGGTCTTTAATATATAAACACGTGTTTGGGTTTTTGTATTGAAAATTTTCAGTAGGAGTCCGTACTCTGGAATCGTGCCCGGTATAATGGTTAATGAACCCGCTTCCTATTACATCGGGGCAATCGTTGATGAAATGTTATCGTATATAGAATATCTTGTCCCCTCCTTTGGGGAACATAGTGACAGTTTTTTTGCATATTTCGCTTCAGCTACTGTATTGTGCGTTGGTGACAGATCTTTTCGTCGGTAGAGTACATAGTGTTCAGGTGACGTTGGTATTCAAGTCGGCATGCACCTCCACGCATGGCGCGCAAACAATTGTCTAAATAGCGAGAATTCAGCCACTATTATTATTTCCCTTTGTCGGGCTGGCGTCGCCGGCGGCCGGCGGCCGGCGGGCGGCCCGCCCGTATTACATTCCTTTGTACCGACTGACGTCACCGGCGGTGACATCGCTTTGCCGTCCAGCCAGACCGCAGTCCGGCGCACCTTATGTTTTATAAAATTCTTTGCTTATTTAATTTGGCTGTGTAAAATGCGGGTAAACGTTGTTTTTTAACAAATTTAGGTTCAGATTTAGCTTTAGGTTCAGCTTCACAACCCTGTTTGTTTTATTAATCATCCGTAGAATGTTAGCGTCGCAGAGTAATTTATGTAATATAATAATACTGCTATTCAAATTGTTACTTACCGTCACGCCTTCACTCCCCAAGCAGGGTTCGCAGCGGTGTACTGTGTCTACCCAGTTGTCGCCGACGACGTTAGATCCATTTAATAGGGAACGAGCTTATTGCCATATTACCGAGCACAATGCCAGACTCCAGTCGGTTACTGGATCGTTTCCTATAGAAAAATTACATTTTGTCCGACCCAGGATTTGAACCTAGCATCTTGTAATTACTACTCGCATTTTTCACCACTACAGTAACGAAGGATTCAAATCGTTAAATTTTTTCTTTTAATTTCTTCTGTCCTACTATTAGACAAAACCAATAATTAACTCGTATACAGCCGTTTTTCACAGCTCCATAGTCATTTGTTGGCATTTGGTTTACAAAAGCATGTCGTCTAATAAGTTCCCCCAAATTCATTTTATTCGTACAGGCAGGTGTCAGGAAGCGGCCGCTAGTGTCGGCTCAAACGCTGAGTATCTGACACCTGTCATCATCATCTCAGCCTATACTTGTCCACTGCTGAACATAGGCCTCCCCAATCGCTTTCCAGCGTAACCGGTCCGATGCCACCTGCATCCAACGACTTCCTGCGATTTTTACAAGATCGTCGGTCCATCTGGCAGGCGGTCGTCCCACGCTGCGCTTGCCAATACGTGGTCTCCACTCTAGAATCTTTCTGCCCCAACGCCCGTCCGATCTACGCGCTATGTGGCCCGCCCATTGCCACTTCAGCTTGCTAATCTTAACGGCTATGTCGGTGACCTTGGTTCTTCTACGAATCTCCTCATTCCTGATTTGATCGCGTAGAGAAACGCCGAGCATAGCTCTCTCCATAGCTCGCTGAGCAACTCTGAGCTTTTTTATGAGACCTATTGTAAGAGACCACGTCTCTGATCCATATATCATCACTGGTAACACACATTGACTAAAAACTTTAGTCTTAAGGCACTGAGGTATTTTGGATGAGAAGATGTTGCGCAGTTTCCCGAACGCTGCCCAGCCGAGTTGGATTCGTCGATTGACCTCTCTCTCAAAGTTGGACCTACCTAACCGGACTACCTGTCCCAGGTATATGTATTCGTCGACAACTTCAAGAGTAGAGTTCCCAACGGTGAGTGCGGTGGGTACGACATGGACTTTAGACATTATTTTCGTTTTGTCCATATTCATTTTAAGACCCACTTGTTGAGATACTCTGTTGAGGTCACCGAGCATTCGTCCTAGATCTTCCAGCGACTCAGCCACGACCACAATGTCGTCGGCAAATCGAAGGTGAGTGATGTATTCGCCATTGATGTTGATGCCAAGTCCTTGCCATTCCAAGAGCTTGAAGGCGTCCTCTAAGGTGGCCGTAAATAGTTTCGGAGAAATGACGTCTCCCTGCCTTACTCCTCTTTTTATGGGGATCGCCTTCGTGCACTGCCCCTGTACTCGGACTGACATGGTGGCGTTATTATACAAGCACTTCAACACTTCAATGTACCGATAGTCAATGCGGCATCGCTGGAGAGATATAAGAACCACCCAAGTCTCGATCGAATCGAAGGCTTTCTCAGGAGGCTGGAAGTCATCAAGCCTGCGTTCGAGACGATTCGTGATGACTCTCGAAAACAACTTATAAACATGGCTCAGCAGTGTGATGGGCCTATAATTCTTCAGTAAAGTGTTATCACCTTTCTTGAAAAAGAGTACCACCACACCCCTGTTCCACGCTTCTGGCGTTTTTCCTTCGAGCAAGACGGAATTAAACAGCCTCTGAAGGACTTTAAGTACCGGCGATCCGCCCGCTTTCAGAAGCTCTGCGGTAATTCCGTCTTCACCCGGCGCTTTGTTGTTTTTAAGTTGTTTGGGAGCCATCCTAATCTCGTACAGGCTGATGTCCGGGATATCTTCAGTGTAGTGTCGGGTTAGCGTGGCTTTTGGGTCTTTTACCAAGTCAACAACAGGTTCAGCTACTGAGGTATACAACTGCCCATAGAACCTCTCTATCTCCCTGAGCACCTCTGACCTATTCGACGTTACGTTTCCGTCCTCCGTCTTCAGCTTCGTCAACTGGCTTTGCCCAATAGACGCGTCTCTTGCAAACACTTTGGAGCCCTTGTTCTGCTCTATGGTTTCCTCAATACGTTTTGTATTGAAGGACCGTAAATCGTGCCGCAAGGACTTCAATATCTGTCCATTGAGCTGCCTATAGGACTTAGCATCATCGGAGGTTTGGAGTGTCATGGTACGTCGCTCAGCCATAAGGTTTCGGGTGTAGTTGGATAGTTTTTGAGGCCTATTTTTACGGTGGGGCTTAAAATGCTTGGACCCGACCGTATGGACAGTCTCTACCAACAGTCTAGCAATTCGAAGCGGTTTGACAATTCGAGTTGAAAGTTCTCGGGGTTTTGGATATGTGCATTAGAAGGTCGGAGCGTAGACTTCATCAGACGCGATCTTTCCATTTTGACATTAATATTTAATGTGCCTCTGACCATTCGGTGATCACTGCCGGTTTTTACCCTGTGAATCACGGAGACATCATTAAATATTTGTCGCTTGGTGCTCATGATGAAGTCTATCTCATTTTTTGTGGAACCATCAGAGCTCATCCAGGTCCATTTCCTATGAGGCGGCTTCCGGAAGAAAGAGTTCATCATAAAGAGTCCCTCCTTCTCCAGAAATTCGGCCAGCCTCTGACCCCTGGGGTTGCGTTGCCCATATCCAAATTGCCCCACTCTCAATTCATCATCGCCCTGTTTGCCCAGCCGCGCATTGAAGTCACCCATAACCACTGTAAAGTGTGCGCTACCCTGCTCGACACACTAGTAATGGACACAACGTTGTCTATGAGTGACTTGTGGACGATAAATCCGACACCACCTTGGGACCGCTGTTCGCCCTCCCGGTAGTAAAACGTTGTCGGATTGCAAGTTGCCGGATTTTAAGGTTATCGTGTCCTCGCCCTTTCTTCGGACCTCCGATAAACCAACAATATTCCACCGCAACTTGTTTACCTCTTCTTCCAGCTCAACAAGCTTCTCATCTGTCCTTAACGTGCGTGCGTTGTATGTCACGAGGGCCAATTTTCGTAGTTGGTGGTAGCCGAATCTCTGCCGGAGATTCTTAGCACCCCTTGTCCTGTCGTTACCATAGCTGCTACCGTGGCCAGGACGAACAGGACCGCCGGGGACTAGGGGCCTGGTTTTATCCTTTTCTTCCATTTAAATAAATTGGGGGGGTTTGTTATACTCGCCACGCTTGGCAGGCGGGTAGGCGAGCGCAGTTTTTGATGGTACAAGTGTTAAGGGAACGCTGCTGCCTATTCCCTAGTTTTCCCTTAGTCGCCTTGTAAGACACCCGATGGGATGAGATGGGTTGGTCCTATTCTAAGCCGGGAACCACTGATACCTGTACGCGAGTTATTTGTATACTGCCGACCTTACTCGCAACACGTGCTTATGCTCTCAGCGTTTTCTATTTAAATTTTCGCAAATATTTAGATTCCTTCCTTAGAACAATTTATTAGAAGAGATACACGCCGAATACGCTGTCTTTATGGTCCAACGGTAACCTCATTTGTATGTATTTTAATTGGCAAATAATGGTTTGCGTTTATTTTGTAATTTTGCATAGGTATCTACCTAGGATTTCCAAGATACCATTACTCCAAGATCTAAGACACCTCCATACTAAGTTTCTTACAATACGTGGGTACTTTGTTTTTGGGAAGGATCACCAATTTATCTATATATTATAAAATTATTGCTAAAATAGCTGATTAGAACCTTTTCTATTGACCAAAGATCGTTATCTGACTTAATAATATTTAAAAAACGTTCATTGCGACCTCAGTATGTAAGTTTTGTCAGTACATTTCATGTCAGTCTTTTTGTAATAATATACAGTTCATGATCAAAATCATGTTAAGATATCTTAGTCTGCCACCCCCGCTTGGGGAATATAAGCGTGACGGTGATATCTTAATTAAATGAATACACAAAATTTCGTGTCCGGGCCATTCATCGTTAAAGAGTTCTCTACAGAAGATACAATTTTGAACGCATCATCGCTTCATACACGAAATCATGTTTAAGTGTTTAAATCAAACGTGAATGCATAATTTCAAGTGAGTACTTTTAAACACCGAAGAGATTGTGAGGAGATGAACCTGAGACTAATATAAGTTCATGAAGAAATTACCATACCAAATCTCGTCGAAATACGTTTAGTTACAGTTTTATTATATGTATAGATTTTACTAGCTTTTACCCGCCGCTTCGCTCACTATTGGCGTTTAAACTCTTTATCAGCATTTCCGAAAACCCCTTTGGTATGTGAGAGAAGGCCTTAGCCCAACAGTGCGATGGAATAGACTGATTTATATAACTCGGAAAACCTTCTACTATTTCTCTCCCTTATTAGCCAATTGTACGGACCAAAACATACCGACCATTAGTAAAGACAATATTTGTACAGCTTTTGTGTTATTTAAGTTTCTAATCCATCCCTCTACCAACTTCAATGGTTAAATGTGATTAATTATAGTCCTTTTCACCAGTCATGGGTAAGCTGTCGTTTAGAATTTGTCGTTTCTAGAAATGTGTTGAGTCTGAAATAGAATCGATTAAATATCGTATCGAGAAAATTTATAACGAAGAATGAATCTATCTATCTAGATCATCACGTCAGATCCCTTACGGGGTAGGCAGAGAGTACAGAGTTCCAAAAGGTTCTTTCCTTACATACCTCTCTGGCTTTCTCTACTCTCATAGTTCGTCTCATACACGCTCGCCGGTTACAGAAACTCCTGACTTGTCCTTCAGATAAAACCCGGTCTAAGAATGAAACGATACTGGGATACAAAATTACGAAGGACTGTAAATTTAGTGTAGTGCTAAAATTTACGAGGCGCGTACAGTTTGGAAAATAGTGGAGAATAAACGTTGGTATATCGATCCGACCGGACCCTGAAACCATAAGGCAAGCATAACGGAGCGCTGGGCAATAAACCTGTCGTAACTGGCCTCGCACCCCCGACCCGCAGCCAATAAACCCGGAGGTGTATTAACGTTGCATAACTCGAAACAACTCGCTGGGAGCCCGCCCTTACGTAATGTTGCAGTACTGAAGCCCTGGATACTGTAAGCTTATAAAATCTCTAACACTAAAAGTTTTCAAGAAAAAATGTACTTTAAATCCGAAAGCGTAGAGTCGGTTATCGAGTGTCATTGGATAATAGAGTTGTCGGTTTCAATTATATTGCAGTATATATTTTATTGGCGTCACGTATCCCGGCCAACATATCACAGCGCCAGCGCAAATGTAACATGCTTTCTTGTCTGAAAAGTGAGATACATTTTACGAATATCTTTCTGGCTCGGAGATACACCTACATCTTTCTTGCAATGTGTTAATATATCAGTAATTCCGAGATTTATGACTACTGACTAAACTATCTTTTAGACATCATTGCAGATATAGCTTCAGGTAACTTTGGTAAATTATTCTTCTAATAATAAATCACTCACTTAATAATAAACAACACGAAGAGAGGTAAATCTTACTATCTATGCTATTTACTTTGTGTCTAGGTCATTCTTACTTACCGGAGTATCTAATGAAAATAATTGTTGTTCCGATAAGGAAGAACAGGACAGGGAATGTGTCAGATATGGGAAATGTGAAGAAACAAATAAAACACCTTTAATATATCGTTATCAAATACCTTTAATCTCAAACATTAAGTCCATGTGGGTACACTTTTTTAACACGATACACTTTTTTAACAAATCCTGGTCACTTCTTTTCTACGTCTGCTCTGTTCGAGCGCTCGAATCGAACTAACTTAAAAATGACCACTTCATCAATTTATACTTTTAGTTGAGTCAAATCGGATAGTATTTAAAATTATTACGTTAAATCAACAAACCAGATTAAGTACAATTTATTTTCTTTAACAATTCAAACTCTGATAAAATACTCTTAAAAATAAAAATTTGTAACCAGAATTCGTGACATTTGGCCATCGGGAATCATGATTCCTCCTGGCAATCACTTACTCATAACATAAAAAAAAACACTCTTTTACATACAGGCATTCTAATTTGCCTTAATAGTTTCTCATAAGTGATAGCATACCCATTCTGGTCTTTATAAATAATCATAACGCTTCCCGAAACAACTATTTTAATTACAATTATATTAAATACCTATAATCATAAATATGTATCATGAAATAATTGTAATCTGTTTTTATGTAAACAAACAAAACTAACATCATGGTACATTAATTTATTTTGTATAGAAGTAGTTAAAGGCGTACCTAAATCGTGACATTGGCTATACACACATTATAATTATTTAAACGTATTTCTGTTTAGGCTATTTTGATCATAATTTTCAACCTAACGAAACCCGAATTATGTTCTATAGCAATCATTTAGCTAGATACCACGATTTATTGCATCTGCCAAACACGTGAAGAAACTATGAGTCATAAGTGATAAACGTAATTATTTTCCTCAAACTTCTAACGGGTGATTATTAGGCCCAACCGCGTCACTGTGTGACATATGCTTTGTTCCCAAGACGCAACAACATGACTAGACCTCAGACATCCCAGCAAATTCTTTTTCCTTTACGAATACAACACCATAACCGAACTTTCAATTTTAAAGGGTTATTTACCACCTTTTAAGCATTTTGATATACAAATTATCTACGACACTTGTGCGTATGCGTGTATCGCGAAAAATGTTTTAGAAATGCATTTGAAATCTTATTAATTTTTATTTATTTATTCTTTATTGTACACAATAACATTGATTACTTAGAACATTTACACATAAGATGTACAAAGGCGTTCTTAACTCAATTTGAGTTATCTGCCAGTAAACCCTAGACTAACATCTAGAGAACAACCATCGCGTATGGAGTGTGGAAGGGAATTTTAAAGTTTCACCGCACGTACAGTAAAGGAGCCATCATGGAGAGTCATCTTCATTTTGAATTAAGTTTTATTTTGTTTAATACAGCGGACTTGCCAGACATTTGACCAAAGAGTGACAGCAATTCTTGCTAGCTTACGAGAGTAATAAAAATAGATGGGAGTCAATTGCTGATTCGGAACCAACCACTTTCAGTTTCCGCGCCGTCACGTCACACGCCGTAATCACACATAATTTCTTTGGCACAACTGCTTTCATCAACGGTAGAGGACGGAGATAGCAGATGCTTCTGTTTAACCTTTATAAACCTGCAATGACGTAGTCTCGGAGATGTAAAGTCGACAACATGGCGCCCAATACTCATCGTCGCAGACCGCACCAGGCGGAGTACTAGCACAACCCTCTGAAGTCATTGCAATACCTCACTTTAAATAATAGCAAACATTCGACGTGTAGTAAACCTGTAAATATTTAGTGGGAAACATCCACTGAATAATCCGATGTGAGGTATCCTGTATCCAGCGGAAAACATATCCACTGAGTCCGCTAACAAGTGAGCCATCCAGTATCCAGCGGAAAACATATCCACTCAATCAGACAACCCGCTAGTTACCCAGCATCCTGTGGAAAACATATGCACTTAATTATCCAACATATAGCAACCTACTCAACGTCAAGCGAAGAACATCTATGCTCCCCCTCTAGCATAATATCCCAGCAACCATTCCTAGGCCTCCTCAAATTTAAACATGGTGAACCTTGATCGTCGTTACTCTTATCATGGACTACAAAAAGAAAATCTTGAGGTGTAGCATTAAGAATGAATGCATATACATCGAGAATGTAGCCTTTATAATGAAGTTACATAGAACTACCCGAATACAAGACTATATCTTTTGTAAAGCACACAAACGTAATATTAAAATCATTAATTTCTCCATATCGTTTATACCTACTCTATTTCTAATCAGTCTTATTTTGTTTCTATTTGCATTCACTTAACCCCCACTGCTCGCATGTATGTCAGTCTGTCCGTCTGTCCCCCCGGTCCAAGTTTTGTGATTCATCCCCAAGCACCCGCAGGCATCAAACTGAGTCGAAATTTGGCATACGTACATAAGTTGGGAGACAATGACAATATGGAGCCGGTTGATGACGGAACCTGACGGCGGCCACACAACCTTCCTATGTTTAGGTCTGTTTAATTAGTATTGACTAGCACTACACAACCAGATGATGTCCAGGGTCCGATGGTGACGCTGAAAGGTGACCAAAGGAACCACCCAAGTACTCAACATGACTGCATCGTGCTTGGGGCTCGTTAGATCGGTCTTGTCGATTCTGATAATGGAGCCCGAAGCCCAATTACTCAGCGTAACCACGTCGTATTTGGGCTTGTTAGATTTTTCTTTGGAAGTACTATGGACCCAGAAGGTGTCAAAGGTCTGATAGAGCCAAAAGATGGCCAATGGAACCCATCTAAGTTATTTTCATTGTAAATTTGATGCAAAAGCTTGTTCTTCCAAAAGATTTTTTATTAATAAAATGCTTGTGCTTAACTTATTTAATATGCTATTTATCTATCCATATAACTTCGTCAAACCAAATCTCGGGGTAGGCGTAAAGTATAGAGTGTATACCGTTTTTAATTTTGATTGTTGTTATGGTCCAAATAAATGAAAATTAAGTATACGTATGTATGCGTGTAAGTATGCATGTATTTGTGTATGCACGTGTATTTGTATGTATGTGTGCGTAGGAATTAATGTATGTGTGTATGTACATACGTCGTGTTTGACTCGAATGTGTTTTCACCTTAGGATTGGTGCAAGTTTTATAAAAATTACTCCAGCAGTTTTGGCAAATATGGACAGTCTACTGTATTGTTACCAGAAAAGTTATTATTTTGCTAGATGCCGTTAATCTGGCTGTTACCGTAAGCAGTCAGTTCCTCCTCACAAAATCATGTTACATTCATATGTAAAATGATTTCTTAAAGAATCTGTTGGAACTCTGTACTCTCTGCCTACCCCGCAAGGGATCTGGCGTGAGGTTATAGATAGATAGATAGATTAATATGTCGCAGGCTTCTAGAAAACTTGGAACCTTTGCCTAAAGAATGGTTAAACAAATATTTCCCACGAAACTCAACCACAGCCCAGATGCTTGCTTCTGATAAAAAACAGTAAGCAGGGTATGAATTTTTGTTTTTATCTACAAAAGATACATTAAAGTTATACCAAAACCATCACAGTATCGCAATAACAAGCGATTGTAGTATCGATCTAATGGAGTAAAATACATTATTAATATAATACGTAGGCTACCCCTTCATTCAATACTTAACTTTGCAATCAAACGACCTACTAATTCATCCTATCTGTGCTGAGAATTACACATAATTACAAAAACAATGTAAGACAGAAGTGATAGAATTCGCTTTAACGGATCAATAAATACCAAAGTCAGCCGCATTAATGAACATAAATATTGGCACAAAATTCAACTGAACTAATTCATAGAAACCTTTGAAATATTTAAGTCTTATTTACAAAATATTAACCTCAGATTTTATTGAACTCACACAGCTTCTTTTATGAATTTCGCCTTGTCTCCAGATAATTTTTAACAAAGGATCTTGAAATTAGTATAATAGTAAGAAAAACTGCAATAATGCAATAGCTACAAGGCTAAGCAACACCTACAATTAAAAATGAAGTACTTTTAAAAGTAATTACTCCACATTATTTAACATTATAAAATAGCATCTAAATAACAAAGAACAGTGAGCTATATAATCGAATATATATTAAAAAAAAAACAAAATTAACTACAACGAAACTATAATTGCAAGATGAAATGTCAACAATTAGTTGTAATCCTAAAGTAAACGCGAATGATTTTAAGATTACTTCATCAATAAGATTACTCTGATACCAGTTTTAAGCCAAATGGTTACTACACCCACAACAACTTCATGACACCACATTTAAGTATCTAGAAAATTTAAAAAAAACTAACTCTGAATCCAATTACCAGTACAGATCGTGATGATGTATCTATAGGAACAGCAAATGCTTACAGGTGATTTGATATGAGCTCATTGGAATCATATTCTCAGTGTATCAAAAGAGTACATCTACAGATGACTTGAAATAAAACTCAAGCAGTTTTTCTGAACATAATCTTATGGATAATTAGATATTAGATAATTATGAACAGAATTTTATACCAATAATTGAAATTGTATTCTTTTATTTTTGTTTAAATCTGGAATCTCCATTTTTTTTTGATATACCTATTTACCTTAATGACATGACAATTTCTATAAACCATCAAGTGGTAGATGGATGGTTTTATAAACGACACCGCAGCGTAAAGATAAAAGTTTACCGTGACGCCACAGTGACCATTTCAATTCAGCCAATAAAATTAACTAATAATTCATTTACATCTTTACTTGAGTATGGATATGATAGTAATTTTTTAAATGTTTGATAGACTTACCAAAAAAAGATAGTAATTTTAGAAGGAATACCCCATCGTGGTATAGACAGATGCTTTTAATTAAGTTACGGGCGTAGATAATCCAAAATTGCTAGGAATAACCATTACTAATGAATTTGGTTGGAAGCCGCAAATCAAAGAAAAGAGTAAAAAGTGAGTACATACTAGTTCACCAGGGATTATGCCATCAACTAGACTACTAATATAAAAACCAATCCTGCACTAGTGTCACTATTTCGCATGGGTAAGTAAAAATACTTGGAGAGAGAGGTCAACCGTCGAATCCAACGCGGCTGGGCAGCGTTCGGGAAATTGCACAACATCTTCTCATACAAAATACCTCAGTGCCTTAAGACTAAAGTTTTTAGTCAATGTGTGTTACCAGTGCTGATATATGGATCGGAGACATAATCTCTTACAATAGGTCTCATAAAAAAGCTCAAAGTTGCTCAGCGAGCTATGGGGAGAGCTATGCTCGGCGTTTCTCTACGCGATCGAATCAGGAATGAGGAGATTCGTAGAAGAACCAAGGTCACCGACATAGCCCTTAACATTAGCAAGCTGAAGTGGCAATGGGTGGGCCATATAACGCGTAGATCGGACGGGCGATGGAGCAGAAAGATTCTAGAGTGGAGACCACGTATTAGCAAGCGCACCCGTGGGACGACCGCCTGCCAGATGGACCGACGATCTTGTGAAAATAAAAGTCCAAAACCAAAAGTCGTTGGATGCAGGTGGCATCGGACCGCTTACGCTGGAAAGCGATTGGGGACGCCTATGTTTAGCAGTCGACAAGTATAGGCCGAGATGATGATGATGATGAAGTAAAAATACATTATAATCAATCAAAAGGACCGACATCAACTTGCACTACGCTGGAGCAAGTGAAAGTAGGTAGAGGAGGAAATTTTAGATTTATAACAATATTAATGAGTACAAGTCGACCGCAATACCAAGTAAACGCCACGGATAATTAGATATTAATAACTAGAGTCAGAATATATTTTTTTATTCATGTAAACTATTACAGCATTTATAAATCGCCAGAAAAGTAACAAAGAAGAAGTCTACCACCACTTTGGAATGTCATTCCTGAGAAGAAGAAGGACAAGAAACTCCACGGCTACTCTTTTAAAATAGTATTGTTACATTTTATTTTCCCATCTACATTTTGTTGTGGGGTATGAGAGAACAATGTGCTGGTCTATCAGGTGGGTCTAAACCCACCTGATTACATCAACAAATTATACTTTGGCTGGTGTTCGCATCCTCAGAAATAGACAAGCTTCTATCCATGAAAACCTGATTTCCTGTCTGTTCTTTTTCAACCGTCCCATAGTTAATCCGAGCAGACAACTCACATAATTCTTACTTCTCGCAAAGGGCCTCTTTTCCATGACCAGGCAAAACTCGTGATCTCGACGAGACATAAGAACTATAAGTCCATAATATGAAACCATTTGAAAAGAGCTTTATGCCAAAATGAAATAAATATTATAGAATTTGGCTACTATTTCTCATTGACATGTTCTTATTATTATTGTAACCGTCTTTACTGACACTAACATGGGTCATTAATATTAATTTCATCAATATTCCGATTGTACCAATTCTATTTTCTTTTTTATTGTAATTCATTTTATATAGTCTAAAGTTTTGTGAATACGAGTTGCATGGACTAAAATCTTTATACCCAAGTAAACTATCGTGATTATATATATATATATATATATAGATAATCATTACAATCATAGTTCATTATTGATATTTATTTATTTATTATATATATATTTATTAGGCTCACAAAACAAATTACAGTCCGAAAGTTTACTATGTTTGATCATCCATATTTCAAGCTAGACCATAATTCTAACTACGTGGGCACAGAAAGTTCCAAATTTCAATAATAAAAGGGAGGGTTAGTTGAGTTAGTGTAGTTCGTTAATTCTAAAGTTAGTAATATTTTTTATTGCTATTGTTTAGTTTATACCTAAAATATAAATAATAATATAAGCCTATACTGCCCACTGCTGGGCAAAGGCCTTCTCTCACAAATCGAGGTGAGAGAGATTGGGTCATACTCCACCACGCGGACCCAGTGCGGATTGGTGGAGAGTTTATACCTAATCTTATTTAACAAATACCTACTAGAGAAACAATAAATTAGTTCACTTTGGTACGGAAATAAAGGTAGCGGTCCACAAATAATTTTATAAACATTCTTTTTGAATTTAGGCAGACTGTTACTAAATATGTTCAAAGAAGAATGTGCACAAATGTGTGCCGCCTTTATAACGACAGGTTATAAAGGCGGCACATCCTAGTAAGAGGATTATAGAACGATGTGTTATTTTTATAAATATTCAAGGAAAACAGAGCACGGCAAGGGTTACGAGATCTATAACGGGTATTAAAATTAAGTTGAGAAATAAGGGCAGGGGAATCAATATAGGAGTGAATTATTTTATAAAGGTATATTAATTCATTACATTTGCGCCTAGAAGCTAGAGAGGGCATTTTGAATTTATCTAATCTTGCAGCATAGGACCTACATTCACGACCGACTCCTAACCTATAGCAAATAACATTTAAGAACTTTTTTTGTACCTTCTCTATCCTATTACTATGGAATTCAACAGACAGGACTTCAGCGTATTTCTCCCTGACCGCGAAATCTTCTAGCTTATCCAAGTTCAAAGAAGCACCCATCGCCACAGGACTTTTGCGTACTCGGAGTCCAGTAACGGAAGCGGTCAGATGCGCAGGAAATATTAAGGTGCACAAGTATACGCGCGAGACACAGGTGCACATACTCATCCTTATCCTTCTGGGCCCAGTGGAACGGAGACCGTTACGACCGGAGAAGGATTCAGACAGACGGAGCAGTATCACGGTGAGAAAGATACAAGGAGTCAGTATTTTCTCACACTCCCTTAATCGCCTTCTACGATACCCACGGGAAGATATGGGGTGGCGCTATTCTGCTCTGCCGGCACCACACGGCAAAGCTGATGCCAGCTAATGAGGTAGGTGATGTTGATGCTGCCTGGGGAACTATGTCATCTCATATCATGGATACCGCTTCAACTGTACTGGGTAAAAAAATCCGTCGCAACGAAGACTGGTTTGATGGAAATGATGAAACCCTGCGGGCAGCATTCGACAAACACCGAGATCTCCTGCGACAGCACAAAAGGCAGAGAGGAAGCGTTGCGGTTGTTAAAGCTAGTGACCTCGAATTGCGCAAGCTGTCTCGACATATGAAAGACAAGTGGTGGCAGGACAAAGCTAGTCACATGCAATGGCTCATTGACACAAACCAGCTGGGTGAGTTCTACAGTGAGGTACGTAAGCTGATTGGTTCATCCTACCAAGCTCGGGTGCCTTTAAGGTCTCTAGACGGTAGTCACATGTTGACAAGCAAGGAGGATATACTAAACCGCTGGGCGGAGCACTTCAACATTCTGCTAAATGTGGATCGATCAGCTGATCTGCAAAGTATCGGTTTAATGCCTCAGCTCCCTATCGCCTTTGAGCTGGACGAGACTCTATTGCGTGACGAGGTTGTTACTGCCATCAGACAGCAACAAAACAAACGGGCGGCTGGCATTGACCTTATACCGGGAGAGCTGATAAGATACGGCGGAGAGGAGTTGCACACGTTAGTGTGGGAACTATTTGTTCGCATGTGGGAGGAGGAGCGCGTTCCGGATACCTTTAAAGTATCGCGCATAAGTGCTCTTTACAAGCACAAGGGTGACCGATCTGACTGCAACTCCTACCGCGGTATTTCGCTCCTTTCAGCCCCCGGAAAGGTCTTTGCTAGAGTTCTCTTAAACCGCCTAAAGAACTTGTCTGAAAAGATTCTGCCTGAAACCCAGTTTGGCTTCCGACCGGACCGAGGCACATGCGAAGCTATATTCTCTGTGCGTCAACTGCAAGAAAAGAGCAGGGAACAGGGCTGTCAGCTGTACCTTTGCTTTGTTGACCTGGAGAAGGCTTTCGATAGCGTGCCTCGGGAAGCTCTATGGTTAGTGCTAGGTAAGCTCGGGTGCACGGAAAAGTTTGTGAGACTTCTTAGACTCCTGCATGACGACATGCAATGCTGCGTTGCCGTAGACGGTGAACAGACAGACTTCTTCCCCGTTACCTGTGGGGTGAAGCAAGGATGTGTCTTAGCGCCTACTCTGTTCGCCTTATACTTTGCGGTGGTAGTTAGAGAGGTCTTACACACTGTTTCTCAGGGAGTCCGCATCCGTTTCCGCACAGACGGCAGCCTTTTCAACTTGGCTAGACTTAAGGCTCGCACTAAAGTCTCTTACGCACTGATCACTGAGATCATGTATGCTGATGACTTGTGCTTCCTATCAGAATCCCTAGACGGCCTGCAACAGCTGATGTCCGCATTCCACCAAGCCTGCCGTAAGTTTGGCTTAAAGATCAGTGTCAATAAGACGGAGGTGATGTCCCTGGACATGCACGGTCACGAGACACTGACCATAAAACTTGGTGAGGATGTGCTAAAGCAGGTGGATAGATTTCGCTATCTGGGGAACACTGTAACATCCAAGTGTGACCTTGATGCTGAGATCAATAGCAGGGTGGGTACCGCAGCTGCGGCATTCGGCAAGCTATGTACCAAGGTCTTCTGCTCGCATAACCTTAAGTTGCCCACTAAGATATCGGTGTATATGGCAATCGTGCTGCCAAACCTCCTATACTCCTCTGAGACGTGGTGTGTATACCGCCGCCACATTCGCACTCTGGATCGCTTCCACCTTAAATGCCTCCGTACCATCATGAGGATCAGATGGTCCGATAGAGTGCGAAATACCGAAGTTCTGCGACGAGCCAATGTTGGTGGCATTGAGGCCTATTTAATGCGTCGACAGCTTCGGTGGTGCGGTCACGTATCTCGTATGGCGGAGGAAAGAGTGGCGAAGCGCATCTTCTACTCTGAACTGGAGAAGGGCAAGCGGAATCATGGCGGTCCCCTCCTCCGGTACAAGGATGTCCAAAAGCGACATATGAAGAGATGCAACATAGAGCCCTCTCGTTGGGAACGTTTGGCAGCACAGCGGCCAGAATGGCGCAGGATGGTGAACAGCCAAGTACACGAGTTCGAGGCTCAGCGTAAAGCTGACCTTGACGCCAAACGCAATCAGTTAAAGGCCCGCCCACCTGCTGCCATATCATACAACTATGAGAACGGCGTACTTACGTGCCCTCAATGTGCACGGAGTTTCGCCGCGAAGATAGGCTACATAAGCCATCTTCGAGCGCATCAGCGGCATTACTCTGACTAGGGGTCTTTAAAGTGGTCGCCATGGCCGAAATCGGTCGGATCAATCATCATCATCATCATCACTATGGAATTCATAATATGGAGACCAAATGATAGACCCATAATCTAAGATGCTTCTGATGAGAGAATAGTATAAATGGATTAAGGTTTGTTGATTTTGCCATTGTGGTGAATACCAAAACATGTGGCTTAAAATATTATCATCATAAAATGCGAATAGATCTTCATATATTCACTTAGTTTAAGAACAGTATAAAAAAAAATATTGCTGAGCATACCTTGTTGGTTTGTCCCGCTTCTGAGATGTGAAGAAACAAATATATCGTTAATAAATACATTTAATCTCGAACATAAATTCCGTGTGGGTACACTTTTTTAACAAATCCTGGTCATTTCGCTTCTACGTCTGCTCTGTTCGAGCGCTCGAATTGAACTAACTTAAAAATAGCCGACCTCATCAACTTATACTTTTAGTTAAGTCAAATCGGATAGCATTTGAAATTAGCGTTTACGTTAAATCAAAAAATCAAATTGAGTATTATTTATTTTTACTTTAACAATCCAAAGTCAGATAAAATACTCTTAACATTCAAAATAAATAATTTGTAACCGGAAATCGTGACACAAATTATAGACCTATCTCACTTGCAACTGTAATAGCTATAGTGCTGGACGGTCTGCTTGAAAGTCTTCTAAAAAACATATAGTGTTACATGATGCACAATTCGGCTTCAAGTTGGGTTTATCTACAGAGTCTGCTATTTTGAGCCTCAAGCGGACCCTCAGATACTATAAGGAAAGGGATGCCTGTTTCCTCGATATATCAAAAGCTTTTGACTCGGTAAATTATGAAATTTTATGAAGAAAGCTAAGTGAAACAGGCATGCCCGGGGATTGGACCTCATTGTTACGGTACTGGTATAAAAACAAAGCAAATCAGGTGAGGTGGGGAAAAGTCTTCTCTGAGGAATATCAACTACAGTGTGGTGTTCGGCAAGGTGGCCTGACATTTCCTGTCCTGTTTAATCTACATGAAAACGAGTTGATTGAGCAGCTAAGTAGCACACATGTCGGGTGTTACATTGACGGCGTATGTGTTAACGATCTAAGTTATGCTGATGATATGGTGCTTCTGGCTCCATCGGTCAAGGAACTCTGGGACCTTATTTAGATATGTGAGAATTACGCATCTGGTCATGGCCTCAAGTACAACTCTAAAAAGAGCGAAGTGCTTATCTTCAAGTCTGGTAAAATAGAAGCTAGCATAGTGTCATCGGTTGTGATTGAGGCAATGGCCCTGAAGCGTTTGGATAGTTTTAAGTACCTTGTCATATTATCACTGATGATTTGAAGGATGATCTAGATATAGAGAGAGAGCGCAGGGCGTTAGCAGTGAGGGGTAATTTGCTGGCTCGCAGGTTTGCTTGATCTACAGAACAGATAAAAACAACTCTATTTAAAGCTTCTTGTAAATTATTTTACTCGAGCAGCCTGTGGGTCCTGTATACGCAAAGAACTTATAGCGCCCTGCGTGTCCAGTATAATAATGCTTTCAGAATGCTGTTGGGACTGCCGCGATACAGCAGTGCATCGCACATGTTCGCAAATACGCGAATTGTTGTGTTTCACGCTTAAGTGCGAAAGAAAGTTGCATCAACTTTTCTGCGGTTACGTAACAGTTCCAATAGTATTCTGCAAATGACTGCCGCCCGCTATGACTGCCCTATCCAGAAGCACTGGGTTGGGATAGTGATGGGGTCAATCAAATAATGTATTGATAGTTTTAAAATTATTATGATCAAATTATTATGGATATTTTTTATCTGAAATAAATGATTATTATTATTATTTACAAATCAGGTGTCATTCTTCGGTGTTATTTTATGAGAAATTAATCTCCTTTATTGGGCTTGTGTGCGTTTTATGTTTTGGTAATACATCATGTTATTAGTTTTAAATAACGTATAATTTTGTGTAGTCAAAACCGATTTGCTTATAAAATTGCTAGCTGTGATTATCAATTATCATATAATTTTGTGTAGTTTTGAGTTTGTCGTGGGTTCAATACTCATACGGAATAAGTCTTAGCGTGAGCTTCAGACACTTGGATAGGCCCCAAGTCTGCCTTAGCAATTATATCAACGATTAAAACTATGATGATCTTTATACCTACCGATGTTCTGAAACCATTTCCCCTCTCATTCAAAACTCAAAACTCAAATCGTTTATTTTGCGTAGACCCTGCGGGGGTGCTGACAAAGTGTCATATTTACATTTCTTTTTTTTTTAACTTACCAGTCTACCACCGGGTCGGAACGCGGTCTCCACTGAGAAGATCCGGCTAGAAACTCGGCGGGCTTTTTTGTTTAATTCTCCATTCATTTTTTTCATCATTTTTTGTATAGATACATACATTTTTATATTATACAAATTCATTAATGCGATCCAGCTCCAGTGTGATGCCTTACGACTGAGATAGAAGACTATTTTTAAATATATTCTATAATTAAGGGCTAGAGGATTCTGGGTGGACCAGTCTCCACAAGCAGCACCCGTTCACGAGTACGACTACTTGAGCAGCCATCACCTCCCTCGACCATATTAGAGGGAAGGAAGTGCACCAAATAGACACTGCAAGCATAGACTTTTTAGTGAGTATGACCAATCCCAGACCCCAGAGTGCAGTCAGAAAAGTCTACGAAAGGAGCAGTACTTCGAGCTCGTTTGGCATGACACGCTACGCTTTGACATTTTTGTTTACATTAAAGACGTGCTTTATGACCAATAATCGTCAATAAAATAAATAGAAACTCGAGCGGAGAAGGGCAAGAAACTCCACAGCCACTCCTTTAAAAACAAAAGCTGTTCTATATACACTGTCAATTGTAGGGTGTGGGAGACAAGGTACATTACACTAGGTAGGACTAAAAATGAGAATACATGAAACATTATCATAGCACAGATTGAGAATATGACTACAGACTTTATTTGCATTAGCAGGGCAATAATTGTTAATAGTACTAGTTTAATAGAAGAAAGAGAACATGAAAACAACATTTAGCCAAGGTTGAACGAGTCAATTGTATTACAGCGAAGCCGGAGCGGCACCTATCCAAGTATTTTTGTCAATCAAGTATTCATCTAAGGAGTAGTAAGCCTGCTTACAAAGTGTCCGTTTAATGCAGGCTTTAAATTTAGTTTCACTAAGATTAGTAACCTTAATTGGAAGTTTATTATAAAATTTAACAGAATAGCCCATAAAAGATGTGTGAATTTTGGATACTCGAAACTGTGGTTGATCTAACTTATTTCTATTTCTAGTTTTATAACAGTGCCTATTACCTAGCTGAGTACACAGATTTAAACTTTTCCTGGTATACATTATATTTTCATAGAACCGTCAAAATATTGGTTTCCTTAAACAATTTTCTCAGAGAATCGCGACTACCTAAATTATATAATATAAATGGCCCTAATGGCCCTTTTTTGCAAAATAAAAATAGACTCGATGTCAGCCGCCCTACCCCACAGTAATATGCCATAAGACAGAATACTATGGAAGTAGCTAAAATAAATTACTCTTGCGGTGGCTACATCAGTTAGTTGTCTAATTCTTCTCACGGCATAGGCAGCAGAACTAAGCCGTTTTCCTAAAGTCTTAATATGTGGGCCCCATTGTAATTTAGAGTCGAGCGTAATCCCCAAGAAAGTTGTATCATTAATAAATTCAAGTTTCTCGTTGTTCAATAAAATATCACAGTTACTACGTTTAGCATTCGGTAAAGAAAATCGAATACATTTCGTTTTCTTGCTATTTAATGCTAAATTATTAGTAGTGAACTAGTTATGCATCTTAAGAATAGCGTTATTTACTTCGTCAAGATTATCAACATGTCTACCAACTTCAAAGATCAAAGAGGTATCGTCAGCAAACAACACTATGCTTGTTTTTAAACTATTTGCGAGACATCCCTACTCCCTACTTTCGAGTAATAAATAATACCATACATACTGATACTCATAGAGGCTCATCCGTGCGGAATGGTCACAGCTAGGGGGACCAGCCGTCTTGATATTAATGTAGATATCCCGATTTCACACACTAGCGTCGAGCGGGACACTAATTGACCGAATTTTCAAAATCTACTAATTTATATTCAATCTATATTATCACGCCAGATCCCTTACGGGGTAGGCAGAGAGTGAAGAGTTCCAACAGGTTCTTTCCACACAGACCTTTCTGGCTTCCTTTTTAACGGACTTCTAAAAAGGAGGAGGTTCTCAATTCGACTGTATGTTTTTTTTTGTGTATATGTTACGCGGTCATTCCGCCAATTATGAATCTGAAATTTTGATGATTATTTTTGCATTGGGTTCAGTATAGCTCCAAGGTGGTCCCATTTTAATTTAATCGACATTGGACCTTGAACTTGGAAGATACACCAGGGAACTCCTTAACGATAAACAATATGAATGCGTAGATTGAGATATTATGGGTATTACGTCAATCCTTAGGTACCCTGCCATAGAACTAATCAGAATATTACCCGACTTCAAAAGAGGAGGAGGTTGAAAATTCGTCTGTGTTTTTAGAACGTCTTAATTTATGAACTGATTTTGATGATTCTTTTTGCGCTGGGTTTAGTATAGTTTCGAGGTGGTCCCATTTTAATGAAATCGGTATTGAACTTTAGACTTTGAAGATACACCAGGGAGTCTCCTGGTTAACGGCGAACAGCACGGATGTATAGATTCCGCTATTATGGTTATTATATCAATCCTGTAGGTACCTTGCTGTACAACTCAGCAAAATAATATAATATAGGTATATAAATATTAGTAAATAATTCATTTGTCAAATAATTTTTCTTTTTAATACGACTTCAAAAAGCATGAAATAAATATTTGAAGTCGGTGCCAAGTAACCGACTGTACTAACCGAAATAAAAAATATATATATAGTCGGTACGACTTCATATCCGATTAATATCTTTATTTGAAAACAAAAAATAACCTTCAGCATATTCAGCTAGTTATTTTAAATTGTATCTGAAGGTTATTATTATGGGAAGAAAATAAGGGCTATGTAAATTGATGGACAAAAACTAGACTATTTAAAAGGGGACAGCAACCGGCTATAATTAGTGATATTTAACTACCCGAGGCCGGCGGTGACTCACCGCCCCCTAGATGGGCCCTCAAACGCTCGTCCTGAGACAATTGAGAGCAACACCGGTGTAAGCGGCTCAGGGGTGTCGAGAGTGTGTTGCGCTTTCTCCGAAGTTATGCCCTTTTACACTTCCATCCCTAGAGTATATCGACGTAGGAAAGCATTGTCTTCCTACGTTGATATAGCTCTCATGGTTCCTCTCTGGACGGCCAATTAAGTAAAGCCAGAGCCAAGAGTCTTGTGGACACCCTTCGGTTTCCACTCGACCGACGAAAACACGCAGACTTGGGGACCCTTACCGACTCTTTGGAGCACTCGAGTCCATGATGTCCACCAACTCACCAACAGCTGGCGAGCTGTTGGTGAGTTGGTGGACATCATGGACAAGATGCCCTGCGGGCTCAATATTATTATTAAGAGCTATTATTGTGCTATAGTTGGGGCGTCTCTATTAACTTTTTCCACTCTCTGTTATTTACTACGTCAAGCCCGTCTTTTAAATAGGTCTTCAGTGAACTGGAATCATGAATGTTCAAAAATATATTACCCGATCGGATTATTTCAAATAAAATTAGCGGACGGACAATTTAACGCAATGGTTAAGAGCTTGAGCTGCTCCGCCCACTGTGTCGAATAGTCGCGGGTTCGATTCCCGCACGGGACAAATCTTTGTGTGATCCACAATTATTTGTTCCGGTCTGGGTATTTGTTTGTGAATTTTCATGTTTGTAAACGCACCCACGACACAGGAATAAATCCTAATGTGGGGCAACGTTTTAAAAAAAAAAAAAAATCACAGGTAGACGAAATAATTGTTCCCATGTAGTTCTTCACCATATGTAAGTACAAACTGTGATTGGCTTCATGGGTGTACAGATAATTTCAAATGTTCATTATTCATTTTACTATATGTCACTTATATCTACTCAATGTCAATAAATGTCATATACGTGCTATTTTGAGTCTCACAGAAATAGGGTTTTTAAAAAAGAACACAGATATTTGGTTAAACACATGGACGGGATGAGATGATGACATATAACAGTACGTTCAGCAAAGTCCCAAAAAATAATTATTAGGATTGTCCAGCTTAGTCACAGGATCCACACGACACAGAGCACCGGAGCGGAAAAGCGGATACGCGTCCGATACTGCGGACGTGGGCGCGCGCCCCCCACTGGAACGCGCCGGTGCTCGCCCGGAACCCACTTGAAATATTATACACTCGCCCAGATTTACTGCACGAGCCTTGAGCTTCGAGATTTATGTTATGGGTATCGATTGAATGAGCCCGCTGAATAGTAATATATCTATAACACTATACCTCCCCGGATTTTTTCCGAAAAGGTTAGTTAGACAGCGGGGGCACGTAAATAGTCCATCATTATTTGTCACAAATGGTCTTAAACTTCCTGGGCCAAAAATATGGAAATACTTTTTATACCATCACATCTTTATTCCCTAAGCAGAGGTTGCAGAGATATACTGTGTACATTCACTTTTTGCCGACGTTATTAGGTCCCATGTTATACGGGGCGAGCTTATTCCTATTTTGCCAGGCACGATTTTACACCATGGACTGATAGTGGAAATATTCTGATCCAAAAGCTATATAGTAAATACACTTCTGTATATGCGTAAGAAAAATATTATGTTATTTAACCTATTACAAAACACTTGTAGATTGATGGATAAGAATTGACTAAGTTTCGGAAATTCTTTACGCGAACTTAATGAATGTAAGATCAATTAGGTAGAAGCTTCGGCGGATTAATAGAGTTAGCAATTTATTAATTGTAATTGATGGTTTATTTAAAGTTTTTGGACATGTGTGGCAAATTTATTTATAAAGCATAATATTGACGTCGTTACTTCTTCTCGTGTTTAAAATATTAGTTGTTTCAGAAATTCTTAAACATTAATTACCTTTTATGTATTACGAAACATATCCAGAATACATAATTCCATTTTTAAAAACTTATGGCGAGGTATATTTCATTATTACAGTTATTGTTTCATAATATTTGTGGTGACCTTTGATTGGCTCGATGTATAATACGTTAATAACTAGATAAATAGCAGTTAATAAGATTCCAAGACCGTACCTGTAATATCTTACCATGTTTTTTAATAGCTATATTTAATTAATAACATTAATGTATCCAGATAATTAACAATAATTTAGGGTAATCTATGATTGGTAGATAATAAGCAAATAAGTAGAGAAATATTGCTGTTCGATACTTTATAATTATATCTGATATGTCTTATTATGTTTTAAATAGTTTTTGTTTACTTAAATTTGATCATAAATATTGAAATGTTCTTGTATTTCATAATTTGACGGACGATTTAGCGCAGTGGTTAAGAGCTTAAGTCGCTCCGCCCACTGTGTCTAATAGTCGCGGGTTCGATTCCCGCACGGAACAAATCTTTGTGTGATCCACAATTATTTGTTTCGGTCTGGGTATTTGTGTGTGTGAACTTTCATGTTTGTAAACGCACCCACGACACAGGAATAAATCGTAGTGTGGGGCTACGTTTTGATTAAAAAAAAAAAAAAAAAAAAAAAATTAAAAAGGAAGTCTCTGATTGGTAGATTCCGAAACAAGCTAATAACTAGACTTATATTAATATTTATCATTCCAAAATATGTAAAAGACATCGATATATGGTTTGAAATATTTTGAATGGATTGTATTTAAAAAACAGTATTCAGTAAAAACAACACATGTTTGTGATCGGTCAGAACAGACTAATATAATTTGTATTAGGAACGTAGGGTACATAAGATAATGCATTGATTAAAGGTGCGGATTTTGGACCATCATTTTTAAGTTAAGTATTACGGTTACGGTTAAATACATTTATTTTCTCAAAAGATTACAAAAAAATCACTTACAGAGAAAATACAATATAAAATAAAACATTTGAACCAATTAGCGAAATTTGTTAAATTTAGAGGGTAAGTGTAATAAAAAATAGTCTAAGACTGGTAAGTGGAGTGTGGACAGAACAATAGATGTTTATTAGGGCCTGAGGCATTGTGACAAGTTGTTAATTTTATTCAGGTGTTTTTTTTATAGTTATGTGAATATATAAGTATTGTTATATATTATTGGTATTATGATATAGTTATGTATTATAAGTATTGAGTGTATATATTAATTTATAATATAAATTGAATTTTACTTGTTATTTTTTATGTATTGTAACTAACTGGATTTTAGCGTATTAATAACAGTATGTTTAGTATTACGATTAATGCTTCCATCATAACATTATTTACTAACACAATCCACGGGTTTATATTAATGAATAATCCTTCAAGATGCTCTTTAGTAATTTTTTGAATGTAGTTAGAGAGTTAGCATCTTTTATAGTTTTGGATAATTTATTAAATAGGTTTATATTATATAGTTCGTCCTAGAAAATATTGTACTAATATTATTTGCCTGTCTTGTCATACGTTTATGATAGTCAATTTTTTTTGTGAATGTACTTTGTGAATGTACATTTCCGTAAAAGATTTTGCTTACGAGTATACACGTATTGTATTTATACATCTGAGCAAGATTTATTAATTTCGTATCTTTATAGATTTGTATTGTAGGCGTAAGGTAATTATAATGAAATAGAGTTTAATGATTTTATTTTGCGCTGTTTGTAATTTTTTCAAAACCCTGTATCTACCCGATTATTTTGATATAGTTTGTTATAATTATGCTGTGTCTCTTTTGGAGTGTAAAGACTGATTTAAAAAATGCCTGTGTAATAATATTGACATTTACAGATATGGGCAAGGTAAAATAAAAGGTGTAAATTGTATTTCTGTGTTTTCATTTTAGCTCTACTTTTTTATAAATCTTACACGCCCTTACACAACGAGCGGACGTCACCGAACTTCAGGATCATTGGCCTCGAGGTGCCAAAACCGATACGCGGCGAAAGACTCGGGGATGTAAATAAATAACTCGCTGGTTACGAGTGTATGTTTTAATAATATGCTGTGCTACAAAATCGAAAGCATAAAAACATAAAAAGTTAAAAATAGCATAGTATCTGGTTTGTGGAGCTCTTGCAAAGTTTTTTTTATTATGACCGACTAGGATATTGTAAGCTTTACAATTTTATTCTGAACACCCTTTGTATGTTGTAGTTTCATCTTACACATGAATACTTAACAATCCAGCGCTTATACATAACCCTCATTCCAAGAAGATTCATTTACAAGTACGGCTCATCGAGTTTCTCTCTGAAACTTTACCTCCCGGAAGCCTACCTGGCCTAGAACATTATGTAAGATAAATACGCCGGCAATGTGATGAAGCGCAATTTCACGGGAGGTGGCCCGCCCGCCGCGGCTTCCCTAAATTAAAATGGGACGTTTTGATCATTGAGTTTACGTTTAATGTTACAGGGTAAAATAAATTAGTAGAGGCAACGGCTACTGGGGTTCTCGAAACATATTTTATTAAGATTTCGTACTTTGAAAATAATTTTGACTACTTATATTTGGCTCTATCACAGAGTTAGGATTAAAAAATTTCATAGCCAATGATACCTTATACGTCAAAGAAACGTATTTATAATCTAGCAACATTAAGCATTATTAGCCGAAAGACGTGCCCTGCTGGATAAAATCTTCCCAAAAGATCGCCGTGAGGATCGGCTTTGTGCTGCAAGCATCCAAATTTTACCCGCGACCTAAATCAGGTCACCAGTCCGTCTCGTGGGGACTGCTCACTGTTTTGCCACGTGGTGGCTCTCAAAAAACTTTATAGCCGATATGCCGCGATAGCTGTTAATTCCTACTGGATTTTCCTTTATCTTTGGCAATTCTGAGGGCAATTATGATCTAGTCTAGTCGAGACTCAATGGCCGCGCCGCTCCCAATCGCTCTAATTGAAGGGATTAAATATACACAGTCATAGATCTTGATAACTTAATTTCCTGATGTCGACCTTTCCGCCGCCATATTTACCTTGTACCCCGCATCAACTATGCTGTGAAGTAAGCCTGTCGAAGCGTATTACATTTAATTGTAATTATATTCATTATTTATATTAAATTTGGGTGGCACCCGACATGCACACGGTTGCGTGTAACGGCTTCGGCAATATTATTATTAATTACTGGCTGTTACTCACGGCTTTGCACGCGTTTAATTTGTAATTTGACATAGGTAGGTCTGTTTTTCTGGAATGGCACAGATCCTGTATATTATTCCAAGACCTAAGACACCTCCTTACTAAGTTGCTTTAAAAACCGTTCAGCCGTGTTGGTATGGTAAAATAAAAATTATGCTGCTGGATTCATGAATTTTTCTGGGATAAAAAGTAACCTTAAACCTATTTTATTTTATTCGGAAAACATAGTGATTTATAACAGATGTAATGCCCTAATTGAATCTATACACCATTAACATGTTTTCACATATGTTTAACAACATGCTTGTTCATTAATGGAAAGATAAAAGTATGGTTGAACGATGAAATAAATGTTCAGCTAACAGTTTGAGAACCACTAAACCACGTTTTCAGTGATAATTGTTTAAAATGATGCGGCTTTGAGTTAAAGATATCAAGTTCCGGGAAGATGACCAATTTATTTAACTCTTTGGCAGATCTTATAAAAAATGAGTTTACCTGTAGTTAGATGCACTTAAAGGAATATCCAAATATACAGGTAGTCTTACAGTTCTATTTGGGACTTTAAGAGTAAATTTTCCGAGAAGTTCCGGTGAATCTATTAGATTTTGGGCAATTTTCACCATAAAGACAATGTCCGCTATCCTTTATTCTCTCCTGTAATGTAAGAATATGGTGTCTATAACACCGATCTATGTAATTCAAATCAGAGCCCCTACATCTATATTACAAATGTCTTAAAAATCTACGCTGAATTGACTCAAGTCGATCCACATACATATTATAATGTGGATTCCATACTTGAGAACAGTACTCGAGTACTACGCACCAGGGAACAGTAAAGAATTTAACCTACTTTCATATTGTTAAACTGAGTACATGACCTTATGACAAAACCCATTGGCTTTAGCAGCAATATAATCTATATTCTTCTCATAAGTTAATTTGGAGTCATGTACGATGCCCAGATCGCGAATCTCCTCTACCCTTCGCAACTCTTTACCTTTGAGAAAGTAATTATTAATTGTAGGTTGTAATTTTCTAGAAACTATTATGAAATTACACTTGTCGACGTTCAAATCTAGTTTGTTAAGGCGGCAGTATTGTTCAATAATAAATCTTCTTGAAGAAGTCGACAGTCATTGGAGTTGTTAATTTTTTTGTATATTTTCATATCGTCGGCATAAAAGATGAAATTGGAATTTTTAAAACCGTAACTAATATCGTTAATAAAGATGTTAAAAAGCAAAGGCCCTAGTAAAGAGCCCTGGGGGGCACCTGAAGGTACGTTACTCCAGACTGAAGAAAAACCATTTACCACCACTGCCTGAGATCGATTTTCAATATAAGATGTGAACCATCTGAATAGGTTACCATGGATTGATTGACGAAAATAAGCTCTTTAACAGTATTTGATGATCAATGCGATCCAAAGTTTTACTATAGTCTGTAAAAATAGCATCAACTTTCCCTCCAGAGTCCATGTTAGACGTCACAAACTCAATAAAAGAAAAAAGATTAGATTCAGTAGAGCGTTTTTTTTTTAAGAATCCGTGCTGTTCGGCTATGAAAGTTGCTGACAATGACTCTGAAACCTGGGTATATACTATCTATATCATCACGCCAGATCTCTTGCGGGGTAGGCAGACCGACCGGCCGACAGGTTCTTTCCTTACATACCTCTCTGGCTTCCTCCACTCTCATAGTAATCTAAAATAACCTATGAAAAGTCCTCCATCTTCCAATAACATTCCATTCAAAATCGGTTCCGCCGAAGATTAGTACGGACAAACAAACTATCTACGGCAAAATAAAAGAAAAAAAAAAATTATATGTCAAATGTCATTCGCCATGAGGCGATATAGAAAAAAAATATTCATGTTTTTTAACCTAACCTAAGAAGTCTGAATGTGTTGGTTTTTACAATAAACAGTGATTGAGGACCTGGGCTTTATTTATTCATGGTCCACGAGTCGAATATTGCGTAAAGTATTGCGCACAAGTACTATTATCAAACCAGCGAAAAAAAACAGTGATGGTTAATGGTGAATCGCAGTTTAAGTTGTCACTGAACATAATTATCGTTACCAATCGCCTGCGGCAACGCGTGATATGTAGCAGTGTATCAGAAGCTGTAATTTTCAGGCTGGATAGTTTCCAGTCATCTGTAACAAAGTGTTAGCGGCGAGATCGTCTGTGGCAACACTTATTATCAGGAGTTCGGTTATCAGGCTGGACAGTTTCCAGTCGTCTGTAACAAAGTGTTTAAGCGGCGTGACTCCAGTGGCAAATAAAAACAAGTGGATGTGGTCATCTTGAATATATGTGGTGTTGAAGTCGGAAAACTGTAAGTAAACTTGAGCTTGTAATCGGTGACACGAAGCATTAAGTGCAGATTCAAAGTGCAAAGTGATATAATATAGGAACTCTTAGAACCTGTTTCAATTAAAAAAAAACTCTTAAATTGTTTGTTGTGAACATTTGTGTTTATTCTGGATAGCTTGTCTAACTCAATTCGAATTTGTTATTAATATTACTTGTTTTCATTTCTATAACATGGAATCTTTGCTAAAGGTACAAACTGACAATCAAAATATAATAGAAAAGGCTAGAAGTAACTTCAAAAAATCACCCAAAGAGAGGATAACACAATCTTATCTCGAGACAAGACTAGAATCTTTAGAATTGCGATGAAATAGTTTTGTACAAACACATAGAAGTATTTTAGAATATTCAACTGATTTAAAGCATACTTATTTTACTTCAGAGACATATGACAAGGTTGAAGAAATGTATATTATGTATAAATCTGAATTAAAAGAACGTATTTCACTAATGACAAATGACGGAGTGAGTTCAAATAGGCCGGTAACAACAAGTGTTCATACCAATGTTAAGTTACCCAAGGTAAAAATACCTACATTTTCTGGCAGATATACAGAATGGACAACCTTTCGTGATTTGTTCATATCATTGATTCACAACAACAATATAATTGATAACGTACAAAAATTGCATTATTTGAAAGGACATCTGTCAGGTGAGGCTGAGCAATTGTTACGGCACACACCTGTCACAGCATTTAACTATGAGGAATGTTGGGCAACTTTAAAGAAACGTTATGATAATAAACGGTATTTATCCAATTCAATGTTACAAAGATTAATTAATCAACCAAATATTGTAACAGAATCATCAAGTACCATTAAAGAGCTATTGGATACAACTGTGGATTGCTTGCATGGTTTGCACACCATAGGTATCAAAGTTGATACTTGGGATGCAATCATTGTTTACATTATGAGTGCTAAATTGGATAGAGAATCACGTAAACAATGGGAACTGTCAGTCAGTTCAACTGATCAGTTACGAACTTTCAATGACTTTAAGTCATTTTTAGAAGCTAGATTTCGTCCATTCTGTAGAGAAAAACATAGATTAAGTCACTGTAAAAAGTTTAGCAAGCAAAATTATAATACTCGTAGTGAGTTCGTCAAAAGCAATGGTCTATGTTTCAACTGTTTCGGGAAAAATCATACAATAAAATATTGTCGTATTCAATCCACTTGTCAAATATGCAACCGCCGACATCACTCTTTATTGCACCCCCAGGCATCCTCCACCACAAATTCTGGTAGTAATGCAGATCAGACAGTTTCAGTCAATTCAGCAGTACACACATCACAACCAAATTCTAGTGAATCAGAACCAACAATTATAACAACACATTTCTCCAAAAAAATTGTACCAGGCAACATTTTGTTAGCAACCGCCATTGTCGAAGCAAAGACAAGAAACGGCTCCATTCAATTACTGAGGGCGTTATCGGATCAAGGATCCCAAGCTTCATTCATAACCGAATTAGCAGTGCAATTGCTCGGGCTTAAGAAAATCCCCACAAAAAGTATTATATCAGGGATAGGAGGTGACAGAGGTGCTTTCGCCTCTAGGCATACAGTCCTCGTCACTGAAATCTCGCCACGATCCTACTTTTAGTATTCAAGTACAAGCATATGTTTTAGGTACAATTACCTCACTAATTCCAACAGATACAATTTCTGCACTAAACTGGCCTGAACTTGGAAATTTAACTCTGGCTGATGCAGAGTATCACACTCTAAGCAAAATTGATATTTTGCTTGGCGCTGATGTTTATGGTCAAGTTATTAAAGATGGTTTAGTGAAATGTCCTCCAGGGCCACTCATAGCTCAAAACTTGTGTTTTAGACCCTAGGATGGATTTTATCAGGAAATATGCAATCTGATTTCAGCACAAGAACAGCACACTGTCATCAAATTGTGGTCAGCATGCATTCCCGTATCAGTGACAATGATTAGCTCAAGAAGTTTTGGGAAATTGAATCTGACAGTTCTTCGTATACAAAAAGGATGTTAACAGAAGATGAAAAGCGATGTGAAGAATTTTTCGCTCAAACAACAAGGCGAGACAACACCGGTCGTTACATTGTAAAACTTCCATTTCGTGATGAAGATCCATAATGTAAGTACGGACACACAAGAGTTATTGCTCTTAAAAGATTTCATCTTCTCGAATACAAATTCAAAAAAGATCCTGAGTTGAAAGAGAGGTACACGAAGGTAATTGAAGAATATCTTAACCTTGGTCATATGAAGATGATCCCTGTAGAGGTTGACCACTGGCAATCTGAAGCAGTTTATCTACCGTACCATGCAGTGATTCGCGAAGATAAAACTACCACCCAGGTTCGAGTCGTGTTCGACGCCTCCTCGAAGGGCAAAAATGGCGTATCTTTATATGATACACTCATGGTTGGTCCTACTATTCAACCTGACTTGCGGCATCTTATAATAAACTGGCGTCTACATCCACTTGTTCTAAGTGCAGATGCTCTAAAAATGTATCGGCAGGTCCTAGTCGCTGATGAAGACACAAATTTCCAGCGACTAGTATGGCGAAGCGATCCGGCATCTGAAATAAAGGATTATAAATTAGTAAGGGTTACCTTTGGAACAGCATCCGCACCTTACCTAGCTGTGAAGTCCTTGCAGCAGTTGGCATATGATGAAGGGGATAAATTTCCACTGGCATCTGAAAGGATAAAAAAAGAATTTTTTGTAGATGATTTAATGACAGGATGTGAGACTGGAGGAAGGGAAGAAAATATTTGAGGAATTGAATCACTTAATTGCAAGAGGAGGATTTCAGTTACAGAAGTGGATGACAAGCAACAGAGATCTTGCATGTGAAATAATGGATAAAAAAGGCACGCAAGAAGGGTCTGTGGATATTAAGTTAGATGAAATAGTCAAAATACTCGGACTTTGTTGGGATCGAGAATCAGACACTTTGCGATACTCAATAGCTTTCCCTCTGCGACCTGGCTCTGTCACAAAAAGACAAGTGATATCAGATATTTCTCGGCTATTCGATCCCATAGGCTGGGCTGCGCCATGCGTTGTGACAGCAAAAATAATGATTCAAAAGCTATGGCTTTCCGGCATTGATTGGGATGATGACTTACCTGTAGAACTGTTAAAAGAATGGAACACTTACCAACAAGATCTTTTAAGCATGTTTGAGCGGCATATGCAGCGGTCATCTATTTGAGAGTAACCGGTGCTGATGGTGTCATCAAGGTCAATTTAGTTACAGCGAAAACTAAGGTTGCTCCAACTAAACAGCTTTTCATTCCGCGTCTCGAGTTGATGGGAGCAGTTCTCTTGGCAAGGTTGATCAACAAAATTGCTGAAGCACTAACCATAACAAAGGTTCACATGCATTGCTGGACTGATTCAACAATTGTTCTCGCTTGGCTTAGCAATCACCCAAGCCGGTGGACAACATTTGTAGGAAATAGAGTATCCGAAATTCTCACTCACTTAGACAACACACAGTGGAATCATGTAAAATCTACTCACAATCCCGCGGATATAGCATCCCGTGGTATGACACCTTCGGAACTTTCAAGGTCATCATTGTGGAAGCATGGTCCGATGTGGTTACAATGTGGTTCAATCAATTATGGAAAACCAAAATCTATACATACGGAACTGGAGAAGAGATCTGAAAAATATGTGAAGGTTCACATAGCAAGTTCTGAAGATGATCCACTATGGACGAAATATTCTACACTGCAAGGGTTAATCAGAATCATAGCATAATGTAGACGATTTTTGAGAGTTAACAGGCCAAGGAAACCTTACCTAACCAGTTCGGAGTTGGCTGATGCCTTAGAAATTTGCATTAAGAAATCTCAACAAGAATTTGAACAGGAAATAGATAGCATAAAAACCAAAGGAAGAGTCAGCAAAAAGAGTAAGTTAAAAGCACTGTGTCCCATATTAGATGATCGAGGCGTTTTACGAGTCGGAGGACGGATTGAAAATACAAAGATGGCTGAAAGCATAAAACATCCCATTATAATTCCGAAGCATAAGCACATCACAATGCTGCTAATAGATCAAGCTCACAAAAAAACTCTTCATGGAGGTCCAACTTTAATGATAAATTACTTGCGTTCTAAATATTGGATAATATCTGCAAAAAATACTATTAAGGCATATGTGCGCAAATATGTGATATGCAAACGGCACTCAGCTACCTTTAAATCCCAGTTCATGGGTCAATTACCTACCAGTCGCGTTACGCCAGCGAGGCCGTTCATCCACAGTGGTGTCGATTTCGGTGGTCCTATAAATCTGAGAGTATCCAAGGGACGTGGAAACAAATCCTACAAGGGATACATTTGTCTTTATGTGTGCATGGTTACGAGGGCTGTGCACTTGGAGGTCGTAAGTGATCTCACTTCACAAGCCTTTATTGCTGGGTTTAAGCGATTTGTTGCTCGAAGAGGCCATTGTAGTGATCTTTGGAGCGACAATGGATAAAACTTTGTTGGCGCATCCAAGGAACTCCAACACTTAATCGCCGCTGAGAAATCATTGGTTGCTATTGAAATTCGATCCTGGCTCAGCAATCAGAGTGTGAAGCGGCATTTTATACCTCCCCATGCTCCAAATTTCGGCGGTCTCTGGGAGGCCGGAATCAAGTCAACCAAATTCCATCTGAAGCGTATAATTGGGGATTCGACGTTAACTTACGAGGAGATGGCCACTTTACTCGCACAAATTGAGGCTTGCCTCAATTCAAGACCCATGACGCAAATTAGTCAGAACACGGATGATCCAACCCCACTTACCCCGGGCCACTTTCTAATAGGAGAGCCCATGGTTCTAGTACCAGAACGTTGTTATGAACATAGTAATGTCGGTACTCTGAAACGATGGCAAGTTTTACAAAAAATGACCCAGAATTTCTGGAGACGTTGGTCTCAGGAATACTTATCAAGCATGTTGCAGCGTTACAAGTGGACAAGTAAAGAACCAGAGCCAAATGTGGGAGACGTCGTTTTAGTCAAGGAAGACAATCTTTCTCCAGGCAAATGGATGCTTGGTAGAATTGTGATGCAACACCCAGGTGCTGACGGAATTACACGAGTCGTAACTATAAAATGTAATAATTCTCTTTTTAAGCGACCTACATCTAAATTATGTGTCTTGCCAGTTTCAAATTAAAATTGTGTAAAAATTTTAGTAGCCCTTAGTCATATATTTGTTATTCAGTTGCAAGTCTTTTAAGTCCAAGGTGGGCGGTTATTTTTATGTGGAAGGACATCACTATGTCCTTGGTGGGCGGAATGTCTACGGCAAAATAAAAGAAAAGAAAAAAAAAAATATGTCAACGTCATTCGCCATTAGGCGATATAGAAAAAAATATTCATGCTTTTTAACCTAACCGAAGAAGTCTGAATGTGTTGGTTTTTACAATAAACAGTGATTGAGGACCTGGGCTTTATTTATTCACAAACAGACAAAAATTTTTTTAAAAAAAACGGGTTTGGCTATTTGTACCATAATAAATTATGGTACAAATAGCCGTATGAGTTTAAATAAAAACAGATCGACGCATGAATTCTGTCTCTTAGTATTCCCGTGTTGGAATCGTACTTGCGACTATTTAATAAAGTAAGTTGAATTGTCTTGGTTTTTACGCATAGATCAAGCCACCATCGTATTGCAAAAGTATTTGAATACAATTTTAAAATTAGAAAATTTTAGAACAATGTGGTCGGTCATCTCTATCTACAGGTTACGTTTTAGCTCGTCCAGAAAGACTGTAAAATATAAACTAAACTATAGCACGATCTTATTCAGCGCTAACGCCATTTCGTAGAAAAACACTTACTTTATACACAATACTTAGGTACTTTTGTTCTGAAAAGACTACCAGTTTATTATCATAATATCATAATTATTGGTAAAATGTCTTTGATGGAAACCTTCTCTGCCTACCCTGTTAACATCTGGAGTAATAATATTTAAAAAAGGTACACCAAGGGTCAGTATCGCGCACTGATGAGTTCTTTTTAGGGTTTCGTACCTAAAACGAAACCCTTGTAGAATCACTTCATTGTCCGTCTGTCCGACGGTTATCACCTTTTTTTCTCAGAAACGGCTAAGGGTGTAAAGTTGAATTTTATCTCAAATACGAAGGTCTACGGTACCCTACTGGTGTAAAAAAATGAAGGTTCCAAGTAAACCCAAACAAAAGATCTAAGAAACTATTTAAAGTCACTTATCAGAAATTATATGACACTTCCCGTTGACCTAGAACCATGGAATTTGGCACGAAGTAAGTACACGTAAAGGCAAAAGTCCGATACTTGTTAATTTATAACTATAACACATAAAAAATAATTTATTTTCCCTCAAAACGGATGAAAAATTAAGATAGCGCTGTCTAGTGACATTTTGTAGAACTGTGCTTTTATGTCTTCCCCGCAAGGGATCTGGCGTGATGATATATAAAGGGACAGAGAGAGATAGGAAAGGAAAAAATACGAAAATTGTTAATTTATACATAATTCAATCATGTAAAAAAATATTATTTTGCCCCTATGCCGTTGAAATATATTACGCTATATTTGCGCTATCTTGTGACATTTTGTGGAACTATTTTGATTTGTGGTGATTATGAGAATGTGATGGGAAATATCTATGTACAAAAATGGCGCTATGTCTGTCTGATGATGAAGTGGAAATAGAACTTATCAGCCAATGAACATAACGCCTCCGTGTTTGAACTCGTTGGATTTGTCTCGGCGAGTTCTGTAGACCCGGATGATGTCCAAAGTCAGATGATGAAGCCGGAGGTTGGCCAACAGAACTACCCAACTACTCAATATAGCTCCGCCGTGTTTGGGCTCGTTGGATTTGTCTTGACGAGTTCTGTAGACCCGGATAATGTCCAGAGTCTTTTAATGGAGCTGGAGGGTGGCTTATGGAATTTCTCAACTACAGATCATGCTCTTGCCGTGTTTGGGCTCGTTGGGTTTGTCTTGACGAGTTTTATAGGTCTGAATGGTGTTCAGGGTTTGATGATGGAGACGGGGATTGGCCAACGTAACTACCCAACTACACAACTTAGCTCTGCCGTGTTTGGGCTCGTTGGATTTGCCTTGACAAGTTCCATAGACTCTGATGATGGAACCGGAAGGTGGCCAACGGAACAAACCCCCGTCGTGTTTGAGCTCGTTGGATTTGTCTTGACGAGTTCTGTAGACCCGGGTGATGTCTAGAGTCTATAAATGGAGCTGGAGGGTGGCTAATGGAACTTCTAAACTACAGATCATGCTCATGCCGTGTCTGGTATCGTTGGGTTTGACTTGACGAGTTTTATAGGTCTGAACGGTGTCCAGGGTTTGATGATGGAGACGGGGATTGGCCAACGTAACTACCCAACTACTCAACATAGCTCCGCCGTGTTTGGGCTCGTTGGATTGGCCTTAACGAGTTCTATAGACTCTGATGATGCCAGGATCTGATAATGGAACCGGAAGATGGCCAACGGAACTACCCAACTACTTAACATAGCCCCGCCGTATTTGGGCTCGTTGGATCTGTCTTCACGAGTTCTGTAGACTTGGATGATGTCCAGGGACTGATAATGGAGACGAAAGGTGGTCAATAAAACTTCCCAACTACTAAACATAATACTGCCGTATTTGGATTCGTTAGATTTGTCTTGACGAGTTGGTAGACGTCCAGGGTCTGATGATGAAGGTGGCAAACGGAACTACCCAACTACTCACCATAAACGCGACATATTGGAGCTCGTTGAATTTGTCTTCACAAGTACCATTGTTTACGTATTATTAAATTATATTAGTTTTAGTTCAATATAACCTCGCTAGATGGCGCTAATTGCGACGCCCGGAATTGTTAATCGCGTTATTAAGTTTTTTATAGAGTTCATATAGTCGATAGTTTTTTTGTATGGTAGAAGCGGAGGAGACAGCTCTTCTTGTGACCTATGCTTTCGTGAGCACAGATCACAAGAGGACCGCTCCTGGATCCAACAATACGAATATCTACCGATTTCTTGTGCGGCAAAGTGATGGGAAGCCAGTGTACTCAATACGTTCGGTGGGTGATTTTAGTCGTGTTTTTGGTGGAACCACTGTTTGAAAATAAGAAATCTATATGCTACTTTTATGTGTACACAATTGTATATCGTGTTGATCGAATAACTACTGTAAGCTTGACACATTGCTTAAACCTTAGCAAGGCAATTGTATGTGCAAATATAGTCTCATGTCTTAGCATTCAACTTATAACAACTTATAATAGTCAGGTATTTCAAATTTATAATTCCATATGTCCTAATAAAAAAATTATATTATTCTGTACAATTAACAAATCGCTTATTTTTCCAAATGTATTGTATTATAAGAAAATATTATTTTGCCAGCATAATAATATTAATCTGTGTTTCCCTGCAGCATATCTTAGTAACTTAAATAACTAACAAGCAATTGAAAATTGGTTTGTGTAATGCAGGATCCCTCGGTACCAACCATGACAACTTTATCGTTTCAGTAGCCAAAAATGATATAGATGTTCTAGCGATAAATGAAACCTGGCTCAGAGCGGGCGAAGAAGGCCGTGCGCCTTCGCTTCCAGGATACCGGCTTCGTCACATCCCCAGGTCTCGTGAAGTACGGTCACGCGGAGGTGGGGTGGGTTTCTATATCAAGCGAAATATTGCTGCACGCATTTGGCCCCACCCAGTGGACCCTAAGCACAGCTCAATAGAGCAAATGAGGCTCATTCTGACCCTAAACGGAGGAAAGCTAGCGATTGGCACAGCATACCGTCCCCCATGGCAGGGCATTGATGTATTCTTGGACGCAATCTCTGACTCTATTAGCTCAATACCTAATTATGATAATTTAATACTTTTAGGAGATTTTAATATTAATTTATTACATAATAATGACGTAAATACTATCAAATTAAACACTTTCTTATCATGTTTTAATCTTATACAGGTGGTCCGTGAACTGACACATTTCTCGGAAACTGGCCAGACTCTCATTGATATTGTATGCACTGACTTGCGAACTAGGAAGGTTAGTCAGGACTATGTTGGGCGCTTGCTAGGTCACATGCTGGTGGTTGTTGAATTTAATATTAAGCGCGAGAAGCCGATGCCTTGCACTGTAACTTATAGACCAAAAAAATATATTTGTATGGACAGTTTTGGTAGTGATGCAAGTATGGTAAGATGGGATCAAATATTAACACTTGGGTGCGTTAATGAAATAGTTAACGTTTTTACCCATAGTGTGGTGACTCTATTTGATCTACATGCGCCTCTTAGGTCTGTCGTTATTAAGGACCGTTTTTATCCCTGGATTACTGACACCATTCAACAGATGATGAGATTGCGGGATAAAGCATTAGTTAACTATCATAAAACTAAGTCTTGCGTTAAAAAATAATACTATAAGAACCTTAAATCAATAGTTAATCAAGCTTTATTTTATGAGAAGTCTGCCTACTTTAAATGTAACATAAACAAGTAAGTGATCCCAAGCTCCTATGGAAAAATCTTAAAAGTACTCTATTAACTGCAAAAAATGCTGATCTGCCACACCACTTTAATGATCATAATGCAATTAATAACCACTTCCTTAGTATTCCAGGCACCTCTGAAGTATCAATTTCACAGTTGACCTACTTTGAGTACCATAGATATAGCGATGCAATATTCCACATTGAATCAATTAGTCTTGAACAAATTATAAATATACTAAAAAGTCTTAAATCGAACGCGGTAGGTAGTGATGGTATAAGTTTAGATATGCTTATGATGACATCTCCTTTTACACTTAATCTTATTCGAGACCTTGTGAACCTGTCTATTGCTGCGTTTACCTTCGTTGAAAACATGCTGTTGTTTACCCCTTACCTAAAAATGCAAACCCATCTACATTAAAAGACCTGAGGCCAATTAGCATACTACCCTGTATCTCTAAGGTAATGGAAAAAGCTATCTGTTTACAAGTAACGAAATACCTGGAGGAAAATAACATTTTGCCTATTTTACAATCTGGGTTTAGGAAGGGTCGTAGTACTGTAACAGCTCTGCTTGATGTAACAGACAACATACTTTGTGCTCAGGACAAAGGTATGTGTACGCTGCTCGTATTATTAGACTTTTCCCGGGCATTCGACTCTATTAATACCAATTTACTGATGTCTAAATTAAAATATTATGGTTTAGACCGCGAAGCTATTCTATGGTTTAACAGTTATTTTAATAATCGGGTCCAATGTGTTAAACTGGGTCGTAATGATGGTTCTTCAGCAATATCTGACACAATGACAGTTAATCGGGGTGTGCCGCAGGGATCAATATTGGGACCAATAATGTTTATTTTATATCTTGCGGATATAACTAGGCATATTAAACATTGCAAATATCACATGTATGCAGATGACATACAAATATATTTCTCCTTCAAACCAACTGAAATTGACTGCGCAATCAAGAAAGTCAATGAGGACCTGGCTAGAATCTCTGCATGGTCTGTAAGCAACTGTCTGGCGTTAAACCCCTGTAAAACTAAATACTTGGTCTTCGGTAATAGGCACCAGTTGTCGCGACTCAGCCCATCATTGAGTGTTCAGCTTATGGAGGTACCCCTTGAGCGTGTATATGAGGCTCGCAATCTGGGTTTACTTATGGACTGTGAACTACGCTAATAAAAGCACATTGCGGGTTGTGCCAGGGATTATTTCTACAGACTAAAAGGTTAGTACAAAATGAGGCCATACATAAAAGAAGATATACGTGTTCAACTGGTCGAGTCACTTATTTTGTCTAAGCTAAATTATATGGACACAGTTGTTGGCCCACGTCTGCTGGCTAGAACACATAAAATCATACAACGCCTTCAGAATGCCTGTGCTCGCTTCTGCTTTAACATTCCGTTGAGGGCACATGTGACCCCTTATCTTAACAAACACTCTATTCTTAAAATGAGACATCGCAGAAAGCTTCATCTTGCCTGCCTGTTGTTTGGAGTTATAAAACATAAATCGCCAACGTATCTCTACGAAAAGCTGTCCTGGTTATCGAGCCAGAGGCCCGCTGGGTCCCGCCACTGTGCTCTGCAGCTTGCATCTCAGCGCCATAGCTCTGCTGCTTTTAAAGGTAGTTTCCGCTACGCTGCCACTAAATGTTGGAATAATATTCCACCGCCGCTGAGGAACCTGCAATATAACATTCGAAATTTTAGAAATAAAATCAAAAATCTTGATTGTCCATCAGAACAGCCAAGAAACTTGCATGCATGACACCAGCTTAATATAAGGAGACCGTGTGCTGGCAAATAGATATTAAATTTTAGGATCGTAATAACCTTTTAATTCATTATAGGTAATAAATTTATACTTATTGGTCAGTGTACATTCCTTTTGCTATCATGAAGTAATTGTTTCTACCATCTAAGATCGACCGATGTACCTCGATTCCACTTATTATTAAAGAAAAGGGAAAAAAGGAAAGAAGAAGGAGAGGAAAAAAGTGCCTCATTATACATTTTATTTTTTTATATTTGTTTTTACTTTACAAGTTGTAGTAGCTGATTTAGGTCAAGAGTTACCTTTTTCTTTCTATTTTTGTAATTTTTTTTTCTCTCTATTATTTGTCTTTTGTTAATTTGTAAATAATAAAGTGTGATGCCGTGACGTCAACGGTCCTGCAAAAAGGTACTAACGGAAGATCAGCGCTGGCTGTCCACAGCCAGCAAACCTGCTGAGTTAGGACCTATTTTGTAATGCACCTTAAAGTTGTTCCGCCTCTTTTAATAGGTACTTACCATATTTATTTATGCCATCATGTACGTGCACCGTGTAATATTTAATCTTTTCTCTGTATTGTGCGTTGCAAATAAACGTTTTTATTATTATTATTATTAATATGTAGATTGAGTTATTATGAGTTAATAAAACTATCCTATAGGTACCTTACTATAGAACTAAACAAAATATTAACGGACGCCAAAAAAGGAGGTTCACAATTAATGTGTATACATATTTTTTTATGTATGTTTGGCCATAACTTCTTTGTTTATACATGAATATAATATTCGCGTAAATCTAAGAACTTAATATGTGAACCAGTACGGACTAGAAATCGCAAATAAAATACGCCAGTTAGAAGATCTCAAGACTAAGCCCGCAAGATTTACAAAATCCTTAAATTTTTTGAAGGGATGCAGAGACCACAATCTCATTCCTACGTGTGTCAAGAAATTCACCAAGAAAGGCATACGAGGAAGTGCTAAGATCCTAAACCAGGCAAGTAAAAAGTTGTTACGAACGGTGATTCATCAAACGCGTTCCGATCTACATCATCTCAGCAGAAATATAGAAATTTCATCCAATGAATTAAATACAGTGTTAACTACTTTGATTTGATTTTAATAAATGCATTGATACCTTAAATTAGCATGAAACATTTAAATATAATGAATGTAAAAATAACCACATACTAAAATATAATAAATTAACATCTAAATCAAATGTCAAGAACAAATCATTACGGTGTAACGAAACGCAAACGTGCACCATAGACAACGAATTACGCGCAATCATCAATCTGTCAAAACAAACATTGGATGGAAACATCGTAAAAGTCCTATCTAAAGGTTTAAATTATGCTGTAACACCTCGAAGGATACCGTAGGAGGAAATTATCAGCGCCGTTGAAGACGTCCTATCCAAAAATAGTATAGGGAGGGAAGATTCGGAGGTAATATGTCAGGATGTATATATATATATATATATATATATATATATATATTTGTAGATAATAATGGGTACGGTAGGTCGGTACGTTGAGTTTCGGGCGGTCAGTGGCGTGCGGGGCGTCTGCCTCGAGGTGTTATTGGCCAATTGATACGCACAAAACCTCTTAAAACAATAAAAAAAATAACATGTTTAAGTGTGGGTATGAAGGCTAATTAATACTATCAGACACAGCTCTGGCTGAACTATAGTATGTATTTACTTACCAGATTTAGTCCTTATTCATCACATGTATATTGTTATCACTATTGCATTCTATATATATTACTGTTATTGTATTTTATACTTTATTTTTTCCTGTGGTTGATTTGGCAATGTTTATTTTTATCCCCTTTATTGGTATTGATAACTTGTCGATCAACACGCGCTTATTATACTGGAGTCGGCTCAGGACTGCTGACTGCACGCCTCCGGTCGGGTGCTCGCTTATGTCCGTGGAGTGGAGGGTGATGCAATCGATGTGTTATCGATTGCATCATAATTTTAACGGCGCGAGCGCGCGCACTGAGTGCGCGAGCAAGGCTGAGCGGGACGGAGCATATGCGCTGACTGTATGTTTATGTACAGGTTCATATGATAAGTATACGTAGTAACTATTTTGACTCCAAGTTTGTGCTGACTTTGTCTCGATTGCCTCGTGCGAAAAAAGAAGTTCTTGTTTTTGAACTTTAGCACTCGTTGCTGTGCAATTAGATTGTGGAGAAACTAGAATTCATACACGGAGCACGTCACTTGGGGTAACACTGAAAATCAGTGCTGTGTTGTGGTTCACGCTGCAACACAGATTTACGCTGAGTGTTACCCCATTAGTGCGGCTACGTAGTATGTACCTATTTGTAATTTTGTATTTTTTTTTGTGTTATTGTTAGATCTTATATTCTGTAGTGTACTGCTATTAGCTGGACTAATAAATATACTTTTCTTTCTTTCTTCTTCTTCAAACTACCAATATATTAAAACAAACGAGTGATTTAATAGTGTACTCCGAAACCTTGAATCTGGGCGCAAAACCACCACAGTTGTATGGGCTGCCAAAAATACATAAACCGAATGCTCCGCTACGTCCAATCGTTAGCCAAATCGACACACCAACCTACAGATTGGCTCAGCACGTAGCGAAAGTGCTCTCGCCACTCAGAGGACACACAAGAGCACATATTAAGGATACATACCATTCTGTTAGTGAGATCAAAAATCTACATCTTTCTGACAATGAAACTATGGTCAGTTTCGATGTCCAGTCACTATTCACATACCTACCTGTTCAAGAGTATGTCGAAATTGTAGTAAGGAAACTAGCGGAGAACAACATGCCAACGGAATACTCAGAACTATTGAGACACTGCCTTACTCTGTACTGTATCTGGCTACTTACTGTGGAAGGAGCAGTTCTACAAGCAAGTAGATGGGGTGGCAATGGGCTCCCCTGTACCTCCCATTGTTGCCGACATATTCATGGAAGACTTTGAGGAGACAGCCCTTCGTACATCACCCGTAAAGCCAAGTTTCTACAAGCGGTACGTAGATATTACATGTCACAATATTACCATCTGATAAAATAGAAGTATTCCTAAATCATCTTAACTCCATTAACCCTAAAATTCAGTTTACAATGGAGTTGGAGACAAACAATTCCCTAGCTTTCGTAGATGTCTTAGTAATCCGTAACCCCAACAACACCTTAAGCCATACGGTTTATAGAAAGAAGACCCATACTGATAGGTACTTAAACGGTGAATCTCACCACCATCCAACACAGTTAGCTACCGTGGGTAAATCTTTGTTTCAGAGAGCACAAGGGATCTGTGACAAGAAACATCTGGCTGCCGAGCTTCAACATGTCAAGCAAGTCCTGCACGACAATAAGCTTTGAGTCCCACGCCAACGTCACAGTGACCGAGTGAAACCAGCCACAGTCGAGCGTCTCCCTGCTCTACTACGTTATATGAGAGGAGTCACGGACAAGATTGGCTACATCTTGAAGCGTGCTTCAATTAAAACATTTTATAAGCCGCCGAAGAAAATCAGTCAATTTTTACGATCTGTCAAATGTCACATCCCTCTACAAGATACACGGGTATACAAGCTTGATTGTGAATATGGTCTTTCTTATATAAGACAAACAAAAAGACCGGTAAAAACACGGGTTAAAGAACACATAGCTGTCCTAAAACACCGTCGCTCAAAGAAGTCTGCAATCTGTGAACATGTCCTTGACCGCACTCGCCATAACATCAGATTTGATAGACCACAAATCCTCGTGAAAGAACACCGATTCCTACTAAGGATGGTTCGCGAGGCTATTGAAATTAAAAAACATTCTAATTTCAATAGAGAAGATGTCTGGGTGCTTCCATCGACTTGGGATCCGGTAATTAATATAATCAAATCCAAAACCAAGCATAACACTGCAGGGCCTCAAGACACCGTGAGCTCATTCTGCGTAGATCGGACCAACAAAAATAATTAAGAAGTTTGAAGGTACTCCGGAACAACTATGCCTTTTGGACGTCTGACATCTCAGTCCTTCCCGTGACCATGTGTGCTGTTCGCAATGCTGCTGTGTAACATTCGCGTTAATCTAAGAATTCAGTATTCTTTGTTTATAATACGATTTTAATGTTAATAAATAATTATAATATGAAAAACTTATGTTGTAACAACGACAGAGATATTTTACTAAGCTGAGGAGTTACTTTGGCCTCCTTCCAGCGCAGACCCTGCTCGCCACCTAGGCATAACCATATATTTGGGATCGTTCGATTTATCAAGACAAGTGCCAACTTGTCTAAATAATAAACCCGCAGGGCAGCTTGTGGCGAGCTGTTGGTGAGTAACGACACCACGGACCCGAGTGCTTCAGAGAGTCGGTCAGGGCCTCCAACTCGGCGTGTCTTCGTCGGTCGAGTGGAAACCGAAGGGTGCCTGCAGAACTCTCGGCTCTGGCTAGCCTTAATTGGCCGTCCAGAGAGGAGCCGTGAGAGCTATATCGAAGTAGGAAGATAATGCGTTCCTACGTCGATGTACTCCAGGGGTGGAAGTGTTAAAGGGCATAATGCCACGAGTAACTTCGGAGAAAGCGCAGCACACCTCTCTACACCCCTGAGCCGCTCACATCGGTGTTGCCCTCAGTTGTCCTAGGACGACCGTTTGAGGGCCCATCTAGTAAGCGGCGAGTCACCGCCGGCCACGGGTAATTAGGTATCACTAATTATGGCCGGTGTCCGTCCCCTTTGAAATAGTCCAGTTTTTGTCCATCAAACCTCATTTACATAGCCCTTCTTTTCTTTCCATAATTTACAATAGTTCTTGCACCTGCCGGGGTCAGTTTTCTGGTTGTTTCTTCATTTTCAGCAAGTGATCTCAGCAGGTGGCTTACATAACATTAACTTCTCGCAAAAGGCCTCTACGTGTTGGACCCATGTCCCCATGCAAGCCTTTCAAAGGATCGGGTAAAGCCCGTGAATCTCAGCGAATAATAATAATAATAAATTTATTTATTTCTCAAAGTTACAGATTTTTCTTATAACTAATACAGGGGTACCCCGCGAGGGTGCTGGCGTGATGATACAGATAGATAGATAGATAATACAAGGGTTTTAGTTATAGTGATATACAAGGTAGAAAAGTAAAACTGAGACAGTGCTGCAGAAATCTGTATACAATAATTTGCAAACTCTGCCTCTTAAACTAGGTTAAACCTGTGTTTTAAGCGGCAGTGTTCGGCTAAAGATTATTAACTCATAAATAAATAGATTTATACAACATGTGGACTGTGTCGTTCTAGCATTAAAAGCATGTATAATTTTAATTAGTGTAATTATGATGGCGTACTCGGGATTGTGTGTGTGTGGGTGTGTGTGTGTGTTTGTGTGTGTGTGTGTGTGTGCGCGCGCGTGTGCGTGCGCGTTTGTGTGTGTGTGTGTGTTTGTACTGCTGTGAAAGTATGTTAGTGTAACCGAATAGATAGGAATTTTTATGTCAGGCGATGTACGTAAGTAGAGATTCTGTTTGGGAATAATCCTGTTGAAGGAGCCATTCTGTCAATTTAGATTTTAGTTGGTTTTTATTTAGGTCGTTAATGTTAAGTTTTTTGTGGATATTTTTGTAAATGTGTGTGCTCAGAATATAATATTGAGACGAGTACCCAAGGGCAGATTAGTCCGTTTGTTAGGGTTTGTAGGAGGAACAGTAGTGTGTTTCCTAAGGATAGCCTGGAGCACATAGAGCTGGCGGACTGTAAGAATCTTCCAGTTCAAGTAGAGCTGTGTAGTAGGATAGCGGAAGGGTTTGCGAGCCATAACTTTAAGTATTGCTCTTTGTGCTCTCTCAATTTATAAGAAGTTGGTTTTAGTTGCGCCTCCCCAGACTGAAGGACAATACCCAATAACTGATAGGCACAGCGCATATAAAATCATCTTCAGGGTTTCCGTGCTAGCGGAATCTCTAAGGGACTTAAAAATATGAATTAATCTCATAGTTCTGGTAATGAGGGTATCAAGGTGTTTTTTCCATCGTAATCCTGAGTCAATTTGTACTCCCAGATACCTTACATTATCAGCTCTTGTGATTTTCGGACCAAGACACGAAGTTGAAGGTTGTGGGCAGGTGTGCGCAATCACTGAGAAGGAGCGGTCAGGTAACGTGTTTTTCCGCATAGCGAAAAGAATGTAGCAAGTTTTGTTGGGATTTAATGTAAGGAGATTTAGATTTAGCCAATTTGTTATTGTGATTAATGCTAATTCCGCACTATTTTTAACCCTATTACGTCCCTGAACTATTATTGCGGTATCATCAGCATAGGCGAAAATTTTGGCATTTGGGAGAGTCATATTGCACAGGTCGTTCACATAAATTTGAAACAGAATTGAACCTAGTATGCTTCCTTGGGGAACGCCGTAAGACACAGCTTCCTTGTCGCTAAGATATTCGTCAATTTTATTTCATTGGGTACTATTGTGGAGATAATTTTTGAAAATTTCTAGGGCGATGCCGCGCTCTCCAACGAGTTCCAACTTAGAGGTGAGTATGGGAACAGAAACTGTGTCAAATGCCTTAGATAGGTCTAAAAAGATACCGAGACATTTGATTTTATCGTCAAGATTTTTAGCAATCGACTGTGTCAGATCTAGTACTGCATCTTAAGTCGACATTCCTGTACGAAAGCCATATTGATTATTAGCAATAATCATATGTTTATCCAAGAAGATCTTAAGGCGATTGCCAAGAACTCTCTCAAAGATCTTAGAGAGTGCAGTTAAGACCGAGATAGGCCTATAGTTGTTAACACAGTTTCTGTTCCCTCCCTTATGAATTGGGTAAATGATTGCCCTTTTTAGTGCATCCGGAAAAATACCCTTTCGCAAACAACTATTAATATTATGTGTTAATAGTGGTATTAAAGTATTACGGCACTGTTTTAGAACTATGGGTGAGATTCCATCCCAGCCTACAGCACAGTCGTTACGTAATTGAAGGATGAGAGACTCCACTTCCACGTTATCTACTTTTAGTAAGGCAAGAGAGTTGGAGGGAGGAAGATGGGGGTTATTTCCGCTAATCGTAACTGGACTGTGGGGTAGGGTTGAGGAGGGATGACATTGTGACAAGATTTTGTCTGCCAGATTTTTACCAACGTTACTGAAATAGTTACAGGCTACATTTGTAGAAGATGTAAGGCTGTTACATATGTTTAGTAATTCGACCGGGGTAGATTTTAATTTTTGAGTGTTTGTTATTTCTTTTATTGTATTTCAAAGGGCTCTAGGGTTAGTTTCCGAAGTAAAGAATTACAAAAATTGCGATAGCGCGTGTAAGTGAGTTCAAGAATAGGGTTATCTATATAGCTTTTCTTGATCTTATGTGTAATTTATCTCGATTTTAAATGCATTTCAAGCGACCTGTGGTTATCCATGGCTTTATTATTTTTTGTTTTCTAGGGATTTTACTTCGCATAGTATGTTTTACTATTATGGTCGTTATTATTGTTATAAAGAAATTCATTAATCTGTTGGGTTCATCAGTATTGAACAGATTTGAGAAGTCCGTGTTTTCTAACTCTAACCTTATCGCATCATAGTTAACTCGGGTAGAAAAATTACAAGCCCTGCGTTCGGGATTGAAGTTACTTATAGCCAAGAGCAACGGTTTGTGGTCTGTGATATGAGAGTCCAGTATTAATGTAATAACAGGTAGGTTAGTTTTTATAAGTGTGTGGTCTAAACAATTAGCAGGCCGTGTGGGGAAGAGGTGAGTTGGAAGAAGCCCGTGAGATATGGTAAGAGATAAATACTCAATACTCCGATCAGTTCTACGGTCCTGTTTTATATCTATGTTTAGGTCACCGCCAGGACAATATTTTTCCAGGCGGAGAGTATGTTATAAATGCTATTTAAACTATCTAAAAAATTGTCAAAACTTTCCCTGTAATTATAAGCCGGGGATCGGTATACTATTACGATTGCAATTTTTTTGTTGTCTATCTGACAAACAAGAAAATTCCCACCCATAAAATTAGGTTCCCACACTGATATTTGAAGACCCAATCTCGTGTATATGACGATACTATCGTTCTGGTTAGAATTTATTTTGGTAGAATACGAGTTAAATCCCTGCAAAATCGGAAGATTATTAACTTTGCTGAGCCAACATATATCGGTCAATATCACAAGATAAAAATTTTCGTTGAGTGCAGCAGGATGTTTAAATGAAGAAATTTTATATCACTGTCAGCTGGGTTAATAAACTTCAGACAGTCATCAGGTACATGTAAAAGAGTTTCCTACGTTTAGCGAATCAAGTTCGCTGTTTATGTTATTAATTATAGCCATTGGAAATAACAAAAAATAACAAAATGGGGCTTAGGTATGGGATTTACATTTGTTGATAAATTATATTCGGTTAAACATTGCACTTTTGTAAGGATTCCGTGAAAGTAAGAAAATGCTGCATGATTGTGTGAGCGCGAGATTAAGTGATTTTGTGTAATGTAGTTGAAGTGTTCTGTTGGGTATGGTAGGATGTGTGTGAGTTGATCGGGTGTAGAGGTAAGCTTACATTTAAGAATAGGTATAAAATAGTAATTAAACAGAAAATTTAGCAAAAACTTAAACACTAAATTTGAGATAAGTACTACTAGTCACTTATTTGTGTTTATCATATCATGCAGACATTTTTCGTTATTAATAAATATTCTATCTATCTATCTATCTATAACCTCACGCCAGATCCCTTGCAGGGTAGGCAGAGAGTACAAAGTTCCAACAGGTTCTTTCCTTACATACCTCTCTGGCTTCCTCGACTCTCATAGTTCGTCTCATACACGCTCGCCGGTTACGGAGACTCTTGACTTCTCCATCAGATAAGACTCGGTTTATTTGGTCGTGGTAAGACAGTCTAGGTCTTCCCCGGTACCTGCATCCTTCCACTTTCACATTGTATATCTGTTTTGTCATTCTTTCCTCTGGCATTCTTTCTATATGCCCGAACCAACGGAGCATGCCCTTTCTCATCTTTACACCGATACTATCTTTCATACCTACTCGCTGTCTTACTATGCTGTTGCTAATGCGTTCGGTCAGCTTCACTCCGCACATCTTCCGCAGAGCTCGCATTTCTACCGCATTTATCCTACTTTCATTCTCCTTCTTACATACCCAGCTCTCGCTACCATATAACAGCGTTGGGACAAGAACTCCGTTATGTATGGCCAGCTGCGCCTTATGGCTTAAGTGCCGGCTCCCGAGTAGCTTTCCCATCGCACCATTCACTCTGTTCCCTGCACTCACTCTTCTCTCTATGTCAGCGGTGTATTTCCCATCCTTACTGAAGGCGCATCCAAGATATACAAACTCATTCACTTGCTCCAGCACATCGTTACCAACCACAACCCTTACATTCGTTCTGGTTTCTTCCCTTTCAAAAACCATAATCTTGGTTTTCTTCACATTCAAGTGTAAGCCATTGATCATGCAGTCGTCTTTCATAACTGTGACTAGTGTTTGCAGATCAGTGGCTGTTGGCGCTATTAAAACCGCGTCATCTGCATAAAGTAGATGGTTTACCACTAAGTCACCCATTTCCATCGCACCATCGCTTTCAGTCTTTGAAGACTTTTGTCCAGATATATTATAAACAGTCTAGCGGACAACACGCAACCCTGCTTGACGCCGATTTTAACGTCAAACCAGGGTGACCTGTTACCACCCACTCGTACGCATGCCTTGCAGTCCACATAAGTGGACTGGACGGCTCGCAACAGAGTGCCATCTATACCATACTCTGGCAAAATGTCCCAAAGTCTCTTTCGCACAACTCTGTCAAATGCCTTCTCCAGATCTACAAAACTGCAGAAAACCTTCCGGCCCACTGCCAGATGCTTCTCTACGATGTTGCGGAGTGAGAAGACTTGATCCGAACATCCTCTTCCAGACCTGAAACCCCCTTGTGCCTCGCACAACATTCCATCGGACTTCACGCGCATTCTCCGTTCAATAATTTTACCGTACACCTTGGCTGCCAAGCTGATCAAACTGATGGCTCTGTAATTGGCGCAGTCATATTGTGAACCCTTGCCTTTATACAAGGGTACTATGACTGCGCGGCGCCAATCTGTAGGGACTCTACCGGTCCTCCAGCCAAGGTTTGCAAGGGCCCGGAAAGCGTCCCGGTCGCAAGTTCCACCATATTTGATCATCTCGGCAGATATCATGTCTACTCCCGCAGCTTTACCGTTTTCCATACTTTCTATCGCCCATTCAACTTCTTCCATAGTGATGTCCTCCGTTGATTCTGGTGCCGCAATCTCGCCTTTAGGCACGTCTGCGGCAACAGCATCCGGGTCATCTCCATACATTTCTCCAAAATATTCACTCCACCGGTTAAGCACAGCTTGTGTGTCTGCAAGAATGTCACCATCTTTAGATTTTATCCTTTCCATTCTGGAGCCTGACGAATCACCTCGAGCCTTTCTCACCTTGCTCCAAAAGAGTTTGGTGTTGTTCTCGAAGTTCTACGCCAGCCTCTCCTCCTCAATCATACTGGCTCTTTCACGCTTTTCTTTCACTAAAGTTTTAGTGGCATTCTTGCATTGCCGGTATATTTCTTTCCTCATCTCTGTCATACTGGCATTCAGGTTCAAAGAAAATACATAGTCCTGCCACGCATTCTTCTTACTTTCTACGGAGATTTGCAACTCCGCATCCCACCATGCATCACCTTTTGCTGTAATATGCTTCTTTGAGCAACCACATACTTCTTTCGCGGATTCCACCAAACTCTCTTTCAGGCTATTCCAGCATTCATCTACATTTGAGTCCGAAGAGCCTGCTGTCAAAAGCTTGTCTCGGACTCTGTCTTCATACATTCTCCTCACGCTCTCATCTTGCAACTTTTCAACCTTTAATCTTTCAAGGTCTCCGAAGGGGATACGCTCTCGCCAGTGTCTCCACTTCCTGAACAGACCACTAAACCGCGCAACCACGAGATAGTGATCTGATTCCAGAGTGGGGCCTCTATACGCACGCGTATCTTGTAGTTTGCTTCGGAGACGGTTATCAACCAGGATCAGATCTATCATGCTTTTTTGTTCATTCCTTCTCCACGTATACAAATGTATGTCCTTGTGCTGGAATATCGTATTAGACACAAGGAGACCCCTTTCCAAACAAACATCTACAATGAGCTTACCTGCATCGTTCACTCTCTTATCACCATAAGGACACAGAGCAGCGTCGTAAGTTTGCCGCCTGGTTCCTACCCATCCGTTCAGATCGCCACACAGAATCACCTTTTCGTTAGCCTCAGCCAAATCCAGAACTTCCCTGACATTATCCCAAAACTTCTCAAGGTCCTGGGGTGTCGACGAGCTTACGGGAGCATACGCTGTGACCAAAAATACTCTAGTGACACCCAGTTTTAAACGGACCCAGAGAAGTCTCGCATCGCACAGGCCATAATCTCTCACTCCAGAGGCCAGGCGACGGGACAGCAAGATACCCACCCCCACGCTGGCACGACTGCTCTGCGGTACCCCAGACCACAGAGCCATCGTTCCATCAGGAAGATCACAGGTTTCACTGCCCCTCCGCTTAGTCTCTGTTACACACAGAGCATCCAGGCGTCTCTCTTTCATTACATCAATCACCTCATGCATCTTATCTTCCATACCACCTCTTACATTCCAAGTGCCTATTCGGCACTCTGCACCCCACGACTCGCCAGTTCGGGCCCGGCGTGATGGGTGGCAGCCCCCATCGCCGCTTCCACCTATATTCGTACCGACGGGGGCGGGCCGGTACGCGTCGCCTCGGGGGGACGCCCTAGCCCGCACTGCGGTACGTCTTCGGTCCAAGATTGCAGCCATAATGACTGGCAGGGGTCGCGACGAGCACGCTCTTGGACAGACCCCCTAATTAATATTTGTTTATCTAATTTCCGCAAGAAAATATTTCCATTCAAAATCCAGCAGAACTTGTATCCATTATTTTTGGCAAACTCTCGTGCTTGGTAAAACAGCTTTTTGATATTTGAGGGGAGTTGCTCGGCGATGTAGACTGGTTGCCGTAGTCTAGGGATTCCGATGAGTGAAGTATTAAATTTGTTTTACCTACTCTTGGATTTGTTATAGGATCGGACAGTAGATATAAGTGTCTGTTTCTTCTGGACAGTGGTGAATTCTGCGATGATCGGGCGAGGGGTGGGGGAAACAGCAGATGATTTCCCTGGTAAACGATAAATATCCCGTAGTTCAGATTCGGAAATACGAAGTCCTATGGCTTCGCCGATATTACACACTGTTTTAGCAAGAGTGGCAGAAGTTTCACTATTTGAAGATGGTATGTTACGAATTTCTATTCCGGAGGACCTTGACTGGAGCCGTAGGTCCTGAATCCTTTGCTCCAAATTTTCAATATATTTTCTTTGTTCTTGTCGCTCTCGTTTCAATTCTTCTACTTCTTTTTTTTTGACAGCGTATTACCAATCTTCGCTTTGCTGACGATACCACCATAATAGGATCCTCAGAAAGAGAATTGAGTATACTATTTACAAAAGTGGAAGAGATCAGCAAATACTAGGGACTCTGCATAAACCGTTCAAAGACCAAGGTGATGTTTGTCGACAGAGCCGGAACTATGATGCGCACACACGAATTGCGAGATCTTGACGTCATCGTGGAGGCCGCGTGGGTTAGTGAGATGGTCCTGTAGTTTTCACATTTACGAGTAGAGCCTTTCTTGTGGAGAGGAATCAATACGGACTCCGTCCAGTCTTTAGGCCGCTGCCATACTTTTTGGCAGATAGCGTGTATGACTTTAGTGCCATCTGTACCCAAGCCCTTGATCATCAGAGCGGTTACGCAATCACCCCCGCATGCTTTTTAGCCTATCAATTGCTGCAATAACTTCCTGAAGAAGGATATCTGGTTCATGTTGGTATCGGTCTATCCTTTCTTCAATAGGGTCACTACTGGTGTCACAGTATAATTATTGGCAGTGACGATGAGACTACCATATTCATCCTCTATACTCCAGGTCTTCAGTTTATACTCTTTGGCCAGTAGTTTTACACTCCGGAACATATCCTTGGTATGAGCATGGTCGGAAGCTCTTTGGGGTTCGTCGCAAACGACATTTATGAACACGTGTCTGTCACGTCTGTAGAGTCTTTGAACTTCTTGGTGCAGGAGCTTGTATTCCTGCTTCTCTGTTTCCGAACTCAGGCCATACTCTTTACAGACCATGCTTCCTCGGACATCCAAGGTGACTGTGTGTGTGAATGATGTACGCTGTTGGCCGCGAGGCCTTTACAGCTTCACCGGACTTAAAGGCGAGCGTGCAACCACTACGTTCTAGCCAGCCAGAAGGGCAAGAGGCGACATACTCGAGGGCGCCTCGAAGAGTCACTCGGTTGGGACAGTCGCTGTAGGGGGACGGGTGCACTACTAAGTGCACCAAACCATTGCACAAGAAAGACGATACAAAACATACAAAATTATAGACCTATTGCACTTATTTTCGTAATGTCTAAAATATTTGAAAATGTCATCTATCATGATATGTACTCCTATTTTACCAAAAATAATATTTTAGCGAAGGAACAAAAAGGTTTTCAAAAAAATAAATCCATAAATATGGCCATATATGACTTTCTTGATATCGTAATGACAGATATGAACCAAGGAGTCCCAATAAGTGCTATATTTATGGATATGACCAAAGCATTTGACCTTATAGATTATAATGTATTACTAAATAAACTTTATAATTATGGAATAAGAGTGAACGTACTTTCTCTTATAAAATCCTACCTTACTAACAGAACGCAGTATACGGAAATTAGTCGAATATGTAAAAACGCTAAAAGAGAACTCAAATACGTTTCAGAAGAACATGAAATAGCTTGTGGAGTCCCACAGGGCAGCGTATTGGGGCCACTCTTATTTTTAGGTTATATTAATGACTTTCCAAAACATGTAAGTTTCCCTATGGTGCTATTTGCTGATGATAGCACAATAATAGTAAGGTAAAGAAAGTGACTTCAAATGTGATATAAATAATGCTTTACGCCAGTCTATTGAATGGCTGGAACAAAATAATTTAATCTTAAATATTAAGGTCAGGTCTGGAAGAGGATGTTCGGATCAAGTCTTCTCACTCCGCAACATCGTAGAGAAGCATCTGGCAGTGGGGCGGAAGGTTTTCTGCGGTTTTGTAGATCTGGAGAAGGCATTTGACAGAGTTGTGCGAAAGAGACTTTGGGACATTTTGCCAGAGTATGGTATAGATGGCACTTTGTTGCGAGCCGTCCAGTCCACTTATGAGGACTGCAAGGCATGCGTACAGGTGGGTGGTAACAGGTCACCCTGGTTTGACGTTAAAATCGGCGTCAAGCAGGGTTGCGTGTTGTCCGCTAGACTGTTTATAATATATCTGGACAAAAGTCTTCAAAGACTGAAAGCGATGGTGCGATGGAAATGGGTGACTTAGTGGTAAACCATCTACTTTATGCAGATGACGCGGTTTTAGTAGCGCCGACAGCCACTGATCTGCAAACACTAGTCACAGTTATGAAAGACGACTGCATGATCAATGGCTTACACTTGAATGTGAAGAAAACCAAGATTATGGTTTTTGAAAGGGAAGAAACCAGAACGAATGTAAGGATTGTGGCTGGTAACGATGTGCTGGAGCAAGTGAATAAGTTTGTATATCTTGGATGCGCCTTCAGTAAGGATGGGAAATACACCGCTGACATAGAGAGAAGAGTGAGTGCAGGGAACAGAGTGAATGGTGCGATGGGAAAGCTACTCGGGAGCCGGCACTTAAGCCATATGGCGCAGCTGGCCATACATAACGGAGTTCTTGTCCCAACGCTGTTATATGGTAGCGAGAGCTGGGTATGTAAGAAGGAGAATGAAAGTAGGATAAATGTGGTAGAAATGCGAGCTCTGCGGAAGATGTGCGGAGTGAAGCTGACCGACCGCATTAGCAACAGCATAGTAAGACAGCGAGTAGGTATGAAAGATAGTATCGGTGTAAAGATGAGAAAGGGCATGCTCCGTTGGTTCGGGCATATAGAAAGAATGCCAGAGGAAAGAATGACAAAACAGATATACAATGTGAAAGTGGAAGGATGCAGGTACCGAGGAAGACCTAGACTATCTTACCACGACCAAATAAACCGAGTCTTATCTGATGGAAAAGTCAAGAGTCTCCGTAACCGGCGAGCGTGTATGAGACGAACTATGAGAGTCGAGGAAGCTAGAGAGGTATGTAAGGAAAGAACCTGTTGGAACTCTGTACTCTCTGCCTACCCCGCAAGGGATCTGGCGTGAGGTTATAGATAGATAGATCAATAATGAAAGAATTGAAGAAGTACATTATACCAAATTTTTAGGTTTAACAATTTTTTTTTTTTTTATAAAAACGTAGCCCCACACTAGGATTTATTCCTGTGTCGTGGGTGCGTTTACAAACATGAAAATTCACAAACAAATACCCAGACCGGAACAAATAATTGTGGATCACACAAAGATTTGTCCCGTGCGGGAATCGAACCCGCGACTATTCGACACAGTGGGCGGAGCAGCTCAAGCTCTTAACCACTGCGCTAAATCGTCCGTCATGACTATAAACTGACGTGGAAAGAACATGCATCTATCCTAATTAAAAAACTGAGTAAGTTCTCGTTTGCTCCGTACAAACTTAAAAAAGTTGTTAACCAGGCAGCTGTCGTCACTGCCTATTATGGTTATGTCGAGTCCATTTTGCGATACGGAGTTGTATTTTGGGGATATTCCTGCGAAAAATCCTCCATTTTCAAAGCGTAGAAAAGATGCATTAGATCAATATGTAACTTGAAACCAATTGATAGTTGCAAACCTCATTTTACTTTTCTTAAAATATTACCATTGCCATGTCTTTACATACATGAGACCGCATTGTTTGTGAAAAATAAAATAGTGATCTTTTTATAAATATAGCCGAAAAGCGATCTAGAGGAGTGAGACAGAAATATCGGCATGAATTTTGTTTGAGACCTTCCAAAACTGCACTTCTGCACAAGAGCATACTATGCATGGCCCCAAAAATTTTCAATTGAATCCCGAATGACATCAAAGACCTAAACTTGACACAATTTAAACAAAAATTAAATATATTTTTATTGGACAAATGCTATTATACAGTTGACGAATGCCTTTTTGACAAATTACTTACACACAAGAAATAATAATATTATGTAATGTTGATAACAGTCATAATGTAATTGCATGTATTTTAACTACCTAAACAGTGTACGCCCAATGGGTAGATTTTTGAGAAACTTAATGTTAAACCAAGAATCACACTGAATAAATGATTTATTTATGATTTACCGGTCAACCGCCGGCTATGGGAGGGGATCTACTACTACGTCGACGTCGTCGCCCGTATTCTGAGCGGAAAGAAGGGATGACAAAGCATCGGGGGGGTTGTTGAGAACATGTCGCGGCCGGCGGTGGCGGCAGGGGTCGGGGGGGAAGATCTTAGTCGGCGGTGGCTACGATTAACGGATTCGCATGGGTAGATGCGTTCGCAAAGTGACGTGTTGACGCCTTTTTAATAAAGGCGCGAATAGGTTAGAGAACTAGATCGGAGTGGAGGTCGACGTTCCGTACGAACCAGGGGGCTCCTACGGCTTTACGGAGGAAGCGGTTTTGAACCACTTGGAGTTTATCGTTGTGAGAGGGGGCCGAATGCCCGAACACAACACACGCATAAGTCATGATGGGTCGAACGCAAGTTTTGTAAAGTGTCACCTTATTTCTAAGGGATATTTTACTCCGCTTGCAGATTAACGAATGGAGACGACCGAGCACAAAGGATGATCGGTGACGGACCCGCTTGATGTGCAGGCCGAAGGACATGGTACTGTTTAGGATGACCCCTAGATATTTGACCTCTTTGACCCAGGGAATGGGTCGGTCGAACATGGTCACTTGGCCGAGATTACTTCTAGGACGGCGCAGGGAGTGGCGCAGGGTGGCACCTCTGGAGAAGAACACCGCAGCGCTCTTGTCCGGGTTCACCTCAATACGCCACTTCCTGAACCAATTCCCTAGGGAATTGGCGGATGCCTGAAGGTTTCTGGTAATGAAACCCTTATTCCTATGCGAGACGTAGAGGGCACACCCAATTGGTAGAGCTTGTAGATCTAGCCGTTGTGCCAGACTTTGTCGAATGCCTTCGCGACATCTAGGAAGAGGGCGCCCGTGTAGACGGGTTTGGGTCTATTGAGACCGGTGAGCATGTGCTCCGTGATGCGGTGCATTTGGTGGACGCAAGAGTGTTTGGCTCGAAAGCCGAACTGCTCGTCGATAAGGATACCCCTGGACGTTATGAAGTCTTGGAGCCGCGCCAGAAGTAGGCGCTCGTAGATCTTGGCCAGGGAGTTGAGGAGACTGATAGGGCGGTAGCTCGCGGGGAGATTGCGAGGTTTGCCGGGCTTGGGAATGCCTATGACGTCCGCCTCCTTCCACTTAGCGGGGAAGGTGCAGTTCGTCATGGCGGCGTTCAGTATGGCCGCTAAGAGGCAGATGAGTTGGGCGGGCAGGCATTTCAGAACGCGATTCGAAAAGCGGAGCCGGGGGCTTTTTTAGTTTTGAGACCCATAACGAGATCTTCGACCTCCGTTTGGGTGATAGGAGGTAAGGAATCGGCGGGGGGTAGGGATGCCCTGCGCTCGACTTCCCTGTCGACCACGTCGACGTGGGACTGGTCGACGGACTGCGAGGTGGGGGTGCACTGGCTCTCGAGGGAGTCGGCGAGAAGCTCGGCCTTTTCGTCATCGTCGAAGGCTGGGGGTGCGCCTGAAGGGCGGGACAGCGGGGGCATGCCAGTCGTGGAGTCAGTTTTGAGGCTACGCGCCAGCTGTCAGTAGGCCAGATGCGATGGCGCGATGCCGTCTAGGAGGTCACCCCACCGTTCCTCCCGGACCTCCGCGACACGACACTTTACCTCTCGTTGTAAAGCGCGCATCCGGGCCCGATTGGTTTCGGTGGGGTAAGAGTCGTACGCTCGGATAGAGGTATTCTTGGAACTAATGAGATCCCTAACATCGTCCGGCAGCCGAAAGCGGTTGAGGTAGAGATTTTCCGCCTCCACTTGCTTGGACGATCGACTGACAGCCGATCGGATGTGTTCGGTGAAGGCATCTACGGCCTGATCGGTGTCCTGAGGGGACGGGATGGAGTCCGAGCTGAGAGGGAGGGGGGGGGGGGGGGGGGAAGGGTCGGCATCCGCCAAGGCCGTGCTTAGCGCATGCCAATCCACCACCGTCTTTTTGGGTCGCTGAGGGGCGGAAGGGGGGGAACCGAGTCTCATGACTACAGGTCCATGGTCAGAGTCGAGTTCCTGGACTACTTCCAAGGAGTGCAGCCGAAGGGTGACACCCTTCAGAAGCGCCATGTCCAGGACGTCGGGTCGGTGGTTCGGATTGATAGGATAGTGGGTAGGGTGCATAGGTGCGATGACGTCAAAGTCGAGAGGTATACGGATCACGATGAGCTGGTGTCCACGCGGGGGGATCAAGAGGGATGCAGTGAAGGGACTTTCTGTAGTAAATGAGAGTACCGCCTCCGCGGGAGCCGATTCTGTCATTACGCACGAGGTTATAGTTTGCGATCCTAGGATCGCGCTGTGCGGGCTTGAGGAAAGTTTCCTGCACTAGTAGGATATCAAGCTGGTGATCTCGGAGGAAATCAGCAACCTGATCTCGCTGGGAGCGAAGGCCATCGGCGTTAAAAAAACGCCAGGGATAGGTTGTGGGGCTTATGGCGGAGAGATCGTTAATCCATTATTGGGTGCGGGGGGGTTGGGTTCTAAGGGACGCCAGGACGTCATAGATGTCCCTGTATTCCGCGGCCAGGAGAAACTGGTCCGCCAAGTTGGTGGCGGCGCGGAGTGGGAGGGCGAGTTCTCGGACTCTGGGGATTAGCGCGGGGCTTATAACTGCTGAAACGCTCATAATCAGGTTGACGTCCTGACTGACGTTAGTGGGCGGGGGAGGACAAGCTGCCGCCGGCGAGATCGCCGGCGCGCGCTTCGGGGGGTGGACAGGGCCCACTGACGGGTGGGAGGCCGCGGTGTAGGGCAGCGGCTTCACGTTCGCGGTGTGCCCCTTGGTGCAGCAGAGGACGCAGCTGGGGGGCTCGGCCGCCGTCTTCCTCGAACGGACGCACTGGGATGTCGCGTGGTCCCCGATGCATTTCACGCATCGAGGGTGCGAGTGACAATTACGGACAGAGTGCCCGTAGAGTTGGCAATTGTGGCACTGCCCGGGCGTGCCACGTTTGTGGGGGGTCTCCACGGTGAGGCCAGAGATGTGGCAAACGGCCTTTAGGTCGAAGACCCTACGGCCGGACTCGGTGCGGTCGAGGACGACCAGCACCATGTCGTAGGCCTCCTTGAAGCGCCCATTGATCATTCTGTGCACCTGGCGCACAGGAAGGTCCTGGGACTGGAGGTCGGCTTTAATGACGGCGGTGTCCAGCTCCCTAGGGACACCGCGGATGACTACCCTGATCTCCCTTTCCTCCTCCAGGGTGTATGTGTGATATGCGATCTTGTTCGATCGCAGGAACGCGGATAGCCGTCGGTGGTCGTCCGAGGACGCCACCTTGACGGCTATGCCTTGCGCGGTGGAACGCGCGTGCGTGTAATTTATTTGGCGATTATAAATCGCCTTAGAGATGCGCTCCCAGGCGCTCTTGTCCTGAATGACAAGCGGCGGGGAAGTGATGTTCGGACATGCGGGGCGCGCGAGGGGGGAAGCCCTCGCGGCCGCGGTGGGAGACGGAGACGGAGACGGCCGGGGGCCGGAGGGGCCGGGAGAAACGGAGACGTTCCCGGCCTACTGGATCTTGGGAGGCGGCGAGTCGCGCGGTTTACACGCCCGCTTCCCATTTGAAATGGGAATGAAGTCGTCCTCCAAAGAGAGCGACGGGGACGGGGACCGGGCGGGGGCGGCGCGTCGCGCGGACGTGCGATCGACCTCCATATCCGAGTCCGAGAGCGGCTCGGACCCGCATGGCGAGACGGATCCAAGGTGACTTCAGCCGCAGGCAGTCAGCTGTTTGAGTTCTATTGATTTTATTAGCCGTTTGCAAAGTGACCTGTTTCAATTGCTCCCAGGTTGCATTCGCGGAGCCAAAAGGGTCAACTGTAAAATCAAGCAGCCGATATCACCATAATAGGATCCTCAGAAAGAGAATTGAGTCTACTATTCACAAAAGTGGAAGAGATCAGCAAAGACTACGGACTCTGCATAAACCGTTCAAAGACCAAGGCGATGTTCGTCGACAGAGCCGAAACTATGACGCGTACTCACGAACTGCGCGATCTTGACGTCGTCGTGGAGTGTATACTTGGGGTCATTGATAACCAATGATGGTGACTGTGACAAGGAAGTCATAAAAAGAGCCCAAATGTCAAAATCGGCGGTGAAGCGATTGGAGAAGATTTGGAGGAACCGTAGCATCAATCGGAACACCAAGATCAAACTCATGCGCACCCTTACCTTCTCCATATTTACGTAGTCCTGAGACCTGGTCTTATAAGGCGTCTTATAGGTCGTATCCGATCGAGAATAGATGCATTCGATATGTGGTGATGGCGCAAAATGTTGGGCATACCATGAAATGCACGCCGAACAAATGCATCTGTTCTGTCCAAATTAAAGATCAAGACTCGCCTGTCTACAGTCTGCATGCAGAGACTCTTTAAATACTGCGGACACGTGGAGAACCAGACAACGAGAACTTGGTAAAGCTAATAGTAGTTGGCCACGTGGAAGGAAAGAGGAGTAGAGGAAGATCGCCAACCAGATGGACAGACGTCATCAGAGAGACCACGAACACCAGTATGCCAGATGCCATCAAACAGGCTGAATGCAGAGAGCGCTTTTGCAAACCCTTGAACCGACAAAGAAGAATATGTTAAAAAATCCAATATGTACTAATAAACTCGTTCTCTAAGGATTCCATGCAAGTGTTGTTAGATGTTGATATTTTAATTTGTCATCGAATTATAAATTACCTTTTTTAGATGGTTTTATTAAGATGTGCTGTTAAACCCAGCTTATTGCCAAATTTCGATATTCTAGGTCAATGAAAAGTACCCTATATTTTTATGAGCGATATTAACAGCCCATATCTTGATTATATAATATGGTTGTCAAAGTTATGGCCTTTCAAACTCTCTCCAGGTGATACCCAGCCATGCGTGAGTAAATATTCTCCCGATACGCACTCTACCCGGGTTCACGTTAATATTATGTGTTAACAGTTCCTTTAAATGTGTGTCTGCATTGTTACCAAAACATACGTTTACTAGTTGCAAATTTAAATCCAAAATAATTATTTTATTATAATTCAATATGAAAAAGCCGCCAAAGTAAATATTCAGAATTAATTCTTATTATTATATATTACTTATAAATAAAAGCACAAGAGGGCCTAGTGTCTTGCTTTCAATAAAGTGCTTTGGAGGGGTAAACAAACATATTATTATTGCATTTTCAAATATAGGGCATGCAGAATGCTAAACTGAAATTACACAATAAACCAACCATGCTAAGTACAAAGCCTCTGTAAGCGCCGAGCTACTAATAATGTTATACACAATACATGTTCTTGTCATTACATCGGGCCTACAGATGCTAATTCGCTAGCTTTTCTCATTAAAAAAGCAACCATTAACATTTTGTCAAAGTAAAGTTTTGGAGGCAAAATTTATCGACAAATGATTATAATATTGGTTGTAATGAATAATGAAATTCTATAAGAAGAACCGAAGAATACTGCAAAATATAAAGACAATCCGTCTAACATCACACTGGTTCCCTCTGGATCTAAGAGCTTATACCGTCAATAAAGAATTCAATAGTTGACAAACCGGGACTAGACGAGCGCAGTCCTATAAATTTTGATGAGACGTTGGATATACTTACGACACATATACAAATAACGGTACGACAATTTTCACTTAGTATTAGCCCAGGTTGTACTTTCTTGTTTTTTTAATAACACTACAAAATACTCTTGACTACTATCGCTATACGAAATCTGCAATATTAACAACCCTAGCTCTTCTAATGGATTGTGTTATTACAGCGCTGCATTTCTTGAACTGTTTACTTTTAAAACATGCTTGGTTATGTCCGAGCTGCCATATTCCTTCAAATAAATAATAAGCACACACAAGCCCTTGACATTTGATTATACAATGCGCTCCTCAAATGAAACAATGTTATTTATTAACAAACTGAATAAAGTTTTTTATATTTGCGGCTTAAGCAATTTTTGGATCGGTGAACTCCAATGGTCAAGAATATTTATTACATTTTGTGATATTATATCAAAATTGACGCATTTCTTAATGGTTCTGTTAAATTGTTTAATTTTGGGAATATTATTCACTCAGAAAGGATTGACGGAGACCCAGGTGACCGAAACTATCAAGTCAATGGTGCAAACTCCCGGTATAGCGCTGTCGTACTGCAACTTGCTGTGGTACCGGCGAGAGGTTCGGGAGCTGCTGCTCCAGCTGGTGGTGCTGCTGACGGCACGACACAATAAAAAAGAGCTGGAGAAGGAAATGATAAAGAAGATAAGATTTTTATCAAACTCTTTTCTTGTATTAGTAGTATTCATTCTGATTTTCGGCGGTGCCTCTTATTAATACGATGAAGACAGGTATATTTTTCCATTATTTACCTTGAAATAAATAACAAAGTTTTTATTTATAACTAACAATGTTAGGTGAAACCATTTCGAAGTAAGAATTCATTGTTATCATCATCACCATCAGCCGAAAAAGGTCCGCTGCAAGATATGGGCCTCCTTCAAAGATTTCAAAGTTCGCCGCAACGACCGACTTTGTTCTATGCGCATTACACATCCAACTTTCAACCACAAACTTCACTAGGTCATCATTTAATTTTGTGGAAGGTACGGATACGACAAGATGGATTAAAAATCCAATTTTTGATAATTGTTTTTTTTTCTTTGCCTTAATATCGATTTTCAGTAAATCGATAAGTTTTTTAAATATAGTCTATTTTTATTGAGGAAATATATTAAGAACTAGATAGGATGTCATTTTTCTCTTATAAATAATCTCAATTAGTCTAAAAATAATCGATTTTGGTAAACATCGTTTTTTTAGGTACTTTACTTAAACGCCAAATCCTCGATGAATTTCCTGGCGCAGAACATTGAGTTGTTATGAAATGCGTACAAGAGAAAAACAACACTTCAAGTAAATTTTTGTAGCAAAAGTTAGAGTGCATACACTCTAGTTCCCCTTGTTCCAAGGGGTCCCCATAATATGACACCTTCGATTCATTATAATCATTTCAGCCTATACTTGTCCACTGTTGAACATAGGCCTCCCCAATCGATTTCCAGCGTAACCGGTCCGATACCACCTGCATCCAACGACTTCCTGCGATCTTCACAAGATTCTCGGTCCATCTGGCAGGCTGTCCCACGCTACGCTTGCCAACAGGTGGTCTCCACTCTACAATCTTTTTTCTTCCACGTCCGTCCGATTTTTGCGCTATGTGGCCCGCCCATTTCAGGTTACGAATCCTATGGGCTATGATGTTGACTCTGGTTCTCCTACAAATCTCCTCATTCGAGTACCTATACGGTTTCTGGATTACGGCACGATGTTGACTGCTATCAAAAATAATCTTTCGGCTGCAGCATAAGTACGACGATTTAAAATCGAAAAATCGGTCTTTTCGAGCCAAATAATCAATATTATACATAGATGTGAACCAATCGGATCGATGCACGATCGTGAAAAGTCGAAAGTGGTGATCGTTAAGAATACTGCAAACCAAACATGAGTTTATTTGAAGTCATTTGTCCTTTTAATAGTCTCGAAATTAAACGCATCAAGAAATTATAAAAAGGAAAAGATCCAAAACAAAAATAATATATTCAATCGGCAAATATAAGACTATAATAATAAGACTCAGGTTCTAATTCATTCATCGAGAATAGGTCTTTTAATCTTTGATTTATACGAGTATCAATTCTTGCGCATTCGTTTCGATTTTTATTAGAATCAATCGACACACCTGCTACAGCAACTGATATGATAAATAAATCAATTAATTTTGAAACTAATCGAATATTAAGCGATTAAAAAAAATAACGATTATTTAACGATGTATTCAAAAAAATAATCGGGTTTTTTTAATCGATTATTTTTTCACAAGCCTAGTGGAAGGAATGCGCACTCATTCATAGTTGTTATATTAAAGAAAATGTTGTTAGCATACTGATAAATCTTATACTTCGGCTGTTGCTGTCGATGTCGGGAGCATCGCTATGGTGAATGGCAATGCTTGTGTTGCCAAAAATAGCTTTTAGGTAGTTAGTACATTCCATTAGATGCTTTCGAAATTTTTCGTAATTATATAATATTCAATATGCACCCGGCTACCATGGATTTAATATTTCTACCCCAAACGCGTCAAATATCTTTACACTGAGCCAAAAACATTGTATTTGCGATCATATAAGGCAATCAGCACTGAATATCGCTTATCTTACTTCTCAATTTCAGTATTTATGCTCTAATCACAATAACATCTTCGCTCTTCTGATAATCGTCTTCTTCAGTGCCCCCCTCATACTACTGATTTCATTCACTCTTCCTTCTTTGTCCAGTCTATCCTTCTTTGGAATGCTTTGCCTTTGGAACTCCGAAAGGCAACCAATCGTCCCTCTTTTAAAAAAAGGCTGCAGGACTATTTGCATAAAAGGCCGGATTCTCCTCAATGTTAGTTGTTCCATCTCGTTATCTCGCACAGTTCTAGTTCATGAATGTATTGAATAGCTATATATGTATGTATATATTTGTGGTATATATAAATATATATTATGTATATGTATCGTTATATATAATATGTATTTACTAAGTGTTATAAATAGGTAATTAGTTGTTATTTATATATATTAATGTAATTTTTTTCCACTTGTATAATGTCGCACCTACCACACTTGTCTCACACCACCTGAAGGTTAAACTGGCAGAAAATGCCGTAGGCATTAAGTCCGCCTATGTACATTAGTGCATTAAGTATAAATAAATAAATAAATATAAGACTGTGTTCCCCAACATAAGACAATTGGATAATAGCGACACAAGTAGCATCTCATACCAACGGCCAGCCTACCTTTCAGGTTTGATGGGTAATTGGGTATACATCATATCACCGAACCTTTGGTCATCATCTCAATGAAAACTATCCGGTTCAAGGATAGCCGCCATGTTAGCATTAGCACACTGGCAATAGTGCCGAACTATATCCGAATGCGATACGAAAAGCAGTGGGGTCCTAGGGGGGGCATAGGGTTCCAAGATTGGCATAAGGGTGTTGTAGCGATCCCTATACATCGCTACATAGATGACGATTCGCTATATATGTCTAGAACGCGATATTAAAGTGTTCACGACGTGTAACATATATACAAGCCCCCGACAACATTTCTGGGGGAGAGTGGCAGGCCCCGCCAGACACACCACCCGCCTGGCTGGAAGATCTTCCCTTTGACAAATCCTGCCACAACGTTCCTGCCACAGTGTGGAACTACTCGGAAATAGCTGGGATATGAGCACATCCACGGAACAAAGGGATGTTTCGATGAGGGTTTTCCGGTATAAACTAAAAATAAAAAATAAACCGCGATAAAATCCGTAAAATAGTTTTATTTCATCCTTAGTATTATTTCACGATATTGGCTACCTTTTTGCCAAATTTAGATTTTCTGTACAAATACATGAACCTGTAACTACAATACTTAGGTTGTTTATGTTATGGTTTTCTTTCTTGTCGTAAAAAGTCGTTCAAAATCTATAATATACTGTATTGCGTATTATCAGTCATCTATCTAAATTCAAAATTTTCCTGACCTTATGCTACATTTACGAGTATGTCACGTTATGGCAGTCCAATAAAATGGGTGTGTAGTATCATTACATTATTTTATGAGGTAAATCAATACATGTTTTGTTAACTAAAAAGACTATATAACTATTTGAGATCTACCAACTTTTTGCAGCAGGAAGGCGTTACAAAAATTACAAGATTCTTTGAAGAGGTGGTTCTGAGATAGCACATGCTGAAAAAATATTTACTTATTTTCAGGCAGGACGTACGTACCCTTAACCCGGCGAGAGTGTGGTAAAAAAATGTAACAAGGACTATGTGGCAGTAAAACTTTATTCTTGTGTATAATAATATTATTTTTTATTTATAATTATAAAACAACTATACCTTATTATGTATTAGTACTAAAACATTTTATTATTTTTATAAATCTTATTTATTATTTAAACAGATGTACAATGTGAAAGTGGAAGGATGCAGGTACCGGGGAAGACCTAGACTATCTTACCACGATCAAATAAACTGAGTCTTATCTGATGGAAAAGTCAAGAGTCTCCGTAACCGGCGAGCGTGTATGAGACGAACTATGAGAGTCGAGGAAGCCAGAGAGGTATGTAAGGAAAGAACCTGTTGGAATTCTGTACTCTCTGCCTACCCCGCAAGGGATCTGGCGTGAGGTTATAGATAGATAGATAGATAGATTATTCAACTTTAATCAAATGTCTATGAACTTTTAACAAAAAAAATTAACCCTTCATAAAAATACCTGCAAATAAAAACAAAACAAACTTTACCAAAAATAACTTGAAACTACTATAGAACATGACATAAGTAACAATATAAAATATTAAAAAAACACAAATAGTGTTAGGAACATCTTAAGAATCGGAGTTGAAATCAATGCAGTTTATGCAAATAAAAGTTGCGTGCTCCATACAAATAGCCTTTCCACAGCTTGCACACGCACGTTTTGTCTTTCGATCTTTTTTATTTGGACAATCTCCGCATCTGACATAGCGACCAGGAACATTTTGAGTTGATGCAAGTGGTTCGTTTATCTGTATAGAGATTCTCTGACGTATATATGTTGGGATATTCCTTTGGTCTCTTCGCAATTTGAGATGTCCGTAAACTAAAGTCAGCCCTAAATTACGTAAGAAATCTGTTCGTTTGATGTTCTTGTCTAGATTTTCACGCAAAATAATGGTTGCATTTATAGCAGCTATATTCAAAATGCCGTAAAAAATGGTCATAGGCCAACGTTTGCTATTACGCGACACATTGTAACTACCAGACAGTTCATCGACCACGTCTACTCCAGCTTTAGTAGAATGTTATCATCTCTGGCTTATTCGTGTCTCCTGTGGTGCTATCAATTTTATCGTCATGATCTAAGCTTAACATTACTATGACCACCTTATTCTTTTTAGGGGCATAGGATACCATAGAAACATCCTTTTGATGATATCCGTTCATCGTGATCCGAAATCTCTTGCTCAGTATCCGATTGCAGGTCATGCTCACTGCAATGGTCAGATTCTTTTCCAGAACACGCTTCATCTGACGTATTCTCTAGTACATCTTGCAACATGGACCGAAATTGGTTTTCTTCACGTTCAAAGTCCATTTTTAATTAAAATCTATATTATATCAAAGAAAATAAGTCATAATAGCAAAAAAAGCACAGCTAGTTTTTGTCACGAAATATGTACATTAACTTTGTGGCAGGGTATCTCATACCCAAACGCAGTTTGCAAGCGTCTTACCCGACTAGAGGCCGCCGCGTCACTGCGATCACGCCACTATCCCCTCCCGCACCCCTTTACCTCCAGCTACTCAGGGCGACAACAACTTTGAAGGTCACGAACAAAAAATATACGCAAATTAGTATTACAATGGGTATGACATACCCTGCAACACTCTCGCCGGGTTAATAAGGGCATGGCCAGATATAAACAACAGATCCACATTGGTCGGCGCAGCGAGACTTGGCTACTTCACATGGTGGCTTATTTCGACGCGCACCGTGGGCTCGTTCATATTGCTTTTCACTATGATGACTTGTCTTTTGTACCAGTATAAGAATCTCCAGAGATACTTCTACAGCCTTGAGAGAATATTTAATGATTCTAAATTAGATCAACAGGAAAAACAGAGAAAATATGAGCACGAATTCAAAATCGGTATACACATGCACATGCAAACTTTATGGTACGTAATCTAATGCTACTATACTAATTATCATACACATTTAGGAATCATTTCTATATAATATGTAATTTATAGAAAAATCCAGAAAGGCTTATACAGTCATTTTCATGTTTTTTCTTATTCTAAAGAGTAAATCGCTAAAGCTAATATGCCACTCCGTAGAAATTACAAAAAGCAGTACATTTAAAAATACACAACCATACAGTCTATATTTCATGTCGAAGATACAGTCTTCTATGTCTACGAGCAAACTTAATAATATTGAGCGGTGGTATCACTCTATCCGTCAAAGGTTTCGAAAGAGTAACATCACTTCCTAACTGTCTCCTAAGAGTTATAATGCGAATGCATCTTGTTAAAATGTGGTATACTTTTCCGTAATCATTACGGACATCACAGTAGGGTGAGACGACCTTATTCATTAAAAAAACAAATTTGTTTTCTGCTTGCATCTTGCGTTATCCCACAAGGAAGTGTAGTGGTGGGTGGTGGTGGCCCGCCGGCCGGTGCAGAACACCACGGCAAGACACCTAGTATACGCCCTCTCCCATAGCGACTGCCCGAGCCGAGGCCGTTACTCCTTGAGCCTCAAGGAGGAACGGCCTCGGCTCGGCCCTTGAGCTAGTTTCCCCCTTGCCCTTCTGGCTCGAGCGTAGTGTTGACACGCTCGCCCTCTTGTCCGGTGAAGCTGTAAAGGCCCCGCGGCCAACAGAATATATCATTCTCACACACACACACACACACAATCCTACAACAATGCTTTATAAAGAGTGGCTCACTGTTCGTCAATTATTTATCTTGCATCCAATATTAAAGAAACACTCGTTGACTCACTTTGATTATTCTGCTTACGTCGATTTGATATTGTATACAGTAGTCCTTCTTTAAAAACAAGTTTTAGCTGAAGATTTTTCTGCCTTACGGGGTCTTACCTCTACAATAAGTTCAATAGATCCACCAGCATCTACGCCCTTAATAACAATCGTTGTAAAAAGATTGTTACAGACTGGTTAATCATCATAAACTATAAGGAGACAGAACATCTTTTACAAGTAATATCATGAAACTGTTCTCTCTCTCTCTTTTCGACGGATACCAATACCACACACACACACCGTTACACTCTATCACAATACACATACACGCATTCACACACTAACATACAACAAACATACACATGAATATGAGCATTCCTAATAATTATTATTTTGTTTCCGGTTTATTTTTTTTAATATTTTTGTTTGTCTTTTTTAAATATTCTATTTGAGCATAAGCCGTTCCGAGGCTGGAGACCTGGTGACCCGAAATACAAGGCTCGCCTTAGCTCGGGCACCAGTCTCCACAATGTATGTAAATTTGTTTTATGTGTGCGTTTCAATTTGTACCTATTATGGAGAAAATCAATAAAGAATTATTATTATTATTCTGTACGATAATCGAATAGTTTTATGTTGGGTTTCTCGGGTAACGTGCCAGTGCTAATCGTCGCTCAGCTACCATCTTCGATATATCTGCATTCCAATATGCCTTTGGTTTAAAATTATTGTATGTGTACATTTTGATTCATACTACTAAAATCTGGTTACATCTCATGTCGTTTTTGTATGACCAGCAGTAGATTTTAATGGACATCATAGTAATGATGTCCAGAGTATTGTTTTCAAGAAAAGAGAATATTTTATCCTAATCTTGTTGGCTTGTTTGAACTAATGCAGGGCAGTATAAGTTCACGATATTCTTTAAAGGTGCACAGTTAAAGACTTTCACATAAAGCACTTCAATTCCACAATTTGAATTCAAATTCAAATTGATTTATTTGCGAATACAGGTGTACAGAGATTTTATGTTATGAGAGTGTTTTAGCCGTATTCCACCTTTTGGCATGCAAATTACAGGTGTGTTTTATTTCTTACATTTTATACATTTCTTTATAAAATATGTAACATTTATTTCATTATTCATTTAAAATAGATATAATAAATAAGTCTTAAAAATAAATAACATTATTAACCGATATCATTAATTATAATGGGTATCCACGATTTAATGTATCTTATATTGAATTATGAAATGTCAATTTAAATCAAGTATCATTTAAGTTCAGTGTCATTAAAATAATCATCTAGTGTATAATATGCCTTAGCGGTCAGTAGGTTCTTAACTTCCCTTCTAAAAATATTTGTATCCTGTGTGTCAATAATATACCTAGGTAGTTTGTTAAAAATTCTCGGGGCCATACAAAATATACTTTTGTTGTACATCGCTGTTTTGTGTGCGGGCACACCAATCTTATGTCTATTACGAGTACTGTTGTAGCTAGTGAAAAGATGACTGTTAGTTTTAACAAAGTTAACCATCTCATATATATATACAGACGCGTAAAGGATAAAATTTTCAATTGTATAGAATGTGGCTTACATGTTCCAGTTTGTTGCAATTTGCATACGGCCCTTCAACACCGTTTTTGAGCCTTAAATACCCTTTCCCTGTCAGTTGAGTTTCCCCAAAATATAATACCGTACTTATTATTGATGTTACATATGCATGATATGCCGTTAATACGGCATCCTTGTTAACAATTTTGACATCATATTGAGTGCATATGAAAAACTACTTAATTTACTACAGAGGCCATCTATATGAGATTTCCAAGTCAATTTACAATCTATGTGGAGTCCCAAAAATTTAGTATTATCTATAACATTTATTTTCTTGTTCATGTATTTTATGTCAATTATTGGTGTATTAAATGTACTATTTTTAAATTTTATTAAGTTTGTCTTCTCAAATCATTATTTATATCAGCCTCCATATCATTTACAATATTTTTACCAGAAAATATGACTGTGCTGTCATCTGCAAATAAAACTATGGGGCGATCTACCGCCTTTGGCAAGTCGTTAATGAAGATAATAAATAATAATGGTCCTAAAACGCTCCCCTGCGGCACGACACGTTCAACTATCCTTACATCTGATTTTCAGAAAATCTCCGTCTTAGAGCCAGGACAAATTCTAGGTAGTTGGGTTACTTGCTGTCGGCCGCTTAGATAAGACTTTATTAAACTTAAAACGTTTCCTCTTATCCCATAAGTATCCAGCTTCTCAATTAGTATATTATGATCCACATAGTCAAATGCCTTGGTTAAATCCATAAACAGTGCACACACTGGTATTCTATTATCTATATTATTCATGACTTCAAACAAGAAATTGTAAATTACCATATTGATAGTTCTTTTTTTCCTAAACCCTACCTAAGCATCAACTAATATTTTATGTTTATCAAGATAATCGTAAAGGCATTAATGGATGTAATTTTCTAAAAATTTTTTAAAATATTGATAATAGGGCTACAGGTCGATAGCAACGAATGTTTTCTTTATTTTGCTTCTTAAAGATTGGAACAATAATTGACGTTTCCAACTGTTCAGGGAATATTCCCGAATGAATACATAAGTTCATAATGTGGCTTAATATTGGTGCTAAGTTGACTGACACAGATTTTACTATTTTTGTACAAATTTCATCATTTCCCGTACTTGCAGTACTTTTAAGACTATTTATGATTCTGTACATATCTAGAGGGGTTGCAGGGTTCAGAAACACTGAATTTGGTTTATTCCACGAAAGTGATTTTTTATAGTCTTTAAAGTTCCATCTTTTTAATTGTATTTCATCTACGAAAAAAATATTAAACGTTTGTGCTATTTTTCGAGGATCTTCTACTACTGTATCATCGACTTTAATGCATAATAAAGATAGAACATCTTTAAATTTAGCTGAGCAGCCTGGGCCTTGATTGAAAAATGAGTTATAAGTGCCACGCCCCCATAACCATCGTCTCTATCTTTGCGAAACACGTTGTATCCGCTTAGTCTTATATTAATTTTAGGTACCAGCCATTTTTCATTTGGTGGAGCGATATGAATTTCGTCTTGGTTTAAAAATAGTTCTTTTTGAAGTAATTTATTGCGTATACTTTGATAGTTCGATTGTATGATATTCATCCTTATTTGATTTTTGGACTTGAAAAATATTTCAGCCAAGACAAATCAAGAATATTCCCCCCTCCACCCCGGATCGCGAAAGCGCTTAGACGTGTGCACTTTGTCAATTTTTATTTAAAATTAAATATTATTTTAATTAATATATTAAGTGAATATTTGTTGAAGTACCAGGCGCGCATAAAAACAGTGGTTACGCGGAGTGTGGCGCAACGAAGACAGTAATAGGTGAGACGGAAAGATTTGGACGAGCTACGCACCGCACATACGTCAAGTCAAACGGTTGTCGCTGGGACATTTGTCGCTTGCCCTTATTCATAGGCGGAAGCGATAGCGGGGTAGTGCATTGGTGTTTGACCCAAGAAAATACAACACTGTACCGTTTTACGATAACTGTGCTATCCTATTGTACAGTATAATGCCACTCAAGGGAACACCCCCCCCATTCCCCACTGACACCGACATTTTAAGTTGGAGCTGTAGCAGACGAACATGTTGCTACGCCCTCAGAGGCAAAAGAGTCCCTCCACCCCACTGAAAATGCCACCAACTCGGCGACAGTTGCGGAACGTAAAAAGAAAAATAAGAAGAAGAGTGAAGAAAATCCGGAACTGATGAGAATCATAAAAGAAATGTTTGCCGAGTTTTCAAAAGAACAGAATAAGCGTTTCCAGAAGTTACGACATAGCGTCGAAACTATGTCGACGAAATATGACGAATTTTTCTCAAAGATCGAAACTGACCATAGTTTCATTGTCAGTAAGATGTAGATTTTTGATCTCACTAACAAAATGGTATGAATCCTTAACATGTGCTCTGGTGTGTCCTTTGAGTGCCGAGAGCACTTTCGCTACGTGCTGAGCCAATCTGTAGGTTGGTGTGTCGATTTGGCTAACGATTGGACGTAGGGGAGCATTCGGTTTATGTATTTTTGGGAGCCCATACAACTGTGGCGGTTTTGCGCACGAAGGTATTAGCGATTTGACGTCCAGATTCAATGTTTCGGAGTACTTCTTTATTAAATCACTCGTTTGTTTTAATATATTGGTGGTTGGGTCTGTTTTGACCTTTTTGTATGTATTTTCATCCGATAAAAGTTCTTGTATTTTGACATTGTAATCTGACGTATCCATAATGACCGTAGCATTTCCTTTATCCGCGCGGAGAACAGTAATATCCTTTCTATTGCGTAAGGTTTTCAACGCTGAATATTGATTTTTAGGAAGATTTAGTTTGGGCACTGAACTTCGACGTAACATGGATGAGACATCCTGACGTATTGCCTCCGAATCTTCCCTTCCTATGCTATTTTTGGATAGGACGTCTTTAACGGCGCTGATAATTTCCTCATACGGTATCTTTCGAGGTGTTACAGCATAATTTAAACCTTTAGATAGGACCTTTACGATGTTTTCATCCAATGTTTGTTTTGACAGATTGATGACTGCGCGTGATTCGTTGTCTATGGTGCACGGTTGCTTTTCGTTACACCGTAATGATTTGTTCTTGACATTTGATTTAGTTGTTAATTTATTATATTTTATTATGTGTTTATTATTGCATTCATTATATTTAGATGTTAAGCGGTACGTAGATGATACAATATTACCATCTGACCAAATTCATGTATTCCTAAATCATCTTAACTCCATTAACCCTAAAATTCAGTTTACAATGGAGTTGGAGGCAAACAATTCCGTAGCTTTCCTAGATGTGTTAGTAATCCGTAACCCCAACAACACCTTAAGCCATACGGTTTATCGTAAAAAGACCCATACTGATAGGTACTTAAACCGTGAATCTCACCACCATCCAACACAGTTAGCTACCGTGGGTAAATCTTTGTTTCAGAGAGCACAAGGGATCTGTGACAAGAAACATCTGGCTGCCGAGTTTCAACATGTCAAGCAAGTCCTGCACGACAATAAGCTTCGAGTCCCACGCCAATGTCACAGTGACCGAGTGAAACCAGCCACAGTTGAGCGTCTCCCTGCTGTACTACCTTACATGAGAGGAGTCACGGACAAGATTGGCTACATCTTGAAGCGTGCTTCAATTAAAACATTTTATAAGCCGCCGAAGAAGATCAGTCAATTTTTACCATCTGTCAAGTGTCAGATCCCTCTACAAGATGCAGGAGTTTACAAGCTTGATTGTGAATGTGGTCTCTCTTATATAGGACAAACAAAAAGACCGGTAAAAACTCGGGTTAAAGAACACATAGCTGACCTAAAACACCGTCGCTCAAAGAAGTCTGCAGTCTGTGAACATGTCCTTGACCGCACCCGCCATAACATCAGATTTGATAGACCACAAATCCTCGTGAAAGAACACCGATTCCTACCAAGGATGGTTCGCGATGCTATTGAAATTAAAAAACATCCTAATTTCAATAGAGAAGATGGCTGGGTGCTTCCATCGTCTTGGGATCCGGTAATTAATATAATCAAATCCAAAACCAAGCATAACACTGCAAGACCTCAAGACACCGTGAGCTCATTCTGCGTAGATCGGACCAACAACAACAAAAATAATTAAGAAGTTTGAGGGTACCCCGGAACAACTATGCCTATTGGACGTCTAAGACCTCAGTCCCTCCCGTGACCATGGGTGCTGCAAAGCACTCGAAACGTCGGGAACTAAAAATAAAAAATAAACCGCGATAAAATCCGTAAAATAGTTTTATTTCAAAGATTACTAGTTTGGAAAGGAGAGGCTTGAAGACAAAAAGCATATTAAAAACCTTGAAGGTATAGCGTTAGCCTACTGCAGCATGCTGTGGTACCGGCGCGAAACACGGGAGCTTCTGGCCCAGCTGGTGGAGCTGCTGACGACCATTCACAATAACAAAGTGCTGCAAAAGGAAATGTGTAACAAGATAAAACTGTTATCTACCGTATTTACTGTATTAGTGGTAACGATTGTGACTTTAAACGGCATAGTTCCTCTCATTGAAGCGATGAATACAGATATTACTTCCCATTATTTTGACTTTCTGACTATCTTGTTGGCCTAGCGGCGCATGGAAAATGTGGTTTTCAGTGCTTTTGGCAACTTGACCCTTAGATCAGTGTAATGGTGAATAGAAGTTTGCATGGAGATTTTATTATCTTTTGAAGTTTGCATAGTGTAAATAGATATTTGGATTATTATTTTTAAATAAAAGCGCTAACACAAAGCATTCGAAAAGTTAGAAACATAAAATCAAAAATAACCGCTATAAAACCGTAAAATATTTTTATATGTGTAATGTAAACATGCATTGAAGAAATCAACTTTAAACTACTTTCAGGTAGCACCTGTGTCCAAGTTATAACGGCATGGCCTGATGTAAATGACAGGTCTACGCTGGCCGGGATAGCGAGACTTGGGTTCTACTTCATGTGGTGGCTGTTTCAATTGCGAACCATCGGCTTAGCAATAATTATCCTCTTTATGGTGACCTGTCTACGTTACCAGTACATGAATTTACAGGGTTATTTTTACAGCCTTAAGAGAATATTTAATGATACTAAATTAGACCAACAGGAAAAGGAGAAATTATATGAACAGGAGTTTAAAATGGGTATACACATGCACATAATACAAGTGGCATCTACACAGACTATCTCCAAAAAACAGCTTTGGGATCATCTCTGTAGATGACTAAACCTAATACAACACAAGGGAGTTTTTATCTCTTAATACTTGACTTCGCATATTCATGTAAAAATAATATTTCAGGTGCGCGCGTCAGTACCAGCTAATTAGCAACAATGTATTTGCTTCAGAAATGATTATAGCGATGGTAATAATGATGACCACGCTATCGTCCCCGCTGGTAGTAAGTTTAAAAAGCGTTACCAATTTTTATGAAGTCGATTAATTTTGATAATCATTTAAATTAAATTTTAGATGGGAGACCGCAATATGTCTACTTTTTTAATAATAGTACCTTGCGGTCTTACCGCTTTATGCTCTCTGACAATTTTTATGTGGAATGCTGGTGATATTACTTATGAGGTAAATCATACTTAATATTACAATTGACATCTCTCAACACTCTTAAAACTTTAACATTGTTTATGCTGTAAATTTATCATTTTCAGGCGGCTTGTCTTTCCGAAGCAATGTACGCGTCTGGTTGAGAGAACTGCTACGGGCACTCCCTAAGAGTTCGAAAGTTGGTTGCGACGGCAATGTCGCAGGCGCAGGTACAATAATGCGTTTTTTTAAATGTAGCAAATAAAACAGCTCAAAATCGTAGTCATATCAATGAAAAGTATGTCAAAGACGAAGGCTGTTCACCCCGATGCGAGACTATATATACAAGGTGTAACATTATAAACACAAGACCACAGACACCCTGATTAGAGAATTGCTTCATAAATTCAAAACGAAAACCAAATTTTCAAATTTAAGGGTTTTTGCCCCTTTTTTAAGCTCTAATCGAGACCCCAATTAACAATGAAACTTGTACTTTGAGTGTGTTGCTTGTGTTTTGAGAAATACGTTTTAGAAATGCATTTTAAATCTCCTTTTTGCTATGAATCAAGAATAAATTTCGTTTGTATAGCGCACTGAAAAATGTAAGACACATTAAAAATTGTTGGAGTCAATTCAGTTACCGATTCAGAACAAACTACTTTCAGGTAATGCGTTTATTATATTTATATATATATATATATAAACATAATAAACGCATATATATATATATATATATATGTACATTCATTAAAACTACCCTAACTACCCAAGCCGCGCCGGCATCATTCCAGGCTGTCGTACGAGACATACGTCAAGGTAGTTATTATACTCGGACTCTACGATACTGATTTCTCAATTCAAATTTGTTATAGGAACAAACTATTCACATATACAGGTGATTGATTTGTATTCCCGCAGAATGAATGGAATATATTATAGATAGTATACTTATTAATTCTACATATATTATACTGATATTCATTAGAAAGTAAATCAGAGGAACCTTTGATAAAAGTAATGAATACGTGGTGGGTATGTGGTTAGTAGGTATCACTTGCTACGCTCTGCTCACCTGCATGAGCGGGCTCTACAGTGTATACCATGGTTAATTTCAATTTGTTCATCTAGGTGACATAACCCAGGTGAATAAAGTAGAAATACAAGGGGGTCAACAAGATTTTAAATATTTTATTATCCTAAATTTAGAAATAACGAGTTTAAGTTTTTTTTTTGACATGTTTTGTGTTAAATTTGTGGTAATCTGAGGAGACAGAGCAACACTCTGAACAAATGTGTTCATAATAATAATATGTTCTGAGTACGTAGACAGTATAAACTTCCATCTGCTATTAATAAAATAATTAGTAATACATTCACTCTCAGAAATATAGCAAAACCAAACTTTAGGAATAGGATCTGTAAATAAGTAAATAGCATACAAATATATTCTGACACAGAGTGTATAAATTAAATAAATAGTTTTTTTTTGTTTTAGATCGTCAAAAGCTCATACCATCGTCTCAGTATTCTATTGATTCTTTTGCACGTTTTTAACAATTATCAAACAAACAAATCAGTTGTAACACCCACGTGGACAACCTTGCATAACAAAAGCACATTACAAATATCATAATCGAGTGGAGTCATTAGTCTTCAGTAATTCGACAAATGCCTGCACAGAGTAAAAGACCCCCAGTACCCGGCGTCGTGTCGTCGTCGTCCGGCGACTGCTGCTGCAACCCGCGTCTGCGCTCCATGACGGCCACAATGCGTTGTATCCGGACTGAATGACTTTAATGGTTCTTGAATGTGTTTTTTCTTATGATTAAAAGTCTTCAAAGACTGAAAGCGACGAATGAAGGTGTACAAATGGGTGACTTAGTGGTAAACCATCTACTTTATGCAGATGACGCGGTTTTAGTAGCGCCGACAGCCACTGATCTGCAAACACTAGTCACAGTTATGAAAGACGACTGCATGATCAATGGCTTACACTTGCGTGTGAAGAAAACCAAGATTATGGTTTTTGAAAGGGAAGAAACCAGAATGAATGTAAGGATTGTGGTTGGTAACGATGTGCTGGAGCAAGTGAATGAGTTTGTATATCTTGGATGCGCCTTCAGTAAGGATGGGAAATACACCGCTGACATAGAGAGAAGAGTGAGTGCAGGGAACAGAGTGAATGGTGCGATGAGAAGGCTACTCGGGAGCCGGCACTTAAGCTATAAGGCGCAGCTGGCCATACATAACGGAGTTCTTGTCCCAACGCTGTTATATGGTAGCGAGAGCTGGGTATGTAAGAAGGAGAATGAAAGTAGGATAAATGCGGTAGAAATGCGAGCTCTGCGGAAGATGTGCGGAGTGATCTGATGGAAAAGTCAAGAGTCTCCGTAACCGGCGAGCGTGTATGAGACGAACTATGAGAGTCGAGGAAGCCAGAGAGGTATGTAAGGAAAGAACCTGTTGGAACTCTGTACTCTCTGCCTACCCCGCAAGGGATCTGGCGTAAGGTTATAGATAGATAGATTAAAAATAATTAAATTTTATCTTTTACTACACACTTACATTATAAAGAGGCAAAGTTGTTTGTAATTGTGTATACGATAGTTTCTGAGACTACTTGTCAATGCTGCAAATCTTTTCACTGATGGAAAGTTCGGGCATAGACATAATATTTTATTGTAATAAGAACATTTTAAAAAACATTGTCTAGTCGGAAATCACTATAGGTATTTGCAGAAGTCAACTCAAAGAAAAATGAGCTGACTGGTTGCTTTATCGTAGAATGCAACCAAACAGTTAGGTATTATAAATTAGGAACATTTTTAATATTGCACACAACAGAATAAAACAAAAATTATAAAGTAATGTCAACGACAAGTGTATTTATTACTGATGCCTTTATCACATTACAAAATGTACGTGAGGGAAGCAGCACTGCGGTACCTTAATTAGTAAAAACGAAACTCATGGAGCTGCTCAAACCATGGAGCTGCATGGTGCCATACAAGTCATCCAGTTCTGAGCTATGTTTAAAGTTTCAAGTCCCTAGCTCGCTTGAGATATAGATAGATATAGATTATTTAAGACTACTCTTTAGCTCGGAAAGTGCAAGATTGCTGCGGGATAGTTGATTTTGTTTCTCCATATTAACACGGCTGAACAGATTTAAAAGAAACGAAATATGGAGATGTCTCTTATATCTTGGAAAAATGCTATTCAACAAAGTCCTACCTAGATATGTCAAATTACAAAAGAAACGCGTGCGAAGCCGCAAGAAACAGCTAGTTATACATATAATAAAACTGTAAGGAAGTCGTGTCTGTACATGGAATAATTTTAGAAAATGACAACCCAAGGGAATCATACTATTGATATAGAAACCAATTCTACAATTTTCAGCTTTTTTGTCTGTTTTTCTGTCTGTCTGTCTGTCTGTCTGTCTGTCTGTATAAGGGTATGAACCATCATCACGCAAAAACTACCAGGCAGATATTGATGAATCTTTGCATGATACCTTAAATATTGACTAACATATTGTACTCAATTTAATTAAAATTAAAAGGTTTTTCTGGAAAAAAGGAAAATAAGCGAAACATTGAATTTCTAAAACGACACTTTACTCCTACTTTACCTGCTTGATGTATTTAATTGAAATATTGTGTAATTTTAGCCAGTACAAAATATTTTTTACAAAACTTTTAGTCTGTAGAAACAATCCCTGGCACAGTTTGCAATGTGCTTTTCGTAGCGTAGCTCACAGTCCATAAGTAAACCCAGATTACGAGCCTCATATACACGCTCGAGGGGTACCTCAATAAGCTGAACCCTCAATGATGGGCTGAGTCTCGACAACTGGTGCCTATTACCGAAGACCAAGTATTTAGTTTTACAGGGGTTTTTTTTTTTTTTATTTATAATTTGACACTGCGGGCCCGGTTTGTCCCGCACCTTTTTTGTTTAATTTACGTGTTGTTAGTAGTTGCTTTTATATGCACTCGTATGGTACATGTCGTATTTTTTTTTGGTTTTGTTGTTACAGTGCTTGGTATTTGTTTGTTGCGGTACTTCAGTAGAGGTTTTTTTCTTTTTTCCTATATTTTTTTTTTTTTTTTTTTATTTATATTCAGGATTATGTAAGTGAATGAGGCTTTCTGTTTTGGCTTGCCTTTGAGCGAGAATGCCTCAGTTGTGTAGGTGTTTGGCTGCTTGTGAGGGTTTCCTTTAGGCCTCCGCCTCCAGCAGCTTTTTAACAACTACCATGTCTCGACTGCGAATAGCCATCTTAATGTTGTATTGTTTTATTTTTTTGGTCGCAGCTGCCCTCGCCCTGCTTATTAGTGTAGCCGTTGCGTCCCCTTCACAGCTGTCTGTGTAGTAGACGCAACTTCCAGTGTGGCGAGAATAGCTACGACCGCGTGTGGATAGCTTCCGTGGAGCTTCAGTTTCTTGGGGACCGCTCGCACTATCACCACGTTTTCACTCGTTAGTCCCTGAGACTCATGCACGGTGAGGATGCCCGACCAGTTTCCCGACGCATAGCCCTGGCCGAGGAAGATTTCCTTCTCGGCCTGGGTGTGCACCAGAAACAGGGTGTTCTCCTGGTGTTTTGGAATTTGCGCTCCCGTGTATTTACTGAGGCTCAAGGACCTCACGAGGGATTTGGACGAGTATATGCCCCCATATATCTCGTTGAGGGCATACGCTACGTCCATTGGGTTTCTGTGAGTGCAGAGCAGCTCCCTGTTGACACGCGCCACGGAGTCTGGGCGGTTGTAACGCAGTCGAAACAGGTTCTCCCTATCAATGAACGGCAGTTGGTTGCAGTCGCCGACGAGAAGAGCCTCTCTCGCGCCAGTTATCTTGATGGCCATCACTACGGCTCCAAAGTAGTTCATGAGTGCCTCGTCGATGATAATACGTGTGCACTCTTCACCTTCTTTCAATCCGTTGACCAGCATTGAAGCTATAGTGCGGACCCTCCTCTTGGTGTTTGTTTTAACCTTTTGCGCGAGTCTCTCCCTTAAGTCATTCGCTGCCTCGGTTGTAGATGTTATTAGGATATCGCTTTCGATGTTGTAATTTGCGATTATCCATGTTTTTACAGGGGTTTAACGTCAGACAGTTGCTCACAGACCATGTAGAGATCTAGCCAGGTCCTCATTGACTTTCTTGATTGCACAGTCAATTTCAGTTGGTGTGAAGGAGAAATATATATATCTGCATACATGTGATATTTGCAATGTTTAATATGCCTAGTTATATCCGCAAGATATAAAATAAACATTATTGGTCCCAGTATTGATCCCTGCAGCACACCCCGATTAACTGTCAATTAATTGTGTCAGGTATTGCTAAAAAACCATCGTTACGACCCAGTTTAACACATTGGATCCGATTATTAAAATAACTGTTAAACCATAGAATAGCTTTGCGGTCAAAATCATAATATTTTAATTTAGACATCAGTAAATTGGTATTACTAGAGTCGAATGCTCGGGAAAAGTCTAATAATACACTGAGCACAAATTGAGCACAAATTATGTTGTGTGTTACATCAAGCAGAGCTGTTACAGTGCTACGACCCTTTCTAAACCCAGATTGTACAATAGGCAAAATGCTATTTTCCTCAAGGTATTCTGTTACTTTCCATTACCTCGGAGATACAGGGTAGTATGCTAATTGGCCTCAGGTCTGTTAATGTAGATGGGTTTGCATTTTTAGGTAAGGGGTAAACAACAGCATGTTTCCAAGCCTCTGGGAAAGTAGATGCAGCAATAGACTGGTTCACAAGGTCAACCTACTTAGAATGAGACGTAGACGAGTATCCTCGTCGTCACGATTTTTTCGCACAGTTTTCAATCCGTTTTGTATGGAAATCCATGATTGCTCCTTTGAGAAAGTCAGGTGTCAGAGGCACTTTTATATGTACATATTATGTACATGGTATTCCCCTCCAATATGTTCGGTTAGGAAGTAGGTTTTACTTGAACGTATAAAACTTCAGAACTATTTTCTTTTTCTTTTCTGGTGTGTGATCTACGATGCTGGCCGCAGGGCTTTTTCAGCTTCACCGGACAAGAGGGTGAGCGTGCAACCACTACGCTCGAGCCAGAAGGGCAAGGACGCAACTAGCTCAAGAGCGCCTCAAGTGGGAACGGCTTCAACGTGGTTCATTGTTTTGAACATAGTACCACTGTAAATTGTTATTGTAGCTATCGTGCAATGAAGTAATATAAACGTGAAATATTTGTCTCTGGAAACGATCAATTTCCAGCCGATTCACTATTGTAACGTCCAGTTGTTACGATGGTTACCAGTACTTTTCGGTCAAAAACGATATAAATTTTTGTGCTACAGTGTGACCGACCGCGATTTTAACGTCCTGACACTGGCACGTTATTTTCGTAATTATGACATTGTCCAAATCAATCAAATCATTTTTTTCGGAACGCGTCAGATCCTACTACGGTTTGAAGGAAGTTGGGCCGGAGCCTGGCCTCCATCAAACGGACTCGCTCGAGCTGAAAGTTGGTATTCAGTGAGCCTCTGTCAAGTCTGTGATCGCTTCCGGTATTAAACCTGTTGATCACTGAGACATCTCTGAATATGTGTTTCTTGTCCGTTATGATGAAGTCAATCTCATTTTTAGTCCTAGTGTCCCGACACTAAAGTGGACATGGCAAGGCCCCGGCCTTGCCATGTCCACTTTCTTTGGGGATGTTTCTTAAAGATATATTTCATCAAGAAAAGCCCCTCTTTCTCAAGAAAGTTGACAAGCATTTTCCCCCTATGATTCCTGCTACCGAAACCGTGACATTCTACTACCGACTCGTTGCAAATTTGTACTCCCACTTTAGCGTTGAAGTCCCCCATGACAACGTTGTAGTAGGCCTTAGTGGTGGAGTGTAAGGCCTTCGATATGTCCTCGTACATATCTTCAAATTCATTGTCAGAGTGTACCGAAGTCGGTGTAAACCTTTAGGCTATACCTATTGGTTAACTTAATAACAAGATACGCTACCCTGTTCGACACACTAGACATTTCTACAACGTTGTCAGAGAGGGTTTTATTGACCAAGAACCCTTTGCCGCCCTGGGATAGCTGGTCGCCCTCTCGGAAGTTCTAAAGGTGGCCTGATTCTAAGGTAACGGTGTCCTCTCCCTTTCTTCAGACTTCACACAGTCCCAGAACGTGCCACCTTATCCCTTCGAGTTCGGATTCTAGTTGCGCCATGTGCTCGTTAAGCCGTAACGTGCGTCCATTAAACGTCGCCAAGGTCAGTTGATTTTGGCGGCCTCTCGTAGCCCGGGGATTCTTCGCACCCCCTACCCTGCCGTTGCCGTGACCGCCGCCGTGATCCAGAATAGCAGGGCGGCCGGGAACTGGGGGCCGTGGTTTATTTTGGCTTGCCAATTGGAGGGTTTGCCCATAATCGCCGCGCTGGGCATGCGGGTTGGCGATCGCAGTGCGTAACTCTTAGCATCGGTGCCGCTGCTGCCTGTCACCGATCTGCGGTATTTAGTTACGCAGTTTTTTGTTATGGTTATACCGCCATTTTTCGGTCGTCAGAGCCTCGTTCGTAGATTAGCAGGATGTACCACGAGCAGGTGAGGATGACTTGGAGTCATATGGTGGTATTTGACTCCCTTACACCCCACTTGCTGTTATGTTGCTGTTGCGGTTATGCTGCTTGGACTACCAATGCAACATAACCGAACAACAAAGGAGTTTGGCTTAAGGTGCGTACAAATAAACTTGCACCACTCTAAGGCTGCTACGGAGATCCTAGATCACCAGCTGCGTAGGGCCCAATTTCATTTAGCAACTTATACTATACAAGACCCCTACCCCCCCTACTTAGCACTATACAAGAACCCTATATTTACAGGGGACAGATAAAGGGCCTTGATGAAGCGGAGGGGAACCTGTTTCACAATTGCAGGACTAATGACATGAAGACCTGCATTTTTGTCAGAAATGCCATAAACGCTTTGCCTCTGTCCATTTTCTGTTATAGGGACCTCACCTCGGTGAAGTTAAAATTGGAAGGTAACAAGGGCAGCCGAGAAGTCATCTTCTCGGCTGCTTATCTGCCCTACGAATATGCGGACCCTGTTACAAGAAAACTGCGTGACTTGGTCAAATATTCCTGCAACAGCAACTTTGAGCTAATCATAGGATGTGACGCCAACGCGCATCACGTCGTCTGGGGCAGCTCAGACACTAATCAAAGAGGGGAAAAACTTCTAGACTATTTGGTAAGCACTTCTTTACAAATTCTCAATTGAGGCAACAAGCCCACGTAAGTAAATAGGCGCAGGACGGTAGTTATTGACATTACAGTTGCCTCCAACAGAGCGAGTGGGCAGGTAAGCAACTGGCATGTCTCCAATGAGATCTCATCCTCAGATCACAATTATATATGATTTCAGTTTAGGATGGAAACGTTTAATATAAACCCAAGAAGGCAACACCCAAGGAACACCGATTGGTCCGCTTCCAAAAGAGACCTTAAGGCTGAGCTAGGGAAGGTCCGAGACAGGAAAAACCGCCTAGACTAACAACTGTCCGGAGAGCAAAGTCATAGCGAAACATGAACCATGGTGGACACCGGATTTGGCGCGGTTAAGACTAGAAACTCGTCGGGCATTCAATACTGCGAAGGCAACCAAGAACTTTAGTGAATATTCTACGATACTCACGAGGTTCAGTACAAAAGTGCGGAAAGCAAAAAAAAAAAAAGGGATTGAAAAAGACACTGCCAAAGCATATGCAGCCTCCCTGGCTAGCCAAGGCAATATCCACGGCCAAAATAAATCCACTTACTACAGTAAGGAATGAGAAAGGAGAACTTACAAACAATGGGAAAGAAACATTGAAAACTGTATTCAACGTACATTTCCCGGGTTCGGTAGTAATAAAAATGTGTGATGTCGATATAGATGAGCTCAGCTTAAAAACAATTGCTGAGCTGACTGGGAAACGGCAGGCAAAGTCGTAGAATAGAACAAACTCAAATGGGCCTTAAAGAGTTTTCAATCATTTAAAGCCCCTGGTCCGGATGGTGTTTATCCCATCCTTATACAAGAGGGGGAACCAGTACTCAGCCAACATCTGTGCAGTCTATTCAGGGCGTGTGTGGCCCTTGGGCATACCCCAAGAATCTGGCGGCAAGTGTCAGTGACGTTCATCCCCAAACCAGGAAAACCCAATCAGGAGGATGCCAAATCCTATAGACCAATCAGCCTATCCTCATTCTTTTTAAAATGTCTAGAGGAAATGATATATAAGCACATAAAGGATCGTCCATTAAAGGATCATCCTCTACATAAGATGCAATGCGCTTATCTACCCGGTAAGTCTACGTAAACTGCATTACACTATGTGGTGAATCGCGCAGAGATGGCTCTGCAGCAAAAGGAAATTTGTGCTGCAGCTTTGCTGGATATCGAGGGTGCATTTGATCGCACAACATTCTCATCCATTGAAATAGCTGCTATAGGGCATGGGATAGAACCAACTCTAATCAGATGGATCAAAAAACATGCTAAAAAACAGGATAGTCCAGTCTACTTTATTAGGAGAAGGGCTATCCGTGATAACGACTAAAGGATGCCCGTAAGGAGGTGTCTTATCGCCGACCCTGTAGAGCCTGTTAGTGGACTCTCTTTTGAAAATGATCAACAAGGGTTCGTTCTACGGAGTAGGATATGCGGAAGATATAGTGATAGCAATCAATGGTAAGTTTCCAAACACAGTATCGCACTGCACACTGATGCAGGAAGCTCTATATAAAGTAACGAATTGGTGCAAGACAAATAGCCTGTCGGTCAACCCGAAGAAAACTAATGTCATCCTATTTACACGGAAAAAGGTACTAACAGGCCTACAAGACCTTCATATGTACGGTAATAAAATCAAATTGGCCACTGAAATTAAATATCTGGGAATGACTCTAGACAAGCAACTACGGTGGCATGCATATGCTGACCAAACCATTGCTTAAGCATTGAGAGTGCTGAATATGTGTAGGTCAGAATATGTAACGACATGGGGACTACAACCCAAAATAATGCACTGAGTATATAAAATTATGGTAAAACCGATATTAACGTATGGATGCATCGTGTGGTGGCCTAGAACTAAAACACAACCCTGCAGGGACGCTCTAATAAAATTGCAGAGGACAGCCTGCCTGGCCATCACAGGTGCATTCAAAATAACACCGACGGCAGCTATGGAGTGGTTACTTAATCTCGCTCCATTACATATCGTCATTGAGACTGAGGCAAGGAAGGCACTCTATAGGATAGAGAAAGCTGGACTATGGAGCATAACAGCGCCAAGCCTTGAACACACTAAGCTAGAGCCAGACAAGGAACTAGGTAACATAAGGGACATGCGCAGTGACAAGACCTTGACCACGTACATGTTCAACAAAAGATTTAGCACCCACATTCCTACCAGGGAACAATGGAAACGTGGTCTAAATAAACAAGGCAAGGAAAAAACGATATGGTACACTGACGGATCCAAAACCAAGTCTGGAAAGGGAGCCGATGTATACACGAAAGGATACAGCCTAAGTCAAAGCATGGGCAGATTTGCATCAATATTCCAAGCAGAGACTCATGCGATAAATATTTGTGCAAAAAGGATATTGAACAAACGAATTACAGGCAAGAGAATCTATATCTGTAGTGACAGTCAAGCTGCTCTCAAAGCCATCAGCTCCTATAAGCTAAACTCAGCACTGGCTGCGGAGTGCGCATACCTTCTTGACAGATGTGGAGCGCTCAACACGATTAGGTTAGTCTGGGTCGCTGGGCACGGGCGGCCGAAAGGCTATCCCACCACACGCGCCCTTCGAGGCGCAGTGGCACAGCTTCTCGCCTATTTTTCTCGTCTGTCCCGGCACGCAATTTGGCGTGATCTTGGGAGTAGCGCACGGTCGCGACGATCCCCAAGGCAAGTGTGACTGTATTCTGCTCGCGGTTGCTGCCTGCTATTGGTCTGGTCCCTCTGAACAGACATACCAGAAACAGTCATGCGCTTACCCTTCCCCGCGAAGAAGGTGTCACCGCAGGGATTTTAGTCAGTACACTTGGTCCATCAACAGCCGGGGCTACGGCCCCGAGTGTTGATGGACCAAGGACTCCGACATAACCCCTCCGCGTCCCCCGAACGCGGACGGGTACCCATAAAGGGGTTTCCCTGTGATAAAAAAAAAGGGCCCTGGGCACACGGGGGTTGATAGCAATGAGCGTGCGGATGACTTAGCCAGAAAGGGAGCAATGGAGAAACCTGTTGGTCCAGAACCGTTCATAGGCATACCAGATGGTGCCTACAGAGGCGCGCTCTACAAATATGCCCAAGAACAACACAGGAAAGAATGAGAAACAAATACAGGGCTGAGACACTCCAAGGAATTTTTCCCAGTATGATGTGACAGCGACAGCAAGAGACTACTAAAACACAGTAGACTACAACTAACGCAACTAATTGGAGCATTCACAGGACACTATGGCACGAAAGAACATGTACACAAGATGAACCTATGCAGTGACCTGGTATGCAGGAATTGTGATACAGAGATTGAAATCATGAAGCACGTCCTCTGCCACTGCGACGCTCTGGCTGCACGGCGAATAAAGTTACTGGGAGTGGCCTATCCAAACACAGAGGAACTACGGCTCTGCCCCCCTGCTGGAATCTACAACCTGATACAGGGAGTATTTGATCCTTCAGGCACGTAAGAGCATTAGGGCAAGGGCAGCACAAAAGATCCCATCGGGTCGAGGTGCGCCTGTGGTCTCCTCGGGCCGACAAGCTAACAATAAGATAAGATAAAATAAAATGAAGTCATCCAAATGACTTGATAATAAATAAGGTTATAATGTTTTTTTGATGTATTTAATGTATGACACAAAAAATGACATTGATAACCAGTAAGATAATTAACATACAGAAGGTAATGTTGAATTCTTACTTAACAAATGCCTGGCGTGTGGCAAAAAATTATATCATGATCATATTGAACGAGAAGCTTCAATTTACATATAAAATATGCATTTACATGTGACTTACGTAATTTGAAATTTCCAATATCAATATGATCATGTACACATGCCACTGAGGTTCCCATTGCAGGGGTGCAGATTTGTATCAAAACAAGCACAAGAAATTCTGTGTCAGGAATGAATATGTACAATGTTGAAAGTGAAACTGTAATCAAACATTGATCACTTCTTATCCTAATGCGTATTCTATATGAGAGGCTGGTTATAAACAAAATTAAAACCAAAAACCTTAAAAGATTGCTTGATTATCACACAAAATGTACCTATCATTTTTGCCCGAAAATAAGCTCACTAACACCACAAATAAAGCCGATTGAATTTCATATTCTGTACCTTACATTATTATATATGTATCTCGCTGAGATTCACCCGGACCTTTGAAAGGCTTGCATGGGGACATGGGTCCAACACTTAGATGCCCTTTGCGAGAAGTTAATGTTATGTAAGCCTCCTGCTGAGATCACTTGTTGAAAATGAAGAAACATAACCAGCGAACTGACCCCGGCAGGTGCAAGGACTATTGTAAATTATGGAAAGAAAACAAGGGCTATGTAAATGACGTTTGATGGACTATTTCAAAGGGGACGTACACCGGCCATAATTAGTGATACATTATTATTATTATTACTAGCTGTTACCCGCGGCACCGCACGCGTTAATTTTGTAATTTGACATAAACAGGTAGGACTTTTTGGAATAGCATTATTCCAAGACTTAAGTGACATCTCAACATTAAATTTCGCTTAAATCCATTCAGTTGTGTTGTGTGAGAAATAAAACTAACTATCCCCGAGAAATCTTGCATTTCCTTAGCTAAAAAGTTGTTAAGACAATCTCTGAAAAATCCTCCATTTTCAAGTGACCGCCGCCAAGTGGTTCCGCCGTTCTATATATTAACACGGACAAACAAACATTTTGTTTATTGTGCTCGTATGCGCTTAAAATATCTTCATTATGTCAAAATCATAAATCCCATATAAAAATTCTCGTGCGCTGTACGGGGGTCGTACTTGCGACTATTTGGCAAAGTAAATTACACAGGCTACGTTTTATCGCTAAAACCAAGTTGTCTTTGTTTTACAAAAGTAGGCATTTATAAAGTCAACTTAAAAATGAGTTGTAGAGCATTTTCAACAGGTCCCCAGGCTTCCAGTCTCCTGTAAATAAGAAAGAAGGAAATCGAAGGATTGCCAGGCTTTTCTTTAGCCAAAATATGATTAATATCTTTGGGCCTTCATGCAGGCCGGTAAAACCCACTAATATATTGATGTGATTTTATATACCACTTAGATGGATAGTATCGGTATGATTTAGTGTGTAAACAAAGTTACCTATTTCATATTATTATTATACGACTTAAGATAATATAATACTATCTATCTATCTATATCATCACGTCAGATTCCTTGCGGGGTAGGCAGCGAGTACAGATTTTCAACAGGTTCTTTCCTGAAAAGTCTGTAGACTTTTCTAGCTTTCTCTACTCTCATAGTACATCTTATAAACGCTCGCCTGTTGCGGAAACTCTTGACTTACCCTTCGGATACGACACCGTCTATTTGGTCATGGTAAGATTGTCTAGGCCTTCCCCGTTATCTAAGTTCTTCTAATTTCGCATTGCAAATCTGTGTGGTTTCTTTCATATTAAGTTTCTTTTTTAATCCGTTCAATCGCTTTAGTATGAAACAATAATAGATATGACGGAGAAGTTGTGCTATTTTTCAAGTTAAAAAGTATTCTGTTTTATTTTAGCATGTAAGACCGAACCGAGTGGCACTTTGTACCACCCCGCGCTCCTAAGTTTAGTGGACTGTGGGAAGCTGGAGTAAAGGCCACTAAATTCCATTTAAAACGAGTTATTGGTGACTCCTCTCTCACTTATGAAGAGATGAGCACACTCCTCACTCAAGTGGAAGCGTGTTTAAATTGCACGCCCATTAGTGTAATTAATGGTACGGATCCCAGTGAATTATTACCTTTAACTCCGGCACATTTTTTGGTTGGAGAACCGTTAGTCAGCGATCCCGATTTTAATTATGAGTCCTCGAATGTTACTTCTTTATGTCGTTGGCAATTCATTCAGAGAATGTTACAGACATTCTGGAGGCGTTGGTCACAAGAGTATCTATCTATATCATCACGCCAGCTCCCTCGCGGGGTAGGCAGAGAGTACAGAGTTCCAACAGGTTCTTTCCTTACATACCTCTCTGGCTTCCTCCACTCTCATAGTTCGTCTCATACACACTCGCCGGTTACGGAGACTCTTGACTTGCCCTTCAGCTAAGACACGGTCTATTTGGTCATGGTAAGATAGTCTAGGTCTTCCCCGGCACCTACATTCTTTCACTTTCGCATTGTATATCTGTTTTGTCATTCTTTCTTCTGGCATTCTTTCTATATGCCCGAACCAACGGAGCATACCCTTTCTCATCTTTACACCGATACTATCTTTCATACCTACTCGCTTTCTTACTACGCTGTTGCGAATACGGTCGGTCAGCGTGACTCCGCACATCTTCCGCAGAGATCGCATTTCGACCGCATTTATCCTGCTTTCGTTCTCCTTCTTACATACCCAACTCTCACTGCCATATAACAGCGTTGGGACAAGCACTCCGTTATGCATGGCCAGCTGCGCCTTTTGGCTTAAGTGCCGGCTCCCAAGTAGCCTTCCCATCGTACCATTCAGTCTATTACCTGCATTCACTCTTCTCTCTATATCAGCGGTGTATTTCCCATCCTTACTGAAGGCGCATCCAAGATATACAAACTCATTCACTTGCTCCAGCACATCGTTACCAACCACAATCCTTGCATTCGTTCTGGTTTCTTCCCGTTCAAAAACCATAATTTTGGTTTTCTTCACATTCAAATGTGAAGCTTTGTGACTTGAAGCTTGGTGACCAACCTCAAAGCTTTGTGTTTTGCCTGTTGAAGGTTAAATTTTATATGCCTAGGTTATTTTATTATACATTTGTTGATTTTGTTTACCCTTTTCTAGCATGTATTTTTAATTTATTTTTAAACGTCCAAAACTTATTTTTTGAACATGAAGTACATGTTGTTCATTTTACTTATTTTGATTTTCAATGGAGGCCATGTTCTTATTTTTATTACTTTTATGTGCTTTCAATTTTTTTGTTACTCTTAATTTATGAGTTCTAAGACCAAATGAAGTTATATTGTTACTTAAGGACAAATAGTAATTTAGTACAAACAATGTTAATGTTACTCACCAAGTACAGCCATCTTACCAGTTCAACATAAAAAACATTTATATTTTTTTAAAGGATATTTTGGCACAAAATGTCCTTGGTGAGGGGCACGTATAAGACCAAATTTATGTTTTAAAGTTAAGAGTTTTCCATAACCCTCAATAGGTGTCGCCCTAGTCGAATTAGCGCGCGGTTTAAACATGCTTTTCAACTAATTAATAAACCATGTTAATAAGGTGTAAATTTGTACTTGATTACACTTAGTGATTGATTTAATAGGTCAAATATACGAGTAATATAGGGTTTTATTTTTCAACCCTCCGCAGTCACCCAGTTCAATTCAGATTAGTTCAACTGAGCTATCTCTAGTACACATGTACAGACTCGACTTCCTTACAGTTTTATTATATGTATAGATATGTTGACATGCTACAATTGAATGAAATATGTATTAAGTTCATTGTAAAGATATTTTGTACATTTAAATCAAATATTGATTTAAATGTACAAAATATCTTAAACATGAAGAATCGAACACCGTCACCGTCACGCCTATATTCCCCAAGCGGGGTGGCAGAGGTGCACTGAGTACAACCACGTTTCGACCATGTTAGGTCCCATGTAATAGGGGGCGAGCCTATTGTCGTATATTGGGCACAATTCCAGACTCCGGACTCGTACTGGGAAGTCTTCGTTAGACTTTACTACATTTGTCCGACCTAGGATTTGAACCCAGGACCTCGTGATCACAAAGCAAAGAAATATAAAAAATACGAAATGTGGACACGCGGTCGTATTTGCGCAAGCCGTATATGAACCTGATCGCAACGTTTTGCAGTCTTTCCAGTTTATCTAGTTGGTCCTCTGTTAAATCTGGATAGCAGGCGTCAGCATAATTTAGAATCGAAAGCAAAAGAGATTGTACAACAGCAACCCTAGTGGCAGTGAGTAAGAAATTGCGAAGTCTTCTGAAAGATGCCGCTGTAGCGAACACTTTGGAATTAATGGATTTTAGTTGTGGACTCCAGTTTAGGCAGCGGTCTATCAAAACACCAAGATTATTGACAGTTTCTCTGTATGGAATGCGAATCCCGTCAAAAATTATGCGTGGAAGCGTCGACCAGTTAATTCTAGAGATCATCCGGGAGCTGCTTACGATGGTGACTTGCGTTTTTCCAGGGTTTACTTTAAGACCGTAAGATTTGCTCCATTCAGTAATTCTGCACAAATCAAGGTTTATATCTTCAACAGCTTTATTAAAATGCGCAAGTGGGGCTTGACAGTAAATCTATAGATCGTCTGCATATAGGTGGTAGGAAGAAGTGAAATTTTGAAAAATTGAATTAATAAAAATAGCAAATAAGCGAGATAAAACGCCGCCCTGCGGTACACCAGCTGTTGTGTAACACCAGGCAGAGAAAGTTTCTTCCGCGCGAACACGCTGCCGACGCTGCAGATAACTGCGAAACCAATCGACCACTGATGGAGATACGTTAATAGTGCAAAGCAAAGCAAGGAGTATGTCGAAATTAAAAGTGTTGAAAGCATTACTGAAGTCCAATAATGTTAGTATGGTTAACTGACCCTTTTCCATACCTAGACGGATTACATCAGTAATCTTAACAAGCGCAGTAACCGTACTATGACCGGACCGGAAGCCAGATTGAAAGTGGTTAAGAAGATTATTACTGGAAAGAAAATAGCTAAGTTTTCTGTGTACAAGTTTGAACTTTAGAGAGAGAAAAGGAAGGATAGATATAGGTCGGTATTCAGTATATGACTTGGGATTGGGCTTTTTAGCCAACGCTAAGATTTGAGCATCTTTCCAAAGATTCGGGACGACACCACTGAATACAGAGTTATTGAAAATGCAACAGAGAACGGGAAGGATAAATTCAAGTATAGGGATCAACATGTTTCGACTGATACTGTCGCCACCAACAGCATTGGAGGTGGTAGAAAGCATTGCTCTCGTAATAATAGTTTCGGTTTTATGATAGTTTCGGAACATACCAATAACTTCACCGAGAGACTCTAAAATGGGGCGGGGATGATCATATGGTAAAGAAGCTATAGGTTACGTGAGGAAGACCTCCAGATGAGGCCACCTCTAGTGCAAACAATGTTTAATTTTGGTATAAGTTTATCTTCAAAGAAAATATTACATTAAATAAAACCGTAACTTAAATCATAAATTATACATGATACTTACATGAACTAACGCTTACAAAATTTAATTTATGTGGTGTACTTCAACTTTACCCCTATAGCTCTAAACAGCTGCATATTTTTTATAAAGGGAACGAAGGACACAGTATAATAAGTGATCAAACTAACTTACCTGAAGTGTAGTTCGAGCAGTATTAAACGAAGTCCATCGTTCGAAGATATAAGTACCCTACCCGCCCGGCCCGTTGATAAAGTTGAAATGTACTGGTTCTAAAAGGCATTTCGAGTCTCTAAATTTGTGCATGGCTGCTGAGTGGGTTAAGAGAGCTGCATATTGTTTGTGTCTCTAAACTAAGGACTTCGTATAATAATCATCTAACTTCACTTCAGGTAAGTTGGTTGATCACTTATTATATATCCATATTGTTTCATTTTATTATTCATCTCCCTTCCCTTTTTTCTACTAATTTAGCTGCTTTTTTTCTTATTTTAGTATCTCTAAATCAATCCCAACGATTCATCAAGATAAGTCTAAAATCATTTACTTACGTGATTTATTTGTTCAATGTAATTGAAATGTTGATAATTCTTTCTTTGGTCTTAAAACCTGTCAAACTTAACTTTAAACTACTATTAGAATTGGAACTAAAAGTTATGTCCGATATAACTTTAAACTCTTAAATTTATGACAACATTCGAATTTTACTTTAGATGAATAACCTCGATATTACCACCATCTATGGTAATACTTTAGGATGCCACTGGTTTGTGTGCTCTAGCAAACGAAAGATTCCCAGTATGAGTCCGGAGTCTGGAATTGTGCCCGGTATATGGCAAAACTAGGGAATGGGCAGCAGCGTTCCCTTAACACTTCTACCATCAACAACTGCGCTCGCCAACCCGCCTGCCAAGCGTGGCGAGTATGGCAAACCCCCCCAATTTATTTAAATGGAAGAAAAGGATAAAACCAGGCCCCTAGTCCCCGGCGGTCCTGTTCGTCCTGGCCACGGTAGCAGCTATGGTAACGACAGGACAAGGGGTGCTAAGGATCTCCGGCAGAGATTCGGCTACCACCAACTACGAAAATTGGCCCTGGTGACATACAACGCACGCACGTTAAGGACAGATGAGAAGCTTGTTGAGCTGGAAGAAGAGATAAACAAGTTGCGGTGGAATATTGTTGGTTTATCGGAGATCCGAAGAAAGGGCGAGGAAACGATAACCTTAAAATCCGGCAACTTGTTTTACTACCGGGAGGGCGAACAGCAGTCCCAAGGTGGTGTCGGATTTATCGTCCACAAGTCACTCATAGACAACGTTGTGTCCATCACTAGTGTGTCGAGCAGGGTAGCGTACCTGATACTCAGAATATCCAAAAGATATTTGCTGAAGGTCATACAGGTCTACGCACCGACCTCGGCATACTCAGATGATGACGTCGAAGTTATGTATGAGGACATTAGTAGAGCCATACATACTTCCAAAGCACACTTTACAGTGGTTATGGGTGACTTCAATGCGCGGCTGGGCAAACAGGGCGATGATGAATTGAGAGTGGGGCAATTTAGATATGGGCAGCGTAACCCCAGGGGTCAGAGGCTGGCCGAATATCTGGAGAAGGAGGGACTCTTTATGATGAACTCTTTCTTCCGGAAGCCGCCTCATAGGAAATGGACCTGGATGAGCCCTGATGGTTCCACAAAAAATGAGATAGACTTCATCATGAGCACCAAGCGACAAATATTTAATGATGTCTCCGTGATTCACAGGGTAAAAACCGGCAGTGATTACCAAATGGTCAGAGGCACATTAAATATTAATGTCAAAATGGAAAGATCGCGTCTAATGAAGTCTACGCTCCGACCTTCTAATGCACATATCCAAAACCCCGAGAACTTTCAACTCGAATTGTCAAACCGCTTTGAATTGCTAGACAGCAGCGCATCAGTGGACGAAATCAACAATAGGTTGGTAGAGACTGTCCATACGGTCGGGTCCAAGCATTTTAAGCCCCACCGTAAAAATAGGCCTCAAAAACTATCCAACTACACCCGAAACCTTATGGCTGAGCGACGTACCATGACACTCCAAACCTCCGATGATGCTAAGTCCTATAGGCAGCTCAATGGACAGATATTGAAGTCCTTGCGACACGATTTACGGTCCTTCAATACAAAACGTATTGAGGAGACCATAGAGCAGAACAAGGGCTCCAAAGTGTTTGCAAAAACGCGTCTATTGGGCAAAGCCAGTTGACGAAGCTGAAGACGGAGGACGGAAACGTAACGTCGAATAGATCGGAGGTGCTCAGGGAGATAGAGAGGTTCTATGGGCAGTTGTATACCTCAGTAGCTGAACCTGTTGTTGACTTGGTAAAAGACCCAAGAGCCAAGCTAACCCGACACTACACTGAAGATATCCCGGACATCAGCCTGTACGAGATTAGGATGGCTCTCAAACAACTTAAAAACAACAAAGCGCCGGGTGAAGACGGAATTACCGCAGAGCTTCTGAAAGCGGGCGGATCGCCGGTACTTAAAGTCCTTCAGAGGCTGTTTAATTCCGTCTTGCTCGAAGGAAAAACGCCGGAAGCGTGGAACAGGGGTGTGGTGGTACTCTTTTTCAAGAAAGGTGATAACACTTTACTGAAGAATTATAGGCCCATCACACTGCTGAGCCATGTTTATAAGTTGTTTTCGTGAGTCATCACAAATCGTCTCGAACGCAGGCTTGATGACTTCCAGCCTCCCGAACAAGCCGGTTTCCGGAAAGGCTTTAGTACCATAGACCACATACATACGCTGCGGCAGATTATACAGAAGACCGAGGAGTATAATCGGCCACTATGCTTGGCGTTTGTGGACTATGAGAAAGCTTTCGATTCGATCGAGACTTGGGCGGTTCTTAGATCTCTCCAGCGATGCCGCATTGACTATCGGTACATTGAAGTGTTGAAGTGCTTGTATAATAACGCCACCATGTCAGTCCGAGTACAGGGGCAGTGCACGAAGGCGATCCCCATAAAAAGAGGAGTAAGGCAGGGAGACGTCATTTCTCCGAAACTGTTTACGGCCACCTTAGAGGACGCCTTCAAGCTCTTGGAATGGCAAGGACTTGGCATCAACATCAATGGCGAATACATCACTCACCTTCGATTTGCCGACGACATTGTGGTCGTGGCGGAGTCGCTGGAAGATCTAGGACGAATGCTCGGTGACCTCAACAGAGTATCTCAACAAGTGGGTCTTAAAATGAACATGGACAAAACGAAAATAATGTGTAACGTCCATGTCGTACCCACCGCACTCACCGTTGGGAACTCTACTCTTGAAGTTGTCGACGAATACATTTACCTGGGACAGGTAGTCCGGTTAGGTAGGTCCAACTTTGAGAGAGAGGTCAATCGACGAATCCAACTCGGCTGGGCAGCGTTCGGGAAACTGCGCAACATCTTCTCATCCAAAATACCTCAGTGCCTTAAGACTAAAGTTTTTAGTCAATGTGTGTTACCAGTGATGATATATGGATCAGAGACGTGGTCTCTTACAATAGGTCTCATAAAAAAGCTCAGAGTTGCTCAGCGAGCTATGGAGAGAGCTATACTCGGCGTTTCTCTACGCGATCGAATCAGGAATGAGGAGATTCGTAGAAGAACCAAGGTCACCGACATAGCCGTTAAGATTAGCAAGCTGAAGTGGCAATGGGCGGGCCACATAGCGCGTAGATCGGACGGGCGTTGGGGCAGAAAGATTCTAGAGTGGAGACCACGTATTGGCAAGCGCAGCGTGGGACGACCGCCTGCCAGATGGACCGACGATCTTGTGAAAATCGCAGGAAGTCGTTGGATGTAGGTGGCATCGGACCGGTTACGCTGGAAAGCGATTAGGGAGGCCTATGTTCAGCAGTGGACAAGTATAGGCAGAGATGATGATGATGATGATGATATGGCAATAGGCTCACCCCCTATTACATGGGACCTAACATCGTCGGCGAAACGTGGGTGTACTCAGTACACCTCTGCCACCCCCTCTGGGGAATATAGGCGTGACGGTGTTCGCCTCTGGGTGGTCGAACTGCGGCGGACCCTCCTCCGTTAAAGTGCGAAAGTTGGTTGTCACGGGGTTGTCGCAGGCGCAGGTAAAGTGTTGCTTTTGTTTAACAGTTTGCAAACCTAGTAAAAGGGGTTGTAAGCGGAAAGCACAATAATGAAAGACTTGAATGTCATGGAAGATGCCTAATAGCATAGAATGTGATTGTAACAATATCCATGTATACTATTGTACATTTAACCAATTCAATTTTGACTTAATTCCTATGTCCATCTGCCAGATTACATTCTACACTGAAACATTTCACTTTCTATTCAAGATTCGATTACTCTAATCAAAACTATTAATTTATGTATTCCGTTGCGTCATAGAAACTTTGTAGAATAAACTTGCATATTGACCTACCTACAAACATAAATAACAACGCCAACTAGTTACTTCAACGATGGAATGTTAACGAATTTAAAACATTTGCCTAATTATGCAGATATTCTGCTATTATATTGTGCTATCAAATCAGTACCAAGTCAAATCAGTTGAATTATGGGTGAACAACACTGTCGTAGAAAACTCATCCGCGCGGTTGAGTCGCTTCTATCACAATGAAAGTAGAAACAAAAAAAATGAAGACTAGGTGTAAGTACGAGTATTTAACAAAACTTTATTAGAAAAATAATGAGATGAAAATTTCAATTTAAAATGCAAACTCAAAACTCATATAATTTATTTTGTACTAGTCTCTGCCCGTTACTTAGACACACACGTGGACTGTAGACAGGAACCTTACACTTTTTTGGGATAAATATCTTATGTTTTAATGCAGTTAATAAATTATCTGTAGGCGAAATTTCATCCAAATCCCTTCAGCCGCTTTTGCGTGCTTACAAAACGTACAAACTTTCACGTTTATAATATGAGTAAAATAAACCCGCGCGGGAGAATGTAACCCCGGCGTGTTAAGGCTCGTTACATTAATTGTCTTGACTAATACCATAGTGCTTGTCGGTCTCCGTTGTGTTTTTTGGAATAAAAGCTTGTTTATAAAAATACGTTTTTAAATTAAAATTATTATTATATCCCGAAAACTACCTAAAAAAATACTAATCAAGACAAATCCAACAAGCTCAAACACGAAAATCTATTTTAGTCTAATCTATTAAAATTAATCTAAAGATAGATTTTATGAAACAAAACAATTTTTCAGATTTTATCGCGGTTTATTACTGATTTTTAAGTTCCCGACGTGTCGAGTGCAGCACCAATGGTCACGGGATGGACTGAGGTGTTAGACGTCCAAAAGGCATAGTTGTTCCGGGGTACCCTCAAACTTCTTAATTATTTTTGTTGGTCTGATTCACGCTGAATGAGATCACCGTGTCTTGAGGCCTTGCAGTGTTATGCTTGGTTTTGGATTTGATTATATTAATAACCAGATCCCATGTCGGTTCCCATGTTCTTTCACGGGAATTTGTAGTCTATCAAATCTGATGATATGGTGCACCCGCCAAATTCCACATAAGAAGGTTGCGTATCAAAGCCGCTAGATGGCGCTTTATTTATTATTTATCAATTTCGAGTATTTTTTTCTGCGATTTGACGGACGAATTAGTGCAGTGGTTAAGAGCTTAAGCCTCTCCGCCCACTGTGTAAATAGTCGCGGGTTCGATTCCCGCACGGGACACTACCCGGTAAGGAATCTGGCGTAATGATATAGAGAGATAGATGTACTAACATTGGTTTCATCATCCATCATTCGTCAAACACATAATATTACTATATACAAACATAAAATGTGTTCGGGACGATGCCTTCGCATTGTAAATAAGCATATACGTAATAGATTAAGTTTAGAAATAAGCATAATAGTATAGTATGTAATAGATTTAAGTCAATAGCACATAAGGATTATGATATAGAATTAGAAGAGTGTAACCCTAGAAAGGGTTACACTCTTCTAATTCTATATCATAATCCTTATGTGCTATTGACTTAAATCTATTACATACTATACTATTATGCTTATTTCTACACATACCCTCGAGAACCTCAAAAAAGACGCACTGCGTAAAAAAAGGAGGATAAAAAACGCTGCACCCATCCGACTCGAGTACGTCGCCAAGATATACAGAGAGGCCAAAGAGAGGTACGTGGAAGCAGCCTACGAAGCCCAAACCAGGAGTTGGAAGGAGTTCTGCTCAACGCAAGATAGAGAGAGCCTATGGGACGGTGTATACATAGTCATAAGGAAAACAGCTAGGAGGCAGGAGGATGTGCTCTTGAGAGATACAGAAGGGAACACCTTGTGCCCGGAGAAATCGGCGCACCTCCTAGCAACCACCTTCTATCCAAGTGACTCTGCGACGACAGACACACCTTACCATACTCAAATCCGAGAAGTGACTGACAATAACGAAGCGGCGGAGTCAAGTAGCCTGTCAAAAGATGACCCTCCATTCACGGGGGCCGAACTGGAAGGAGTACTCAAAGCGCTAAATCCAAAAAAGGCCCCCGGGGCGGATGGGTTAACCGCCGACATATGCACGAAGGCGATTCAAAGCGACAGGGGAGTGTTCTTAGCGATAGCCAATAAGTGTATGTCGCTGGCGCACTTTCCGACGCAATGGAAGACAGCACACGTTGTCATACTCCGGAAGCCAGGCAAGGAAGACTACACCCAACCAAAGTCTTACAGACCAATCGGCCTGCTGTCAGTTCTCGGGAAAATCGTTGAGAAACTCATGATAAGCCGCATTCAGTGGCATATTCTCCCAACACTGAGTGTAAACCAATACGGCTTCATGCCACAGCGTGGCACAGAGGACGCTCTCTATGACCTAGTGAAACATGTGAGGTCGGAAATCGACAAGAAGAAGTTAGTAGTCATAGTTTCGCTGGACATAGAGGGTGTCTTCGACAACGCGTGGTGGCCAGCTTTAAAACATCAGCTATCATTAAGGAAGTGTCCGAAAAACCTGTACGCAATGGTGGCGTCCTACCTCCAAGACCGAAAGATCAAGGTCAATTATGCCAGAGCAACGTGTGAAAGGGTAACCACAAAAGGTTGTGTCCAAGGATCCATAGGAGGACCGACCTTCTGGAACATAATCCTTGATACCCTGTTGCAAAAACTATCTGGCCAGGACGTCCACTGTCAAGCGTTCGCGGACGACGTGGTTCTAGTCTTCTCAGGAAAAACAACACCTGACATGGAGCCGAACATCAACACAGTCCTGGCAGGGGTGGTGGAGTGGGGTAGACAAAACAAACTCAGCTTCGCAGCACACAAAACAAATGCAATGCTGCTAACAAGGAAGCTGAAATACACCACTCCGGCAATCTACATGTCGGGAACAAAAATACAACTGGTTGACGAAAAAAGCTCCTAGGACTCACCATAGACAAAAGACTCACCTTCAAACCACACGTAGCCGCAATTAGTAAGAAAGCTGCGGATATATACAAACAGCTTGCGCGTGCGGCGAAGGTGACGTGGGGTCTAAACGGTGAGATAACTAGAACAATCTACGTCGCGGTAATAGAGCCAATTGTGCTGTACGCTGCGAGCGTGTGGTCCCAATCTACGGAACTGCAGATGATCCAAAACCGTCTGCAAGCAATCCAGAGGGGCTTTGCTCAAAAGATCTGCAAGGCGTATCGCACAGTGTCTCTTACATCGGAATTAGCTCTGTCAGGGCTGCTACCCCTGGATCTAAGGGTACAGGAGGCGGCGGCTCTTTACACAGCCAAGAGAGGGATCAGAAAAGACTATATACCACCAGGAAGGGAACTGGAGCACAGGGTGAGCTTCAGAGAACAGCCTCACCCCTCCAAACTCACAACAACAGAGTATGGGCTCCTGGAGAGCACGGACTCTCAAACCCTGGAAAGCCACAACATAGTCGGGCCACACATCTATACCGACGGCAGTAAAATACTCGGCAGGGTGGGAGCTGCAGTAACGTGGTGGGAAGGGGGAAGGGAGAGCGGGTCCTCAACCTTCAGTCTTGACCCCCACTGCACTGTATTCCAGTCGGAACTTTATGCCCTCCATAGAGCGGTGCAAATGATAAAAGCCAGCGGGGTAAAAATAGCAAACGTAATGAGCGACTCGAGATCTTCGCTCGACCTGCTGGCCAATCCAAAAACAACGCACCCTCTAGCCAAAACCATAAAGGGGAGCATAAATGAGATCAGAGCAGCCGGGGGGAACACAATGAAGCGTAAGAAGTTCAACGAGCTGCAGAACGCGGGGATCGGAAACACAGCGTGCAGAATAGTGCAAACCAAGAACAAGACCGTGGCACTATTCCAAGCGGGCGAAAACACCTCCCAATTCGCCCAAGCATGCAGTTTTCTGATCAGCCTAGCGGGGAAGGGTGACAAGCCAACAAAAGTAAGCGTAGACGCTATGGTGGTGGAATTTGAGGAAGGTGAGGCCGCCGACCACATCGGGATAGTAGAAGCCTCAAAACACCACGAGGTAGTGGTCTATGAGGATAGAGGACAAAACCTCGACTTCCTACGGCCACGACAGCCAGAAAACCTCATCACAAAAACCCCAACTGACATCTGGGGACACCCCACAGCGACTCAAGACGGGCTCAGCGGGTCTGAACGCAGCTCAAATGAGGGCAGCTCTCGAGGAGAGCACAGCGAAGCAGAAGCCAAAGGACACTACAGGTGCCAAAAAACTCGCGTCTTTCACAACGGCGCTCGGGAAGGCGGTCCTCGGCATACCAAGTGTGCTGGGGAAAAAAATCAGGGGGAACCAACGGGCGGAGGGGGTGGCAGTCGCCGCCGAAGTGTTCTTGAGGGAGCCCCCTCCCAAAAGTCATAAGCAGCCGGAAAAGGCTCGAACAAGAGCCCAGATGGGGCTTGTCGATCCGCCGGAGCTCAGCGAGGCGACGGAGCCGCTGCAACACACAAAAAACGCGTTCCTCGAGTTCAAAGCAATCACCAAAGCAACAAGAAGGGTCAATAGTGAGACCTGTAGATCCATCCTGCAAACCTATCACCTGGGCAATGAAGGATTGCTAGAGGTGAAGCTCGAGGAGGCAGAAGCGGCGGTGTACGACAACGACAACTCCACCACGTTAAGAGGAGAAATGTCGGGGAGGTACATGGCGGCCTATAGTGGAACCAGCGGTTTCGTCGAATACGATGAGGAGGGGTCCCGGCGGACCGGCAAACACAAGTTCAGAACCCCCCCTAACGACCCAATAGTGATTGCGGCGAAGTGCACGAGGGTGGTGCTCGACGACCGGATACTTGAGATGGCAGAAACTGTCTCAAGTGGCCGGGGTCGGGGGCCTGCAATCGAACACTGGACCGTACCCAAAATAACATGGGTCAACGGGGTTCCTGGATGCGGAAAAACAACATGGATAATCGCAAATTACAACATCGAAAGCGATATCCTAATAACATCTACAACCGAGGCAGCGAATGACTTAAGGGAGAGACTCGCGCAAAAAGTTAAAACAAACACCAAGAGGAGGGTCCGCACTATGGCTTCAATGCTGGTCAACGGATTGAAAGAAGGTGAAGAGTGCACACGTATTATCATCGACGAGGCACTCATGAACCACTTTGGAGCCGTAGTGATGGCCATCAAGATAACTGGCGCGAGAGAGGCTCTTCTCGTCGGCGACTGCAACCAACTGCCGTTCATTGATAGGGAGAACCTGTTTCGACTGCGTTACAACCGCCCAGACTCCGTGGCGCGTGTCAACAGGGAGCTGCTCTGCACTCACAGAAACCCAATGGACGTAGCGTATGCCCTCAACGAGATATATGGGGGCATATACTCGTCCAAATCCCTCGTGAGGTCCTTGATTCTCAGTAAGTACACGGGAGCGCAAATTCCGAAACACCAGGAGAACACCCTGTTTCTGGTGCACACCCAGGCCGAGAAGGAAATCCTCCTCGGCCAGGGCTATGCGTCGGGAAACGGGTCGCGCATCCTCACCGTGCATGAGTCTCAGGGACTAACGAGTGAAAACGTGGTGATAGTGCGAGCGGTCCCCAAGAGACTGAAGCTCCACGGAAGCTATCCACACGCGGTCGTAGCTATATCTCGCCACACTGGAAGTTGCGTCTACTACACAGACAGCTGTGAAGGGGACGCAACGGCTACACTAATAAGCAGGGCGAGGGCAGCTGCGACCAAAAAAATAAAAGAATACAACATAAAGATGGCTATTCGCGGTCGAGACATGGTAGTTGTTAAAAAGCTGCTGGAGGCGGAGGCCTAAAGGAAACCCTCACAAGCAGCCAAACACCTACACAACTGAGGCATTCTCGCTCAAAGGCAAGCCAAAACAGAAAGCCTCATTCACTTACAAAATCATTAATATAAATTAAAAAAAAAAAAAAAAAAAAAACCTCTACTGATGTACCGCTACAAACAAATACCAAGCACTGTAACAATAAGCTATAAGCTTATAAGCGGCATGTACCATACAAGTGCATATAAAAGCAAATACTAACAACACATAAATTACACAAAAAAAGGTGCGGGACAAACCGGGCCCGCAGTGTCTAATTACAAAAAAAAAATACAAAAATAAAAAAAAAAAAAAACCCTAGAAAGGGATAGGTAGGACAGAAGAGTTTTACCCTAGATAGGGACAGAGAATTGTAATTCATGATTGGGTTATTAGAACAATAAATCTCGTTGCAAAGCCCGCTAGACCCTATAAAATTTTACCTAAGCGCGCGCGACATCGCGCCGTGTGCGTTCGAGCGGCTGGGAACCTATATATTTGAGGAAGAAACTCTGCGCGTCTGTCTGAAGAGGGTCACAACTGGTGGGTGGTGCACTGTTTCAAGAATTGTTTAGCTTTTCACTTGAATCTGCCCTCGTGACGCATACTGGCCAGAATTGCAACAGGGCGCACGCCGTATTATATTCGTCCTGTTCAAAATGTAATTTGTAATAATTAAATGAAAAAAAAAAATGAAAACAAAGTCGAGATTCTGGGTTACCGGGATGGATGAAATATGCCGTAGCTTCACTCATCTTGTATTGAGAATATATAACAAAGCCTGTAATTATAATGATACAAATAATTATATAAATTTTAATTTGTTTGTTGGAAACCCGTGAACAGAAGCTGGAAAAGATTAACCTGACCGGTCCCATGAGGGATCCGGCGCGATGATATGCTTGTATGTATTCTTGTCTTCTCTCCAGTGCAACAGTTAAACAGTACCCAGTAGCTCGACATTGACTAAACAATACTGATTTTTCGACGGACAGCTTGGTCCAGTAGTTAAGGGAAATACTAACGCCAATGACCTTGATATTTTTTTTTTGAAAATTTCCCTTGCTTGATGACAAAATGCAGGTTTTTTTTCAAATAAATCAGATTTAATAAATTCAAAATAGAGTTTTTTTTTAATTTAAGTTTTTGGCAAAATGAATACGTAAAATTAAATTTTACTGTATACATTCAATTGAAGACCTTATCATCTCCATTTTTATATATATATATTTCTTATAACAAATGCGCAGTAGATTCATCAAAAATTTTCTGTAAAGAGAGCCTATTTATGAGAGTTAGGGTTAGGTACGGTGGTCGGTGTAGGTTTACGTAGTCTCCCGACCACCTGCTGGACGCTGGGGCCCCTTCGGGTCCTGCTGCTGCATGCCGCCAGAGGGGTGGCGCAGCGGTGGCTGGGCGGCTCGCGCGCTTGTGGCGCGAAAGGGGCGTGGAGATACCCATGGCCTCGGATGTCAAAGTCCGGGTGCATGGTTGTCTCTACCGAATCACCTGGGTGGCAGACTCAGGGGAGTCTGCCTCGCAGCTCGAGAGGGAGTCGGTGTTGGTGAGAGAGTTGGTGTCACCCAACGCGGCGTCTAGTAGAGGGAGACGCTCCCAAGCCCGCGTCGGGGCCGCGTGAAGATTGTTCGTCCTCGTAGCCCCGACATTATGCGGCCATGGTGGTGTCGCCGCAGGGTTTTTAGTCGGTATACACTAAGGACTCCGACATAACCCCTACGTAGTCCCCCGAACACGGACGGGTACACCCATAAAGGGTTTTCCCTGCGATAAAAAAAAAAGGTTGAGCTCAAGAGCTTAAACCGATCGGGCAACTGGATCTAGTAGTCGCGGAATCTATCCTCGCACGGGATAAATCTTTGTGTGAGTCACAAATATTATATGGGGCTATTATTAAGAAATAAAAAAATTAATAATTATTACCTAATACACAAACTGGAGTAAGTAATTAAGAAAAAATTCCTTCTGTATTTGGCCACGAAGTGGCATGTATACGCGGCCACCAGATACCGGGAGTCGTGTGGCGCGCTTGATTGTGAAACAATGTAACTAATAGAATTAATTACGTTTTAATTAGAAATATTGCCGTCTGTGCTCTGCGCCTGCACCTGCTGATTCGCCAAGTTTTCTCACAGCAACAAGAAAGTTGAGTGATGGCGTCGAGCTGGAATGCTCGATAAATCAATATTTATTGAATACCGATTTATGCCAATTTATCACACAAACATAAAATATATCTATCTATATCATCACGCCAGATCCCTTGCGGGGTAGGCAGAGAGTACAGAGTTCCAACAGGTTCTTTCCTTACATACCTCTCTGGCTTCCTCTACTCTCATAGTTCGTCTCATACACGCTCGCCGGTTACGGTTATCTGGTCGTGGTAAGATAGTCTAGGTCTTCCCCGGTACCTGCATCCTTCCACTTTCACATTGTATATTTGTTTTGTATATTAAATATATTTACTTTTATATCCATGTTGAAGAAATGATAATTTTCAGCAGTTCAAATCGCAGCTCGCATCTCTGGGATTTCGAAACCTTTGTGCCACCAAACCACTTACGGTAAAGAAAAACGTTATGAGGAGATGTCCATTTTTGACAAAATCTAAAAATTTAAAAGACACGTGAAATGGTGTGCTTAGAGATTGGCTACAGGCTCGCCGAGTGCCGGGTTCCGATCAAAAATGTCACAACTCTGTGTGTTTCCACTTTAGGTAAAACATTCATCATATTTCACGCGTAAATAATATTTGCGTGGTAGTAACGGTGCGGAATATACTCGAGCGTATACTCGTATGACTTCAGGACTATGACAATTTTCTTGCATTCATGACCCATGATATATTGTTGTAGGTATCGTATTATTAACATCACTAACTCTTTTATATCATTATGTTATTACATACAAGCCTGTAATTTACTGCGTGTGTTAAGGTATATTATCGTTTTAAAATGAACGTTAACATCGTCGTTACACTGGAGCTGCCACGGTCGTCGCAAGTGATAAATAAATATTTGGTCTTCATCAACGTGTAAAGCCTAGACAGTTGACCATAAAATGTGTTCCTCAAATGATACAAAGTTACTTTTTGATAAATTGAATATAGTTTTCTATATCTGTGGATTATCCCAATTTTGGATCAGTAAAGTCCAGTTGTCAAGAAAATTCATTAGATTCTACGACTGGATATCAAAAGCTACGGACGTTTTAGTATTTTTTCTTACATTTTTAATTTCGGGGGCAATATTTACTCAGAAAGAATTGACTGAGGCCCAGCTGTCCGACACGGTCAAGCAAATGGCGCTGACCCTTAGTATGACTTTAGCCTTCTGCAACATCCTGTGGCACCGGCGCGAGTCGCGGGAGCTGCTGGCTCAGCTGGTGACACTGCTGACTGCCCGCTACCATGACAAAGAATTAGAAGGGAAAATGATTAGGGAGATAAGACAATTGTCAACCCTGTTTTTTGTACTGGTGCTAATTGTTGTAGTTTCAGGCGGCATAATTCCTCTCATTGAGGCGATACAGACAGGTGCAACTTTCCATTATCTTGATATTAAAAACTTTTTATAACATAGTATTTATTCAGGTTTTATTGTATCGTACTAATCACGGGCAATGAATTCATTATTGATAACAATAACCCCGTCAATCTTAAATTTCAATGACGTCGCTTTTGGTTGCTCTCGAGTCTCGGCGCACTCGAGCGGTATTCTAGCGGATACTTGTTCGGATATTATCTATGAAGTTTATTGAAATATATTCACACACACGCGGTCCACAGATTGCATGATGTTCTCTGTGTGCACTACCCGTGTGAAGTTTAACATATAACACCGAAACCGGACGGACTATAAATGAAATAAATATCATAATTCCTTTGTGTATGTGAATGACCATAGGTACTGCAAAGTATTAGAATCATCGGAAAATAAAAAAAAAACAGAAATAAGCCGCGATCAAACCGAAAATTAGTTTTATACCAAAAACGCTTATATTAGAAGCTTTAGATTTAGAAAATAGGTTTATATGACCTTAGCTCAGCCTCACCTGTGGCAGGGCCAAGTGTTTCAACAATCGCGTACCGCATTTTTTCTCGATCCAAAATATTAACTTCAGTGGCTCTCCAAATCGACTTAACTCCAAACTACTTTCAGGCAAGGCCTACGTCCCAATCATTACGGCATGGCCAGATATAAACGACAGATCTTCGATGGCCGTTGCAGCGAGACTTGCGTTCTTGGTTATGTGGTGGCTGTTCCAACTGCGTATCGTGGGCTTGTACATAATGCTCCTCACTATGATGAATTGCGTTTGTTACCAGTATAAGAATCTTCAGAGCTATTTCTACAGTCTTGAGAGAATATTTAATGATACTCAATCAGACCTACAGGAAAAGGAGAGAAAATATGAGCAGAAGTTTAAATCGGGTATACACATGCACATACAAACTTTGCAGTAAGTAATTTACTGCGGTAAACAATTATACAATACAACCACTGACATCTACAATCTTCATGCCCAAAAGCACATTAGGATCATCAGTATGTATATAATATATAATTGAATGAATGGATAAAAAATATTTTGATTATTATTCTAAATGTCATAAGAGGACAATTCCGGATGAACATACAAAAACTTTTTGATTATGCTTATAGCTCGATTTTACATATTCTTGTTAATAAATATTTCAGGTCCACGCGTCAGTACCAATTAATCGGCAACAATATATTCGCTGCCGAAATAACATTAGCGATGGTATTAATGGTGTCCGAACTGTTGTCACTGCTGGTAGTATATAGCTCAGCAATGCATTCCTAAATTATATCGTACCTATTCAACTATAAAATCATTTGATTTTAATTTTAGATGAGTGGCAGCGACATGTCCACCCTCTTAGCGGTAATACCTTACGCTGTTACCACTCTATGCGCTCTGGCATTCTTCATGTGGAACGCCGGCGACATTACTTATGAAGTGAGTCATGATATTACAATTGATATACAACATTATTCTGTCCATGTTCATAATGCTTCTCTCATATAATTTTCAGGCGGCTTGTCTTTCCGAAGCAATGTACGCGTCTGGTTGGCAGAACTGCACCCGACACTCTTCCACGAGAGTGCGAAAGTTGGTTGTCACGGCGATGTCGCAGGCGCAGGTCTAGCGTTGCTCTTATTTAGTTGTAGCCTACAGCGCTTAGCTTAGCGAGTGCTAAAAACTAAAGAAGTGAAATTTATATCAAACTTTTCCTACATTGCCTATAACTTAATATGAAGTAACAGTTTTCGAACCTTAGTTCTCATTCAAATTGTTTAACGCTCGTTAACTATGGTTAAGCAGAGATTGACTCGGTCTATCTAACATGGGCGGCTGTTTGAGGCGTTTTATTTTGATGCATCTGTATGATTCTTTTCCTATTTTCCTATGAAATTGTTGACCCTACCCTATAAATAATACTTGTGTCATAAAAAAAACATTAACGTACAAAATATTCACGTTCGCAAGTACCGTAACTGACACAACTATTTAAGGCTTACCAAAACCTCGTCTTGTGCGATCATTCAATCTAAAGCTACTCAACCCAGTGAGCCGAGTCACCGACAGACTACTAGGAGAAGTTATTGTCAGTTTTTAATCTATCTATCTATCTATAACCTCACGCCAGATCCCTTGCGGGGTAGGCAGAGAGTACAGAGTTCCAACAGGTTCTTTCCTTACATACCTCTCTGGCTTCCTCGACTCTCATAGTTCGTCTCATACACGCTCGCCGGTTACGGAGACTCTTGACTTTTCCATCAGATAAGACTCGGTTTATTTGGTCGTGGTAAGATAGTCTAGGTCTTCCCTGGTAACTGCATCCTTCCACTTTCACATTGCATACCTGTTTCAGTTTTTAAACTTTTGTTAAACGGCTATGGATGCTCACGTTAAGCCGTGTATCCTATTTTAAGCTTCTCAAGTGAAGTTAAAAGCTTTCTAATTACATTTCAACATCACGTGACCATCGATCAGCACACAAGTTCGTACGTACACACGGTCCATAAATTCGCACGTCCGCGCGGACAGGCGAACCTATTCCAGCTCACTTCAATATTTGAAAGTCTGTCTTTGCTCGGCAATGGAATAGTATAAGCAGTTACATGTACCAGGTACCAGTGAAAAATGTCGCATATTGATCTGTAGCCTAAGTTCTTCCAATAATTTGTTAACGTCGTAAGATTACATTTTAAACAAAACTTATGATTTCAGAATCCCGTGGTGATACAATGCTATGGAATTATAAACCTCTCGTACGAGACCTTCGTCAAGGTAGTTATTTCAATCTGATTCCAAGGCTCAATCAATCGGTTCTATGCAGTTTATTAAATAGCGTCGTCATGACGATCTTATGGAATAATTTGATATAATAAAATAATAATAGCTATCCCACGTACGCGACATACCCATATTATTAGTCTACATTTAAAGTTCTCTCGACTATGACTGTTACCGCACGATGTCTTTTACTTTCCGTTGATAAGTAATAATCGCATTAGGTTTGGTTATATGTAGATTTAAAGCCTGACATGCTGGACTGGGTTTTGAATTTAAGAACTTGTGATTCTAATAAAAGCTTTTATCAACCGGATGCTTAGTATCATGCAGAGCGACACGCACCGTCACGCGTATATTTCCTAAGTGGGGGTGGCAGAGGTGCACTAATACACCCACTTTGCGCCGAAGATGTTAGGTCCCATATAATAGGGGACGATCCTATTGCCATACACTGGACAAAATTCCGGACTCCGGACTGATACTGGGAATTTTTCAAAATTAAATAAATGTATATCATTTTTATTTTCAGATTATTAAAAGCTCGTATACCGTTGTTTCAGTATTTTACTGATTTTTCATGTTAGTTTTCAACATATAATACGGCACTATACTTCTTGATCAAGCCATCATTTTATGGTCTCAAGATCCAAGGACTATTATTTTTTTCAATCTGACTTATGGATATGATTCGGTGTTCGGGGTGTTACAAACCAATGACTTAGATAACAAAAGCTCATTACAAATTTTACAATAACCTACTCGAGCGGACTCAGTCGTCGGTTGTTGAACAAACGCATGCATACAGTAGAAACCGCCGTGTTGTGGCCAGCACAACGCCGCTGCCGACGACGCCGCAGCTGCCCACCGATGCTCTGTTTAACAGCAACACTGTTCCGGGACTAAGGAGAACCTAATTTCATAGACAGTTACGGATGGAATGTAACGACTGTAGAGGCTGCGAGCTAATTAAAACTGTAACAATTTTTAGGCAAATAGACGCAAACACTTTCCATAGCTACTTGCTTACTTCATTCACCTGGAATACATGCGTATCTGGTATTTTGCGTTTCTGGGACTATGCGTTGTGGCAAGAGTCCAAGTAAAAAATATATAGAATGATGATGTGTACGCATACTATTTACGTAACATTATATGCCCATAAACTATCACAGCCGTTATCTCAGAAGGGTTGAGCAGAGAAGTTCCGACATCAGCTTCTTCATTCTGTGCTCTTCTGTATTCCGGCGGAATTTATAGAACACGTAATAGACGGAGTACTCTATAAGTATACTTTACTTAAAGCACCCCATGTTTGTCTTTAGCCAATATTTTTACTAAAACTAGTAACCTTAGATGATGTGAAGATGCCTACTACACCTATGTAGATATTATTGCGACCTTGCTCGTCCTGACGGCGCGGGCGGGCCCACACGTCCGTAGGTCAACAGCATACGAAATGATTTTATTACATTATAATAAAATAAAATACCTTATTTCAGAATGTTGTTTCTTTTTTATATAGCAACTATCTGCTGATTTAAATTTAGATTTAACTTGTTACGACTTTTAAAATAATCTGAAGAAAGTTCAAGGCACATTCAATGAATGATACAAAAGAGTCTCGTGTGGAGAACCATGTTCATTTATTGACTAAAGGGGCCCCAAATAATACCGATATTAAACTAAGTAATAAAAACTCATTTCTAAAACTAACCCAGTTGTCTACGTGATAAATCGATCCACAGACCTGGAGGTCTGGACCCTTATTGACTATGAGAATACGAATTGAGTAATAATAAATTAAAAAAAATGATCGTGTATTGATAATGTTGATGTGTATTGATAATGATCGTGGTATTCGGTATGCCATTGGAGTACCGTTAAAGGATCATTTCACTAAGTCATCGTAACTCGCCGCGTTACGTGTTTTATTAGTCAAATCTAATAAGGGCGCAGAGCACTTGGCGCTGAAATGAACGCCACCTGCCGCCGCCACGCACGCGCCGCGGCTCGCTAAAACGCCGACCAAATGCACGATGATTATTATTATAATCCTAAGATTTAGCTTATTCTAGAAGCTTGCATTTTAAGGGTTTGTCCGTCTGATTATTTGAAATTTATGTCCACAGTCCCTTGGGGGTGTAAAATTAAAGCTTCAAATCAATGCAATAAAAAAAATAATCATTGATACTCATTCACCAAAACCTATTGAGCACTGCATACTGACCTGGAATCACAAAATTTGGTAAGGTTTTACAGGGATAGTAAAGGAAAATTAAACGATTTTAAAAAGGAAAACCGATTTCAAAAAGCGAAAAATCATTATATTAATACGTTAAGCAAAAACTTTGTACCCCTTTTAACGAAAATTGCGCGGACGGAGGAGTATGAAATTTCCCACACTGATAGTTTATATCGAGAAGGAGTGCAGAATGCTAATTTTTGTTTTTTAATTATGCATAAAAAAATACGTTAAGTCAATAAAAAACACATTACACACACTACATGGTATTTGACACAATACACTTCAAATTGAGAATAGATTAATATTGTTTGTCTTTAATATTATTTGTCTATAGTCTTACTGAATGTCCAACATAACCAGCAAACGATGAAAGAGTTTTTACAAAAAACATCGTTTACAGAGAAGTTTTGTATCATTAATTAAATTATCGAAATATGTATGGCAATTTTAATGGACAGCATTTTCTTATTGGTTTTTTTGTTTCAATAAAAAGAAAATTAAAAAGGTATTCTTTATTTTAATCATTTTTTATTTTTTTTTATTTAAACTTCATATAATTTGTTTGAAAAAAATAGGCAAATTAACAGTGTAGCCTTGGCAAAATCTGTGATTATAGAGGTATAGCCTTTGACAATAGAACCTTAATAATGTAAAAACTTACAATGTAAATTAATTATGGTCGAATTTCGACCAATGGGCGACCACTAGTATATATTATAATTCGAAAAATTTCGGTGCTGGTTAGTGCAGTCGGTTACATGGCACCGACCTCAAATACTTATTTTTCGATTTTTTAAGGTTATTTATTTTAAAACTCTAAGTTACAAGAGAATCAATTATTTATATACCAATATTATATTATTCAGTCAATGTGTGTTACCAGTGATGATATATGGATCAGAGACGTGGTCTCTTACAATAGGTCTCATAAAAAAGCTCAGAGTTGCTCAGCGAGCTATGGAGAGAGCTATGCTCGGCGTTTCTCTACGCGATCGAATCAGGAATGAGGAGATTCGTAGAAGAACCAAGGTTACCGACATAGCCCTTAAGATTAGCAAGCTGAAGTGGCAATGGGCGGGCCACATAGCGCGTATATCGGACGGACGTTGGGGCAGAAAGATTCTAGAGTGGCGACCACGTATTGGCAAGCGCAGCGTGGGACGACCGCCTGCCAGATGGACCGACGATCTTGTGAAAATCGCAGGAAGTCGTTGGATGCAGGTGGCATCGGACCGGTTACGCTGGAAAGCGATTGGGGAGGCCTATGTTAAACAGTGGACAAGTATGGGCTGAGATGATGATGATGATGATGATTATATTATTATGCTTAGTTCAACAGTAAGGTACCTAGAGGATTGATATAATACTAATAACAGAATCTAAACATTCGTGCTGTTTGCCGCTAAGGAGTCCCCTGGTGTATTCAAAGTTGAAAGTTCAGTACTGATTTATTAAAATGTAACCACCTGGAATCTATTTTAAACCCCACGCAAAAAGAATCATCAAAATTAGTTTAAAAATAAAGAGGCTATAAACAAACACAGAGGAAATGTAAACCCTCTCCTTTTCAGAAGTCGGTTACTACTCTGATTAGTTCTATGGTACGGTGCGTATAGGATTAACACAATACACATAATAACACAATTTACAGATTCGTACCATTTATCATCAAGGAGTTCCCTGGTGTATCTTCAAAATTATCCATCTAATCTAATACCAATGAAACCGGAACCACTTTGGAGCTATACTGAATCCGATGCAAAAAGAATCATCTATCGGTCCAATCGGTAAAACCGGCCCACAATTGACGGAAATATCGATGAACATACATAAACAAAGTAGTGGGTTAGAAATACGAAAATTGTTAATTTATAATTGTATCAACTGTTCGTTCTCGAATTCGACGAAAAAATAATGTTGCGACACCTAGTGGCCTCTGAACGTAATTTTCAGAGCGCTAGTCTTGGCCGTTTTTTGCGTTTAAAATGTACTATAATTTTGTTCCTGTATCGTGGGTGCGTATACACACATAAAATAAATATACACATATACCCAGGCCGAAACAAACACATATTCTGTACTATTTTTATGATGGGGCTATTAAATTGCTACCAAGTTGTTTGGTAGACTAAGTCATCACTGCCGTTAAAATTCGGCGCGGTTAAGTCCATCCAGTTTGACTGTTCTACTTAAGGTACATATATCATGAAGAGCTTAATACGCTCAAAACTGGTTGGCGTGCCGATCTTTTGGGAGGCATTGCTAGGATTGAAAGAGGTACGGGCATGTAAACAGGACAAGCGGCTAACGAAAGGAATATATCGAGCAAATATAAGTCGAAGCGTCTGAAGACGTCACCCAAGGAGTACCTATCACGACCAAATTAATGGTCTCTTTGAAAAGGATCAAATGTGTAACACTCTTAGTCGACGGAAATGCATGTAAAGATGTGTAAACGTATATGAAGCAAAAGAGGTGTGTCAGAATCGTAGTATGTGGCAAACTGTAATTTCTGTCTACCCCAGTTGGATAAGGGCGTGAGTGTATGTATGTATAGAATCGTTTTTATCTTATTAGTGCTAAAACTATCTTAGTGCTACAAACTTTGTCCAGCAGTGGACTGACACGGGCTAATAATGATGATGGTGTTGACTATCTTGTTGGTCTAGTGGAGCATGCTGTAAGTGCGATCACAAGCTGCCGTAATCAAGTCAGACAAAGTGTGGATTTTCTATCGAAAAAGTCTTAGTCGTAGTCCGGAGTCTGGAATTGTTCTCGGTAGAATGTCAAAATGCTCGACCCGTATTATATTGGGACCTGGCATCGTCAGTGAAAAGTGGGTGTACCCCTCTGCCATCACCGCTTGAGGAATCTAGGCGTGACGGTGTTTATTTTTTCATTTATAGAGTAGGCACAAAATAAAACTCCAGGACTTAATTTTATTTTGCATATAAATAAAATAATACATACTACTATATTAATATTAATATTATAAATATATAAGTTTGTATGTTTAGATGTTTGTTACTCAGCCACGCAAAAACAGCTAAATGAATTTGGATGAAATTTGACATTCAGCTTATTACATGGATTAGCCCATAGGATATTTTTTATCCCGGAAAAATGTTAGGTTTCTGTCTAAAGTCAATGCGGACGAAGTCACGGGCAGAAACTAGTATAGTATAATTATTTATTTCAATCTGCTCATAAATACTTGTTTTTTTTTTTTAATTTTAGGTCGTCGTAAACTCATGCACCGTCGTCTCAGGATTCTTATGTACACGTTGTCAACAACTTGGAACATTGCACATTATTAAACAAACGAACCGGTTGTAACACCTACGAGGACAACCATGCAAATGCAAAGAGCACTAATGTGCCACATAATAGTTACCACCATCAGCTACTCAAGTGGAGGCTCTAATACCGGCGTCGTGTCGTCGTTTGTCCGGCGACTGCTGCTGCAGTCCACCTCTGCGCCCCATGACAGCCACGGCGCGTTGTTTTGGAACTGGGGAAGAAATTACCACCATAATTAACTCAGATAAAAGGCTTGCAATCTAGTTTAATGTATAAAATCACCTTCTTAGAAATGTTAATTGCTATTTTACTAGTATAGTTCAAACGAAGTAAAAAGTATTACCGAAGTTAAGTTTTGTATCGAATCAGTTAATAGTGACATGCGACATTAAGCGTACATATTGAAAAAGTTGTGATAGCAGACGCACGCGGTCGTAAACGGCCGGTGACATTCAAATCGGCCTCAAGGCTCCCGGCGACGATGAGCGCCACCTAGCGTCACGAAACTTTTCTCATTTACTCACCGACATGGGGGCGGGAAGGCGGGGAGCGGGGGAGGAGGACGAGTTTATTCCCGCTGTGTGGATTGATCTTTATTATGACACAGGAGGAAAGTAACTTTTATTGTTATTTCCTTCAGGACAGTTACGAACGAATGACATGAAGACTAAAGCCTACCGAAACCACATTGCTACTGAAATCTACATTATACGAGTATTACTGTTAAAAAATATTCAGTCGGTTGCTCGCGAACTCTCTGGGAGAGCTATGTGCTAGCTACATTCTGAACTTTCATATATCTTACAGACATACAACATGTCCTATTTTAAATTGTATTCTTACCATTTTTTATTGTTGCGGATTGTGTTTTATCTACACTGACAACTGAGAAGATCCTGGTAGTGTTAACATTACAAAAGCCCGATGGCCGCGCTGGAAAATCGCAGATACCCATGTACCGAGAATACTTTGGCTAGCTTATTTCTTAGTGACCACTTGGACTACATATGTAGGCCACCTTCAGGTTAAGATGTTTTTTCTGCTACGAGATCTAGCAAGCAGATTGTACTTCTGTGTTGTCAATGATAATTAAATTCACCCATCAAAACACCTAACTCGTGATTGACGTCACTTTAGATATTAAAAAGTATCGGCAAATGTCACAACTTAGTCAGTTCAGTGTAATATTAAAAAAATTGTTACCGAACAAACATTTTTGGTATTCTAGTACATTGTCATATTAGTGCGAACCAACACGGATTTAGCCGGGAGCGATCTGTTGACAGCAGTTTATTAGTTTTTACCAATGAAGTTCTTAACGCCATGAACCATGAGTATAGCGTAGACGCTGTGTGTGTCAATTTTGTGAAGATCAATGACAAAATTTGTTATAAAAGCCTATTAATTCCGCTTCGGCAACTTGGTATACATAGTGATCTCTTCCGCTAGATAAAGTCTTACGTCGAATATAAAAGTCAGTGTGTTGTTATTTCTCGGTTCGGTTTATATCACACAAGAAACATATTAGTTCCGGGGTCCCACAAGGGTTCCATTTAGGTCCTTTGATATTCAGGCTGTACATAAATGATATATATATAAATCATTCGAAAGTGTTACTTTATGCAGATGACACCAATATTTATAGGCTCATGCGTGACTGCAATAAATACAAACTTTCACAAGATTTTGATAATTTTGTTATTTCTGTAACGATAACAATTCACTTTTAAATTTTTATAAATGTTTGGTAGTAAGTTTAAAAAAAACAATGTCTTACATCATACCTACTATTTAAATAGCAATCCTACACAGATAATAACACAAATTCGCGACCTTGGTATTATAATGCACCCAACATTGACATTTATCTCACACTTAGAATCAATTTAAAAAAAAAAACATACAAACAATTGGGTTTCATTCTGCGTGTAAGTAAACTGCTTAAAAATTCTTTAACTTATAAAATTTTTGTTCATATTAGAGTTGAATTTGCCTGTTCTATTTGGAAGCCTGATTATAAACTGCATATGGATCAAATCAAATAAGTCCAAAAAAATGTATTTAAAAACTTCATTATAAAACTAGGCACACTTATTTTAATTATGAAGACTCATTAAAATATCACTGGTGCATAATAAGGAGAGCTTATTAAGTATTAGTGACCAGTTTTCGTTTATTTATTTTAATCTATGTATTTTGGTTATTTAACGGTAACTCTAGATATCGTGTGCTTTTTTTGTTTTAAAATTTTTTTTTATATATGACCGAATGTTGCTTAGTTTTTTGTCGACTTTTCTAATCACTGCTGCGCATTTTATTTTGTATCAAGAAACATTAACTTATTATTTGCATCGCTTGATAATGGTCGTCAGATGCATCTTAATAAATAGGGTACAGAAGCAGGTCTGGCTTAGCTCCTAGCGGGTTGCGGCGCAGAACAATTCCTGAAGCTTTATGCTCAGAACCTAGGGAAGATAGGTAACGGTGTTGCCAAGGCGTGCGTAGGGTACTAATCAGTAGGGATGTGAGAGCTGTTTAAATAACTGCAACTCGAACAGTTACAAATAACAGAACTAGTTCTCACATCAACAGTTATAACTCAGCCTAATAATTTTTCCGACCTTAATATCCGTAAAAAATCCAACAAAGTCTATAGAGAACATTTGCTCAGTGCCCCAAGGATACAGCCATAAAACTGCTAAGTAGCCGCGGAGGCAGTTAGTCACATTGTGCTCCGATTTCTAAAGCCTTCGTTCGCCGATGGCAGTTTGTTCAGTATCCAATGCTGAATGCATGGCTCCATTAATCTTGGCATCGGGCGCCGACAAAAGTTCCTGACGAATGAAAAGCCATAAAAGGTAATACGATTATGTGGGTAGCTGGCGGGTGCCGGCCTGTGGCGGAAGGGACACTATAAATTAATTAGATAACATCTCTTTACACTGTAGAAGTACGAACTATAGTTGCTATTTTAATTTTGATAACTTTGAAATATGGCCATAGTCCACCACACTGGACCAGTGCAGGTTGGCGAACTTCACATACCTTCGAGAAACTCTTAGGCATATAGGTTTCTTCACGATGGCCTAAACCCTCTGGCCTAAACTGATTCTTGTAGGATCAAGTAAAGTTTACGGACAAGGTACGTAACCTTCTTGGGGTTTGAGATAAAATAAACGTTTGTTTCTGTATATTTATGTGTATAATGCTAGCATAGCATGTATTCTTTCTATTTTACCCCAAATTTAGGTCGAAAACCTATAAATTATTGTAAAAACTATTTAGTTTTTCAAGGTCAACCTTGAGTCGAAATTAGGTATTATTTTTTGGTATGTCTACGAGATATTTTTAGCTATTTTTTTTGTTTAGAAGACATAAAATTAGATATGCAGATTTTTTTTATTAATTTTTTACTTTTAGAAAGGCAATAAATCATTTTTTAAAGTTTTCTGAAAATATTCCTAAAAATATTTGTTTACGTGAAAACGTGTGAAAAGTTTCCGTTCTTCCGGGTGTGTATGTTTGAGGTAGCAATTTTAACGATGTGATATGAATGATGGTTATAAAATATATTTTGTTGTACTTAAATAAAACACGTCATCACCATAAAACCGTTTACTTTTTATTTCAAGTGAAAACTCGCTATAGATTTTAATTTAACTTTTTTTTTTTGCAAACGTGGGTAAAAATGCCACAATCATTATCTGTGAGAGAATACTAAATAAATCTGCCGAGCAAAAGGGCAACATTTTAATATAACCTTATTTGGAAAACGATTGCTTTAGCAAAATAGACTCGAAATTATTATTTTTTTCACCTTTGGTAATAATTAGCTTTACGTATGACAGTTTGTTCCAGGTGAAATACAATATTTTACATTGAAACTAATATTTGGGTTCTACTTTAAGTGTCATAATCATATAGCACAGGGCTGTCTAAACCAGATACGATCCCGGGTCAGTATAAATTTATAAATAGAATAGATACAAGGGCCGCAGAAACAATATTTTTTAAAGAAAATTAAAGTATACTGAGTAAGCCCAATAGACGTCTAGCATCGACTATAGGATAGGGATCGGATCAATTGCGTGAAGAGCTGTTACATTTTGTCTGCGAACAACAACAACACGCACACAAATACACAGTTCGGGATTTTTTTTTTTAACGTAGCCCCACACTAGGATTTATTCCCGTGTCGTGGGTGTATTTACAAACATGAAAATTCACATACACAAATACCCAGACCGGAATAAATAATTGTGGATCACACAAATATTTGTCCCGTGCGGTACTCGAACCCGCGACTATTAGACGCAGTGGGTAGAGCGGCTTAAGCTCCATCCGAATAAATATATCATTCGTTTATTTGGGATACCATAAAAATACAATAATGTTCTACCAAATAAATTTTGCTGAAGGAATATTTTCGTATTTGCGGTAGATCAAAAAAATATCGCGGACCGCACCAACACAAACCGTGCGTGGCATGCGGCCCGCGGGCCGTGCCTTGGGCAGCCCTGATATAGCATATCACAACGCAAATGGTGTGTTATAAATTCCATTATCATATTAAATAAGTTATTCATTTTAATTCCAATGAATAATCAAGTAATATTTTATGACTAATAGTTACGAATTAAGAATTTAAAAATTACAAGCTATGCAAAATAACAATACCTACCTGTCAACAAATTTTATTATTCCAACATTATTGGCAAGTATCAACACAATTTAGAAACTTATAAAGACATTTACAAATGGCAACTAATGTTTTATAATATACTGTTTATAAATAATAATTAGTGAGTATAATAAATGTACCTTGGCCTGTGGCGTGACTCTTACCACCGTAAGCTTCAAATGCGACACAGTGCGTAAATATCAAATGGCGGACGTGCCTACATGTGGCCCACGTGACCGCGACAGACATGGGATATTCGTCGCGTGGTGTGTATTATAACGTAGCATTGCGTCGAAACGCATCGCATCAAAACGTGTAGTTGCAATCCAGCGCAGGACAGCGCGTCGCCGCGGCTTCGTCGAGGACGCGCGCGAGCTGGCTGATTGTGCTCTGACCATGCGTGAAATGTTTCCGCCCGGTCCCACGAATCCCTACGACTGCCTGCGTCTCCCGGCGGATAGCCGTGAATTAAATTATGAAGTATTGCGTTTAAATTCCTGCCAGCGATCGCTTTTGTCGGTAGCACCGCGGCGCTTGCGTTCACGCGCCGATGAGTTGCCTCACATTCATCTGTAATGTGCAGGTAATGAGTGGTTTGGCATTGTTTTAATTTGTGCGTTCATGCGTGTCAACATGAATTATTGATATTTATTATATACGAATATTACATTTAAAAGCAATTTACCAATATTACGTCATTGTTAGTATTCACCAGTAACAAATATTAAAAACATTTCGCTTTTTATTGGCTCCGCAATAATGTAAGCACTCATCAGGAAACACTAAAGAGTATTCGTTTTTTTTACTTCGATGTGACTTGGGCTTACATGACTTCCACAGCAAAAGTTTTTCTGCTCTATAAACTTCTTGCAAATTTACTAACTTTATAATGAAGTCATAGTCGAAGTCGTAAGTAATATGTGGAAAAGTAAAAATACAAATTCAATCGTACAATTTGCGGGTCGTGCGAGTGCTATACCTGTCGCCCAGGGCTCGCTGCGAGAGTCGAGTAGTGTCCGTCGGCAACGCGCGCGCAGCCGGCCGCCGCTGGCCGCCGGCGCCGGTCTGGGTGGCTGGCGCTGTCATGCGCAGCGATATTCAGCAGTGAAGTTTCTATCTCGTCCCACACGCGGGTAGCTCAGAAACAATGTAGAAGTCACCTGCATCTGCACCAGTTCAGTTTATATTAATGCGACCTCGCAGTAAAGGCAATATGTTACTACTATCAGCAATATTTACGGCGAGCATATTACCATAATGTATGTTTGTTATGCACTTGTTCTGTCACTTTTTAGTACCGTATACAAGGCAGGGACATTGCACAATGCACCGGCAACTCACTGGATTTATTCTGTCCACACACACACTTGTAAATATTATAGCTGCGAGTACGTATTTATTTAACTTTTTACACGTATTAAAGTTACGTAAAGAAAAATATTGATTTATTGTGAAGAAAAATAATGATCTTTATTCATGAACATGATAGATTTGATTTTATACCCCTTTCTGCCAGCGGCTTTGTCCGCGTTGAATTTAGATAGGGAAGTAACATTCTTCCAGGATAAAATTATTCTATCTGTTAATCCAAGTAATAAACTATCTGCGTGCCCAATTTCATCCAAATCCATTCAGCCGTTTATGCGTGATTAAGTATCAAACATCCAAACATCTAAACAAACAGACTTTCACATTTATAATATAAGTAGGATAATAGTAAGGATCGACGTGTTCATCTAAGGATTGGCAGTAGTCTTGGAGCGCAGCGCGTTCGCTTCCTATTCGCTTGTCGTTGCACTGTAAACTCTTTGCGAGCGCTCCTTAGGCAGTTGGTAGGAGACTTTATTTTGTCAAAACATTATGAATATTTGTCTTGAAGAACTAGTTTGCACTCATGTGTGTGGCAATATGCAGTAGATAAAGTAGATGTTGTTAACGATAAGTTGACTTGTACAACAGTTACTTTTAAGTTAAAATGTATGATAATAGCCTTGTCGGACTTAGCGAGAGACTCAAGTGGGCTGTGGGCGGACGAACTTCACCACCAAGTAATTGGGTAGTACCGGGCCTGCCGCGCCCCGCTGAGAACTTTCAGTGGTTTGATTTAATCAATTTGTTTAGTTGATGGATAATACATCAATAAAGAATGAAAATATTTTTTCTGTATCTGGTAACTTATCGCTTAGCAACAAAATAGTGTTCCACCAGTTCGAATTATAGTTTGTTTGTTTTGATCTGTTTTTATTGAATATATAATACTTTTATTATGTGGTGATTTACGTAGATAATTTACATTAATGAATATGGAGTATCAGAGATAAAATAGATACATTGGGCAATAAATAATATGACAAGATAGCGAAGACGTCATGATCGCCAAGTAGTAAACTGCACATGAATGAGAATTAAGTATAATTTTTATCGTAATCATAAAATCATCGGTTCTTGGCGACGTCGCAGCTCTACCGCCGCCGTCCTGCGCGCTGCGGTGCGACTCGACGCGGCGGCGGCGTGGAGCCGCTCGCTCTTTGTTCCTTTATCGCGGCTCTTTGTGATAAATAGGTCTTTTGCGGATAATTTCAGAACTGTCTTTATGAAACTTCTTCGTTTTATCTCGCCCGTAGATGTGGCTACACACCTCGCGATTGCTTGCTGGAAATTTTAAATTATGCTTTATTTCACTCTGTGGGCATATTTATCGCCTTATTGGAGTTAGCATTAAGTCAGTTAAGTTCAAATTCAAATTCAAATCATTTATTTGTGGATAATAGGTTAGATAGGATGTTACATGTATATAGTCATAAGTTCTACTATATCCTGCCATGCATCAGGCGTACAAAATTATAAAGTAATATGAAATATATAATGTCATATTATTATTAAATTAATTTAAAATTTATATTAATGATCTTATTATTAGTATTAAAAAAAACTATATAATGCTATTTCCCCTCTAAGAACTCGTCAATGGAACAGTACTCTTTGTCTATTAAAAAATTACTTAACATATTTTTAAAAATATTAGCAATACTAATTTTCCTTAGGTGTAGGGGTATTTTATTATAAATAGTAGGCCCCATATAGACTATGCTTTTATGGATAAGATGTGTCTTACAAGGTATTGGGTGTATGGTATGTTCCCGACGGCTTCCTATAGGATATGTATTGTATATATGCATATTACTTTTTACAAAAGCTGCAACCTCGCAGATGTAAAGATAGGGTACCGTTAGTATCCTTAAACCTTTAAATTTTCCTTTACATGATTCTCTCATTCCTAGACCAGTTATCGCACGCACACACCTTTTTTGAGCTTTAAATACCTGCATCTTATCGGTTGAGTTACCCCAAAAAATTATACCGTATCTCAGTATAGAAGCTACATGTCCATGATAGGCCGTCATTACCGCTGATAAATTAACTACCCTAGATAGTTTATATAACGCAAATGAGAATTGGTACAGTCTTTTGCATATATTTTGGATATGAAGTTTCCATTTTAGTTGACGATCGATGGTCAAACCTAAGAAACGCGTTGACTCGATTTCTACGATTTCTGTATTTGAAAATTGAATGTCAAGTTTTTCCGTTTTACGTTGCTGTTTGAAGTCCATTATATGTGTTTTTGTCAAATTTATTTTTAAGTTGTTCAATGTCAACCAGTTTTTAATGCAAGTCAAAGTATTTATTATTTCTTCATTTAAATTGTCCGAATTATCTTTAATAAATAAAATAGTGCTATCGTCAGCAAATAATGTCATGTCATAGTTAGTAACATTAGGAAGGTCATTAATATATATTAAAAATAACAGTGGTCCGAGAACACTTCCTTGTGGAACTCCATAACATACTGATATTGCTTCTGAAGTATATGTTGTCTCTGTAAGTGTCATAGGACATACTTTGCTTAGCTGCGTGATTTGCATTCTATTACTCAAGTATGATTTCAATAACCTATATCCATTCCCTCTTTATATTCCCTCCATAGCCAAACATTTTTTTCAGTAGAAGATCATGTCTTACATGATCAAATGCCTTTGTCATATCCATGTATAAGGCTATTGCCCTCTTTCTTTTATCTACTGCTGTCATTACTTTTAATAAGAAGTCATAAATTGCCATATTAATCGTTTTATGTTTTCGAAATCCGTACTGCTTGTCTGATAACAGATTATAATTTTCAAAGTAATTGTTTAATCTACTGTAAATTGCCGTCTCAAAAACTTTGGCTATGACTGGTATTAGCGCTACAGGGCGATAGTTACTTAACTCATGTGGATCACCTTTTTTGTAGAGAGGTTTGACGATTAAAATTTTCAATTTTTCTGGATAGGTCCCCTGTTCCATGCCTAAATTGAGTATGTAACATATGACAAATGTAATAACCGTCGCTACATCTTTAAGGATTTTATTGGAGCCATTATCATATCCAACGCTACTTGTACTCTTTAGAGATGATATTATTTTAAGAATCTCAAAGTTCGTGCATGGAAATAGATATATCGAATTGCAATTATTCTGATAACTGTCGTATGTGTTAATATTTTTGTTGCCCTCTGCATTTTCGGCGAAGTAAGTATTAAAAACATTGGCTAGCTCAGTAGGGTCAGTTATAATCTTGTTTTCGTAATTTACTTTTGAGATAGTTTGTCTTGGTTCATTTTGCAAATAGTTGTTGACAATATTCCACGTGGCTTTAGATTTATTTCTAGCATTTTTGATACAGTAATCATTTTGTGATTTTTTTGTAAGTGAGATTATTTTTTTAAGTCTGTTTGAAAATGTTTTAAACGCTTGTTTATTTGTTAATGTGGGTGACCGTCTATATTTCCATAGCAACTTCCTCTTAATACTGCTACATATTTTAATTCCTTTAGAAATCCATTTGGGTTTTTTATGTATTAGTATTTTTACTTTCTTAAGTGGAAAACATAAGTCGTAAAATAGGGTAAAGAGCACATGGAACTGATTGAAAGCGTTATTGGCTTGAGTTTCTTCAAAAACATTTTGAAAACTTAAGTTTGCTAAGCATTCTTTGAATTTACGCCTGTTATCAGAATTATAATCTCGTATTGTTATGAACCAATGTTTTATTCGAAAGAATTTTTTAACGGGAAATTTTAGCACTTGTGCCGTGTGATCTGATACAGCAAGTTTGATAACCTCTCCAGTACTACCTCTAATATTATGCGTTATATTGTCAATTCCTGTGCCACTACTTAGCCTAGTTGCTTGTTTAAATTGAAGCTTTAAATTATATGTAGCTAATAGGTTCTGAAAATCCGTTGACGTTTTGGTTCTCTTAAGATAATTAATATTAAAATCCCCACACATCATAAGTTTAAATTTATTTTTATTACATATTTTGCTCAGAATTTGGTCAAGCTTGTCAAGGAATAAGTTTATTAATTGTGTGTGACATCGCGGTGGTCTATACACGCATACTATATATATTTTATGCAATGGAAGACAAACTGCTGAGCATTCCACTACCTTGGGAATAGATAGGTCAACAATTTCAGCTAGATTTTCATACTTATGGTTATTATTTATCAATATACATGAACCACCGCGTCTTTCATTTCGATAAAAACAGGAAGCCATCTCAAAGTTATCTATTTTTAGTCGAGTTCTGTCTTCTCGTATCATATTATGCTCTGTAATACACAGTATGTCTATTTGTTTACCTTTTTCACCCATCATGCATAAATGAATAGATAAGGCATCTGATTTACTTATTAGACCATTAATATTTTGGTGTAATAGATACATGTAATTATTAACGAAAAAAATTTGCATTGACATTCTTTACTACATTAGTTGCATTTGGAATAACATTATTGTAATTAATATTTAACCTTTTTGGGCTGAGATCATTTTGCTCAATTTGAGTAGTTGAACATGTTTGAGTGCTTTTATCTGTATAAAGTAATGCTTTATTTCCCATTTTTTTTTTGTTCGTATTTACTCATATTATATTTATAAGTCAAGTGTAGTATTTCCTTTAGTATATATCTACTTAAATTTAAGGGAAAGTAACGAGTATGGGGCAAATATCTACTATAGTCGAGATCTACATAAATTACGTTCTTATACTGCTGACATATGAATTTTAGTTCAGCGTTGAGTTTATTTTCATTAGGATGTTTGTTTTTTGGAATCTCACATACAATGACATTTGTATTTTTGATTGAATTGAGCCATTGACCAATACTAATTTTAAAGTTATATGGATTTGTATCATTTATGCCACCCATTAGTACTACATAGTCTCTGTCCGTCATATTACTAATTTCCGATGTTGTACATCTCAAAATATTTTCCATCTTCGCTCCTGGTTTCCAGATGCATGTTACGTGATATTCCATTCCCAAAAGTTGCCCCAATAATTTTCTGACATCACGTCCTTGCTCGTCTGCAATAATGAGTACTTTTCGTTTTCCTTTATTTGTTACTTTTATATTTTTGTTCTCCACAGACTTTTCAGAATCTATATATGTTTCCACTGATTCTACCCCTTCATAGTCTGTTTTTAAATCCTCTTTTATACATTTTTCTTTGTTAATTACATTTTTTGATAATTCGCTAAAATCTTCATTCATCTTCTGATTTGTCAAAGGTATTTCAATTTGTTTAATAGGACTTCCATTCTTGATAGATAGTCAGTTTGGTCGCAGATTAGATTTACCTACAAAACAATTTCTGAATCGAGATTCTTATAATTGCCGTTCAGTTATGATCTGCAATAGCTTGGATCGCGGCCAGTATATTACACTAATGGCAATCAAAAAATACGCATGATGTCATTTAAGGCTTGATTTAAAATTAAAAATATATAGATATAGTAACTGCTCGCCTGAAACTGTTAAACTAAATACTTTAAAACATACTCACTGCTACATCAGTAATGCACATACTGTTAGTAAATCTAAGACGAGAACATACAAGAGCTACACTCGTCCGAGTCTCGGAGGAGGCCATTACTTGCGGCGAAGCTCAGCCGACGTGCGGGCGCAGACACCGGCATCGCGCCGCGGAGAGCTTAGCATTGAAAGTACATAAGACTCCCTCGTTACGGTGCGAAGCTAATAGGACCATAACATAGCCGATACTTTTAGCATTGGCCATCGGAAAATTTGCAACTGTATAGATGTTGTATCATGTTTTGGCAACTTGGTGCGTTCGATCGCGGTAATTAAAGCATGCTAAGAGGTAAAACATGGGGAAAAGATGGACGAGTGGCGCGACGTAGTGTGCGAAGAGTAGCGTCCAAAAAGCGACATGATCACCGTGACTAAAACTTGTGTGCAGCCGGATAAAAGAGTTCAGACTTGGGATCGTATTCCCGAAAAGTAACTAAATCGCCGATTGCCGATGCTAAAAAGCAAGACTGCTTGGACCCGGTGTCGTAGCAGTTCGCGTGCTCGTGGCCGAGTTCTACGGGAGCACTCGTAAAGAGTCCACGCGCACATGCGCGCCGCGCCTACAGCTGCATCGTGCGCACCACGCACGAACTTAGGGGAAAGCGATTGGTAAATAAAATTACTGAGATATAAAATGTAAATAATCGCTGCTGAAAGCAAAATGTATAACATCTGGCTCACTGTTTCACTCATTACATCGTCAATATAAACAACACTATTACTTGTTACCTATAACAGTATTAATATCAGTTGTATTTAATCTTACAGTATGACCATACAAATTATGTCTAATGGAAATCGGCCTTACCCCATTGATATATTATTTACACTTTATCGAAGCCATACGCTGTTTATTTGGCGCTTATGTTGCGTAATTATCAATACAGTCTTCAAGCATTGATGTTATTCGGCGAGAAATGCGTTAACTCCACTCCGTCAGAATCGGAATCAGAATTTATGAATCGCCAGAAAAGTAACAAAGACTCTACCGCCACTTCGGAATGGCATTCTTGTGGAGAAGAAGGGCAAGAAACTCCACGGTTACTCTTTTAAAATAAAAAAATACAAACTTTTTCATCTACATTTTGTTGTGGGGTATGGAAGAACAATGTAGGTTGGTCATAAGGTGAGTCTAAGTTAAAAAAGCAAATAATACTATTTATGAGAATGGCTACATGGTTCCCTCATTTACAAAAAAAAGTACACAAAAAAATGGCATTATGTTAAATTAATAGAAGGAAGAGAGGGAGTGGAGTTGGAATAGCATCTATCCAAGTATTTTTATCTTTTAAATTCCTCCGATTCACCGTTTTTGCCATCAGTTGATCCATTACCGAGCTGAGAACGTCACGCGCACAACAGGTAGGGGTTTCAGGCGAGTGGAAGGTGCGAGGCGCTCTTGCGACCCACTCCGCGCCACTCACTGGCGTCTGATGGAATTACCAGACCGACCCGAGCGCCGTCGCACGATCAACTCGAGCAGGTCTGACACTCGGCAACGCTGCGGATAGCGCGGCACATTTTAACTCGGAAGCGGAATGAAAGCAGTAAAAGTCGGCAGTATAGCAGCAAACGCCTATCTTAATATGTCTACCGCAGCAAACCTACAGAAAAAACAAACAATTGCCTATAATACATGACGTCAAAATTTTTAAATACTTATTTTATTATAAAGTATAGACTTAGTCCTTAGTCTGAGTATTTTATATTCAAAGCAACAACGAGTTTATACACCAAAAAGTATAAATTTATCTATTATTATCTGTAACATACTTAAGTTGAAATCAAACTATAAAATAATTCTTTGATTTAAATATACAGTTAACATATTAGTACATTACTCCGAACTATGTGTAAGATTAAATGAAATAAACGCTAATCAGTCAGTCAGGTTTAGAGGGAAACAATTTAGAGAAAGACCCAGAAAAGAAATGTTCATGAATTTGAATTGTAGAGGCATTAAATTTATTTGATTATCTTGATAAAGCTGTGAGTCCGGGTCATAAGAATATCTTATACGGCGTATGAACACTATCCGATGTATTATTTAAGTTCTTTATCACCAGCTGTGTTCATGAAAATAATTCCACGGCACTCGCAAGCATAAAAACTTCAAATTTATAACGGTCCCTTTTTCGTGGGATATTGTACCGTCGCCCGTCGCCGCCTCATTGACTGTAATTTGAGTATTAGCTTGTTGAATTAGTAATTGTTTTCCCTCACGAATGGGTCCTTGTAGTTAACAAGAAAATGATGCTTCGAATAGAATTTCTAAGTTTTATAGGAACATTAAAACGAAACGAAATAATGTTCCGGGATTCCTTTTAAGGATTTGCTGTAAATTTAACGAAATATTCGCACCATCTTCGTCGTTGAATGCAGCCCGCCATTTGCCGCCGCGTTATTACTTCGTCGTAAAACATGAAATCCGTTTCATTCTGCCTTCAGTGGCGGTGCGCTCAGACGAGGTCTCGCGGCGTGTAATTCCCCAAACTGCATTGTCTGCCCGCCCCGCAGCGACACGGCACGCGCTGTAGGTGTATAAATACACTCGCTAGTCGTGTCCCAGCTCCGCTGATTTTGATCACTCTTCTCCAGCGGTTGAGGGACCAACTTTACGGTCTATTGTTGTGAAAATTACTGTCTGGAACGGTTGCCTCGATCGATTTTATGAACTGCGTAATATTTAGTTCGAAAAATATTAAGATTATGTTTCGTTTTTAAGTAATTTATTTTTAATCCATGTCGCAATAGTGATTCTATAGGTATCACCCATCGCATGGCTCCATATTAAAATTATTTTGCTATGTGATCTCTGTTTCAGCACTAATTGCTTCGAAACTTCTCATTTATTAAAACGCTCATTTCATCAAAATATTTTCATCATCAGCCTATAGCAGTCCACTGCTGGACATAGGCCTCTCCAAGTGCACGCCACTGGGTACGATCCTCGGCTACTCGCATCCAGTTTCAGCCAGCCGCCCTACGAAGGTCATCGCTCCACCTAGCCTGAGGGCGTCCTGAGGGCTTTAGGCTTTGTGGAATGGGCGATGTAAATACTCGACGTAATTTCCCAAATGCCGCCCAGCCCAGCCGTATTCTTCTGTTGACCTCTTTCTCGAAGTTGTTTTTCCCCAACTGCAGAGTTTGCCCTAGGTAAACATATTCTTGAACAACCTCGAGAATAGCGCCATGTATTGCAACAGGTTCCGGCCCTACATGTCGGTTAAACATTACCTTGGTCTTGTCCAAGTTCATGCGGAGGCCTATGTGTTTGGAAGAATCGGCTAGGCTGGTCAGCATAATGACGATGTCGTCTGCAAATCTCAAGTGTGAGATATGACTGCCATTTATGTTTATGCCATGACCGTCCCAGTCCAGCGTCTTAAAAATATCCTCCAATGCATTTGTGAACAATTTGGGGGAGATAACGTCCCCTTGTCTCACTCCTCGATGCATTGAGATAGGTTTGGTCTGCTGGTTTTGTAACTGGATGGTCATGGTCGCGGCGTTATAGAGACTTCTTAATACTTGGATGTATCGCCAGTCGATTTGGCATCGTTGCAAGGATATCAGAACTGACCAGGTCTTGATCGAGTCAAAGGCCTTCTCATAGTCCACGAATGCTAAGCACAGGGGCCGATTATACTCTTCGGTCTTCTGTATAGTCTGCCGTATAGTGTGGATGTGGTCTATGGTTCCATACCCTCTTCGAAACCCGGCCTATTCTGGGGGTTGAAATTCGTCGAGCCTTCGCGCAAGACGATTCGTGATAACTCTTGAAAACAGCTTATAAATGTGGCTCAGGAGCGAAATAGTTCTTCAGTTGGGTCTTATCACCCTTTTTGAAAAACAATACGACCACGCTCCTACCCCAAGCCTCTGGAGTTCTCCCATTAAAGAGGACAGAGTTATAGATATTTTGGAGCTCCTTTAGCACGGGTTTACCTCCTGCTTTTAATAGTTCAGTTGTAACTCCGTCCTCTCCAGGGGCTTTTCCATTCCTTAGCTGCTCAAGAGCCATTCACGATTTCGTCTAGGCTGATTTCGGGCAGGTCTTCCGTAAAGTGGCGGCTTAATGTAGCTCTAGGATCCTCATTTCCAGGATCAGGACGAGATGTATGCGAGGCGTATAGTCGGCTGTAGAAGTCTTCTACTTCCAAAAGAATCTCAGGCTTAGAAGTGATGACGTCCCCACTGGCTTTGGACAACTTCGTCAGATAGCTCCTCCCCAAAGACTAAACGAAAACTTTCGACCCCCGATTTTGCTCGATTGCTTTTTCAATAGCGCGTGTATTAGCGCATCGGAAATCATGGCGTACTAGTTTGTTAATTCGTTTGTTGAGTGCCCGTTACTCTAACGAAGTGTTGGGTGAGTTTACACGTCGTTCCTTCATAAGCTGCAGTGACTCCTCCGAAAGCTTCGTTTTCCTACTTATACGTAGCGTTTCACAAAATCTTGTACCTTCCTCCCTGAGGATTTTAACTACATTTGTGAGGGCCTGGTCTACGTCATTTGTGGTTTCCATGGTAACGAATCGGTTCTCCAGATTTGACTGGAACGTTTCAGATCCTACTACGGTTTGGAGGAGTTTGGGCCGGAGCCTGGCCTTCATCAAACGGACCCGCTCGAGCTTAAAGTTGATATTCAGTGAGCCTCTGACAAGTCGGTGATCGCTTCCGGTATTAAACCTGTTGATCACTGAGACATCTCTGAATATGTGCTTCTTGTCCGTTATGATGAAGTCAATCTCATTTTTAGTCCTAGTGTCGGGGCTTTGCCATGTCCACTTTCTTTGGGGCCGTTTCTTAAAGAAAGAGTTCATCAAGAAAAGCCCCTCTTTCTCAAGAAAGTATACAAGCATTTGCCCCCTATGATTCCTGCTACCGTAACCGTGAGATCCTACTACCGATTCGCTGCAAATTTGTACTCCCACTTTAGCGTTGAAGTCCCCCATGACAACGTTGTAGTAGGCCTTAGTGGTGGAGTGTAAGGCCTTCGATATGTCCTCGTACATATCTTCAACTCCATTGTCAGAGTGTGCCGAAGTCGGTGCGTAAACCTGCACAACCTTTACGTTATACCTATCGCTTAACTTAATAACAAGATACGCTACCCTGTTCGACACACTAGACATTTCTACAACGTTGTCAGAGAGGGTTTTATTGACCAAGAACCCTACGCCGCCCTGGGATAGCTTAACACCCTCTCGGAAGTACAAAAGGTGGCCTGATTCTAGGGTATCGGTGTCCTCTCCCTTTCTTCGGACTTCACACAGTCCCAGAACGTGCCACCTTATCCCTTCGAGTTCGGATTCTAATTGCACCATGTGCTCGTCAAGCCGTAACGTGCGTCCATTAAACGTCGCCAAGGTCAGTTGATTTTGGCGGCCTCTCGTAGCCCGGGGATTCTTCGCACCCCCTACCCTGCCGTTACCGTGACCGCCGCCGTGATCCGGAATAGCAGGGCGGCCGGGAACTGGGGGCCGTGGTTTGTTTTGGCTTGCCATTTGGAGGGTTTGCCCATTATCGCCACGCTGGGCATGCGGGTTGGCGATCGCAGTGCGTAACTCTTCGCATCGGTGCCGCTGCTGCCCGTCACCGATCTGCGGTATTTAGTCACGCAGTTTTTTTGTTATGGTTATACCGTCATTTTTCGGTCGTCAGAGCCTCGTTCGTTGATTAGCAGGATGTACCACGAGCAGGTGAGGATGACTTGGAGCCATGTGGTGGTATTTGACTCCCTTACATCCCTTAAAAACTTATTGCAATGCCTGCCTACTTAAACAAATGAGAATAAGGAAAATTTGTTTATCATTTACTTTTTCTATTTACATGTGCGCACCCTAAGACATCTTTTGAGTATGCACTTAGCTTGTAAATATATTTACAGACATTTTTAAATCTGTATCATACAATTAATTTAAATAAAACCAACAAAGTTTTATTTAAATTAATTGTAAAGCCCCGCAACTTGTTGGCGTTGATAAATAAGAAAGACCTTCATATTTCCATTTGAGTAAGTGCTGCGTCATGTCGCATCGCAGTGGCGTCGCGTCGCGGATACATTCAATGCACTTAGCGGATGAATGGAGCTCTCCGCGCGGCGCTCAATGTCGCGTCGCCTCATTCTCGAGCGGCAAGACTTCGTTAAAACTATCAAATAAAAACACTCGACACCAGCATTATGTGGAAACAAAATGGTGGAGCCCTGCGCCTGTGTGCGCCCGTGTGCGGCTATGCGCGTCCGTGTTCGGATGTGTGCGTGCAGCCGGCGTCTTCGGCCGCGTTCTTATATTATCTCGCTTTCATTTTCTTCCCTTCAACTTTATGCACGTATGTATGTACATAGGCGGACTATATACACATAATGACGTAAAACTATCATTGAGAGGATTCTGTTGGGTTCGTTACCATCCTGAGTTCCTGAGGTAATGCATATGGTAAATATGTAAACAAATCTCACAGGCCGACAATAAAATGTCTGCATCACTACACAGTTAGGCAGCGTGTTTTACGAGCTATGCCTCCAAACATGAACCGTAATACTTCATGCCCAGATAACAGCTGCTCTGAGAGTAGCATTCAGTCCCCTTCTATAGTCAGTACATTTATGTGAGGTTTGTATATTTATATCTGTAATAAACATATTTAATGCTCTGGTAAAAAAATGTTTAGCTAACCTAAGAGCAAACACCGCGCGACACGAACACTCGGACTAATTGCATCGCCCGCGACGTCCATTAGCCTCATCCCCAGTGCGCCGGCCTCCCCACACGAGGGGCGCAATAACGCGACATAACAAAATATTATTAGAGCTTCTTCACGTTAGTCGAGAGGCTCCAGTTTTCTTGTTCACAATATGAAAGTTACGCTCGACCGATTACGGACAAGTTTGTTTTGAACACATAAAACGTGGATGCTTTGAAAATATACAACACTCCTGAGGTTGTGCCTCTCAATATAGGTTACTGCGTGGTTGTTGCTTGTTGCAGCATAGTTCCCAAACTCACGATACGATACGAGTCTCTCCGTCCGGGGAAGTTTTGTTATAGACATAACAATAACTAGGTAGTAACAAATATGTAGGAGAGCACGTCGGTTTCCAGAGGCGGGGGAATCTGAGTATTAGTAGTCTCAGCGTTCGCTCCTGGATGGAATGTACCTATCTGTTACCATCGGCGCTCGATTAACTCGGATGCTCCACAGGGGCCTGCATGCCCTTCATGAATTAAAAAACGTTACTTCATTCTCGAAGATGAATTCTGAAAATATAATCTTATATCTGATTACTTTTGTAATCTGTGATTTTTTGGTTTCCGCGAAAAGTGCTGAACAAGTCAATACATATTTATTTAAAGATATGAAAATCAATTATTTTAGCAAATGGAGAATTAGAGCTTATTTTCGAAAGCATTATTCTCTCATCGATTCTAAAAGCGCGTTTCTAAACTCCAACGAGAAGCATGTAATGCCGCTCCAGAATTACTTAACATTTTCTGCATTCAAAGATCCAGGCAGAGATTGAAACATTCGTGTTCAAGTTCAACATTATTAACGGCACTTACACAGTGATTCACGACCTCAGCAAGACATTAACAAGCGAGCCCGCTAGTGCTGTCACACACACAACAAGTAGCCGCGCGACGCTGAGGGCACAAGGTGAGGCGAACTATCGGGAATAAACCTCAACTCCTTAGACAAATAACTTCTTGTGCATAGAATATTGCATTGTAATAGCAAAACTAACGTTAACGATTCATTTACTTAGATCGAGGCAAGAAAAAAAAAAATTATCACTTGCTTTAACGGTAAAGGAAAACATCGTGAGGACACCTGCGTGCCCAAGTGTTTTTCGAAAGTGTGTGAAGTTCGCCAACCCGCAATGTCAATGCTGGCCCAGTCCAGCGTGGTGGACTATGGTCTAAACCCTCTCAGTTTGAGAGGAGGCCCGTGCCCAACGGTAGGACAGTTTCTTAACAGGGCCAAAAATTTTATATATTATAATTAAGGCAAGAAGAACCGAAACGGGGTACTGACGCAATCAGTTTTTCACAATTATTAGCTTATTTGTACGCGATTGTTGAAATCCGAACCGTCTCTTATTCTTGTAATGTTCACCTCTCGGACGGGAATAAAACGTAATTATCTCCGACATCAACATAAACTGGCACAACTCGGTTTCTGCTAAATTGCACGCGACCTAAGGCGCACCGCCGCCGCGGACCGGCTCGTCTGCACAAACCTCAGGTACTAAAAACACAACACATTTTCCACATATTAAATTTCCTTCCAGTATATACATATATATAACATATATCAGCCTATACTGCCCACAAGGCAAAGGCCTTCTTTCACAAATCAAGTTGAGAGAGATTAGGTCATACTCCACCACGCGGACCCAGTGCGGATTGGTGGAGGCAGGTTTGTGGCCACCCGCTGTTGGAACTTTTCAAACCTCCTTTAAGGCTTCCAACTCGGCTTAACGACTACCACATTAAGTGGTAACCGGGACCAACGGCTTAACGTGCCTTCCGAAGCACGGAGACGCTCGAATATGAAAATGCCACAATCGGTCACCCATCTCAGGCCGACCGAGTCGAACGCTGCTTAACCTTGGTGATCGGTAAGGACACCGCGGTCGCACAACGCTACGAGCGCCTCCTTTCAGTATATTAATTAAGTTCATTTTGTAGTTTTGAAAGCGATACTGCAATCCTACGGTACAATTACTACCACCAGTTTAAAAAAAAAAACAAGATTTTCACCAGAGCGATAGGAAAACACTGGAAAGCTACCGACCGACAAGAATGGCATGCTAATGAGGAGACCTACACTCAACAGCCATCTACGGGTTGATAAGATGATGATAATGATGATGATGAACAAAGTTTTAAAAAGTAGCTGTAAATATCCAGGCAAACCTCATCTTGTAATTTATTATCATCTCATCTTAAGATGTTGAATTAAGTCTCCAGGAAATAATGTCAACACATTTTATAAGATAAATGGGAAGTTATTTTCCGTAGCTTGTTAGTGTTGATGAATAAGCGGCACTATCGTGTTTCCGGCTGAGTGCGCGTCAAGATAACGAACTCCGCGGACACTCGCAGTGGCCCCATGAATGTACGCCACCGCCCTCACCGTCTCGTCGTTAAAACTATTAAATAAAAACACTTGGTGGAAGCTTTATATGGAACAAAATGACAGCGTGTCTGTGTGCAGTGCGGACGGGCGCTGCCTGCCATCATCTCGGTCTCATTTTCTTTTCATCAAGGTATCTTTACGCTCCGGGGACGGCGTCTCCGCTTAAAATGCGCCCCCCTGCCCGTTCCCCGGCGCACCCCGCCTCTTCATTTTGATAACGTTTTACTTTTTTAAGTTTGTTAGTGCTGTAAAATGAAATGAGGAAACACTCGAAGGCACCGCCGTGCGCCTCGCCAAGCGTGCGCCTTTTGCGAGAAAGCGTCGGAAAGCGACGCGACGCCGAATGAATATTTATTACGTTTATTTACGCTGTCAATTTCATTTTCACTAAGTGTTTTCATTAAACAATAATAAACAGATTCGACCCTTCGCTCGACAATCCGTACGATTTAGGAACATTGTAATATACACACAAAATATCCCAGGTATAAGTAATTAATATTACTATGAAGTTTTTGTTGATAAATCTGCTCTGCGTAATAGCGAATAAAAATCGAATCGTACTTCACTTTTACATATTTCGCTTTATGATTTTAAAACCGCAAATTCCAAAGCTCAATACCTACATGAAAAAAGTATTAGATTAAGATAACATTGTAACTGCAACAGTTTTTATAAAATAAACTTTTACGAAGTCTCCTATTGATATTGTAGTGCATGGTGAATGTGTTTATCTCCGGTGCGGGCGGCGCGCGTTGGGCGGGCGGGTGCTCGTCCGCCGGCGGTCCGCCGCGGCCGCAGCGCGCGGCACTCGTCCGCGACACTCTCCGCGGTATACTCGTGACGCCCGCGACAGGTCTCGCCCGCACGCGTCCGCACGCGCCGAGTTGCGTCGCGACAACTTTCCCGCGAAAACAATTGAAAACTATTATACAACTACTGAGTGGTTAATACTCTGCCGTGTTATTCTTATTGTGTTTCTCGTTTTAATTCTATTGGATTTTGTTGTAAATAGGTGAGTAAAGTTTTAACTTTAAGTACTTTCGCATGTGAAACACCAATAAAGAACATTGTTCTGCATCCATACATGATTGCCCCAGAACCAACAGCAATGAATAAATGCTTGCATGATTTCAAATCACCTTTAAATTACCGTCATGTATTTATAATTAAACAGACAAGCGGGAGAATGGCATTATTGCAAAAGAAAGTATTGACGGACGATTTAGCGCAATGGTTAAGAGCTTAAGTCGCTCCGCCCACTGTGTCTAATAGTCGCGGGTTCGATTCCGGCACGGAACAAATCTTTGTGTGATACACAATTATTTGTTTCGGTCTGGGTATTTGTGTGTGTGAACTTTCATGTTTGTAGACGCACCCACGACACAGGAATAAATACTAGTGTGGGGCTACGTTGTTAAAAAAAAAAAAAAGATTTCGAGGTTATAATATAGTAGCAAACAAAAAAAAACTGTAAAATCGTTATGTTATAATATATTAGTAAAAATCGACTCGATTAAGGTTGAATATAACCGATTGATCTCTTCAACTGTAATTCGATAACAACGTTGACATTCGGTAAAAATGTCGGCGACTTCGATTCAACTCCTTAAAATACTTTGAAATATTTGTTTTGGATTGCAAATTGTCCATTAGATACGGATTTTTGTCACTACTAGAATAAAAAAGATGAATAATTATGGTATAGGTCACATGTTTGTTGGTCCTGGGGTCATTTTCGACGATGTCTTTTATAGTGGTCAGTACAGTTTTATTGCTTTAAATAAAATTTAGCGCAGTTTTATTTAGATTTAGCGCAGTGGTTAAGAGCTTAAGCCGCTCCGCCCACTGTGTCTAAGAGTCGCGGGTTCGATTCCCGCACGGGACAAATCTTTGTGTGATCCACAATTATTTGTTTTGGTCTGGGTATTTGTGTATGTGAATTTTCATGTTTGTAAACGCACCCATGACACAGGAATAAATCCTACTGTGGGGCTACGTTTTTAAAAAACCAAAAAAAAAAAAAAAAAAAAAAAAAGTAAAAAATCCGTTAAACTTACTTCAATCTATTGTTTCGATTTGATCATTCAATAAAAATAGTTTTTGAACTTTGCACAAAGTTACGTCAATCCATTCCAATTATGAGTTCAAGCACCAACAAGTTGATTAAGAAATATTGGAAATTACATTTCCGTACTGACTGAACCAATCCATAGTTTATCATAATTTTACCGACGCGTGGTGCCCCGCGATATACTCGTTCCTTAATCATTATGCACAGTATATTAATTGCAATTTATCCTAAGCCTACCTAACCTTATGTTGTTGTTTCATACACACACATTTATTTAATAAAAAAATCTTAACCGCCAAGTAACCGACTGCACCAACCAGCACCGACTTCAAATATTTATTTTTTTGCTTTTTGAAGTCAGTTTACCTTTTTTTATAAAAGCTTTTTATTTTACAATTTTAAGTGACCCATGAATTCTATAGTAGGGTACCTATAGGATTGACGTAATACCCATAATATCTCAATTTACACATGCCTATTGTTTGTCGTAAAGGAGTTCCCTGGTGTATCTTCTAAGTCCAAGGTCCAATGTCAATAAAATTAATATGGGACCACCTTGGAGATATACTAAACCCAATGCAAAAAAAAATATCAAAATCGGTCCACAATTGACGGAAATATCGCTGAACATACATAAAAAAAAAACCATACATACAACCGAACATAGAACCTCCTCCTTTTTGAAGTCGGTTAAAAAGTAATTAACCGCCCCGGTTTGGTCTTCTCACCGAGGAAATGATATTTGAATGACGATGGTCGAGCTCAACTTTTCTCGAATCATAAATCCAATCGGAACTGAAACCGGAAAGAACCTGTTGGGACTCTGTACTCTCTGCCTACCCCGCAAGGGATCTGGCGATATAGATAAATAGATAAATCCAATCTAATTTCGTATGTCTGTAGTTGTAATGCATATTGACTACCCATTTAAGAAAGGTATTTTTTGCAAGTTTTGTTTCAATAATATTAGTTAGACATTATTATCCACAGTAAAAAACTTAAAAAAAAAACCGCCTTCAAAAAGCAAAACATATTTCGGTACCGGTTAGTGCAGTCGGTTACCGACTTCAAATTTTAATGTTTTGCTTTTTGAAGTCGGTTTTATTTTTTTGAAAATGATTTTTATTTTACAATTTTTAGTGACAATTGAATTATTTACTAATATGTATATACCTATATTATATTATTTTACTGAGTTGTACGGCAAGGTACCCACGGGATTGATATAATAACCATAATAACGGAATCTATACATTCGTGATGTTTGCCGTTAAGGAGTCCCCTGGTATATCTTCAAAGTCAAAAGTTCAATACCGATTCATTAAAATGGGACCACCTCGAAACTATACTAAACCCAGCGCAAAAAGAACCATCAAAATCAGTTCATAAATAAAGTCGGTTAATATTCTGATTAGTTCTATGGCACCTATACGATTGACATAATACCCATAATATCTCAATCTACGCATTCGTATTGTTTGTCGTTAAGGAGTTCCCTGGTATATCTTCCAAGTCCAAGGTCCTATACCGATGAAATTAAGATGGGACCACCTTGGAGCTATATTGAACCCAATACAAAAAGAATCATCAAAATCGATTCATAATTGGCGGAATGATCGCGTAACATACATACAAAAAACATACAGTCGAATTGAGAACCTCCTCTTTTTTAGAAGTAGGTTATAAATATAAAACTGCCTTATAGTTATTCAGAGACCGATTTTGATTAAATGAGCAAGCTATTTAAATTATCGAACATTTTATAAAATTGATGTTTATGAATCGTGTATATTCTCAAAACTTTTGAACAGGTAAGAACTTCTCTTTGTTCAGCAACGCTAAACGAATGCCATTGTCAAAGGAAATATCCGCCGCTGTCCGCTGTCGCCTCCACCAGACAAACTAAATTGTTTACAAACACTACTTCAAATGTAGTGGAGCTATCGTACGAGTCGTTCTTCCTTTAAGTTTAATTTGTAATATTAAATAATTAAATGAGTTTATGCTTATTCGTGCCGTTTATCCAAACATTAGGATAATTTCGTGTTGGATACAAATTCCGAAATATGTGGTCACCTGCTGTTTAAATTGACAACTAGTTACAACAGCAGGTGGTCCATATAACCCAGTTTATAGACTACCCTATTAAGTGTCAACCGAAACAAACGATTCGTTTATTTACATGATCATATTTATCATCGCTAGTAATATTAACATATTTATAATCACAGTCGCACATCAAATTTTCACTTACGCGGCCTAGTGTAAAGATTCCACTGCCATATCCCCGTAATATTTATGCAGCATTTGGCAGTCTAATTGAACGTGGATCAGACTACATGCATTTTCATTAACGAGCCGATCACTCTCTGATGCAAGTTGTTAGTATATGGTGCTAGTAAACGTGAGAACTACTTGCGCGAACTGCTGGCACAAGTAACCTGCATTAGTAGCGTTACATAAGTGAACACTTGGTTTAGGCACTTGCATACGCGGTCGTTTACACGATACAAGTAACGAGCACAAGTGCTTCAATCCGGATCGGGCACATGCACCAGGCCCAATATCTGTGTCTGTGTGTTGACACAATCTGACCACCGTCTTTTGGGTTCTGATTTGGTCATGCTCACTATTATGTCTCTGCTTGCGGTGGCTGTCTGGGGCTGGTCACTCCCTTCCCTTCAATATGGTCGAGGGAAGTGATGGCTGTTCCAGTAGTCATACTCATGAACGGGTGCTACTTGTGGGGACTGGTCTATCTAGAATCCTTTAGACACTCTTTATAAATAACATCATTAGTCTCATATCTCGGTCGTAAGGCATCGCACTGGAGCTAGATCGTAAACTACTTCATTGTAACCTTAAGCATTGTATTCATACAATATGACAGAAAAAAAAGCAATGAAAAAAGAGAAGGAGAATTAAATAAAACCAACTAGCCAGCTGAGTTTTTTTACCGGATCTTCTCAGCGGAGGCCGCGCTCAGATTCGGTGGTAGATTAGTAGTTAAATTTGACTTAAAAAAAAAGTAAATTGACTATTTATAAGTGCCCCCACAGGGGTTATACAAAATAAATAGTTTGAGTTTGACCTGAGTTAAGTACCTACTTGCATCCGTCAACGCGTTTGCTGTTATATAGGAACGGTCTAGTCCGTAGTGGGGAACTTTATTTTAAAGATTTATAAAACGAGTATCACAATAATCGTCAGCCCCTCCCCTTTCCGCACTCGTCCTCGCCGCGATAGGCTCAACATTATTAACAAGTTAGCTGTGAAGCGGCGCACCCGTCCGATAGCGTTACAAGTTGGTGCCGCGCCGGCGCCCGCCGGGAAGTGGCCGCGCGCTCGAGCTGATTAACATTCTTCATTACCACCACTTCACTTCACAACTATTTATTGAGTTGTGTCAGGAGCAATAGACTTCACAGCTTGGGAATTATGATAATATGAACTATGGATCTTATCCTCGCTTTGTTTTAAACACCCTATAATACGTCCCGTTATTGTTCACTACATGTCAACCAACTCCGTTCAACGTTCGCCTTGTAGAATCCACTGCAAAATTCAGACCTTAGTGTCCACTGCTCAACTATTACTTGTTAACAGGACTGAAATCGATTTTTCGGGTTTCATAAAGTAATACACATGAAGAATTAGAAATCGTATTTTCACGATGAATCATTTTTAACGAATAATCCCATTTCTTAAAAGAACTAATTAATTAATATATCATGCTTCTCTATTACATGACACTTTTTATACATATATACTCGTGTATATACTACTAATAACGATATGATATAGATAGATAAACTGCTATACATGCTACAAATATCTACGCATAAAAAACATACGGCATTTACTTACATAATGGAATTTTTACTTCTTATTATTATTGCATTTATTCATAGATGCGATGCTATTCAAGTTTAATCCGAAACGCTGCTTCGCGAATCGGTGTATTTCATGCTTTCGTATACGTAGCTCTACGAGTGGCTACGGTGCTACGAACATCAACGTTGTACGAGCGTCCAGCGTCTACGGCATTACGAGCGTCTACGCTGCTACGCGAAGTTCGATGTAACGTAGACAGTCTTTAACACAACACAAGCGATGATCAGCCCGCCTGACGAGTAATGTCCCGCCTGTTTAACTCTTTTTAAACACCTTACTTAATCAGGACTCATAAATTTATTTGTATCTCGATTAATACAAAATTATCTCAACATTATTACACATTCTTGCATATTAACGTACTCACTAAAACAATTTGTTTTGTTTGATTTGTTTTATTTAAATGTAATGTGGTTAAATGTAATGAGGAAAATACTAATTTGTATTTTTTGTAAGGGTATAAAGTTTAACACCACGGTAATTTCTTAACTAAATACAACGGTGGTAGATCTTTTGAAAAAATCTGCTAAATGCTTGTAGTGTAACGACCTTTAGGAACGTGTGTCGGAGGTGTGGGGCAGGGGCGGATGCTCGTTCACACCAATATCGTTCAGCTGCTATATTAGCAGTTCGACTCGCAGCCATAATGCTCAGCTTTCGTTATAACTACGCACCGAGGGCCGGCCGCGGCTCCTCGTGTTGTGATCTCAGTTTGTTTTCATGCCCCCAGTAATTATGCACAGCTCCTGGGGAAATGCTTAACACCGGGTCTTGTAGTCAACTTTGTGACGAGCAAATTTGTTGAGTTGATATTTGCACAATTTTAGTTGTCGCAAACTATGGAGAAGGGTAGAACTGTGTAAGCACACAAATATTTAAAAAAAATAATCTTAAAATGATTATATTTCCAAAAAGGTGCTAAATACTGTGCCGAATATGATAACCTAATTTTAGTGCTTTACTTTGCTTTTACATCGCAGCGCCGAACACTAACTTCTATAAGTATTAGGTACCCTCATGAGAGGGATCAATTTGATTATTTTTAACAAGGTTTTATCAAATTCAAATTCAATCAGTGTCTGAAATATTCAAACAATATTTCAGACAGTGTGACCATAGTGTTAGTAACAACTATACTTACTACTAGTGTTATTAGATATGGAGGCACAATAATTTAATTTGTTTGCATGTCTTGGCAATTTGTCTGTCCGTCTTTCTGGTTCAATGTTTGTGAACCATATTTCAAACACTTGCGGGTACCCGATTGAACTGAAATTTGGAATATGTATACGTATATGTATATGTGTACGTTCAGTGACAATGCAATACTATGGTACCATGGAACTGATCCGATGATTGAGACGGAAGGTGACCATAAGAATATGTCAACAACACAACATTACCCCCTCCTATTTAGGCTCGTTGGATTGGTATTGGCACGTTATATACAACCAAATGGTATTCAGGATGTGAAGATGAAGCCGATAGGTGGCCAATGGAACCAATAAACTACTGAACACAACCCCTCCGTGTTTGGGCTCATTGGATTTATCTTGATGACTACTGTAGTCCCGCATGGTGTCTAGGGTCTCATAATGGAACCGGAAGGTGGCCAACGAAACTACTCAAAATAACCCCATCATGTTTGGGCCCTTATACTATGGACCCGGATGGTGTCCAGGTTCTAATGATGTAGATGAAAGGAGACCATAGGACTCGCCTATGCAAGTTTTCTATGGTATTAATAAGCTTGTACGCAATTATATAACGTAACATACTGAATTGCATAACAATCACATGTTTCAAAATTACTTATCAATGAAAATGATGAAGTGTCAACATCTAGTAAGGCATTATCTATATACATATACATATAATAAAACTGTAAGGAAGTCGTGTCTGTACATGGAATATTTTTAGGAAATAACAACCCAGGGGTATCCTTCTATCGACGTAGAAGCTAATACTACAATTTTTGGCTTTCGTGTCTGTTTGTCTGTCTGTCTATCTGTCCAAGGGTATAAACCATCATAACGCAAAAACTACCAGGCGAATTTTAATGAAACTTTGCACGCGGATATCTTAAAATGTTGGATAACATATTGAATAGTATTTATACCGGAATCAAAAGTTTTCTTTTAGAAAATACAAAAATAAGCGAAATATTGAATGACCGAATATTGAATGAACGACTGCCTCGTTGGGCTGGTGGCGAAGCGCATCGCTTTGTGATCACGAGGTCCTGGGTTCAAATCCTAGGTCGGACAAATGTAGTTTTTCTAACGAAAAATTCCCAGTATTAGTCCGGAGTCTGGAATTGTGCCCGGTATATGGCAATAGGCTCGCCCGGTTTCGTCGGCGAAACGTGGGTGTACTCAGTACACCTCTGCCACCCCCTCTATGGAATGAAGGCGTGACGGTGTTATTGAATTTCTAAAAAGGCATTTTACCCCATACCTGTTCGATGAATTTCAATGAAATTTGGGATAGTTGTAGCCCGTACTAAGAATCACAACTCTGTATACTCATATTTTCGAGAAATCAGAAACAAGAAGAAAACAGTTTTTGAGAAAAAAAGAGTCGATTTTGATAAATCATTCATTGTTACAAAACAACTTAAGCTACTACATTGTCGCGGGATATTCCGCAAAACTTTATTACTGTTTGTCCCGAACTGGAATGTTACGACGTAAACTATGTGATTTTGCCTACACATGAATTCCTCCATGAATTGATATTGGCCTCAGGTTCGTCTCCTCACGAAAAACTATGCAGAAGTTAAAAGCACTCACTGGAAATTGTTTATATACGTTTGATTTAAACACTCAAACATGATTTTGTGCATAAACCTACGATGCATTCAGGATTGTTTCTTCTGGAGAGAACTCTAACGATGAATGGGCCGGATACGAAACTTTAACGACGATTAATATCTTACGAGAAGACTAACCCTTTTTGAGACGGCGTTAGTGGTGTGTGTTAAATAAGATCGCGCTATAGTTTAGTTTATATTATACATAGACCACCTGTGCGGGCTAAGTAGGGCTAAGACTGAACCCAGTAATAGAGATAGTTGATACAGAATAAGTCTGATGGAAGTTGACAAAACATACAATATATTCACACACGGTTCTTCCGGGATAGCCGTTATTTCTTCATACTAATATGGCAGAATTCATCTTACTAACACTTTCTAGGTGTTTTAGGTCTTGAAATAATATTCGAGATACTTCTTATCCCGGAAAGAATCACGATTCTTGCGACATAGCTAGCTAAATGAATTTAATTGAAACTTATAATAGCAAAATATACAATACCATGACTTCTGCGGAATGACTATTATTTTTTCATACTAAAATGGCTGAACGGATTATAAAGAAACTTAATATGAAAGAAACCCAGAGATAAAAAATGAGCAAGTGGAAGAACGTTGATTTTGGGGAAGACCTAGACTATCTTACCATAACCAAATAAAACGTGTATTATCAGAAGGGCAAGTCAAGAGTCTCCGTAACCGGCGAGTGTATATAAGAGGCACTATGAGAGTGGAGAAATCCAGAGAGATCTGTAAGAAAAGAACGTGTTAGAAATCTGAAATCTCTGCCTACCTTGCAAGGGATCGGACGTGATGATATAGATTGATAGATAGTATTCAAGTATCTTAAGTCGTGAAATAGCAATATGAAATAGGTAACTTTGTTCACACACTATATCATACCGATACTATACGTGTAAGTGGTATATAAAATCACTCCAATATGCATTTGGTGGATTTTTACCGGCCTGCATGAAGACTCAAAGATATTAATCATATTTAGGCTAAAAAAGCCTGGCAATCCTTCGATTTCCCTCTTGTTCTTCACAGGTGACTAGAAACCTGTTAAAATTTTTGTACAACAAAAATTTACTCATTTTTAAGTTGATTTTAAAATATTTTTGCAAAACAAAGATGACTTGGTTTAACCGATAAAACTTAGACTGCTTAACTTTCTTTGTCGAATAGTTCCCCAGGTACGATCTCCGCACAGCGTACAAGAATATTTTTTTTTTTTTTTTTTAAAAACGTAGCCCCACACTAGGATTTATTCCTGTGTCGTGGGTGCGTTTACAAACATGAAAATTCACAAACAAATACCCAGACCGGAACAAATAATTGTGGATCACACAAAGATTTGTCCCGTGCGGGAATCGAACCTGCGACTATTTGACACAGTGGGTGGAGCCGCTCAAGCTCTTAACCACTGCGCTAAATCGTCCGTCAAATGATGTATTGATTTAGGATTTGTGATTTTGAAATAAATAGGATATTTTAAGTGCATATGGGCACAATAAAAAAAAATGTTTGTCCGTGTTAATATCCAGAACGGTGGAACCGATTTGAAAAATACTATTACTGGAAAATGGAGGTATTTTCAGAGATTATTCAAGACTACTTTTTAGCTCGGGATATGCAATATTTCTGGGGGATGGCTGATTTTATTTCTCCATATTAACACGGGTGGACAGTTTCTTCAATCTTGGAATAATGCTTATACAATATATTCACTATAGCCGCGTGGTTCCCGGCTTAGAATAGGACCAACCCATCTCATCCCATCGGGTGTCGTACAAGGCGACTAAGGGAAAACTAGGGAATGGGCAGCAGCGTTCCTTTAACACTTCGACGACCAATAACTGCGCTCGCCAACCCGCCTGCCAAGCGTGGCGAGTATGGCAAACACCCCCAATTATGGAAGAAAGTAGAAAAACCAGGCCCCTAGTCCCCGGCGGTCCTGTTCGTCCTGGCCACGGTAGCAGCCATGGTAACGACAGGACAAGGGGTGCTAAGAATCTCCGGCAGAGATTCGGCTACCACCAAAACCGAAAATTGGCCCTGGTGACATACAACGCACGCACATTGAGGACAGATGAGAAGCAGTTGAGCTGGAAGAAGAGTTAAACAAGTTGCGGTGGAGTATTGTTGGTTTATCGGAGGTCCGAAGAGAGGGCGAGGACACGATAACCTTAAAATCCGGCAACTTGTTTTACTACCGGGAGGGCGAACAGCAGTCCCAAGGTGGTGTCGGATTTATCGTCCACAAGTCACTCATAAACAACGTTGTGTCCATCACTAGTGTGTCGAGCAGGGTAGCGTACCTGATACTCAGAATATCCAAAAGATATTCGCTGAAGGTCATACAGGTCTACGCACCGACCTCGGCATACTCAGATGATGACGTCGAAGTTATGTATGAGGACATTAGTAGAGCCATACATACTTCCAAAACACACTTTACAGTGGTTATGGGTGACTTCAATGCGCGGCTGGGCAAACGGGGCGATGATGAGTTGAGAGTGGGGCAATTTGGATATGGGCAGCGCAACCCCAGGGGTCAGAGGCTGGCCGAATTTCTGGAGAAAGAGGGACTCTTTATGATGAACTCTTTCTTCCAGAAGCCGCCTCATAGGAAATGGACCTGGATGAGCCCTGATGGTTCCACAAAAAATGAGATAGACTTCATCATGAGCACCAAGCGACAAGTATTTAATGATGTCTCCGTGATTCATAGGGTAAAAACCGGCAGTGATCACCGAATGGTCAGAGGCACATTAAATATTAATGTCAAAATGGAAAGATCGCGTCTGATGAAGTCTACGCTCCGACCTACTCATGCATATATCCAAAACCCCGAGAACTTTCAACTCGAATTGTCAAACCGCTTCGAATTGCTAGACAGCAGCGCATCAGTGGACGAAATCAACAACAGGCTGGTAGAGACTGTTCATACGGTCGGGTCCAAGTATTTTAAGACCCACCGCAAAAATAGGCCTCAAAAACTATCTGACTACACCCGAAACCTCATGGCTGAGCGACGTTCCATGACGCTCCAAACTTCCGGTGATGCTAAGTCCTATAGGCAGCTTAATGGACAGATATTGAAGTCCTTGCGACACGACTTACGGTCCTTCAATGCAAGGCGTATTGAGGAGACCATAGAGCAGAACAAGGGCTCTAAAGTGTTCGCAAGAGACGCGTCTATTGGGCAGAGCCAGTTGACGAAGCTGAAGACGGAGGACGGAAACGTAACGTCAAATAGGTCAGAGGTGCTCAGGGAGATAGAGAGGTTCTATGGACAGTTATATACCTCAGTAGCTAAACCTGTTGTTGACTTGGTAAAAGACCCAAGAGCCAAGCTAACCCGACACTGCACTGAAGATATCCCGGACATCAGCCTGTGCGAGATTAGGATGGCTCTCAAACAACTAAAAAACAACAAAGCGCCGGGTGAAGACGGAATTACTGCAGAACTTCTGAAGGCGGGCGGATCGCCGGTACTTAAAGTCCTTCAGAGGCTATTTAAGTCCGTCTTGCTTGAAGGGAAAACGCCGGAAGCATGGAACAGGGGTGTGGTGGTGCTGTTTTTCAAGAAAAGTGATAACACCTTATTGAAGAACTATAGGCCCATCACACTGCTGAGCCATGTTTATAAGTTGTTTTCGAGAGTCATTACGAATCGTCTCGAACGAAGGCTTGATGACTTCCAGCCTCCCGAACAAGCCGGTTTCCGGAAAGGTTTTAGTACCATAGACCACATACATACGCTGCGGCAGGTTATACAGAAGACTGAGGAGTATAATCGGCCACTATGCTTGGCGTTTGTGGACTATGAGAAAGCCTTTGATTCGATCGAGACTTGGGCGGTTCTTAGATCTCTCCAGCGATGCCGCATTGACTATAGGTACATCGAAGTGTTGAAGTGCTTGTATAATAACGCCACCATGTCAGTCCGAGTACAGGGGCAGTGCACGAAGGTGATCCCCATAAAAAGAGGAGTAAGACAGGGAGACGTCATTTCTCCGAAACTGTTTACGGCCACCTTAGAGGACGCCTTCAAGCTCTTGGAATGGCAAGGACTTGGCATCAACATCAATGGCGAATACATCACTCACCTTCGATTTGCCGACGACATTGTGGTCATGGCGGAGTCGCTGGAAGATCTAGGACGAATGCTCGGTGACCTCAATAGAGTATCCCAACAAGTGGGTCTTAAAATGAATATGGACAAAACAAAAATAATGTCTAACGTCCATGTCGTACCCACCGCACTCACCGTTGGGAACTCTACTCTTGAAGTTGTCGACGAATACATTTACCTGGGACAGGCAGTCCGGTTAGGTAGGTCCAACTTTGAGAGAGAGGTCAATCGACGAATCCAACTCGGCTGGGCAGCGTTCGGGAAACTGCGCAACATCTTCTCATCCAAAATACCTCAGTGCCTAAAGACTAAAGTGTTTAGTCAATGTGTGTTACCAGTGATGACATATGGATCAGAGACGTGGTCTCTTACAATAGGTCTCATAAAAAAGCTCAAGGTTGCTCAGCGAGCTATGGAAAGAGCTATGCTCGGCGTTTCTCTACGTGATCGAATCAGGAATGAGGAGATTCGTAGAAGAACCAAGGTCACCGACATAGCCCTCAGGATTAGCATGCTGAAGTGGCAATGGGCTGGCCACATAGCGCGAAGATCGGACGGGCGTTGGGGCAGAAAGATTCTAGAGTGGAGACCACGTATTGGCAAGCGCAGCGTAGGACGACCGCCTGCCAGATGGACCGACGATCTTGTGAAAATCGCAGGAAATCGTTGGATGCAGGTGGCATCGGACCGGTTACGCTGGAAAGCGATTGGGGAGGCCTATGTTCAGCAGTGGACAAGTATAGGCTGAAATGATGATGATGATGATGAATATATTCACTACAAGGTTCTCCCGGGATATCTAGCTGTTATTTCTTCATACTAAAATGACAGAATGGATCTTACTAACACTCGAAAGGTGGTTTAGGTCTCGAGAATCGAGATACTTTTTATCTCTGAAAGAATCACGGTTCTTTTTTTCTTTTTTTTTTTAAACGGTGCCCCACACTAGGATTAATTCCTGTGTCGTGGGTGCGTTTACAAACATGAAAATTCACATACACAAATCAATAACAACATAGCTGGTATTAATTCATATTAAAATGGCTAAACGAATTTAACTGAAACGTTATATGAAAGTGTCTTACATCGGAAAATAAAACAGAACGCTTTTTATCCCGAAAAATAGCACGACTTCTGTGGAATATCTATTATTTCTTCATACCTAACGGATTATAACAAAACTTAATATGAAAGAAACCACACAGATATACAAATTTAAAAGTGAAAGGACGTAGAACAAAAACCATTTATAGTTTCACAAATTATATACAATATGTACAATTACATAAAAAAACAGCAAAGAAATATCAATAAAAACGGTAGTAAAAAAGAAATATACCTACTTACAAAGTGGTTGTCAAATGGTTCCACGCCGCTGTCAGTTGGTAGTGTACCTAGAACAGGACGCAGATATCGGGGAAGACCTAGACTACTTACCATGACTAAATAGACCATGTCTTATCCGAAGAGCAAATCGAGAGTCTCCGTAACCGGCGAGCGTGTATAAGACGAACTATGAGAGTGGAGAAAACCAGAAAGGTCTGTAAGGAAAGAACCTGTTGGAACTCTGTACACTCTACCTACTCCGCAAGGGATCTGACGTAGTGATATAGATTGGTAGATAGTATTAAAGTATCTTAAGTCGTGAAATAATAATATGAAATATGTAACTTTGTTTACACACTAGATATTATCCTGCATTATATGCATTTGGTGGGTTCTAACCGGCCTGCATGAAGGTCCAAAAATATTTATCTTATTTTGTCGAAACAAAAGCCTGGCCTTCCGTCGATTTCCCTCTTTCTTTTCATCGGCGACTAAAAACCTGGGGGTCTTCTGAAATTATTCTACAGCAAAAAATTTACTCATATTTAAGTCGGCTTTATAAATACTTTTGGAAAACAAAGACGACTTAAGCGATAAAAGGTAGACCGCCTTACTTACTTTGTCAAATAGGCACAGGTACGAGCCCCGCACAGCACACGAGAATATTGATTTGAGGTTTGTGATTTTGAAATAAATAAGATATTTTATACATATACAGGCACAATAAAAAAAAAGTTTGTCCGTGTTAATATCCAGAACGGTGGAACCGATTTTACTACACATACATAATACACTATTATTGGAAAATATAGGATTTCTCAAACATTGTTGACTACTTTTTACCTTGGGAAATTCAAGATTTCAGGGGATAGTTGCTTTTATTTCTCCATATTAACACGGCTGAAGGGATTGAAAAGAAACTTAATATGTTGGCAAATTATTATTCCAAAAAATCCTACCTATCTATTTCAAATTACAAAATGAACGCGTGCGAAGCCGCGGGAAATAGCTAGTAATTTATATAGGATGATTCTAAAGTTAAACAGACTCGAAGTCGTGCTCGGAGTGGCTGAGTGGCACGGCGTGCCGTCGCCTTACCGACTATTTTAAATAGCTACCTCCATCCGGCGCGGGCCCTCATGGCGGGCTCAGATTCTTTTTGGTTTACTATTGGTACACTACGAGCTATCCCAGCTTGTCCGAAAGGCCGGAAATATTAGTTACACTCTCCCAGTTACGCCTTGTTATTTCATCATCATCATCATCATTTCAGCCTATACTTGTCCACTGCTGAACATAGGCCTCCCCAATCGCTTTCCAGCGTAACCGGTCCGATACCACCTGCATCCAACGATTTCCTGCGATTTTCACAAGATCGTCGGTCCATCTGGCAGGCGGTCGTCCTACGCTGCGCTTGCCAATACGTGGTCTCCACTCTAGAATCTTTCTGCCCCAACGCCCGTCCGATCTTCGCGCTATGTGGCCAGCCCATTGCCACTTCAGCATGCTAAGCCTGAGGGCTATGTCGGTGACCTTGGTTCTTCTACGAATCTCCTCATTCCTGATTCGATCACGTAGAGAAACGCCGAGCATAGCTCTTTCCATAGCTCGCTGAGCAACTTTGAGCTTTTTTATGAGACCTATTGTAAGAGACCACGTCTCTGATCTTACTTACTGTTAAACTAATTAAGCCGATTATTGCGTGCCCACTACGGTGATAAGCCGATTATTGCGTCATCGCCACGGCTTCATAACTAATAATCTATTAGTTAAATTACCTATCTATTTATATCATTACGCAAGGTCCCTTACGGGGTAGACAGAGAGTTTGTCTGATTATATTTACGTATTTTTATATTATGCCGCTAATAAAATATTACTTTTAATTCAAATACTAATTGCGAAAGAAGTTATGAAGTACCAATTGCTACAGATCAATTTATTATATTGGCTTCTGCTAATATCTAAAAACGTGATAGATATTACCTACACCAAACCATGTCGTAATCCATAAAAATAAAATGTGCACATCATAATATTTAGTTCAAACGTGTGCTAGCCAGGTATAAAGTTACAAACGATGCCTTTGTTTCCAGCGCGGCGCGTAATACTCCACACAGAGCGAACTCGCGTATCGCCTACCTATCGCTTTTGGCCCGACGCCCGCAAAGGAATAAAGCGAGCTCAGCCTGGCACGGACGGGGGCACCTGGCCCCCAGGTGGGCCGGCGGGAGAACGGGGGCTGGCCAGCTCCTCAAGAGCAATACTCGGTATTGTGGGGTCCAGGGCGCGCGCCGTGCGGTAGGGCAGGCACGCATAGCAATAATGTAAATATAGCACAGTTGTGTTGCTTTACGGTTCGTGTCTCTGTGCCGTACAGACACGAAGTAATACCAATAACAGAGCGTTACGATTAACCAATTAATGTTTCGTCAGAAAGCGGAGTCTGTGTAATGCACCAGTCGTGTGTAGAATTATTATCAGGTCATCATACTAATGGCACGCGACTATCGCATAGTGAAAGTTTATCATGCTATTCTAATTTTCTTTTTTTTTGTATTGTACCTGTACCGAAACCCATTTTCTGTCAGCACCGGTCTTGTATCATATTTTTATCTGCAACCGTTTTTACTTTTTTTATTGGCTTTTTAACACATTATGAAAAACTTTAGGAGTGTAATTAGCACGCCAGCCCGTGGTTACTACAAGGGCCTCCCCAGAATACCAGCGCTGATTGCTTTAACCAGCAAAATTATGAGGCAGAGCTATATATAGTACGCATATAATTATTAGAAGCTTTTATTTAACTTGCACTGTTCGTATGTCTGTCTGTCTTTCCGGTTTAAATCTTGTGTTCCATTTTTCAAGTTCTTGCGGTTATCCAATCAAGCTGAAGTATGGCATTCGTATGTAAGTTTGATGACAATGCAATAATATGGTACCATGGAGCTGGTCTGATGATGCAGTCAGAAGGTGGCTATAGGAATGTATCAACTACACGACATAATCCCTTCGTGTTGAGGTTTGTTGGATTGGTATTAACAAGAACTATACAACCAGATGGTGTTCAGGGTCTGATAATGTGTGGTATTGTTGGATTTGTCTTGACGAGTACTACAGACCCTGATGGTGCCCAAGGTCTGATAATAGAGTCGGAAGTTGACCAATGGAATTATCCAACTTTTCATCACAACCCCAATTGTGTTTGGGCTCATTGGATTTGGACCCAGATAGCGTTCAGAGCCTGATAATTTGGTTGGTAGGCGGCAACAGGACCTCTTAAATTTAGCAAGATATATTTTAGGCTATAAAAGCTTGTTTATGAAAAGATCTTTCTAAATTATAATAATTACTTTATTATTATATCACACAATATTATGTTGAGATAATTGGCCATTGTCACTTTTTATTATGTACCACATCAAATGTTTTTCTTTCTTTCTCTTTGTCTTTGTATCTTAGTTAGTTACTTATTTAGAATTAAGTATTTTACATTTTTACAATATTTTTATAGTCAGGTATTACATAATACATTTTATTACACAAAAAAACATTCAACGATAAACATTATAATTCATGTGGTTGCAGCCCTGCGCGTCGGCTACGCGGAGATGAATGGCGCTCCAACTCAATTAGAAGCCAATCATGTGCTCGGATGTCGGCTCATGTCGATTGCCGCGCAAACAGCAGGGCCTACCCCCTGTCCCGCTCCCGTCGCCCCTACGCCACCCCCTCGCTCACGCTAATTAGAATGCCAGTAGAAAGTAATTGCTGTAATCAAGCACATATTTAATCTCGGAACCGATATGGACCCCGTAATAAATAAATTTAAAAAACGGGTTTGTAACTCGTGATAATTTTACGGTAGGTAATGAAAGTTTCAGGTTAATCTTAAGGTCTCGTTACTTACGGACTTGTTGGTATAATTCCGCATGGTGTCAAATTTCCTCTTACTGATAAATTTGTTGTGTAAACTATTCGAATATAATAATTTATTAACGTCTACTGTTTGTAGTCCTGGACGGGGATAAACCTAAACATTACACCAAGTCATATTGAGCAGGTATTTCGGCCGCCTCAACGTTTTGAGCGCCGTGCTCGGCGGCGGTTCGGAGGCGGAATATTCATAAAAGCGGTGTACCCGACGGGATTAACCCTTCGCTCACCGAGCGATCGGTAATTCGCGGCTTTTAACTAATACTCACACATTGATAACGGTCTTAGCAAGCCGCCGCTAAGGCCGCTCCATCAATTTAAGCGGAGCGACAAGCGATAAACAATGAATCAGCATGTCGTATTAACACACTATGTGGTAAGGTTAAATAAAAGATGCCGCTTCTAGGGTGAAACTATGCAAACGTGTCTATACTCTCGACATTAAAACGGTATTCACGACGGTAACGCAATGGGGGTCTTTGGTGAAACGTGCGGACTAGGTTAAACTTTTAAGTATTTCTGACATTTTATTTTTGCGCAAAGACTGTATTCAAACTGCATTATTTTTACAAAACATGATTTTGTTGAGTCTCCATATTTTTACATCTTTTTATTATTTTCAGGCGCAACGCCACTTGATAATTTATAACTAAAAGTGTTCCGCTTTAAGCTTCAGTCGCAAATGAATTTCATCTAATGTGTTTGTCATTCTGTTTGCGCAGCGCCCGCGCCGCCATGCCCGCGCGGCTGCTGCTCGCCGCGCTGCTCGTCTGCCGTGAGTACCCGCATCACACGCATCGCACGCCTGCAGGGCTAACACAGCTAATCCTTTTGTCTTAAGTGATAGTAAGCCGTGCCGTGACAAAAGTTTGACACGGGAAAATCTTTTCAAGAATGGTATTGTATTGATATGTAGACACGACTGTTACACTTGCGTACAAGTCTCTAATCACGGGCCGCCAACATTTTGTTCAGCGCAAGGAAAGTCTTGCCACCCGTGCTAGCCCTGCGGATATTAGTAAAATAATACTTGTGTATCATCGCTTTATGATTACACTAACAAGTATTATTTTTTTCATATGACTAAAAATATTAAAAGCTAAAATTTTTTCTTCATTTCTAAATTAAATTTAAATTAATAAAATAAATTTATTCAATCATCCAGAGGAAATTTTTACATCATAGCTATTATATGTACTATTTATTATATGTACTACAGAGAACAATATCATTGAGTGCGATTGGTACATTGCGATATGATATTTCATACGAATATTATCTAGAATGAACAAAATATTATTATTATATATTAAGTACAAAATGAAATACTGAGTTCTTAGGTTAACGTGAATATAACACATGAAATAAAACTATTTTTCGGATTTTATCGCGGTTTATTCTTGATTTTTACGGTTTCGTACCTAAAACGAAAACTTTATAGAAAGAAAGAAAGAAAGATATATTTATTAGCTAGGCTAAAAGCCAAGTACACTATAATAAAGACAACAAAAATAACAATAATATACAAAAATAATATGCACTAACTATTTAGCCGCACTAATGGGGTAACACTCAGCGTAAAGCTGTGTTGCAGCCTGAACCGCAACACAGCGCTGATTTTCAGTGTTACCCCAAGTGACGTCCACGCATGAAGCGGTTCCCAAAAATAAATCCAGTCGCGCGGCAATGGACGGGGAACTGAAAGTGGCACCGACTGTGCCCGAAACGCCTTTGCCGCACGAATTGATCGAAGAAAAATAAAGTACTGATATACAAAATATATAGTATGTCCATATACATGTACTCAAAATAACATAAAATGAGTGCAATCGTTTTGTTTCACTCACCCAGCTGGCGCACGCGCCCGCGCCGCAAAAATATGATGCAATCGATAACACGTCGATTGCATAGAACTACATACTATCTGGATAGAAACCTGACATCAGGTGAGTAAACATTAGTATTACATACATATATTCAGAGTTGTGTATCTACATTTTTAATTACTTACACGCTAATCTTTTTTTATTTTTAAGGTGCCTACACGCAAACAAGTTACCTAGAATATGGCTTCATTTGTGAAGATGAATCTGAATTTCAAATTTAAGCACACCTCGCTTTATAATGCCTCGAGACAGACGCCACACGCCGCCGACCGCCCGGATTCGATACACCTACCGCACGTGGATCAGAGCGATGTAAGTAACCTATGTTTTCAGTATGGGATGGAAACGTTTAATATAAATCCAAGAAGGCGGAACCCAAGGAACACTGATTGGGCCGCATATAAAAGAGACCTTAAAGCAGAGTTAGGGAAGGTCCGAGGCAGACTCAGCTCTGTATTAGATATAGAGTTCGAGGCGGATAGCGTAGCTCGGGCAGTAAAGACCGCCTGGACTAATAACTGTCCGGAGAGCAGAGTCATACCGAAACGTGACCCATGGTGGACACCAGAGCTAGCGCGGTTAAGAGTAGAAACTCGACGTGCATTCAACACTGCGAAAGCAACCAAGAACTTTGGGGAATATTCTACGATACTCACGAGGTTCAATACAGAAGTGCGGAGAGCAAAAAGAAGGGCTTGGAAAAGACACTGCCAAAGTATAGACAGCCTCCCTGAGGGTATGAGGTTAGCCAAGGCAATATCCATGGCCAAATTAAATTCACTTACTACAGTGAGGAATGAGGTAGGGGAACTTACAAACAATGGGGAAGAAACACTGAAAACAATGTTCAACGTGCACTTCCCAGGTTCGGTGGCAATACAGGGAGAGGACACCATGTGTGATGTCCAAATAGATGAGCTAAGCTTAAAGACAACTAGAGCTGACTGGGAGACGGCAGGCAAAGTCGTGGAACAGAACAAACTCAAATGGGCCTTAAAGAGTTTTCAACCATTTAAGGACCCTGGTCCGGATGGTGTTTATCCCATCCTACTACAAGAAGGGGAACCAGTACTCAGCCAACACCTGTGCAGACTATTCAGGGCGTGCGTGGCATTTGGGCATACCCCTAATATCTGGCGGCAGGTGACGGTGACGTTCATTCCCAAACCAGGGAAACCCAACTATGAGGATGCTAAATCCTACAGACCAATCAGTCTATCCTCATTCTTTTTAAAATGTCTAGAGAAAATGATAGATAGGCACATAAAGGATGGTCCACTAAAGGATTATCCCCTACATAAGATGCAATGCGCTTATCTACCTGGTAAGTCTACGGAAACGGCATTGCACTATGTGGTGAATCGTGCAGAGATGGCTCTGCAGCAAAAGGAAATTTGTGCTGCAGCTTTTCTGGATATCGAGGGTGCATTTGATCGCACAACATTCTCATCCATAGAACTAGCTGCTATAGAGCATGGGATAGAACCAACTCTTGTCAGATGGATCAAAAACATGCTAAAGAACAGGATAGTCCAGTCCACTCTATTAGGAGAAGGGCTATCCGTAAGAACCACTAAAGGATGCCCGCAAGGAGGGGTCTTATCGCCGACTCTGTGGAGCCTGGTAGTGGACTCTCTCTTGAAGATAATCAACAAAGGTCCGTTCTACGGAGTAGGATATGCGGATGATATAGTGATAGCAATCAATGGGAAGTTTCCAAACACAGTATCGACACTGATGCAGGAAGCTCTAGATAAGGTAACAAACTGGTGCACAACAAATAGCCTCTCGGTCAACCCGACGAAGACTAATGTCATCCTGTTTACAAGGAAAAAGGTACTGACGGGCTTACAGGACCTGTACATGTACGGAAGTAAAATTAAATGGGCCACTGAGGTCAAGTATCTGGGGGTGACCCTGGACAAGCAACTGAAGTGGCATACACATGTTGATCTAACCATAGCCAAAGCACTGAGAGTGCTGAACATGTGTAGGTCAGCGTATGGAAAGGCATGGGGACTACAGCCCAAAATAATGCACTGATTATTTATCACTATGGTAAAACCGATAATAACGTATGGATGCATCGTGTGGTGGCCTAGAACCAAGACACAGACGTGCAGGGATTCCTTAACAAAACTGCAGAGGACAGCCTGCCTGGCCATCACAAGTGCTTTCAAAACAACACCGACGGCAGCTATGGAGAGGCTACTCAACCTAACTCCATTACATATCGTCATTGAAACTGAGGCAAGGAAGGCACTCTATAGGCTAGAGAAAGCTGGACTATGGAGCATAACGGCGCCAGGCCTCGAACACACCAAGCTAGAACCGGATAAGGAACTAGATGACATAAGGAACATGAGAAGTGACAAGATCATAACCACATATATGTTCAATAAGAGATTTAGCACTCACATCCCAACCAGGGAACAATGGAAAAGTGGTCTAAATAAGCAAGGCAAGGAGCAAATGATATGGTACACTGACGGATCCAAAACCAAGTTTGGAACAGGAGCCGGAGTATACACGGAAGGATATAGCCTTAGCCAAAGCATGGACAGGTTTACATCAATATTCCAGGCAGAGACCTATGCGATAAACATTTGTGCAAAAGAGATATTGGACAAACGAATCACGGGCAAGAAAATCTACATTTGTAGTGATAGTCAGGCTGCCCTCAAGGCCGTCGGCTCCTATGAGCTAAACTCAGCACTGGCTGCGGAGTGCGCATACCTTCTTGACAGATGTGGAGCGCGCAACACGGTCAGGTTAGTCTGGGTCCCTGGGCACACGGGAGTTGATGGCAATGAGCGTGCGGACGACTTAGCCAGGAAGGGAGCAATGGGAAAACCCGTTGGTCCAGAACCGTTCATAGGCATACCAGACGGCGCCTATAGAGGCGCACTCTTTAAATATGCCCAAGAACAACATAAGAAAGAATGGGAAACACACACAGGGCTACGACACTCAAAGGAATTCCTTTCCACATGGTGTGAAAGCGATTGCAAGAGACTACTAAAATATAGTAGACTACAACTAAAACAAATAACGGGAGCATTCACAGGCCACTATGGCACGAAAGAACATCCACACAAGATGAACCTACGCGGCGACGTGGTATGCAGGTGCTGTGGCACAGAAACTGAAACCATGAAGCACGTCATCTGTCACTGCGACGCTCTGGCTGCGCGGCGAATGGAACTGCTGGGAGTGGCCTATCCAAACCCAGAAGAACTACGGCTCTGTCCCCCTGCTGGAATCTACAACCTGATACAGGGAGTACTGGACACCTCAGGTACGTAAGAGCATTAGGGCAAGGACAGCACAAAAGATCCCATGGGTCGAAGTGCGCCAGAGGTTTCCTCGGTCCGGTAAGCCAATATAAGATAAGATAAGATAAGTAACCTATGTAATAGGAGACAAGGTGCAGGTTCGGGTCCGGGTTCGCAAATAATAATAAATAATAAATCACACAGTGCATTGTTGATCTTGTAAAAGGTATTTCTTGAAATTGAATTTGAATGTGTTACTAGTTTTTAGGGATCTTATGAGAGGCGGTATATCGTTCCAGCAGCGGGTGGCGGCATATTTGAAACATCCTCGGAAAGCTGTGGTCCTGTACTGAGGCACAGAGAGTGGATTAGAGGTAGAGCGAGTTGATTAGCTATAGGAATCAAGACGCCAACTTAACTTGCTAAAAAGGTAGTCCGGCTTATTTTTATTTATTACACCGAATAACAAACTCGCGAAATGCAGCTTACGTCTTGCCTCCTTTTTTAAGATATCATTTTGATTTAAATATGGTGTGATATGACTTTTCCGGGGGATACTGTAACAAAATCGGGCACACGCATTCTGCACACGCTGTATCAATTTTTTGTGCGAGATAATAGACAAGGGCCATAAACCACATCACAATAGTTAAATTTCGATAATACTATGCTTTCTACCAATCTTTTCCTTGTTGTAACACTAAGGAATTCCCTAATCCTGTATAATAGTTCTAATCTATAAAAACAGTTTTTGACCACATTATTGATGTGACTCTCAAAACGAAGCTCCGGGTCGATGGTTAGGCCTAGACTACATGCAACATCAATCCTCTGTATACTTTCTCCCAGGATTTTGATTTCTGGTATTGCCAATAGAATCGAACTTATTTGCTTTCTGCTACCCAGCACCATAAATTTGGATTTCTGCGGATTCAATACTAGTGAGTTTTTTTTCGACCACGTTGCAACCGTATCTAGTTCCGAATTGATCATTTGTACAGAGGATGTAGCCTTAATCGGTGCGTGGGCATCAAACAGCCTAATTATAAACGTATTCAATAAATTTACCATGTCTATTCAGGGAGTATGGTATGTCACCATCCAGGTGACATACCATACTCCATGGAATAGATTGCAGGTCTTTTTCGAAAAAGTCTAGCAGTATATCTCGATCTCTATTGGGCGATATGAGATAGTTCTTTTAGTAGTCTTTTCTTTTTTGAAAAAAATGTGCCTTCTTGCATGTTACAAACGAGTGATTGCCGAGTGATTTTTTTCCTCACGTATAAAGCTTACACCCACATCTCGACACGGAGCATCCGTACACACCACATCAATAAGCGTTGCACTATCACCTACAAAATGCGTGGGCTCAGACACTAATTGGACCATATTGTGGAAATTTAAAAATTCCCTAAGACGCCTTGCTTTAAAATCATTGCTATCTAGCAAGTTGACATTGAAATCACCCAGAATTATCACATTATCGTATGGTGCTAGAGCACAAATGCTGTCAGTGATTACATTCAAAAATATATTTAAGTCTAGCCAGGGTGGTCTATAAGCTGTTCCAATCATTATTTTCTTGGTTTTTATGCTTAAGCTGACCCAAATCTGTTCCACCATAGGGTGATGAGGATGAGTCTTTACATGAGCACTTATACCCATTTTAATATAAAAAGCTACACCCCCACCCCGTCCTTCGCGGATGGCTACAGGGCGTGGAATGTGGCGTAGCTGATAACCTGGCACTACAGGTGCCCGGGCCTCCTCACCTTCACGTAACCAGGTTTCGTTAATAGCCATAATATCGACAGAGTGATGATTCATGGCAATGATAAATTCGTCATGATTCGTCGATAAAGAGCCAGCATTCCAAAGACCGAATTTTAGTTGCTTATCACCCGGCATTTGCGCATATGTCAAGTTTAATCATACACAGATTGACCCCCACTGACCGAGACAAATTTTGAGGAGAATTAAAGCTTAAGCACCCAAATCGATACACCACGCATATATACACAAAACACAATATAGGATAATTTATATCAATAGTACAATAGAATAAATAATAGACACAACTCCTTCATTCCAATTGGCATTAATACATAATATAGTACTCAACCCGCTCATATTCCATCCTAATTTACATACATGTGTCCAACTAATTATTAAAACTATTATTATAATTATATATATAAAAATAACCATTACATAGAAAAAGTTACAACTAATTTTGAGTCTTTTTGTCAAAATCTGGACCAAAAACACGCAGTAGGTCGCCGTCAGTACGTATGAGGCTCGCCTGATTACCAGGTTTACACCGAGCTAATATACGGCCATGTCTTGTCCATAAGAATTGCCACTCAAGCCGCTGCCCAGCCTCTCGTGCCGGCCAGAATAGCTGCCGATTCACCTTTGTTAGACGCTCGTTTACATAAAACCGTTTTGGCGGTCCCGATACGCCTAGATCCGCAGTGCTCGCACCCCGCAGCACACGCGCGTTACATATAAACTCGCGGCGCGACAGGCGCACAACCACCAGTCGCGGTCGCATCTCCACTGGGTCCGCAGGATTTGTAACATTCATATGTCTACCACCGACGCGATCAGCACTTACAATGTCACGCTCTTCGATGTTGACACCTAACTTAGTTGCGATTAGTTTTACCGTGTGATTCAGGTTTTCGCCACTCACTTCCGGTAACTTTGCAATTTCTATGTCGTTCTCCAAAAGCTGCTGATCGCGGTCATTTAATTCCATCCTGAGCTGAACCACCGCGTCCTCCCTGCCTATCTGATCCTTACATTTATGCTCCAAGGCACCAATTCTTGCATCCAGGATATCCATTCTCTCGTTACACGCCCTGACCTCTATCCTTAGCTGGTCTCTGTCGACCTTAAGCTGGGCCATATCATCGCGCAGCTTTTGGAATTCGCTCTGCAATTCCTCCCTAAACATCACCTTAAGTTCTATACGCAATTCCTTCTTAAATGTACCTAGCACAGCGACTATATCCAGGGAAGATGTCTCGGAGGGGTTCAGAATGGCAGAACTTAGCGCGCTTGTACTCATCATTTCCTCAGTCTGGTCACTATTTGGCGTATGGACATTTCCTTTCTTGGCCAGCTTTTTCTTGCACTCAGTACAGTTCCATCCAGGGGACAAAAAGCCTGTAGATGGCAAGGCTGCACACAACCGGTGAAATATAGCATTACAAGAAATACATTTAGCACCCTCCAGCGGCGACAGAAATTTTGCGCAAGAGCCACACTTTACCGACGGCATACTTTATTGCTATCAATTTTGCTCAGCGTGTCCCGGAAAATTCAACAGGTGGCGTTGTAATCAAGAAATATTGTTATGGCAAAATTTGCTATTAAATTTGATAGTACGTAACACCATAAGTCACAACACCCCCGTAGCTCTATTTATATGGATTGAGGGGCACTATACACTAATGTTAATCAGTGTTTATATATAAATTAGTTTTTATTTTTTAAGTTTAAGGTAGATTAAGTAGTTTTAAGTCTGTAAATTATTTTAATTTTGTTTTTTGTATATTTTGTCCTCAGTTCTTCACTAATACACTTTATACCATTTACACTAGTCCACGCACTTAATTGTTAAACTTCAGTCAATAAATAATATCAAATGAACACTTATTTTAATTTAAAAAAGATAAACAAAAGCACTCAGCCGATACTAGCTCCACGCAGCGTACGTCACTCCTATAGGATCACTTCGTTATCCGTCTGTCCGACGGTTATCACCTTTAATAGGGTTTTTTTTTCTCAGGAACGGCTTAAAGTATTAAGTTGAAATTTATACCAAATACGAAGGTCTACGGTCTCCTAATAGTATAAAAAATAATAATAATAATAAAATCGTTTATTAAAGCCAGAATTAGTAACATTAAAATTTAGATTAGATTAAGAAATAGGCTTACAATTATTGAGTTCTTAGATTTACGCGAATATTACACATGAAATAAAACTATTTTACGGATTTTATCGCGGTTTATTTTTTTATTTTTAGTTCCCGACGTTTCGAGTGCTTTGCAGTCCCTCCCGTGACCATGGGTGCTGCAAAGCACTCGAAACGTCGGGAACTAAAAATAAAAAAATAAACCGCGATAAAATCCGTAAAATAGTTTTATTTCATAGGCTTACAATTAATTATCAATGTAAAATATAGTCCCTTTTCTCCAAACTAGGATTCAACATCCTGTATCTTGGAGGGAAGTGATTCCACGTGATACAATAATGCGAAGCCTTATAATATAACAAATTCATGCTTCTTTCCATTTAAGATCTTTTAAAAATTGAGACGGTAACAATAACAAATATATATATATATATATATATATATATATATATATATATATATATATATATATATATATATATATATATATATATGTATATAAAGGAAAAATAAGAGAGTGCGCTAGTGTGAGTGTGTATGTGTGCGTGTGTGTGTATGTGTGTGTGTATGTGTGTGTGTGTGTGTGTGTGTGTGTGTGTAGCGGTGGAACAAAACTGTCTTTTATTTTATGTACGTAAGGAGGTTCTCAGTTTCAGTATAGTCCAGGTTTTGCAACCAATTTTGAGTTTTTGTTTTTACGTCATATTTTGTGAGATTTACAATATCAAGTAATTTATTGGCCGTATTATAAAGTCGTGAGCTTAGTGTCGTATATTGTCGACCATAAAATACGGTACTATACCGATCTATTTGGAATATGTTTATGTTGCTTCGTCTACGGGGGTTACTATGTATGGGTCGGCTTGAGTGTTTACGTAGAATGGAACGAAGAATATAGAGCTGCCTAACTGTAAGTACGCTAGAAAGAACATATAACTGCTTAGTAGGAAATCGAAAGGGTTTGGAATGCATCACTTTAAGGATGGCTCTTTGAGCTCGTTCTAATTTTAAAAATTCAATTTTTGATGCACCACCCCAAATTGGTATGCAATATCCAATTATTGATTGGCACAGAGCTTTATAGACTGATGTTAGGGTTTTTATGTCAGTAACATGTCTCAATTGTTTGAAGATATATATCATCTTTCTGATTTTAGGAGAGACAGTTTCGAGGTGTCTGTGCCATGTTAGGCATTCATCAATTTCTACTCCTAAGTAGCGTATATAAGAGACACGGCAGATTGTGGGACAGGGGCAATTTAGAAAGGTACAATCATCAGAATGTATTTCGAGGCGCATATTTTGAGGGGGTAAATTTGTGGATAATATAGAAAAGGGCAAATTGGTTTTACTTGGATTTAAGGTAAGGGCATTATGCGTTAGCCAATCTATAACAACTTTTAATGAGTATTCCGCGGTTTTAAAAATTTCGATCCAGCTTTTCCCATGTATAAGCAGGGCAGTGTCATCTGCATAGGTATAAATATACAGTTAGGGATCTGAAGTTTGCACAGGTTGTTTAAGTAAATCACAAAGAATGTTGGTCCGAGTATACTGCCCTGTGGGATACCTTGAGTGGTGTAGTTATCATCGCTGAAAATTCTTTTGATTTTAACGCATTGAGAACGGTTGGTTAAATAGTCCTCAAAGATGTCATAGGCTATGCCTCGAATTCCATTCGATTCAAGTTGTGTCAAAAGGATGGGAATAGATACCGAATCGAATGCCTTTGAGATGTCTAAGAAAATACCTAGACATTTCTCTTTTTTATCCAGTTTCCTAGTTGTAAAGTCAACAAGGTCCCCTATTGCATCCTCCGTCGACGTACCCGCTTGAAAGCCATACTGATTATAAGCTATGATGTTGTGATGGTGGAGAAAACCTGTTAGGCGTTTATTCAATACGCGTTCAAGTATTTTAGATAGTGACGTCAAGACAGAAATAGGTCTGTAATTATTTACGAGCTTGCGATCTCCACTTTTAAAAATCGGATGGGCAATAGCCTTTTTAAACGCACGTGGGAAGGTTCCCGTAAGTATCGAGCGATTACAGATGTGTGTGATTGGTCTGATTAGTACACTTCGGCAGGCTTTTAGAAGGTTCGTTGAGATACCATCCCATCCAACGGCACAGTCGCTACGCAGCAACATAATTATGGACTCAATTTCTGTCTCGTCAGCAGCCAATAAGGCTAGTGAGTGAGGCTGGAAAGTCGTCGAAGAATGTTGAGAAGCTATAGAAGCTTGTGAGGAAGAAGGGTCCATCGTAGGAGCAGCATTTTTTCCTATATCTACAAAGAAATTGTTGATCTCGTTTATTGAAAGAGTAGGGTCGTTAGTAAAGTCTAAGAGCTCAGTCGGTGGTTCACATTTGGTATTCATATTAGTTATTTGTTTGATAGCCCTCCATCTTGATTTTATATTATTTTTACATTTGTCAAGCAAGCTTTTTTCGTAGGCACGTTTTAGTTTTTTTAGTAATCTATTGCAAAAATTACGGTATCTCGTGTATGTCAACTTTAATATAGTATTGTCAGGTGTCTTCTTTAAGTTTTTGTGAATTTTGTCCCGATTACGAATACATTTTAACAGGCCCGGTGTGATCCAAGGTTTAATATTTCTCTTAGTCCTTGAGAGGTTTTTTTTAGTAGTGTGCTTGGTGATGACAGACAGGATAAGATTGAGTAAAGTATCAGTGGCTTCGTTAGGGTCTTGTTTATCTATAACAATAGAAAAGTCTTTCTGTTTGAGTTCTTGGATTATAGAATTATTGTCAATTACAGTAGTATATTCATTATGAATTCTTTTTTGCCTTTCGCAACAAATGCTTAATAAAACAGGGAAGTGGTCAGTAATACACGATTCTATAACTAATGTTCTTGATAATTTCATACTTTTTAGGAAAACATGATCTAGGCAGCTTGTACCTCTTGTGGGATAAAGATGAGTAGGTAGGAGTCCATGTAAGGCGTTGAGAGTAAGATATTCGTTGCTGCGGCTGTCATCATTACCGATCTTAATATCTATGTTCATGTCGCCGACGATCATAATATCCTGTTTAGAAGATAGAGAAGTAAGTAAATCATTAAGGCTATTAATGAAATTATCAGTATTTCTAACAGACGGTGAGCGATATATAGCGATTACGACAGCGTTATCATCTAATTGGCATGCTAGACAGTTTGAATCTTGAAAATATGGTTCTTGGAAAACACAATTTAAACTTAGGGAGGTGTATATAATAATTCCATCATTTTGGTTATGTATTCTAGTAGTCGCGTAATGTTTATAGCCATCGAGTTGTGGAACATTTGAAGACTTAGAAAGCCAGCACTCTGTCAGAATAATTATGTCACATGTGACTTTGATATCATGCAATAATACTACTAATTCGTTAAAATTTTTACTAACACTACGTATGTTTAGGTGGAGTATATTTAAAGTGGTCTTCGGATTACCTAAGTATTTAAAACAATTATCGGGCGTGAATAAACTAGATTTGCCTACATTTAAAACGTTCAGTTCATTGTCTATGTCTAATAAATCGAACACGTCTTAATACAGTTATATCCAGAATTTGTTACCAGGAAAGATAATATAAACAACCAAACATATAGGCTGTTAAACATAACCATAGTAATTGACATAAATATATTTAGTAAAAATTTTATGGAGTTTTGTTTATTGTGTAAGTTGTTTGTATATAAATTTGATGGTTGGTTGTGTAATGTATCAAATGTGTGTAAAGTGTTTAAGTGATAGTCACAGACTGGTATAAATTTATGTGTTATGTAACAAAAGGTTTGTTACAACAAATGCATGGAGCGAGTATAAAATATTGTACTTACATACAAGACATACATCGGTACAGTAACTAGGTAGTCATGGCATTACACCGTTCTGTTTTTCTTTTAGAATATATTGCAGACTTGATTCAGATCGTACTACGATGTGTTTAGCACCCTGATTTTCACGGAGGTATATGTTGCCATTCGATGTCCAGCAGAATTTGAAGTTATTTTGTTTGGCAAATTCTCGCGCTTTGTTGAAGAGACTGTTTGTCCCCACCATTAGATGTTCGCTAATGAATATCGGGCGTTTAATACCGGGAATTCCTAAAAGCTCAGTGTTCAACTTATTTTGTGGGTTTTTTCTATTAAACTCACGCACCGAAGACAGAAAGGTGGACTTCATATGTACGCTGGTAAATTCTGCGACAATAGTCTTGGGTAAGCCTTCTTTAGCGGGCAGCCGGTAAACATCTCGGATTTCCGTCGAGGCAATATCAGTGCTTACAGTCTTCCCTATGGTAGTCACAACATTCAATAGGTCTTTTGTTATCTCTCTGTCTTTTGAAGGCATATTTTTGATAGTGATACTAGACATTCTCGAGCTTAGTTGTAGATCTCGAATTTTTTCTTCAAGCATTCGTATATACTCCAAGTCTTTCTTACGTTCATGTTGCAGATTTTCGATTTTCTTCGTAATATCCTCGTATTACGAAGAAAATCGAAAATTCCCCAAAATACAGGCTATGTCCTAGTTTGGGAGCCAGTTTTTCGGTAACGTAATGTTAACATTCCATGTTCACTAATGCTAATAAATGTAACACCTCAAATGTAATGTTATATGAGTGTAATAAATGATTATTATTATTATTATTATTATTATTGCTGACTAAGGAATGCTACTGACTTCTCAATTTCGATATTAGTTTTTGGAATACAGTCATTCTGACTTTTAATTTCTGCTAAATCCGCAGCTAATTTAGATAAACTGGTGCATTGTTCCCTCGAAAATTTTGCTAGAGTAGCCTCCTGTTCCGCCCTCCATATATTCAGCTTTTCAAAAATTTCGTCCCTGAGAGAGTTTAAATCGCTCCTGGGAGGGGAATCATAGTCTTGACGTGGACGTTTATATGATGTTGTTCGGGATTTTGTATGTATAGATCGAGATTCGTTACTTACTGCGCAATCCTTTGAGAGTTCGGAGTCCGAAAAATCTTGCTCTATGACGTTCCGTGCAGTTGGCGGTGGAGTGCGACGTGTTTTAGGCATTGCAATTAATATAAGCGAGAGCGTAAGCAAAGCAAAGCGATGCTTAAAGTATTAAGTTGAAATGTATACCAAATACGAAGGTCTACGGTCTCCTAATAGTATAAAAAAATAAAGGTTCTAAGTAAACACAAACAAAAGATATGGCCATTTAAAGTCACTCATTAGAAATTATATCGCACTTCCCGTTGACCTAGAATCGTGGAATTTGGCAAGAAGCAAGGTTTTACGGTACAAGTAAAGGAAGAAATCCGATATTTGTCAATTTATAACTATATAAAAAAAACACCGTCACGCCTATATAGGCGTGACGGTGTTTTTTTACACCTCTGCCACCCCCTCTGGGGAATATTCCCCAGAGGGGGTGGCAGAGTTGTACTGAGTACACCCACTATAACATATAAAAAAATTGTTATTTTCCCTCAAATTTGATGAAAAATTAAAATAGGGCTGTCTAGTGACTACTTTACACACTACAATAATACTTCTTTGGTTACGTGCTATCAGTAACATTTTGTAGAAATATTTTGATTTGTTGTGACTAAATATTTATTTAAGAGCCAAGCTAACCCGACACTACACTGAAGATATCCCGGACATCAGCCTGTACGAGATTAGGATGGCTCTCAAACTACTCAAAAATAACAAAGCGCCAGGCGAAGACGGAATTACCGCAGAGCAAAGCGGGCGGAACGCCGGTACTTAAAGTCCTTCAGAGGCTGTTTAATTCCGACTTGCTCGAAGAGAAAACGCCGGAAGCATGGAACAGGGGTGTGGTGGTACTGTTTTTCAAGAAAGGTGATAACACTTTACTGAAGAATTATAGGCCCATCACACTGCTGAGCCGTGTTTATAAGTAGTTTTCGAGAGTCATCACGAATCGTCTCGAACGCAGGCTTGATGACTTCCAGCCTCCCGAACAAGCCGGTTTCCGGAAAGGTTTTAGTACCATAGACCACATACATACGCTGCGGCAGATTATACAGAAGACCGAGGAGTATAATCGGCCACTATGCTTGGCGTTTGTGGACTAGGAGAAAGCCTTCGATTCGATCGAGACTTGGGCGGTTCTTAGATCTCTCCAGCGATGCCGCATTGGCTATCGGTACATTGAAGTGTTGAAGTGGTTGTATAATAACGCCACCATGTCAGTCCGAGTACAGGGGCAGTGCACGAAGGCGATCCCCATAAAAAGAGGAGTAAGGCAGGGAGACGTCATTTCTCCGAAACTGTTTACGGCCACCTTAGAGGACACCTTCAAGCTCTTGGAATGGCAAGGACTTGGCATCAACATCAATGGCGAATACATCACTCACCTTCGATTTGCCGACGACATTGTGGTCGTGGCGGAGTCGCTGGAAGATCTAGGACGAATGCTCGGTGACCTCAACAGAGTATCTCAACAAGTGGGTCTTAAAATGAACATGGACAAAACGAAAATAATGTGTAACGTCCATGTCGTACCCACCGCACTCACCGTTGGGAACTCTACTCTTGAAGTTGTCGACGAATACATTTACCTGGGACAGGTAGTCCGGTTAGGTAGGTCCAACTTTGAGAGAGAGGTCAATCGACGAATCCAACTCGGCTGGGCAGCGTTCGGGAAACTGCGCAACATCTTCTAATCCAAAATACCTCAGTGCCTTAAGACTAAAGTTTTTAGTCAATGTGTGTTACCAGTGATGATATATGGATCAGAGACGTGGTCTCTTACAATAGGTCTCATAAAAAAGCTCAGAGTTGCTCAGCGAGCTATGGAGAGAGCTATGCTCGGCGTTTCTCTACGCGATCGAATCAGGAATGAGGAGATTCGTAGAAGAACCAAGGTCACCGACATAGCCGTTAAGATTAGCAAGTTGAAGTGGCAATGGGCGGGCCACATAGCGCGTAGATCGGACGGGCGTGTGGGCAGAAAGATTCTAGAGTGCAGACCACGTATTGGCAAGCGCAGCGTGGGACGACAGCCTGCCAGATGGACCGACGATCTTGTGAAAATCGCAGGAAGTCGTTGGATGCAGGTGGCATCGGACCGGTAACGCTGGAAAGCGATTAGGGAGGCCTATGTTCAGCAGTGGACAAGTATAGGCTGAGATGATGATGATGAAATATTTATTCACATACACACAGAGATGGAGCCACAGATCTGAAAGCTCTGTGGCGGCATCTCCAGATCCAGATCCGTCCATCGTCAGATTCATCTGTGTACGGTATACGACGTAAATTAGATCAGATTGTCGATTTATTGTTTTATTTATATAGTTTGAATGAAAATTTTTAATATAATTACGGCAAAATTAAGCGAATATCTTTTGGATATTCTGATACTCAGAATATCCAAAAGATATTCGCTGAAGGTCATACAGGTCTACGCACCGACCTCGGCATACTCAGATGATGACGTCGAAGTAATGTATGAGGACATTAGTAGAGCCATACATACTTACAAAGCACACTTTACAGTGGTTATGGGTGACTTCAATGCGCGGCTGGGCCAACGGGGCGATGATGAATTGAGAGTGGGGCAATTTGGATATAGGCAGCGCACGCAACCCCAGGGGTCAGAGGCTGGCCGAATATCTAGAGATGAAGGGACTCTTTATGATGAACTCTTTCTTCCGGAAGCCGCCTCATAGGAAATTGACCTGGATGAGCCCTGATGGTTCCACAAACAATGAGATAGACTTCATCATGAGCACCAAGCGATAAATATTTAATGATGTCTCCGTGATTGACAGGGTAAAAACCGGCAGTGATCACCGAATGGTCAGAGGCACATTAAATATTAATGTCAAAATGGAAAGATCGCGTCTGATGAAGTCTGCGCTCCGACCTTCTTATGCACACATCCAAAACCTCGAGAACTTTCAACTCGTATTGTCAAACCGCTTCAAATTGCTAGACAGCAGCGCATCAGTGGACGAAAGTAGTAGAAACTGTCCATACGGTCGGGTTCAATTATTTTAAGCCCCAACGTAAAAATGGGTCTCAAAAACTATCTGAATACACCCGAAACCTCATGACTGAGAGACGTTTCATGAAGCTCCAAACCTCCGATGATGCTAAGTCCTATAGGCAGCTCAATGGACAGATATTGAAGTCCTTGCGACACGATTTACGGTCCTTCAATACAAGACGTATTGAGGAGACCATAGAGCAGAACAAGGGCTCTAAAGTGTTTGCAAGAGACGCGTCTATTGGGCAAAGCCAGTTGACGAAGCTGAAGACGGAGGACGGAAACGTAACGTCGAATAGGTCAGAGGTGCTCAGGGAGATAGAGAGGTTCTATGGGCAGTTGTATACCTCAGTAGCTGAACCTGTTGTTGACTTGGTAAAAGACCCAAGAGCCAAGCTAACCCGACACTACACTGAAGATATCCCGGACATCAGCCTGTACGAGATTAGGATGGCTCTCAAACAACAAAGCGCCGGGTGAAGACGGAATTACCGCAGAGCTTCTGAAAGCGGGCGGATCGCCGGTACTTAAACTCCTTCAGAGGCTGTTTAATTCCGTCTTGCTCGAAGGAAAAACGCCGGAAGCGTGGAACAGGGGTGTGGTGGTACTCTTTTTCAAGAAAGGTGATAACACTTTACTGAAGAATTATAGGCCTATCATATGGAATACAAAAGCTTTTGTGTTCGTATGTCTATCTGTATTTCTGGTTCAAATCTTGTAATCCATTTTCAAGCACTTTGGGTATTTTGTTTATTAGTTTTATTTTATTTTATTAAGCCATATCCAATAGCGTTTGACAATAGAAAGCATGTATCCGAGTGAGCTGAAATTTAGCATACGTATGTAAGTTCGGTGACAATGCAGTAATATAGTACATACCTTGGACCCAGCTCCAGAACAGTCTTTTGATGGGGTAGAAAGGTGGCCATGGAAACATGTCAACTACACAACATAACCACCTCGTGTTTAGGCTTGTTAGATTGGTATTGACAAGTAGTATACAAGCAGATGATGTTTAGGGTCTGATGATTAAGTGGCAATGTACCAACGGAACTACCCAAATACTAAACATACCCCTACCAGATTAGAGCTCGTTGGATTTGTCTTCACGAGTTCTGTAGACCTTGATGGTGTCCAGGATCTGATGATAGAACCGAAGAGTAGCCAACGGAACTACCCAACTACTTATCATAATCCCACCGTGTTTGGGTTCGTTGGATTTGTCTTGACGAGTTCTGTAGACCCGGATGATGTCAAGGGTCTGATAATGGAGCTGGAGGGTAGCCAATATAATTTCTAAATGACTGAACATAATCCTGCAGTATTTGGACTCGTTCGATTTGTCTTAACGAGTTTTTTAAATCCGGAAGTTGGCAGAGTCTGAAGATGGAGCCTGGAGATGACCAACGGAACTACCCAACTACTTAACATAGCCCCGCCGTGTTTGGGCTCGTTGGATTTGCCTTGACGAGTTCTATAGACTCTTATGATTTTCAGGATCTGCAGATGGAACCGGAGGGTGGCCGAAGGAACTACCCAACTACTCAACATAACTCCGCCGTGTTTGGGCTCATTAAATTTGTCTTGACGAGTTCTCTAGACCAGACGAAACTACAATTTGGCGCTGAAACTGGCCGAAACTGAACCCGGTACGAAACCCTCAGAGCGCGAGTCCTACTTGCACTTGTCCATTTTACATATCGCACGAAACCAGAAGGTGCTAAAGTTACAGTTAGTTAAAATAATTATAATGGGTAAAGAGAAAGGGAAGTATTGTAAATTGACCAGCTTCAATTGTAAGTCTTTAAAACGTTCAATAGATGATGTCAGGGCGATTTGTGCTATGTCAGATTTAGTGGCACTTCAAGAGACATGGCTTCTTCCCCATGACATTCCATTATTAGGGACGGTCTGCGAACAGTTTGAGTATACCGGTAAATCAGCCGTAGATACTTCGGTTGGCATGCTGGTAGGTAGACCTCATGGGGGAGTGGCTATTCTCTGGAGAAAAAAATATCTTTGAAACAGTTTCTGTAGTTGAATGTGGTAGCCCTCGCCTCACTGCCATCAAAGTTACTACGTGTGGGCGTTCTGTTATAATATTTTCTGTTTACATGCCGACGGACTCGGTAGAAAACCTTACTATCTTTACGGAGGTGCTAGGTGAAATTAGTGCAATTGAAGCAAGTGAAAATGTAGAAAGTATATTTTTACTAGGAGATTTTAATGCTCATCCTCACGAATTGTTTCACAAGGAGTTAGCTAATTTATGTACGGATCAGTCGTGGATTTGCGCCGATTTCGAAAAGCTGGGTTTAACGTCAAGTAGTTACACTTATGTTAGTGAGGCTCACGGGTGTAGGAGGTGGTTGGATCACTGTATTGTCTCCTTAGCCGCCTGGCATACTGTTGTGGAAGTAGGCATAGAGGAAAATGTGTATATGTCAGATCATATGCCAATATATGTTAAGTGTGATCTAAATCTAGTAAGACAAAAGTTAGGAACTTGTAATATACCGCCCAACACCATAATATGGGGTGAGAGAAAGGAATGCCAGATAGGTAAATACCACGACTTATGTAATAAAAAATTACGTGAAATGCATTTCCCCCGGGAGTTTCGGGAGTGTGACTCTGGGATATGTAGTTTAAACGAGCATAAACTTGTGTTAGATAATTTATATGCACAAATTGTCTATGTTCTTAGTGATGCAGCTAAGCAAACAAAAGAAAAAGGAGGAGGTAGACCCAGGAGAGATAAAGTTCTATGTGGCTGGAACAATCATGTCCGCGACGCTCATGGGGAGGCCAGACTTAAATTTAAAATGTGGATGTTACATAATCGACCTACCGAAGGAACGGTATATAATGAAATGTGTGAGGCTCGTCGGATCTTTAAAAGTCGCTTAAAATGGTGTCAAAATAACCAAGACCAAATAAAAATGGATATAATTGCCAAACAAAGATCTACGAGAAATTTCAGTAAATTTTGGAAATCCACAAATAAGCTGGATATTAGGCCCGGCCTACCCGTAAGCGTTGGAGGTAAGAACGACTCTGGGGAGATAGCGAGGATGTTCATGGAACATTTCCAAGTGCGATCTCCACTTGGCCCTTCAGATGTGAGAGTCGATGCTGAGTCGTACTGTTCGGGAGAGGAGCCGATACCACACCTGTCGGCTAAACATATCGAAGCCGTAATTAAGAATACGAGTAGAGGCAAATCACCAGGCCATGACGGACTGAGCATCGAACATTTTAAATATGCTGGGGTCCACCTGCCGAGGATCCTATCCTTGTTCTACGCGATGTGCATTACGCACTCATACCTACCAGCCGACTTGATGAAGACGATCGTAGTCCCCATCGTTAAAAACAGGACAGGCGATATTTCAGACAAGGCGAACTACCGTCCTATCTCTCTCGCCACTACCATGGCTAAGATATTGGATAGTCTGCTTGATTCATGGTTAAAAAAGTATCTAAGCTTGCATGACGCACAGTTCGGATTCCAACCCGAGCTATCAACTGAAAGTGCAATCCTGAGTCTAAAGCACACTGTCCAATATTATATAGATCGTAAAACCCCGGTATACGCCTGTTTTCTCGACCTCTCCAGGGCCTTCGACCTTGTATCATATGACGTGCTCTGGAAAAAGTTGGGCGACAGGGGTATACCGGTAAACGTTCTGAAAATCCTCCAATTTTGGTATGCGAACCAGTCCAATAATGTGAAGTGGGCCAACACTCTTTCCGAATCATATAGGCTGGAGTGCGGAGTAAGACAAGGAGGCTTAACGTCTCCCAGACTCTTTAACCTATATGTAAATGATCTGATAGTCGTGCTCAGCAGTATGCGTGTCGGATGCCGGGTGCATGGTGTAACTATAAATAACATCAGCTACGCGGACGACATGGTGCTGCTGGCCCCTACTGCTGGAGCAATCGGAGAGATGTTGAAGGTTTGTGAGAATTATGCGGCTGCACACGGACTTGTTTATAATGTAAAAAAGTGTGAATACATTGTCTTTAAGGCTGGAGGTAGATACCCAGAAAATATACCGGATATTACCCTATGTGGCATGAACATTAAAAGACTAAATAAAGTAAAATATCTTGGGCACTTTCTAACTGACGACCTTAAAGACAATGTAGATATAGAGAGGGAGCGTAGGGCGTTGGCGATTAGAGGCAACATGCTGGCACGTAGATTCTTCCGGTGTACTGCAAATGTGAAAGTCACGCTTTTTCAGGCATACTGTCAGAGTTTCTACACGGGAAATCTATGGATCAGATATGCCAAAAGAGCGCTAGACGTCCTACGAGTCCAATATAATAATATTTTTAGGATGCTGTTGGGATTGCCTCGTTTCTGCAGTGCCTCAGAAATGTTTACACAGGCTCGAACGGATGGCTTTTACGCTATCCTTCGCAAGAAAACCGCATCGCTGATGAGTAGAGTAAGAAGCAGTCACAACAGTATCCTCCAAACAGTGGCAGAGAGCTATTGCTCTCCTATTTTGAGACATTTTGTATGGAGGACGATAAATTAAGGAGAAACTAATCTCTCAGTTTGTTGTCCTTCATGCTTAGTGGTTAAACTGTACATATTTGTAATAGGTTAAATGTACTAACAATAGTAATAAGTTTTTTTTTTTTGTATACTAACACAATGGGCTTTTGTTGCCCGCAAAAATAAATATTATTATTATTATTATTATTAATTACAAAATGAAACTTTAGAGAAATTTACAGATGCGAGTAGGACTGAGGGTTCCGTAACGGTTTCGGCCAGTTTCGGTGCAAAATTGTAGTTTCAGTTTCAGCAGAAAACCATCTGAAACTAGAGCCGTAACCGAAACTACGTGCGTGAGCTTCCGAGGGCCCTTCGGGTACTATAGGCGAGTGTCGAAATGACTGAACTATGGTCTAGGCAATTCGAATTATTTTGATAAAATCTATCTTCGATTTAGCGCAGTGGTTAAGAGCTTAAGCCGCTCCGCCCACTGTGTCTAATAGGCGCGGGTTCGATTCCCGCACGGGACAAATCTTTGTGTGATCCACAATTATTTGTTCTGGTCTGGGTATTTGTGTATGTGAATTTTCATGTTTGTAAACGCACCCACGACACAGAAATTAATCCTAGTGTGGGGCTACGTTTCGTTTAAGAACAAAAAAAAAAACAATGTCATCAGAATCGATTTTCATGTTCGGGCCCGTTGGATTTGTCTTGATAAGTACTATAGTTTCAGATAGTTTCCCGGATCGCATAATGAATCTGTAAGGTGATCCTAGAAACTTTTCAACTAAACAAGATAACTCTATCATGTTTCGGCTAGTTGGATTTGTTTTTATAAGTTCCTTAGACTACAGTTGCCATGGTCTCGTGGCGGCGACAAAAGGTGCCCATAGGAATTCGCCAAATATTCAAAGAAACTGTATCGTATTTGGGTTCGTTTGATTTATCTAAACAATTACCATATACCTAGGTGGCGAGCAAGGTCTGAGTCGGAAGGAGGTCAAAGTAACTCCTCAGCTTAGTGAAATATCTCCGTCGTATTATCGCAATAAAATGTCATCAGTAAGTCAGTGTTGGAACGGATCACTATTTGGTCGTAAGCCAAATCAGTGACTTGTTTAAGTCCTGCCGACATCGAACGAAGATGACAATTAGCCTTAATCGCATCAAGGTCGATAGATTACGAGAGGAAAGCGAGCAAGTAGAATTTTTGAAAGAGATGCGAGATAGGTCATCTCACTTATGGGAGAAATCGTATGAGTGAGGAGTGGATGAAATTTGGAAAGCTGTTAAAACTGGTTTAGTCGAAGCAGCTTCTATAGTATGTGGCGTAGCCAAAAGGAAGAGTGGGAGACTGATGGACGAACGACGGATCTCCTAGCCCTTAAAGCTACGGGGAATATGAATGTGCAAGGGAGCGCAAATCCCTAGTTAAAACAAGCAAAATACGTGTACGCGGAAGCAAAAAAGGCAGCTAAGGAAGCGGTAGAGCAAAAGGAAGAGATCGTGAAAGATAAGCTTGACAGGAAGATTTCTGTCGATTTCAGGGCCAACCTAAAACTGTTTTGGAAACAGACTAGGTTGGTTCGTGAAGCGTCAGGAGCTTTGAAGCTAGGTTTGATTATGAATGAAGATGGAAATGTGTTAAGCAATGAAACAGACGTTCTGCATCGCTGAAAAAAATATTTTGTAAATCTGCTTGAGTACAGTAATGATGAGGCAACTATAGGTATGCTATTGGAGCCCACTTACTCAAACAGCGATGCAGGCGATGAAATTACGGAAGAAGAGATAGTGAAAGATGAAATATATGAAATCTGGGATGGCTGCAGGTTATGATAGAGTATTTGTTGAAATGCTGAGAAGCAGCAAAGGTATAGTGGCAAAACTGCAAGGCGCCTTTTTAACATGTGCTGGCAAGACGGTCGAGTGCCAAATGACTGGTGCAGAGTCGTAATAGTGCCACTTCATAAAGGTAAAGGGTCACAGCAGGAATGCAAGAACTACCGTGATATAAGTCTTCTCAGTGTTGTTGGCATATTATATGTAAGTGTTGATTGAATTATGAATGGACCTGATCATAAATTGTGGGACCTGCAAGCGGGTTTTAGAAGAGAAATCGAGAAAAGAAAAACACTCGGCAAAATCCCGGCAAGTATTCTGCGCCTCCATAGATGTGGAAAAGGCTTATGATCGTGTGCCAAGGAATGAACTGTGGTCAACATTGTTATCATATGGGGTTGACGAGCGCTTAGTGAGGACCTTTTCTCACTAAGCGAGGTTCTCTTTATAAGAACTCCAAGGCCTGCATCAGAGTAAATCTTAAGGTGTTAGGCAGGGATGCGTTGCATCGCTATGCCTCTTTAACCTCTATATGGACAGTTTATTGAAAGACTTGAAAGAGATGGAATGTGTTTTAAGTATGGAAGATTTACATGTTAAGTGTCTTTTGTACGCTGACGACCAAGTGTTATTTGCGTTGTCGCGCGCTGGCACAATATTACCATCTGACAAAATCAATGTATTCCTAAATCATCTTAACTCCATTAACCCTAAAATTTAGTTTACAATGGAGTTGGAGGCAAACAATTCCCTAGCTTTCCGAGATGTCTTAGTAATCCGTAACCCCAACAACACCTTAAGCCATACGGTTTATAGAAAAAAGACCCATACTGATAGGTACTTAAACGGTGAATCTCACCACCATCCGTCACAGTTAGCTACCGTGGGTAAATCTTTGTTTCAGATAGCATAAGGGATCTGTGGCAAGAAATATCTGGCTACCGAGCTTCAACATGTCAAGCAAGTCCTGCACGACAATAAGCTTCGAGTCCCACGCCAACGTCACAGTGACTAAGTGAAACCAGCCACAGTCGAACATATCCCTACTGTACTACCTTACTAAAGAGGAGTCACAGACAAGATTGGCTACATCTTGAAACGTGCTTCAATTAAAACATTTTATAAGCCGCCGAAGAAGATCAGTCAGTTTTTACCATCTGTCAAGTGTCAGATCCCTCTACAAGATGCAGGAGTATACAAGCTTGATTGTAAATATAGTCTCTCTTATATAGGACAAACAAAAAGACCAGTAAAAACTCGGGTTAAAGAACACAAAGCTGACCTAAAACACCGTCGCTCAATGAAATCTGCAGTCTGTGAACATGTCCTTGACCGCACCCGCCATAACACAAAAGAACACCGATTCCTACCAAGGATGATTCGCGAGGCTATTGAAATTAAAAAATATAATTTCAATAGAGAAAATGGCTGGGTGCTTCCATCGACTTGGGATCCGGTAATTAATATAATCAAATCCAAAACCAAGCATAACACTGCAAGACCTCAAAACACCGTAAGCTCATTTTGCGTAGATCGGACCAACAAAAATAATTAAGAAGTTTGAGGGTACCCCGGAATAACTATGCCTTTTGGACGTCTAACACCTCAGTCCCTCCCGTGACCATGGGTTCTGCAAAGCGCTCGAAACGTAGGGAACTTAAAAAAAAAAATTATTGCGATAAAATCCGAAAAATAGTTTTTATTTCATGTGTAATATTCGCGTAAATCAAAGAAGTCAGTTATTTTTCGTTTCTTCTTTTCTTTGTGCTTGTGTTATAAGTAATTTTTTAGTGTCATCGTAAAAAAGTTCCTTCAGCCAGGTCTTGATCATGTATTTACACTGCAAAAGGGGTAACCTATCTATCTATCTATATCATCACGCCAGCTCCCTCGCGGGGTAGGCAGAGAGTACAGAGTTCCAACAGGTTCTTTCCTTACATACCTCTCTGGCTTCCTCCACTCTCATAGTTCGTCTCATACACACTCGCCGGTTACGGAGACTCTTGACTTGCCCTTCAGCTAAGACACGGTCTATTTGGTCATGGCAAGATAGTCTAGGTCTTCCCCGGCACCTACATCCTTCCACTTTCGCATTGTATATCTGTTTTGTCATTCTTTCTCCTGGCATTCTTTCTATATGCCCGAACCAACTCAGCATACCCTTTCTCATCTTTACACCGATACTATCTTTCATACCTACTCGCTTTCTTACTACGCTGTTGCGAATACGGTCGGTCAGCGTGACTCCGCACATCTTCCGCAGAGATCGCATTTCGACCGCATTTATGCTGCTTTCGTTCTCCTTCTTACATACCCAACTCTCACTATCATATAACAGCGTTGGGACAAGCACTCCGTTATGCATGGCCAGCTGCGCCTTTTGGCTTAAGTGCCGGCTCCCAAGTAGCCTTCCCATCGCACCATTCACTCTATTACCTGCATTAACTCTTCTCTCTCTGCAAAAGGGGTAAACAATAAATATTATTGTTTTGTTGGCAAGGTTATAAAGTTTAGGACCCAATACCATATAATGTCGGAAGGCTAGAGCGGTTCTAGACAATTTACTCCTACAAACAAGATCTCTGCGTCTTTTGCACTCGTAAGCACTATAGTTATAGGGGAGAAATTTAGTGTGAAGGACAAAGGACCAAAACTTTAAGTGTTTTGATATGACCATAAATGTTGGGGTGTAAGGGAGTCAAATACCATCATCTGGCTCCAAGTCATCCTCACCTGCTCATGGTACATCCTGCTAATCAACGAACGAGGCTCTGACGACCGAAAAATGGCGGTATAACCATAACACAAAAACTGCGTGACTAAATACCGCAGATCGGTGACGGGCAGCAGCGGCACCGATGCGAAGAGTTACGCACTGCGATCGCCAACCCGCATGCCCAGCGTGGCGATTATGGGCAAACCCTCCAAATGGCAAGCCAAAACAAACCACGGCCCCCAGTTCCCGGCCGCCCTGCTGTTCCGGATCACGGCGGCGGTCACGGTAACGACAGGGTAGGGGGTGCGAAGAATCCCCGGGCTACGAGAGGCCGCCAAAATCAACCGACCTTGGCGACGTTTAATGGACGCACGTTACGGCTTGACGAGCACATGGCGCAATTAGAATCCGAACTCAAAGGGATAAAGTGGCACGTTCTGGGACTGTGTGAAGTCCGAAGAAAGGGAGAGGACACCGTTACCCTAGAATCAGACCACCTTTTGTACTTCCGAGAGGGTGATCAGCTATCCCAGGGCGGCGTAGGGTTCTTGGTCAATAAAACCCTCTCTGACAATGTTGTAGAAATGTCTAGTGTGTCGAACAGGGTAGCGTATCTTGTTATTAAGTTAAGCGATAGGTATAACGTAAAGGTTGTGCAGGTTTACGCACCGACTTCGGCACACTCTGACAATGAAGTTAAAGATATGTACGAGGACATATCGAAGGCCTTACACTCCACCACTAAGGCCTACTACAACGTTGTCATGGGGGACTTCAACGCTAAAGTGAAAGTATAAATTTGCAGCGAATCGGTAGTAGGATCTCACGGTTACGGTAGTAGGAATCATAGGGGGCCAATGCTTGTCAACTTTCTTGAGAAAGAGGGGCTTTTCTTGATGAACTCTTTCTTTAAGAAACGGCCCCAAAGAAAGTGGACATGGCAAAGCCCCGACACTAGGACTAAAAATGAGATTGACTCTATCATAACGGACAAGAAGCACATATTCAGAGATGTCTCAGGTTGATCAACAGGTTTAATACCGGAAGCGATAACCGACTTGTCAGAGGGTCACTGAATATCAACTTTAAGCTCGAGCGAGTCCGTTTGATGAAGGCCAGGCTCCGGCCCAACCTCCTCCAAACCGTAGTAGGATCTGAAACGTTCCAGTCAAATCTGGAGAACCGATTCGTTACCATGGAAACCACAAATGACGTAGACCAGGCCCTCACAAATGTGGTTAAAATCCTCAGGGAGGAAGGTACGAGATTTTGTGAAATGCGACGTATAAGTAAGAAAACGAAGCTTTCGGAGCAGACACTGCAGCTTATGAACGAACGTCGTGTAAACCCTCCCAACACTTCGTTAGAGCAACGGGCACTCAACAAAAGAATTAACAAACTAGTACGACATGACCTCCGATGCGCTAATACACGCGCTATTGAAAAAGCAATCGAGCAAAATCGGGGTTCGAAAGTTTTCGTCCAGTCTTTGGGGAGGAGTTATCTGACGAAGTTGTCCAAACCCAGTGGGGCTGTCATCACTTCCAAGCCGGAGATTCTTTTGGAAGTAGAAGACTTCTACAGCCGACTATACGCCTCGCATACATCTCGTCCTGATCCCGGAAATGAGGATCCTAGAGCTACATTAAGCCGCCACTTTACGGAAGACCTGCCCGAAATCAGCCTAGACGAAATCGTGAATGGCTCTTGAGCAGCTAAGGAATGGAAAAGCCCCTGGAGAGGACGGAGTTACAACTGAACTATTAAAAGCAGGATGTAAACCCGTGCTAAAGGAGCTCCAAAATATCTTTAACTCTGTCCTCTTTAATGGGAGAACTCCAGAGGCTTGGGGTAGGAGCGTGGTCGTATTGTTTTTCAAAAAGGGTGATAAGACCCAACTGAAGAACTACCGCCCTATTTCGCTCCTGAGCCACATTTATAAGCTGTTTTCAAGAGTTATCACGAATCGTCTTGCGCGAAGGCTCGACGAATTTCAACCCCCGGAACAGGCCGGGTTTCGAAGAGGGTATGGAACCATAGACCACATCCACACTATACGGCAGATTATACAGAAGACCGAAGAGTATAATCGGCCCCTGTGCTTAGCATTCGTGGACTATGAGAAGGTCTTTGACTCGATCGAGACCTGGTCAGTTCTGATATCCTTGCAACGATGCCAAGTCGACTGGCGATACATCCAAGTGTTAAGAAGTCTCTATAACGCCGCGACCATGACCATCCAGTTACAAAACCAGCAAACCAACCCTATCCCAATGCATCGAGGAGAGAGACAAGGGGACGTTATCTCCCCCAAATTGTTCACAAATGCATTGGAGGATATGTTTAACACGCTGGACTGGGAAGGTCATGGCATAAACATAAATGGCAGTCATATCTCACACTTGAGATTTGCAGACGACATCGTCATTATGGCCGAAACGTTGCAGGATTTACAACAAATGCTGACCAGCCTAGCCGATTCTTCCAAACACATAGGCCTCCGCATGAACTTGGACAAGACCAAGGTAATGTTTAACAGACATGTAGTGCCGGAACCTGTTGCAATACATGGCGCTATTCTCGAGGTTGTTCAAGAATATGTTTACCTAGGGCAAACTCTGCAGTTGGGGAAAAACAACTTCGAGAAAGAGGTCAACAGAAGAATACGGCTGAGCTGGGCGGCATTTGGGAAATTACGTCGAGTATTTACATCGCCCATTCCACAAAGCCTAAAGACAAAAGTCTTTAATCAGTTATCGACATTATTAGCCATCGACGCCCACCGGATTAGTAAGCTGAAGTGGCAATGGGCCGGTCACATTAGCCGAACAACCAATAACCGCTGGGACAAACGAGTTCTTGAGTGGAGACCGCGGACTGACAAACGTAATGCAGGACCCCCTCAGGCTAGGTGGAGCGATGACCTTCGTAGGGCGGCTGGTAGAAACTGGATGCGAGTAGCCGAGGATCGTACCCAGTGGCGTGCACTTGGAGAGGCCTATGTCCAGCAGTGGACTGCTATAGACTTTTTTTTTTTTTTTAATAATAATTCTTTATTTCTTGCCATAAAGTATAAACCAAGTAAACATAGTTACATAAGATTATTTCGTTATAAAAAGGATAGTATATTAAAGAAAAGAATCAACGATAAAATTAGCAAAACAATACTATTAACAAAACAATACTAGTAAGGCTGATATGGTACTAAATTGAGAGTCTTCTGTCTTCCAAGCTAGAGTAAATCTGTGTTATGGGAGACAGTGATCCTCAGTTCAACAGTGAAATAGCCAGTGCATAGTTTAGCTACATTCAGTGTCAGTCATAGCTATCAATCAGTGCTATATTTACGGGTATCATACAGATGTTGTATAAATAAGTAAGGAAAAATAGATAACGAAACAAGGAAAAATGATGTGTAGTGTATGTCAGTGAGTCACTGGGTGATCATTATATCTTGGGTTGTGTTATTAGTGTAAAGTCCAACAAGTGCCAAAGCATCCAATTCTACATACTGTTATGTAAAAGTTCCTCAGTCGAATCAAAATCTAAGTGCAACAGCCACTCCTTTAATATCTCAGCTACTTTAAATTTCACAAGTGATACAATTTTTCGTCAATTTTGTTATATAAACTAGAACTTAGGTATTCATATTGTCTAGAGGCAAAGGTCGTGCGTACTTTTTCACGTAGGCATGGTATAGGTCTTCTTCGGCGATTTAAGATTGTTAGTGGATAATGCACAACAGAGTGGTGTCGACGTGAAACTGCAAGGAGCACAAACAATTGTCTGACAGTCAATATTTTGCATTCTTCGTATAGTTTTAATGTGGGATATCGAAAATGTTTGAATAACATCACCTTTAGGACAGCCCTTTGCGCCCTCTCCAACTTAATTAAGGCAGTTTTATCTACACCACCCCATACAGTAATACAATAAGAGATGATAGACTTGGCTAAGGAATCATAAACCATATATAAGGTCTCACGGTCGGCTGAGGGCCGAAGTTTTCTCATGATAAATATCAATTTACGGACTCTGGAGCACATATTGTCAATATGAGCATGCCAGTTTAATGCGTCATCAATAGTAACTCCCAGATAGTTGGTTGTACAACACCTTCTTAAGTTAAGGCAAGAGCAGTTGTTAGATTGATCGCAGGTGTGTGCCGTTATGGTAAAGGAATCTGGTGGGTTGGTGGATTTTTTTAGGGAAAATGTTAGGAAATTGGTTTTTTTAATGTTTAGCGTTAGTAGGTTATTGTTCAACCACTGCATCACGATTCTTAGTGCATATTCTGCGTGAAGTTTGGTATTATTCCAAGAGACCCCGTCTATGAGTAGAACTGTGTCGTCGGCATAGGATAGAATTTTGCAATGAGGTATCCTTAGTTCACATAGTTCGTTAATATATATTTTGAACAAGGTGGGACCTAGAACACTGTCTTGGGGCACGCCGTAAGAGAGAAATTGTTTATCACTGGCATAGTCGCCGATTTTGACAATCTGAGAGCGGTTCAGTAAATAACTAGTGAGTAGTTTCAGGCAGGAACCCCTAACACCAATGTTTAGTAGCTTGGCTAAAAGGAGCTGATGGGAGACTGTGTCGAAAGCCTTAGAGAGATCAAGGAAGATGCCTATACATTTAATTTTTGAATCAAGATTGCTAGTAACGTTTTTGGTGAACGATTCAACCGCATCTAGCGCAGATTTTCCAGAACAGAAGCCAAACTGGTTTTTTGATATAAGGTTATATTTATCTAAGAAATTATTTAATTGAGTATTTATTATCCTCTCGAAGACCTTCGACATTGCCGATAGAATAGAGATGGGTCTGTAATTATTAACAATGTTTTTGGGGCCCGTTTTATGTATGGGAAGTATTAATGCTGTTTTAAAGGTGTCTGGAAAGATCCCGGTAGCTATGGATAAGTTACAGATGTGTGTAAGAGGGGCAACTAGAACTTTACTACAGGTTTTTAGTAATTTACTCGAGATTCCATCCGAGCCAACTGCACAGTTATGACGGAGGTTCCTAATTAAAACATCTATCTGGGATGAATTACTTATTCGAGAATTGATAGTGCCTCCAGATACTTGGTTATTATGAGTGGTCAGTAAAATATTGTTCGCCAACCGTTTGCCTATATCAACGAAAAAGGTGTTTACTTCAGTGAGAGATACCATTGGATCATTTCCCGAACAAAGAAGTTCTGTTGCTGAGGACCTTGTGCTTTGAATACATGCAATTTCTTTTAAAATATCCCAGGTGCGTTTTGGGTTACCTTTAGCTTTAATAAATTCGTTCCTTTCGTACTCTCTTTTAACTTTACGTAAAATAAGGTTACAAAAGTTCCTGTAGCGTGTATAACTTTTTTTCAAGATAAGGTTATCAGAAAATGCTTTGGCTTTCTTATGAAGTTTATCCCTATGACGTATGCATCTTAAGAGCCCAGCCGTGATCCAAGGTTTTAGAATGGTTTTCCTTTTAGAGACCAGAACTGTTTTTGAGTTTTTGTTAATAGTCGCACCTAGCATATCTACCAGAGTATCGGTAGCAAAATCCACATCATTCGTGTTTAAGACCACCGAAAAGTCAAGGTTATTGATGTCATATACAGTAGCATTGTGATCGTAGTGCAATTTAGTGGGTTTGTTAGTTCTTTTCAGGTTCATCAATTCGATACATATAATTATAGGTATATGATCCGTAATATGCGATTCCAGTTTAATGATAGAGGTATCTACGTTAGTTTTGAGTAAGACATGGTCGAGGCAACTGTCTTGTCTAGTAGGAGAATAGTAAGCCGTAATCATGCCGTGAGCGGAGATTAGATTAAGATAGTGATCTTTGTCCTTACTAATACTATCAGAAGCAATGTTGATATTGATATCGCCAACTAAAACAAGATTCTGTATGCAACTATGGGACGTCAGTAAGTCATCTAATTCAATATAGAATGTGTCTAATTTTATAAAAGATGGAGATCGATAGATAGCGATATTGCCAACCTTACCAGCAATAACCAGAAAAAGACAGTTAGCCTCGGAAAATGAGGGTTCGCTTAAGTGATAATCAATGTTTGCACGAATAAAAACAACCACCCCATCATTTTGATTTCTATTATGCATCGTTTTACATACATTAAAGCCATTCAACGTTGGTGTGTTATTGGTCTTATTAAGACAGCACTCGGACAATACTATAATATCATAATCCAGTTCAGTTGTTTGGAGCATGGTGAGAAATTCATCAAAGTTTCTACCGATACTGCGGATATTCTGGTGAATTATCTTCAAAGATTTGCTAGCAGGGTGGACATAATTGGAACAACACGATGGTAGGCATGTGTATACATTAGAGATTTCAAAACAGTCCAAAGCATTTTGTAATGAATTTATGTTATCAGCCATTGAATACATTTAAAATGCAAGAGAATATGTAATTGATGACATAAGGTAGCAAAAGGAACATACTAACCGAAATAAAAATTGGATGCGAGGCACACCTGGTAATTGAAGTAAGGGTTTGCATAGAGGTAGTGATTCGTGGACTAAATAGGAATGTGCTGTTAAAATATGTAGTTGTAGAGTGTGACATATTGAGTAAATTACTACTATAAACACAATATGCAAGGCAAAAATTGGATCCCGCATTTATATTACACTGACAAATATCTATTATAAACACAAAAGTAAAAAATAAGCTGTAAAAAACATAAAAAAAAGATAACAGATTAGGAGTTAACTGCAGCATTACTGCTAGTGGGCAAAAAGCGGAGGGATTCCTCAGAAACAATGCGAAAAAGCTCGCCACCGTTTTGTCTACGCAAGTAAATTCTACCATTTGTTACCCAGCAGTAGTTGTAGCCATTATTAGAAGCATATTGTTTAGCAAGGAAGAATAGTTTCTTCATGGATGGAGAAAGATATTCAGTGATGAAAAGGGGTTCGGCTTTACCCGGTATTCCCAATACACTAGTATTCAACTTGCAGTTGCGGTCTTTGCTTTTATTGTACAGTTTGACTGATGAGAGGAAGGAATCCTTTTTTTGTACCGAGGGGAATTCAACTGCAATCGGTTTGTTTATATTGGTCTTAGTCGGAATGCGATAGGTGTCTCGTATGTCCGATGGTTTGACCTCAGTGCCGAGTTCCTTGCCAATAGTACAAACTGTTGTCATCAGGTCTTGGGTTTTCTCTGCCACACTTGCCGGAAGATTTCGTATCTCAATAGTAGATGAACGGTAAGCGTGTTCCAAGTCTTGCAATTTATTTTCCAATTTGTGTATATACTCTCGGTCTATATATTTTTGTTTTTCCAACGCCTCGATGCGTATTTTCATGTCCTCGTAGTTACTATTTATAAATTCCATACCCTTTTGAATTTCTAAGTTAGACTTACGGATTTCCTCGTTTTGAGTTTTTAATTCCTTTAGTTCTTTAATAACAGATGAAAACATATCTTTAATCTCGTCGTAGTCTCTTAAAGGGGAGGTAAAATAGTCCGGTTTGGAGCGTTTATTGCGTACCGCAACATTACTTTGGAGATCCCCTGCGGATGGCCGCGTGAGGTCCGGATCAGACATCGTTTCCGACATATTAAGTTCTGTATGTGTCGAAGTCGGAGGGCTGCGTGCCAATCTTTGCATCTTCGGATAAATCGCGGGTGGGTTTCGTTACCAAGAACCACGCAATAAACAGTCAGGTGTCTCAGCGTACGGCGGTGCGCGTAGTCTATTGTTATATCAGTAATCGTAACAGCACGTGATTATCGTAGCTGTGCGCGTAGACGATAAGAGCGCTACGGCCTCGATGACGTCAGACGTGCAACAAGCGAGCGCTGGTTACGGGGAACTACGATCGGGTGCCTTGGCTAACCGGTTATGGCGGCCGGCCCCACTCCAACAGCCGCGAGTTCGTCACTCGTCACGTGACTCGGCGCTCCGCCAATTAAGCGCGCCGCTACTTCACACGTAGGGATTACGTAGTTGACAAAATCTAAGCTATCACTTTCACACACACCCCGAGGGGGGAATTAACAATTAATACTTATTAGGAGTGACAAGGAATTGAAAGTTCGAATATTGTACTAATCACAGATTAAATTACAATTTTAGTGACAGACACCGAGTGGGGTCTAGCTAACGACTGCACACCGTCACTGCGAACGGAGGAATGAACTGATGATGATGATGATAAATGTTAAAAGCTAAAATTGTTCCTTCATTAATATTTAGCCGTAACAAATAGGCTCACCTTTCGTTATTAATGTTGTGGGGCGGCACAGTTCATATCCTCCGACACATCAATACGTCGGACGCGGGCACATCACTCAGCGCCTCGCACGTGAGGCGAAAGTTATTGGATCAAATCAGCGCTCGCGGTGCTGGAGACGTACGTCTCGCCTCGCGTTACACGCGAACAATTGACACGTCGGCATCGGTCGGAGAGCGGTGCAGTGCGACGCGATGCTAGGGGATGCGGTGCGGTGCGATTCAGTACGACAGGACGCGAGCACAACGCACGCCCTTGTTTCAATCTCTTTGAATTCTTTTACGAGATATTTCCTTTCTGGGTTGTAGGCCACGCCGCCGAAATGTTTATATTTATCTCAAATTCTAGATAGAATCCGTGACAGTACGAGCGTCGGATTATACTGTTTACGTTAAGCCGCTACCTGACATTTATTCCAACGATACTTGCTGTATGGAATATATTAATATATACTGCACCGATAGGTACTATGTGTTCGCTACAAACTTTTGTGCCCATATATATTATTTACCGACAAGTTAGAAAGTCCTCTAAGCAAAACATCGAGGTCGTCGACGAGCTCTACAAGGAAACGCTCTCGAATATCGCAATAATTGCGGTTTTGTGTACAAAGAGACAACAAAAGGGCACAGTAGCGCCGCTGGCTGGTTTATTACACCACTTCACCGCCCGATAAGTGCTCTTTCCACCGCATGCTCAAGGTAATTGTAAAAGTAAAATAGAAACTGATTTCGATAAACAACCAGCAGCAAACTTAATCGCAAGTTTGAGAAAGATTCCGTAGATTCGCTACAAACACTAAACTTTCGCAAAGAATTGTCAACGAGCCGCGCCGTAACGCGCAGCACCGGACCGCACCGTGCCGCTGTGGGACGCCTCTTCTGCTACATTTTTTAGGTCAAACGGTTTTACAACTGAAGTTGCGCTGTTACAGTTTTAAGTGGGTTTAAGTTAGTCTTTTTTTGCGGAGAAATTCCTCGCGCATCGCCATTCGGATCCGCGTCTTGGGATACATTTGTGATTGCTGCCGCGCAACTTTAATAAAAAGAAAAATAAACTTTTATTGCTTTACTTCGTCCCGAGTTTATATTTACGTATGTATTTAACTGCCGAGCAATAAACGTGCGGAGCAGAAACATTACCCACTGTGCTAGACGTGTTACTGTAAGTCGATATTTAATTAACGACGGCTTCATCTAATATATGAGCGTAGGCCGCTAGGTTCACTGGTTCGAATATCTACGAGGCCGATTCTCGCACGCAACCAATCTTTGAACAGCCATTTTCTGTTTTGGTCTGAGTGTTTATATACCTAGGTAAAATTTGTGTTTCTAAGCACACTTTTCGGTTTAATTAAAAAAAACATTCACCGGACTATAATATGGTCGAATTTATTTACTCTATCTTAAACTTGCTTTTAATTTTTAAAACAGATTAGGTGTACAATAGATAAAGGCTTAATTTGGTGCAATAGTGTCTATTGTCTGTCTATCGGTATAAGTGTTGAACCAGTATCGGTAAACACCTACTGTAATATATTTAAAATCAGAATTTACATTCACATTTTGTGCACAAAGCAAAGAAAACTTTCGTTATTCCGTGATTGTTGTGCATGTATGTTTGTGTGTGCGTGTAGTGTGCAGTGGCGAGGAGTCGATGCGAGGCCCGTGGTTCTCGTCGGAGCCGCCGGCACTGGTGCGCTACGCGGCGGCACGCGGCGTGCGCGTGCTCTGCAGCGCGCACGGCGACCCGCCGCCCGCGCTCACCTGGGTCGCCGACGATGGCGCCGCGCTGCACAATCTACCCGGAATCAGGTTCCACAACGCATACAATTACATTTTCTTTTTGTAATTTAATATTCATTTTTGGTAGTTTATTGTATTATTTTGGTAGTTTACTATATTTTCACAGTATAAAACTATTCTAAATATTTCCTAAATTATTCTTATAAAATATGGATATTAGAGGCACGTACTGTTCTATTGCATCTACGAGCGCGGGCGGCCGTTTAGTAGTCGTGACATTTGCGGAATTCACCGCTATAATGGAACTATGGTGTATCGGAAATGTACCTTTTCAGTCGAAATGGCGTAAAAAGATTACTACGTAATAGTTGGAATTTTTAATGATAGATAAAGTCCAACCAGTTAATCCGACTTAAGCTTGAGTTGCAAGGAAGATGATATGGTTGAGAAAAGATTTTTGCCTATTGATGATTACGCGGCCTGAGGCAGAATTAATTTATCCCGCGGCAGCCCCGCGGCAGCCCCGCGCCATTTGGCTCTCATTCTCATTACCGACTCGATTTAACTCTCATCTTGCCCCTCGCTGCTCGCAAATCTTTCAATTGTTGCATTGTCATCCCTCTTTTTGAGTTACTTCTGTTATTAATATTGTCCCTTTCTCTCATTCATTCCTTACCTTCTTTCATCTTTACATTATGATGAGGCTTTTATGCATTCTGTTCTACGAGAATGAACTTTAATTTGAATTTTTAACAAAACAAACATTTATTTAATGTTTATTACAAGATAACTCAGAACATATTCTGTGGTTATTTAGATAGGTATAATATTAACGTTACTATGGCTAAGAGAACATAATTTATAAATGTACATGAGTATAAATAATTAAGCTCGTCCATGTGTTGCGCAGGCGCGTGTACAGCAACGGCTCGCTGGAGATCCTACCGACCAGCGGGTACCACGACGCCGGCACCACGCTGCGCTGCCGCGCCGCCAACGCGCACGGCGTCGCGCTCTCCAGAGACGTCACGCTGCAGCCTAGTACGAGAGCTTCTGCACAGATTACGATTACTCAATTATTCTCTAATAGTTGTAGAGTATTTGTTACTTTACTGACGATTCAAAAATTCTTCAATGGTTTACATGAATTAAAATATTCTGATTCTGATTCTAATAATGTGTAATTTAATGATAATTTCTGCAGGCATAATAATGATAATTTTCTTTTAATACTGAACGTCTGTGTTTTCGGCGACAGTGGCAGACGTGAGCTGGGAAGTAGTGGTGAGCGCGCCGCCGGCGGCGGAGGGCGGCGTCGCGGCGCTGACGTGCGCGGCGACGCGCGACGCGGCGCTGGTGCGCGTCGTCGCGTGGTACCGCGACGACCGACTGCTGCACGTCGACGCGCCCGCCGAAGGTTAGTGTCAGCGTGTACTACTATCGTGTCACCGCCGAGTGTCTTATTCAGCACCCACACCGGTGAAGGCCACTTACGATGTATGACAGATTATACAGATATGCATCTCAGTAATATTTAATTATTGCTTTTACCTCATAGACACGACAAGCATTAGACGGCTGATTTTATACTTAACGTAATAAAATAAAAAATAAATTGATTTGAATGTAACGAAGTGGAAATGTAACAAATGGAAAATGTAACGAAATGAATGTTGTTATTCCCACTGCAACACAAAGGGTTAAAAAAAGGTTACGTTAAATATATTTGGAGATAGGTATACCAGCTATAGAACTAACAATCAAAAAGAAAATTAATATTTTATCTGAATCGTAACTGTCAGCATTGCAACGGACCTTCGTTTCAAAGACCGTTCCTTGTATATTTGCAACCAGTAGTGTGCCGCTTGCACCAAGTTCTTAAATCAAATAAAATTTATTTATTGTCAGTGATGAAATTACAATAACCACTTAAGCAAGGTAGAGTAGTGAATTAGTAGCTAATCAATCACTCCCTTTATAAATAACCTGAGTGATTTTATTACAACTGAATAAATATCCACTAAGAGGCACGGTCGGAATACATGGGTCCCCCAGACCCTACACCCCCCAAGTAATGCCGCACTGCATTACTTGGGAGGAGACCAGATCAATAACTTGCACAAGGAGATCACGCGTGGCATGTGGAATCCTTGTCAACCAGATTGTTACGTCGGGGTATAAAACAAAACATGGCGTGAAACACTTGAAATATGCGAGAAGCGCAGGTGACAGTGAGTATCAGAAAAAACAATTCATTATTCGAAATGCGAGCTCTGCGGAAGATGTGCGGAGTGAAGCTGACCGACCGCATTAGCAACAGCATGGTAAGACAGCGAGTAGGTATGAAAGATAGTATCGGTGTAAAGATGAGAAAGGGCATGCTCCGTTGGTTCGGGCATATAGAAAGAATGCCAGAGGAAAGAATGACAAAACAGATATACAATGTGAAAGTGGAAGGATGCAGGTACCGGGGAAGACCTAGACTATCTTACCACGACCAAATAAACCGAGTCTTAACTGATGGAAAAGTCAAGAGTCTCCGTAACCGGCGAGCGTGTATGAGACGAACTATGAGAGTCGAGGAAGCCAGAGAGGTATCTAAGGAAAGAACCTGTTGGAACTCTGTACTCTCTGCCTACCCCGCAAGGGATCTGGCGTAAGGTTATAGATAGATAGATTATTCGATAAAATCATTTTGTTTATGGGCCGAATATTAAGTATTTTTACCATACAAAATATCGGAACTTACTTAAGTGCTTACTTAAGTAACTTACTTTTATGCGTAACTTAGTTCAGTTTTGCAGTAATCGATAATAGCAATTCTATCCCGCTATTGACAAAATCTGAACAATATTGACATTCACTATAGATTTGAGCAATAAAATTTCAATATAAACACGAACAAGATTTTAAGAAAAAACCTACTGCAAAAAATAGAATTAACTTAAAAGAGTTGTTTTATAATTAAGAGTTTACTAATACTGAATTAAGAGTTTTACAATTTGAAGTTAATTTTACATTGAAACTGCTCCTGGTTGTAATCTTCGCTATTTGAGTCCAATTCTTACGTGCTCTTTATATCGCATAAAAACACTATTCATTTAGGCTGCAATATCTGGAGATATACTAAAACAAAAACCCATGCGTTAACAATGATAAAAAAGACATCGTCACGCGTCAAATATTTTTTATGCAAAAATTTTAGCCTTTTTAATTTCAAAAATGTTTGTACGAATATTAAAAGTGATAAACTTTTGTCGCGTGGTTTCCGGCATAGAATTTGCCACGTAGTTCGTGGCTAAGAATAGGACCAACCCATCTCATCCCATCGGGTGTCGTAAAAGGCGACTAAGGGAAAACTAGGGAATGGGCAGCAGCGTTTCTTTAACACTTCTACGACCAAAAACTGCGCTCGCCAACCCGCCTGCCAAGCGTGGCGAGTATGGCAAACCCCCCCAATCAACATTATGGAAGAAAGGAAGAAAACCAGGCCCCTAGTCCTCGGCGGTCCTGCTCGTCCTGGCCACGGCAGCCATGGTAACAACAGAACAAGGGCCAAGGGCAACAACGAAAATTGGCCCTGGTGACATACAACGCACGCACCTTGAGGACAGATGAGAAGCTAGTTGAGCTGAAAGAAGAGATAAACAAGTTGCGGTGGCGTATTGTTGGTTTATCGAAGGTCCGAAGAGACGGCGAGGACACGATAACCTTAAAATACGGCAACTTGTTTTACTATCGCGAGGGCAAACAGCAGCCCCAAGGTGGTGTCGGATTTATCGTCCACAAGTCACTCATAAACAACGTTGTGTCCGTCACTAGTGTGTCGAGCAGGGTAGCGTACCTGATACTCAGAATATCCAAAAGATATTCGCTGAAGGTCATACAGGTCTACGCACCGACCTCGCCATACGCAGATGATGAGGTCGAAGTTCTGTATCAGGACATTAGTAGAGCCATACATACTTCCAAAGCACACTTTACAGTGGTTATGGGTGACTTCAATGCACGGCTGGGCAAACGGGGCGATGATGAGTTGAGAGTGGGGCAATTTGGATATGGGCAGCGCAACCCCAGGGGCTGGCCGAATTTCTGGAGAAGGAGAAACTCTTTATGATGAACTCTTTCTTCCAGAAGGAAATGAAAATGGACCTGGATGAGCCCTGATGGTTTCACAAAAAATTAGATAGACTTCATCATGAGCACCAAGCGACAAATATTTAATGATGTCTCCGTGATTCACAGGGTAAAAACCGGCAGTGATCACCGAATGGACGTAGGCACATTAAATATTAATGTCAAAATGGAAAGATCGCTTCTGATGAAGTCTACGCTCCGACCTTCTTATGCACACATCCAAAACCTCGAAAACTTTCAACTCGTATTGTCAAACCGCTTCAAATTGCTAGACAGCAGCGCATCAGTGGACGAAAGCAACTAGTAGTAGAAACTGTCCATACGGTCGGGTTCAATTATTTTAAGCCCCAACGTAAAAATGGGTCTCAAAAACTATCTGAATACACCCGAAACCTCATGACTGAGAGACGTTTCATGAAGCTTCAAACCTCCGATGATGCTAAGTCCTATAGGCAGCTCAATGGACAGATATTGAAGTCCTTGCGACACGATTTACGGTCCTTCAATATAAGGCGTATTGAGGAGACCATAGTGCAGAACAAGGGCTCCAAAGTGTTCGCAAGAGACGCGTCTATTGGGCAAAGCTAGTTGTCAAAGTTGAAAACGGAGGACGGAAACGTGACGTCGAATCGGTCAGAGGTGCTCAGGGAAATAGAGAGGTTCTATGGGCAGTTGTATACCTCAGTAGCTGAACCTGTTGTTGACTTGGTTAAATACAAGAGCCAAGCTAATAAAGAACAGGGGTGTGGTGGTGCTGTTCTTCAAGAAAGATGATAACATTTTATTAAAGAACTATAGGCCCATCACACTGCTGAGCCATGTTTATAAGTTGTTTTCGAGAGTCATCACGAATCGTCTCGAACGCAGGCTTGATGATTTCCAGCCTGCCCAAAAAGCTGGTTTCTGGAAAGGCTTTAGTACTCGACAAAACGAAAATAATGTTTAACGTCCATGTCGTACCCACCGCACTCACCGTTGGGAACTCTACTCTTGAAGTTGTCGTCGAATACATTTACCTGGGACATTTACCGGTTAGGTAGATCCAACTGAGAGAGAGGTCAATCGACAAATCCAACTCGACTGGGCAGCGTTCGGGAAACTCCGCAACATCTTCTCATCCAAAATACCTCAGTGCCCTAAGACTAAAGTTTTTCGTCAATGTGTGTTACCAGTGATGATATATGGATCAGAGACGTGGTCTCTTATTACAGGTCTCATAAAAAGCTCAGAGTTGCTCAGCGAGCTATGGAGAGAGCTATGCTCAGCATTTCTTTACGTGATCGAATCAGGAATGAGGAAATTCGTAGAAGAACCATGGTCACCGACATAGCCCTTAAGATTAGCAAGCTGAAGTGGCAATGGTTGGGCCACATAGCACAAAGATCGGACGGGCGTTGGGGCAGAAAGATTCTAGAGTGGAGACCACGTATTAGCAAGTGCAGCGTGGGACGACCACCTGCCAGATAGACCGACGATCTTTTGAAAATTTCAGGAAGTCGTTAGATGCAGGTGGCATCGGACCGGTTACGCTGGAAAGCGATTGGAAAGACCTATGTTCAACAGAGGGCAAGTATAGGCTGAGATGATTAGGTGATAAACTTTGTAAAAATGTACTATAAAAAAACCCGTCATTATCATAAAGTCGTTTACTTTTTATTTCAATTGAAAATTTGCTATAGTTTTGAATTATATATTTTTTTGCAAACGTCGCCAAAAAATGGTCTCGCCCGCCCGGCCACTTCCGAAAAAGTTCTTAAAATTTTGGTAGTGTTTCCCGATCAGAGGGGTTAACATAACATTGCAGCTCGAGACTAACTATAATAAAAATAAACCTATCTCCTCCTCCTATCTAATCTTAAATAACTTCGCACGATCGGAGGAGGTAAATAGCAAGCAAGTAAGTGTTAGTGACCAGCTACAGGAGCAGGTGAGGAGAGCTCTGGAGGATGCCTTTGCGGAGTATCGGTCTGCACCGATTTCCCTAAGACCATGCCTACCCCGTTTGCCCATGCATAGACGTAACATTTCGCTTGTGAGTGCCCTAGACAATGTTTTAAAGCCACACTGGGAGACCAGTGTGTTCTTATGTGATACCCACTCTATTTTGTACTGTGGAGCGGTGGCGGTGTGTCGGGTGGCAGGTGTAAGATTTCCTAATCTACATCGAGCCACCCAACCCACAAATGCTAAACCATTCTGGCAGTGCAGAATAGAGCGGCGTATAAATATGGCTAGGGCACTCATAGCGAAATTGTTGTGCTTCCAGGCTGGAAACAACCGCCCGAGAGTTATGCGTTTCGTGGCCCAAGCCTTCGCAGGCACAGGAGTGGCTCCTGTGGACTACGTGGCAGGGGTCGCGAAGCGCATAGACTACTGGAAGCAAAAAGTTTATGCATGGGCGAAGAGGATTCGCAGGTATAAGGCGAGAGCAGACAGATACCACGTGAATCGCACCTTCCAGACGAATCAAAGGAGTGTATACCAGGCTTGGGAGCGCCCCCAAGAGATAGTGACTGACGTGCACTTGCCAAATTCGGCCGTGATGGCCGAGTTTTGGCGTAAAATTTGGTCAGTGCCCGTCAGTCACTCCGAGGGCGATTGGTTTGATGTTGTTGAACGATCCTGTGGGCCCATTCAGGAAATGGAGCCCGCAGTCATAAGCCGTGAAGATCTGGCCTGTGCGGTTCGTGCGGCGCCGAATTGGAAAAGTCCGGGGCCGGATGGACTGCACGCATTCTGGCTAAAGAGGCTCCAGGGCTCACATTCTCGTCTAGCGACTCAATTCCAAGAAGCTCTTCAATTGAGATCGCTTCCTAGCTTTATGACATCGGGTGTCACTCACTTGATTCACAAATCTGGCAGTACTTCGGAACCTAAAAATTATAGACCGATTACATGTCTACCTACGGTCTATAAACTCCTTACATCCATTCTGAGAATAAAAATCAATAATCACCTTAAGGCACAGCTTATTCTATCGCCTACTCAGAATGGTTGTAAGGGGGGGTCCCGGGGTACAAAGGATTTGCTCCTCATTGATATTGCCATTTGCCAACAGGTGCGACGATCCAGAAAGAATGTCTCCATGGCCTGGATTGACTATAAGAAGGCCTATGATTCGGTGCCTCGTACATGGCTGGGGAGGGTGCTAGAGCTGTACAGAGTACACCCAGCGCTATGCTCTTTCCTCAGTTCGTGTATGAGGCAGTGGACCACAGTTCTTCGTCACCCAGGATGTGGAGGCCTTTCTGGTTCGTCGTTCGTTGATAAAGATATAAGCAGGGGTATCTTTCAGGGCGACAGTTTGAGTCCGTTGTGGTTCTGCTTAGCTTTGAATCCATTAAGTGCTATACTTAAGGATTCAAAACTAGGTTACCATTTGCGGAGGGAGAGTGAGCCTATATCTCATCTACTGTACATGGATGATCTCAAGTTGTACGCTTCGAAGAAAACAGACCTGATGGAGTTGCTCAAAATAACCGGCAATTTTAGCAACGACATCGGAATGGAGTTTGGAGTAGACAACTGTGCGGTCATCCATGTACAAAAAGGGAGAGTTGAAGATTCTTTTAACCTACAGCTCTCTGAAGATATATCCCTCAGGTCTCTCTCTGAAATGGATTCCTACAAGTATCTTGGTATGTCACAAGCCTTAAGTATAGTAAGCCGGTTCTTTGCCCGCCTGATAAAAGTGTTAAAAAGCCTTCTATCAGGTGGACATAAGGTCGGAGCTTTCAATGGTTGGGTCATGCCTGTTCTTACATACTCTTTTGGCATACTAAGGTGGACTCAGTCTGAACTAGATGCCCTGGATAGAAAGGTCCGTCGATTGCTGACAGCGTATCGTATGCATCACCCGCGGTCGTCTGTTATAAGGTTGTACATCCCGCGGAAGTGCGGTGGTCGTGGGTTTTTAAACGCTAAGACACTACACAACTGCGAGGTGTGCAATCTCAGACAGTACTTTTTGAGTGTATCCGTGGTGATGTATCGAGATGTTGCCGCAATGATAGAGGCCTAACTCCGCTTTCCTTGGCAAACGGGAACTGGCGAAGGCCCCAGGTATTAAGTATTTCGGACCGCACAGCCATAGGAAGGGCAAGGAGCTACACGGACGGTTCTATCGGGCTCTTACAGGGCCTGATGTGGACCAGCTCGCTTCTGTGACCTGGCTACGCTTCAGCAACCTTTTTGGGGAAACTGAAGGCTTTGTCTTTGCAATTATGGACGAAGTTATCATGACGAACAACTACCGGAAGCACATCCTAAAGGACGGCACGGTTGACATTTGTCGGGCATGCCACCGTCCCGGTGAGTCTATTAGACATGTAGTTTTCGGTTGTTCTCGTCTTGCTAACGGAGAGTACTTGCACAGACACAACCAAGTGGCTAGGATTATCCATCAGCAACTTGCTGTTAAATATGGCCTTGTGGACTCTGAAGTACCGTACTACCAGTACCAGCCTCTTCCAGTTCTCGAAAGTGGTCATATCACGCTCTACTGGGATCGATCTATTATCACGGACAGGACTATTGTAGCCAATAACCATGTCACCATTCCGCATGAAGTGGACGTTGTGAAGGCTGAAAAAGAGAATCATTATTCCGATGGTCGTCTCAGTCAACGGCCTTATAGCGAAGAGCTTCGATAAACACCTTGAGAAGCTCTCGCTAGGCAGTTGGGTGAAGGGCCTGATACAGAAGGCAGTAATGTTGGACACGGCATGCATTGTGAGGAGGTTCCTCTCTTTGGAGCCCTGAGGAGGTTCCTCTCTTTTTTTATACAATATATATAAGAATATTAGTATTTTATATTTTTATATATATTTTATAAGAAATTATACTTAATAAATATATACATAAAAATAATATTTTTTTATGGTTTATTCCGCGATTATCGCGGATTGATTGTTGTTTCCGGGATAAAAAGTATTTATTATTTTAAGTTATGATATAAGTTATTACTATACCAAATTTCATTGAAATCCGTTCGCTACCGAACGGATTGCGTGATTGAAACACCTTGGTGTTTCAATCAGACAGAAAGACAGACAGACAATAATTTCAAAAAGAAATGTTTCGGCCTCTATATCGATAAGGAATTCCCCCAATTCACATTTTCGAAATATATTCAATGTACAGATTCTGCTCGGTTACTATATGTATAGATTTATGACTAATCACTTTGGGAGTACGATTATTACGATTTAATCTGAATCTAATAATTTATCCTCAAGAAAAACAGTCAATCTGGTGTAGTTATTATGCATCTTCAAACTAGATAAGTCATTTTTAGAAAATATTAATTATTTATTTACTTTATTTTATTCTTTATTGTACAAAATAACAAATTAGTAAGTACATTTACAGATATGATGTACATAGGCGAACTTAACTCAATTTGAGTTTTCTACCAGTTGACCTTGGAGTGCAAAGAGATGTTTAGCGTATAAGTGAAGGCAATTGTACAAAAAAAAACTATTCAGTAAATTAAAAAAAAAACAACGTTTTATCTTGACCAAATAGACCGAGTCTTATCTGAAGGACAAGTCAAGAGTCTCCGTAACCGGCGAGCGTGTATGAGACGAACTATGAGAGTGGAGGAAGCCAGATAGATATGTAAGGAAAGAACATGTTGAAACTCTGTACTCTCTACCTACCCCGCAAGGGATCTGGCGTGATGGTATAGATAGATAGATATTTTATATTTACCATGATACAGCAAAAACCATGTCACCTGTCGGAACTTGTATAATTTAGCTTCATCTGCTTTAGATCGATAAGATTTGATACATACCCCAAAATACGTCTTTCCACATTGACTAGAAATATTAACTGTAATATCGGGGCTTAATTTCCGTGGCCACAATGTAATTCTAAGTTACTCGAGCGTAAAAATGTAGGTAGCTACGCAGCATTTTCACGGACCGGCCGGCGGCGAGCATTTCCCTTTTAATAAAGGAACGGGAATTATCGACACACATAAATCGCGAGCGGCGCGCTCCTGAAACGGAAAAACGTCGTCGCGGCGGCGGCCGGACGCGAATAAATCTATCACCCCTACCACACGCCCCGCACCCCGCAGCCCTCACCCCAGCCCGCATGCCTCCCGCTTGATATTTTATGTAACGTCTTCTTAATTAACGCACTCTTCCGGAAACACTCCACGTAACAAAAGGAAAACACGATCCCCACTCGACATTGTTATTTCACTTTTTTGTATTCACGGAAGCTTTTAATTAAGTGTACTTATGTTATGTGTTCTAGATCGCCAAATTTTTTTTCATTCAAGGGGTTGAACGAACGGCCGGGAGGATGCTTCCTGCCGAGGGGGCTCTTGATCGCATATTTATCAGCTAACTTATATTAATTAAAGCTATATCTTACTTGCGCGAGCGCGGGGAGGGCGCGGAGGACGGTGTTTCACTGGCGACGCTGATGAATGGCAGGCCGAATGAGAACTTGTTATAATCTCCCCCAGGCGAGTGGATAAGCTGGCGCCCGCGGTGCGCACAAATAAATTAATATTGCCGACACACGCACCCATCCATCTTCCAAGAGCTCTGCGGTAATGGGGGCCGGTTGGCGGTCACGGAGACTTGCCACCTCCTTGCGATCTTATCGTTAAGTTAATAATGCGCTAGTAGCGCTAGCCTTAGTACGTCCGATACCCATATCGTTAGTACAATTTATGATCAAACCCAGATATTGTCGTTGGGACTGTGATAATATAAGTAATAAGTATAAGTAACAATAGAAAACGAATTTATTATTCCAACAGTATGTACTGTTGAGCAGAAACTTGCAATATTTTTTCGAAGTATATACATGGTATACGTTCCGCGGCAGATGCGCGTTACCTGGCGGTGGGCAACATGCTGCTGGTGCGGGGCGCGCGCGCCGGCGACGGGGGCGCCTACAGCTGCGCGGCGCGCCACGCGCTCTCTGCCGCCGCCCGGCGCTCGCCGGCCGTGCACCTCGCCGTCACGCGTGAGTGCTACCCACGCTACCGCGTCGTCGTGTGGGGTGTGTAGTGTACGATAACATGTTGTTACGCGCAGAGGGCGCAGCGAGCGCGGCGCCGCGGCTGGTGGCGGGTGGCGGCGAACTGAGCGAGCACGCTGACCACCTCGTGTGCCTGCCCTGCGTCTCCTCGGAGCACCCGCCGCCGCATTACACGTGAGCGCACCAACTAAATATTGTCGTGTCCTTTTACTTACATGTACCTACTGGATCACCGATTCAACAGTGCTCTGGTACTGCTCCGGTACTTATGTCCCGTAGCATGCTCACCATCGCCCATCGCTCTCGTGTCGACTGGCATGACGCATACATACACGTAATGCGTAAATCACATAATTCACGTGTTAGCTTTTTAATTTATAAGTCTAAAATTGAGTTACTTGTTCGTGATAATTTAATCCCAGTCGAAATTCAAAAATCTCGAAAAATATAACACGTCCCATAACATTTTTGTGTATGTGTGTGAATGATTTAGGCTGTTGGCCGCGGGGCCTTCACAGCTTCACCGGACAAGAGGGCGAGCGTGCAACCACTACGCTCGAGCCAGTAGGGCAAGGGGACCACTAGCTCAAAGGCGCCTCAAGGAGGAACGGCCTCGGCTGGGGCAGTCGCTATGGGGGAGGGCATATACTAGGTGTCTCAGAGTGTTGCTCTGCATCGGCCGGCGGGCAAGGGATTCTTCGACCTCGCCGGCGAGGTCGGTGTC